>OX235271.1:649091-1849091 GCA_944472155.2 Trichobilharzia szidati | reverse complement strand
CACCAGTGACCTGGAAACGCTCAGTGAGCAAGTTAGTGAAACCTGGCAAGTAATCTTGTCAACATCAATAACATATACTTATCGAAGTGTTATATTAGTAAATGGGATATCTGGCAAGTTTCAGCTTAGGTTTGGGAAAGATTAAGTTACGGTTTAAGCCAAGGATAAGTTAGGGTTAAGTTAACCTAATAAAGGTGACATTAGAGTTAGTTCAAGTTAGATTGGAGTTAGTTTAGGCATATTTTCACGTTAGGGTTAAGTTTAGGAAACATTAGGGTTATTGTTAGGGTTAGAAGACATGAATAATTCCATGCATAGAATGTGGTTAAATTACTCTGTTCATTTAAGAATAGAGCTTGTGCACTATAGTAGAGTATAATTCCATTGAGGATAAAATTTATTTTGATAAAGTCTCATAGTTTTATACAGTGATGATGACGTTTCGAGCACAGTTTGTTGTCCAGTAAATATTACTGCATAACACTGTCGGACTTCATGATATTAGATGGTTGGAGGCAATCGGCAGGAAGCTTTGGACCTAGGTTTCGTGCTAGTTGGCACTCATCTGCAAGGCGTATCTGCAACCTTGAAGGGACTGATGTCCCTTCTGAGATTCGAACCCGCGTCACCGAGTGCTGCAGTCAGAAACCTAGGTCAAAGGCTTCCTACCGATCGCCCCCAACTACCTAATATCATCAAATCAATGTGCACCGTGATGGCGAGCTACCTAGAATGGTGGCCGCATTGTAAACCTGACTGATAGAATTCAGTCTACACCAAAGAAAGAACTAGACGCATAACACTAGTTACTAGTGTCCAATCAAACTGTGGGACTTCATCAAAATAAATTTTACCCACAATGAAAATACACTCTATTGACATTGTGACTTAAGACTGACAGCTATTATTATCACGTGTTAGAGCAAGATATCCTCTCTAACAATTTATACAGTTTTATGCATTTTTTTCATAAATATATTTATTCCATAAACAAAAATGCTTCCCTCACGTGACTGGTGCGTTCGAGGTCATTTTCTGTTTGGTAGTTAGTAGTGCTTAAAGTTTACCTTTGCCCCAGATTATTATTAGTAGAAGTAGCTGGACATTCATTCTATAAGTTAATATAGTTACAATATTTGCTGAATACGACAATGACAATTGTGAAATTCATAGGAGATAATAATTCATTTTCCCAACTTGATATGAAAATTCACTAGTGTGATAGTGACACGTCCGTAGTCATCAATAAACCATGTAGTAACCAAAATAGTACAGGATTATGAATATGGTTGCCCTAGCATGCAAACTAATGAGAAAGTAAAATTGGAGGTGATGAAGATACTGAATGACCACCAACAACAAGCACCAATGACCACGGACGGAGTAAATTTGAAAAACGTCGTTTCATTCAATTATCTGATCAGGCAGCACTGTTTCAGTTACAACCAACAGCATGGATGAGGATGTCAAAACCAGACAGAATCGGAAAGGCCAGACAGACCTTCATCACTTTGAAATCAGTTTAGAAATCTTCTGAACTCACCACAGTGTACAAGATTCGGATATTCAACACCAATATTAATTCAGTCATTTCTTCTAGATAGGTCAGAAACTTGCACTACATTTCACAAAAAGCATTTACAACAGGCTACAGCAAATTTTCATTAGCGGCTGCCTAAGCTGACCTCATTTCGGAGATCAAATAATCAGAAAGAATTAGCAACAAGAAACTCTGGATGAGAACAAAACAACCAAGAACCTATTGCTCAAGATGTATGTAAGAGAAAATGGAGATGGATCACAAACACACTAAGGAGGACATTACGTGACACCACGCACCAGTCCATCACTCGAGTAGAACCTGAGTGGGAAACGATAAGTTTGGCGTTGGTCCGAGGATAATATGCAGGAGATCGTGTGGGGGAGTAGGGAATGAAAGCTTATGGGCAATCGTGAGACCAGATAAACAGGACCCCAGAGAACAGGAAAAAATGGAGGCATGCTGTTAAAGTCCTCTGTTTCACTCTGAACCCAGGAGAATAATAATAGTAATAGTAATAATAACAAGCAAAACAATTTCTCACGCAAAAAGATGCGATCAGGAAATGTACAGAAATAGATTCAAATATTTCATAACTGAGAAAATAAAGGAGATAAGTAAAATAATGAAACTAATTCTATGGTAAATGCAGTGAATGGTTGGAATGAGTTTCTTTCGGATGCATAAGTATGGTTGCTGCAGAAGTGTAAAGAAGTCGGAAGTACACTGTTCCTGATAGAATTTTGTTTATTTCTTGTAAAGGAATCCGAATGATATGTCAGTTGTGTGACAGGTATGCAGTGATAGCGCTTCCTTTTGTACCAGTGCCGAAAGCCCTCAAACGCACATCATAATCCATATAGTAGATACATATCAACGAATGTATATCCTGAAATTGATTTCTCCGTATATACATATATGTCTGAGTCACATTGGTATAATTTAAGAGTATTTAAGTAATTACAAAAGTAGTATAGTAAATATTTAGAGAAAGTAGAAGAAACAAGAAGAAGAGAAGCGGGAGGTGGAGAGAAGAGATATTCGTTAAAATAAACAAACAATAAAATAAACGAAGGAAGGTAAGCAATGCAAGAGAAGAGAAGGGGAACATAAAGAATGCTAATGTTTACTTTATCTCGTCTTTTTTGAGGGGGGAGACTGTTTTCCCTGGGCATTCTGTTACCGTCTTCCGATGTCACTTTAACCTCATAATGATAATCGCTACTAATAATTACAAAAGTAGATAAATAAATAAATAAATTTATCGTTATTCTCCGACTACTACTACTACTTCGTCTTACCCTCTATTTTGATTAACCTTCACTGAATTGACCCTAGTTTTGATGAGAGAATATTCTGGCCTATTGAATGTATGCAGACATGTACACAAGTGTTTATCCCTTAAATACAATTTTTATTATTATCATTTATGCGGTTATTATTATTATTATTACCTTTCTTAACATTTCGCCTTCCTTCAAGAGATCAGCTGTATGCTGTTAAGCGTATTGACGCAAGAAAAAAGGAGAAAAAGAAGAACGCCATTTTGGAGATTATCGACATTTTCCACACACAACCAGATAACACTAGTCCTAATCCTATAGACGCACACACACACACACACACACACAATGAAGGTAATAGGGAAAGATTAATTTTTGTGTGAATGAATGGGATAGTGAAAAAGGCAGGTTAGCTAGTGACGTTTTGGTGATATGTAACAGAGGTTTGCTGATTGTGTTGACATAACTTCATTAATCACTTTCCTCTCTCCATCACAACCCTCCCCCCCCCAAAAAAAACATGTATACGAGTGAAAAACTAACTGAGTGATGATATCAAATAAAATTGGTCTGGAACAGCTTCTTGGAGCATGTTTCTTGGTTAACCAATAAACTTACTGACTGACTGACTGGTTTTAACATAGAAACTCGCACCAGTTCAACTTGCCACTCTCCCTTCTTGTAGCACATAAAGCAACAGAAGAGAGTAAAGAGAGGTCAAAAGAGACATAATAAAAATAAGTGTAACGGAAAAAGAATAGTAATATGGAAGAACAAAATAGTTTTATTGGATAGATATGACAAATCAAAAAGATTGAATGCATGTGAGCCATCAGTTAGAACGATTTTGAGCTATGTCACTGTCATTGATTCTTTCCATACCGTGAACACCAACCAGCCAGTCGGCCAGTCTACACCTCCCTGCGTTTCTGGCCGACTTGCTGGCTTAAATTAACTGTTATGGATTTGATTGACTGATGAAGCTATCCCATGGTTTGACCACAACTAGTTGGCTCTTCGTCAACCTGATCCATCCTATGTCAGTCAGCTGACATTTCATATTGGGGAAGGAGATGACTAGGTATAAATGCGTAACCCATATTGTCCTAACCATCTCACTCAACCGATGTACCTTCACAACCTCGTCCATTGATTTTCCCTCCTTACCTACCTATCACTCTACTGATACCTAACCTCAATATTACTCACCCACCTTATTACACCTGCTACCTAACATGGGATGTAGAGAGAACGTAGACACCTGCGATCAAAGATAGCCAGCTAGTTTAGTCAGGCTTTTCATGTCACTCACTTTCAGTGGACATGTTTCATTCCTAGCCATAAAGGAGGATGGAGCTAACTGGTGAGTAGTATACACGTCCTTTGATGGACAGTCGGATATCATGTCTACTAATCCACAGATGGCGTAAGTTGGTAAATGCCAAACTAGCCAATAAACAGGAGGATCGAAAAAAGACATAGTAGGATCATAATTACTCAAAAAATCTTGACTGTTTTTTCAAAAAAGATACTGATGCTTAACCTCAAGTTTAAAAGTGATAATACTGAAGCAGAACTTCTCCATAGATGAACAGTCTTCGAAATCTCTTAGTATTTATGACATACTCTACCGCCAGTCGCCTATGAGTGATATTTTCCTACAAGAAACTATTCAACCAGCACGTGAAAGATAAGCTGTCGCTCACACCACGTCAACATTTCAACACACTTTTACCGGTTCACTTCCTCTTAACTGTGGAGCTGGGTAAGTTGGCCAATCTGTGCATTCCCTTGTGAAAAGCGCGTGAGATCACTATCTCACCTGATTGGATAGCAAATGGAAAAACCAAATGTGGGTGTATGTAGTCCGGTAACAGATCATATGGTGTAAATTCCCTCAAGGTCAAACACAGGATCCAGTCAATCAAAGCAAGTGAAATCACGACGTCTGGGACAAGCTGAGCTATCCAAAAGTTCAAGCTCACACCCTGTATACTAATGAAATACATTCAGCCGTTGACCATAACATGGCCATCATAAAAGGTCAATTCTCCCAATAGTGATTATCCTATTAACTTTTTACCCAATATTCCTGTTCATTCCTGTTACTTTTACGTCTTTTAAACTCCTATGTTTTCTACTCAAATTCTCTGCCCATTTTGTTTTGGCTACACTTTTAATTCCTAATTGCATTAAAATGTCAAGTTTCTCAGCAGTTATGATCTTACTATGCCTTTTATCCAATCTTCCAGTTTGTTACACTTTGAAACTTTTTTAATTTTACCTTTGACTGGAAATGGTTCTGGAACTTTCTCATCCATTTACTTGAAATACACAAATGCACAGCTATCTAGTTGATGAATTCATCGAAGAAAATTTTCCTCTTTGCGGCTGTCGCCTTTTCAACATCTCCTATGATCTAATGTGCACATTCCGTGATTTGAAAAATATAAATCTACGAATTACTGTATCATGATGAACTGAATCCAGATAGTAGTCTTTTTATAAATGTTTTTTGGATTTCGAACTGTTCGCTCATCAAATTTTAAAGAATATGGGTAGAGTACAAATGTATAGGGAGTCAAACGATGATTACATCAGCCTGAATTAACCAGAGAACCCCGCTCAACTATTTGAAATGATTTTAAGGAATCACATCCATCTTCCATAGAGGGAAAAATTTTCCATTTTCTATTGTTTCTAGATCTTGTTCTTTGCATACAGAAGTTTAAACTACCTGTGAAATGTCATGACAGTAGTGGTTGCTTTTAAATGTCTGCGTTTCTTCAGATACTAATCACAGTGCTAAAGGAAGTGGGTTGTGAGTTCGACAAGTCCAGTGGTAATGCCACTGACTGCATCACTTGGTGGTGAAGGCTAAAATCTCTGAAGAGACAATATCAGTTGCAGACATGCTATTCCTGAAGAATGCCAAAAACCACGTAAAGCCAGATCCAAGGCATCCTGCAGAATTGCTTCTAACTGCCTAACAAAAGATGATAAACACTTCGGATTATATAAAATCATTTTAAATCTGTTTTCTGAATTTCTTCTCCCATTTGCATCAATTTTAACTAATTTTCTGTTAGGCTAAAAGTTGTCACACCATAAGTTAACTCATTTGGTGGGAAGTTCTGTGTTAGTCCAGGAGAACTTCAATTTTTACCATACGACAGGCCTTCAAATGGAACCCAGTTGAGAAGCAAACAGTTGGGCATTCGAGGATACAATGTAGATGGTGTGAAGAGGATCTAAAAGCTTTTCAGCTGTCATTCAAAACAAATCAATCTTGGGATTCGATATGGCGAATGAACCTGATTGCAATATGCCTATTCTAGTCTGAAGACGTTATCGACATGGATTCGATTCCACAACATTTACTATTCTTTAATTTCTTATCGTATTATTATTCCCTTAGGTTCCAAGTGCAACATAGGGCTTCAACAACACATTTCCCTTTTTTTCTATTCTCTGCTGTCATCTTCAGCTGGGTTCAAGATCGCCTATAGTCTCTCTCCTCCTCCTCGCCACACGATCTCCCCCATATCACCCCTGGAAGACCCACTCGTCGCTTCCCACTGGGATGCCACTCGAGCTATGTCATTGGATGGCCTTCTCAACGTATGTCCGGTCCACCTGCCTTTTCTTCTACATGTTTTTTTAAGCAATCGGCTCTTGACTGGTTTGTTCCCAGCCGTAGTTTCTCGTTACTAACTGTTTCTGGCCAATGATCTCAATTGTGGACATTTGTCACTAGTGTGTCTTTGCTGCCTAAAAAATTGACTTGTTGACTTAATGGAATGGTGGAATATTACAAAAAAGGGTATATCAACTCAGGTGGAGCAGATAAACACCAATCAAGAAAAATATTAAGTCAGGCAAACAACATGACCAAAGTATTTACAATTTGAGATACAAATATTCTCAACCACATGAGAAAATAAAATCAATTATTGGTTTGCAGGGATTCGATTGCTGATATGATTGATCACGAGCTGACATATGTTAGAGAAACACTAGAAAACTAGAACTGGAGTACTAGAGAGCCAGCTGTTTTTTCAGACTAGTCTGGGGCTCTTCAGCTAGATGCAGTCACCACCAGGGTTCGAAACCACGGCTTTCCGGTCACAAGGTGAGCTCCTAGACCATTCTCATGCAATGGGACATGATCCAATGGCCAGTCCATGAATTCCTAATTCAACTAATTCACGATATATATTTGGTGCAACTGCCAGCCAGTGTCATACGCGAGTAACTGTCCCCTTGCTAGACTTGGTGAAGCTCTCTGGTTACAATTTCTCACGAGAACTCCAGGTGACTTCCTGCATAAGGCAAGTCGATAATGAGCGTCAAGTCAGGCAACAGGATAGTTACTCATCAATGACACTGACTGGCAGCTGCACTATATACATATATATATATATATATCATGAATTTACAGAAGTTAGAATTCATCGACTGGCCATTGGATCGAGTCCCAATGGCTGAATGCTTTAGGAGCTCACCTTCTAACCAGGAAGTCGTGGTGCCGAACTTCGGTGAGTGGATTTGACCAACGAAGAGTATCAGACTAGGACGAAAGAAGCAGCTGTCTAGTATTCTAGAACTGGTTTTCCGATGGTCCTCTAGCAGATGTCAGCTGGTAGATAACCATGACAGTTAAATCATGAAAGACACCACAAAAGACTTTTAGATAAGCAGTAGAACTGTAATGATTAACAAATTTCGGTAAACAATAAGGAATAGACACACTGCAGTCCAATAAAGCAGCCGTGTACTACTGACTTGAATTTTTTTAAAATACAGTAGCATAATGTTGTGAAAATTTTAAAGAATAATTCTATATAGTGACCGACATGCTGTCTAACTCTCTGCAATGTAAACTCTCCACTATCTATCATTTATCAGGATTCTTCTTCTCACAGTTGTTACTTTCGTCTCACATTACCTCTTATTCGATGGACTTTCATTCGTCATCCAAGTCATTATTATTATCATCACTATTGGTTTTCTGAGGACGTTGCTCTACACATTACTTACAACGAATCATGAGTAGTACACACAGTAACACAATTATGTATTACTAGAAGTGTTTTAATATTATCATTACTGAAGTGTTGATTTGCAGGATTGGTACAGGATTTCATCATGAGCTGACACTCGTTAGAGAACTGTTGGAAAACCAGCACTGGAGTACTGGACAGCCAGTTGTTTCGTTAGTCTACTTCTAAACTCTTTACAAGTACTCATCCACCCACTAACAGGGTACGAAATCACAATCTGCGGGTTACAAGGCTATCTCTCAGACCATTCGGCTACAGAGACTCGATTGAATAGCCAGTCTATGAATTGCAGCTCCTGACAGTTCACGCATAATATAAAGCGACTGACACTAGCCAAAGTCATCGCCGGCGAGTATTTGTTCTCCTTCGCGAGATTTGTGATATTGATAAATTACCACGAATAGAAGGAGTTTCTTACAGGTTTGAGAGTACATGACTGCATACTGAATTTTCAACGTAGAATGTGGCACAAAAGTGTAAAAGTTGGACATCACTGATCGACAATACTTATTATCACTATTAACTTCCGATTACAACTCTCTCCATGTCTTACGCGACTGCATGATTTTGATAAGATTGTCCTGAACATCACAATATGCTTTATAAGCACTCCTTTCATGCTGACACATTATGGCAGTATCTCTAGTTATACAGAATCAGATATCACTTTCAGGTCAGGAAATATGTAGCAAACGTTGGACACTGGTGAGTAAGTATGCCTACATTCAAGAATCTGTCAATAGGACAAGATATTGTTATCAATATACCATTGTCTAGACCTAAGACCCTTCATGACTGCATAACACAAGTATACAGGCTGAATATCATTCACGTTGGATAGCGTCTATTGATCAACATATTTGTTTTGAATAATAATTACTCTTACCCCTAGGTATCTACAAATATTTTAATTAACAACAATAGTTTTATTCTGAATAGTGTTTATTATTATAGTGCTCAGAATTTTCAGCACGGAATAGTTTCTTTTTGTCCAGTAAATCACATGGCACACATTACGTGTTCGACCTGAAGCGAAAACCATTCCCTCATTACGATATTTCTTCTCTGCCTCCCTCCTCTGTGAAAGGCGCAACACTTAGTTGAAAGCTAATTCAAAATAAAAAGGTGCAGGAGTACGTCTACTTGACTGAAGAATATAATAACAGTTGAATAATTGAAGATTTCAAGTAGTTAGTTTTATTTCTCAGTCATTGTTTGCAGTTTGTAATAAATATCTCAGGAACAGTTAGTCATCTCATGTATTAGAATATCTTTCCACCTACGATTTTGATTTCTGTCATATTTGGTAGAAAACTTGCTAATCAACAGGTTGAAGACATTTTAAATACTTTCAAGAATAGGAAATAACACTAAGAGTCATATTTTAAAGTACTGAAAATATTCTGAACAAAAGAAATTATAAGCTGTATAATCATGGAGTATTTCAGTGACCCAGGTTTCAAATAATTTTTACACTTTTGTACTAAATTCTACGCTGAAAATTCAGTATGCAGTCATGTACTCTCAAACCTGTAAGAAACTCCTTCTATTCGTGGTAATTTATCAATATCACAAATCTAGCATATGAGAAAAATACTCTCCGGCGATGACATTAACTAGTGTCAGTCACTCTATACTATTCGTGAATAAGCAGGACCTTCAGTTCATAGTCTGGCCATTTCATCGAGTCTCAGTGGACGAATGGTTTGATAGATCACCTGTTAACCGGAAGATTGTGATTTTGAACCCTGTTAGTGGGTGGATGAATACTGGTAAATAGTCCCGAAGTAGACCGACGAAACAGCTGGCTGTCCAGTACTCCAGTGCTGGTTTTCCAACAGTTCTCTAACGAGTGTCAGCTCATGATGAAATCCTGTACCAATCCTGCAAATCAACACTTTAATAATGATCATATTAGAACACTTCTAGTATGAGATAACTGTGTTACTGTGTGTACTACTCATGAATAGTTGTAAGTAATATGTGGAGCGACGTCCTCAAAAAACCAATAGTGATGATAATAATAATGACTTGGATGTCAAATGAAAAGGCGTCGAAGAAGATGTAATTTGAGACGAAAGTAAGAACTGTGAGAAGAAGAACCCTGATAAGCGATAGATAGTGAAGAGTTTAAAGGGCAGAGAGTTAGACGGCACGTCGGTCACTATATAGAATTATTCTTTAAAATCTTCGCAACATGATACTGTTTTGGTGTGATACAGACAATGTGTGTTAACGGAATGTTATCCTCACATATTCACACAGTTCATTTTGGCATTAGCAACAGAATACGAGTCGCAATGCTATTCCCACAGTTCAATACTGAATACTATATATGCATATATATATATATATATATATATATATATATATATATATATATATATATTTGAACATTCTATTTGATATTAGAGACGCAATGCTTTCTCACACTACAGTACTGCATGGGCAACAGAATACTGTGTATATTTGATCATTTTATTTCATGTCGTTTGATGTAAACCGAAATCACACGCTCAGTGATTGGTTAACGAATATAAACTGTAGATATTTAAACAGCGGTTTGATTAATGCAAAATATACTTTGGCTTCCGTATCTTGCCAGCTCTTCTTACAATACTACTGTATTTTTAAAAAATTGAAATCGGCAGTACACCGATACTTTGATGAACAACAGTCTGTGCAGTCCTTACTATTTACTGAAATCCCTTAATCTGTACAGTACTATTGTGGTGAGAGCTGTCTATTAGCCAAATTGGTAGACAGTAATTTACGTCAATATTTACGTTCCCAAGATTTGTCGTGAGAAAATGTGAACAAAGATTGATTCAAAACCGACCACAGCAGACTTTGCGTAGGCGGATGCAGTTAACATATAGAGGATTTGACATTCAAGATACAGTCACAAATAGATGAAAGATTAACTTTACGTGAGAAACAACCAATCGGAAGACTGTGTTTGTTTACATAGCCATAGTAATGTACATGCAAATATATAAATATGCGTTGATTTCCTTAATAAATGATCTGTTGCCTGACTCTTGCCTTCTGTCGTTACACTATTGTACATCTGAAGAGCGGGATTCATTTCTCACGGAAAATTTATGATTCAATTAAGTTTAAAAATTCTGATCCTATACTGATCGATAATATGTTTTAAGATGACAAAATTGAAATACAGTGGTCTTGGATCACTCCTCAAAAGTAATTAATTTGGTCAGTGTATTCCGTAGAAGAGAAATAATGGTGAAAATGTCTGCGTGGCATGTATACAGTGTGCATATTGCAGTGCTTCACCCTCAGATATTTTATTTCATCTCGGACATAATAATTTCAAGGAAGAAAGAACGAACATATTTGCAGCCAGGATAATACAACCTCGTTTTAAAACATGGAATCTATTCAACTGCGTACACCCTAAACAAAATCAAATTATAAGCTACAAAATGACATCTAAACATACTTGTTTCCATAGTGACGTCCAGTTATTGACAGATAGTATGAGCAACATAATTCCAAAGATGACATAAATAGACAAGTATTCAGTGTTAGAAGTTGAGCTAACTATTTATATAGTATTTATTTATTTATATTTTGATTTACAGCTTGATTCCACACCGTATTTTCAGTACAAGTATGGAACTTTCAGCATGGATATCGGTAGCCCAAATTCAGGCCAACCATAGATATCGGGTGTGCGCCGGCAGGGGATCGAACCCCGGACCATGTGCATGGTCGGCGAGAGTCCTAACCACTGTGGACAAAGGGGTGGAATTCAGATTTCTCTTGAATACAAGGATGAACTAGAGATAGAATACAAGATCTAACAACAGAGTGAACTCATACATATTATGATGGAAAGGTCAGGAGAGTGGGAGTGAATAACAAAGAAAAATCATAAGATATACTAAAAATTATTTAGAAGATTCTGAACCTTAATTATAAGTTCGACTCAGTGAGTGAAAATCAAAAGCAAGATTGAATGGAATGTTATGCAATTGAACAAAACACAAAAGCACACTAATAAATCAATTATGGTTACCAGATAGGGTAGTGAGAGATTAGTCACACTCTGTTTCTGTATGCATAGGTTAGGTCGACGTTTTTGATGGCGATGGCTTCTGGGAACCAAAGTAAACATGCTTTTCGTTAAGTATTGATTATTTTGAAAGCCTGATTAATTTCCAGTGTATGTCCGGTGTCATTTAGGTGTCTAGCAATTGCACGTGAGAACACTTTGTTGCCTTTCAAACAGAAACTTTTAGGGATATGTTAGGATAATCTAGTAGACGCTCTCCTTTCAGTCCTTCCTATGTATCTGCAGCCGAAAGTGCAGACATACTGGTAAACGCAGTCTGAGGAGTTGACATTAGCAGAATGTTTATCTAATTCTGACAGGGTTAATGAACACATGGTGTAGCAAAGTGGAATGACTCTGGTGGCTGGAAATGTCCTCTCCATCATAGTATGTATAAATTCACTCTGTTGTTCTGTCTTGTATTTTGTATATTAATAGTTACTCCTTTAACACTGAATAATTGTCTGTTTATATCATCTTTGGAATTATGTCGCTCATAGTTTCTATCTATAACTGGAAGTCACAGTAGAAAGTTTGTCCAGACAGTACTTTGTAACTTATAATTTGATTTTGTTTAGGGTGTACGCAGTTGAAGAGAATCCATGTTATCAAACCAGCTTGTATTATCCTGGCTGCGAAGATGTCAGTTCTTCCTTTATTCAAACTGATAAAGGCAATCAGCTGTATGAAATAATAACTTCATTCATCAACTAAATTCATCCAGCTGATAAGTGTGAACCGAGAATGGCTGAAGCACCTTGAGAGCAGAAGGATTATTCTGTTGCTCACTATATAAAGTACAGTCTAAAAAAATCCAGAAGAGGACAGAACTTTCGTTCACCTGTCAGTTAGGGATACGTTGGTGTTTCAATGGTGGAGTAATCTCCAATCATGCCTCACGTGGTCAATGGTTTGACTCTCACCAGACGCATTCTCTTTAACTCAATAAAAAAAGAAGGTTGGGCTAGTGTGAGGCTAGCATTCCCCCTTTGGCCCAAAAAAGAATAACACAACCACTGCTACTGCAACTTTTAAGCTCCAGCCTGAAGCCCTATGTTCCAATCGGTAAGCAAAGAAATATAAGAAGATAGATGGCAAAATGAGTGAAATACCAAGTTGACGAATCAGTCAATACGAATGCAACTAAAATCAATGATAATGAAACGTCTAGCACATAGGAGACAACTACACCGGAGAAAAATTAACTTCATATTAATAATAATAATAATAGTACATTTAAGGAAGTGGAACCCATATGGGAAACAGTGAGTTGGACACGAGTCCTAGGGTGACATGATGAGGAGATCATTTGTGGAGGAAGAGGAGGTGAGAGAGAATATGGGCAATCATGAGTCCGGCTGAAGTAGAGGACAACAGGAAACAGAACAAAGCAGAGACGTTCTGTTGAAGTCCTATGTTTTACTCGAAACCCAAGGTGATAATAATAGTACACCGAAGATGGATATGCATTTCATACTTATGAGAACGAATACTGTAATCATATATACTGTTTGTAATGGACAAATTGTTTGGGAAATCCCTCCTGGACGGTCCATTTATAATATTTATGCTTATTTAGACATTTTAGCTAACTTTGTAATTATTATAGGTATTTCTCCTAAACTGTGTATCATTAATTTGACATTTGCATATCAGGTGTTGATTTTGAACTTTATTATTTACCTTTCCCCTTGTTTAATCTTTGATTTCAGTACTTCTCTTCGTAGTTGTGTGTACATTGACAACGTGTTGTTTAAAAATATGAGTTTTTTTGAGTGTAGAAGGTCATTCTGACCCTAGAAGCCTTGATGTGTGATTCTTTTGGGGAGAGGTTTTGATCCCACCTCATTGGGAATATTCTTTTTGATTCAAAGTTTTTTACAGTTGAGCTTCAGTTAACTAATTTTGTCTTACTGTACTTGTTTTGTATCTAGAAACATACCTTGCCTATGAAGCTGCTTCATGGCACTGTTGAGATTAATTTGAGTATGATGTTACTAATGTTGTATAATAAGAACGCTAAAATGTTGAAGAATAATAGTCTTTTCCTTGAGTTTGGAAGTTTCTTGAAAGTTCGTGTCTCAACGACGTTTTGTAGTCTGTACAGTAGAATGAGGAGATCGCTTTCTTGCTTTCAGACCATAACCGAATAATTGATTGGAGGATTTCATCATGAGCTGAGAGAACCACTGAAAACCTGGGAGTACTGGACAGCTGTTTCGTCCTAGTTTGGGACTCTTCGGGACCCAGAAGGTCCTGGGTTCGAACCCCGGTGGGTGCGTACTGCTTAAGAGTCCTAAACTAGGACGATGGTTGACTCAGCTCATGGTGAAATCCTCCAACCGATCAAACAAAATCCCTACAAAACCAATAATTGAAAACATAACCGAATAAATTTGGTCACTAAAGTGTTCTATAGAGGGAACAGACTTTGACAGCAAGAATGACTGTCTATTCATTGAACTGACGTATTTATGTTACACCTTTGAAATGTATCAGGAAAAGCAAAGAATAATGACTGTCAACAACAACAAGAACAACAGCAACAATAACAGACATCTCCGTCAACTTTAAATATTTGTCGTCTAACTGTTTGTAGAATTACTGTGCTGCATACACCTGTTATCCATATTACAACAATGTAATTAGTTTACCTCTCCCCCTCCCCCACCTTACATTTCCTCCGTGTTAAACATACAGAAAGGGAACAAAACAAACAATAATGGTAAGAGGAGGAGTAGTCAGGTGACAATCTTCTAATTTTCGCAAGAAACTTCAGCCGTGTAAGGTGGGAAAAAACGTTTTCTTGTGAAGTGAATTTCTCACCCTTTCTCCGACAGACACACCTCATTACTCTTCAGACAAAGGTGTTTTTGAATAGAAGCACAAAAAAAACACGAAACTAACGGTGAGACTACTTATGAAAACAAGTCATTTTTTGTAAAAAAAAAAATAAACACTCAAGATTAGGCTAGACATTAAAAGAAAAACTTGGTGTCAAGTAAAGAATGAGTTCAAAATTTAATGAAGAATTTGGTGTGAAGGCTAAAATTATTTCTATTTTAATAGTAATCACAAATAGTTATTAGTAGATTAATTTAAACTTCTGGTTAAATTCATGTTCTGTTACAAATTTGAGTTGGACATTGTTCTGGTTCAATTCACTAGTGCTGTTTTACAGCAGTGGGTGATTATCTACAAAAGAAACATTGATGATACTTTCGTTATTAGTGTTAATAATTTGGATTTCAGAAACCTATTCTAAACCTTCAATAGTGTCTTCTGAAACATTTGCTTCACTCTATGCGTTAGGTCTGACTCAGTGTTTCTTTTCCTCAATGTTCGGCTGAGAAGAAATGCTGACAGCTCACTGAGAAGATACGTTCACAAAAAATCCCACATGGAACAAACAGTTTTGTCAACTTTCAAAATTGTATTCCTCTAAGCAGAAAGAGAAACCACATGTACTATGTCTCCTCGAGGACCACTGACAAATCTTGATAGAAAAATGTTTTCCTACCCACATACAGAGACAAGATTGTGAAACCAAAAAAAAGGTCTGAAAAGGTCCAAGTCACCATCAAAAATATGCGCTTCTTAACCTTGAATTTAAAAGTGATAAGGAAGCAGAAATTCTCCGCAGACGGACAGCTTTCAAAATCTCTCATTAAAATGTACTTCACCGCCAGCCACCTACAAGTCATATTCTCCTGCAAAAAAACTATTCAGCCAGCATGTAAAAGACAAGCTGTTGCTCACATTGGGCCACCACTACAACACGCATATACGAGTCCACTTGCACCTTACTGTGAAGCTGCCTACATTAGCTCTACCATGCGTCCGCTAATAAAAAAGTGCTCGGAAACACTATCCAAAATGGTTAGTGTAATAAGATGAATAATTTAATGAGTGACTTGTGATCAGGATGCTTATAAAAACGAAGGAAAATATGGAATTATATAAAAGTTCTTAAGAAGAAACACAAGAGTGATAAAGATTTAGAAAGACAAACAAATAAAGAATTAAGTCAGTAGAAATCAACGTGGTTGTTACTACGATAGTAGAAGCGGTGGTTGAATAATTTTCTTTTATACGTTGCCAGATAAGTGGCCAAGACTTGAGAAATGAAAAGGAGACGAAAGCGTATTGTCTTTGGCAAGTTATTCTTCACCTTATAGATTACTTTGAAAGAGGAAGAGGAGTTTGTTGAAATGGAATGACCAGTGTTGTTGACAGTGTGTTCAATTATTACACTCCTTATACAACCACTACTACTACTCTATTTCTGCAACCATTCACGATAGTGTTCATAATCCCATTTTAGGCAGGATACGTGTAAAACGACCAATATTCCTGGCTTTACAAGAGCATGTGAATTGATATATGCACATAGAAATGGTCAGATATGGGATCTAGTCCTTAAGGTTTTTGCAAACCAGCTGACGACTAGAGAACCCTACACTCAGTGTTGATGCGAAGAATTTCTTTCTCAATGATGAAATTCTTCTCCCTTGAAATCTAGGTTCATGTAAATTTTCCTTTTTGAAACAAGTAATGCTTCGTTTCTGTGAACTTTCGGCTTGATATTCTTGTCAATAAATCTTGGTGGATATCCATTTTTCAAGAAAGTTTCTTCCTGTTATTCTGTTAATAATGTCATCATTCTGATGAAATCTTAAACATTCACTAACTCACTCACCTACTCACTCAACAACCTCTTACAATGCCATACAGTCAGCAATGATCCGTACATCTTGTGCGAGAGCTAATATTATTACCTGTCTGTCTAAATCTTGATAGGTGGAGTAGGGTTGATTACCTTTGACTGCCTGCTTAAAACCTGGGCTACCGAAAACCTCCATCAATGTATTGCGTATAATTTCTCTTATTCAGTTTGTTTAGATCTATTAAAGCATGACCTCTAATGGTATTGTTTACTCTGGCGAGTATTTAAAACATTTACGAAGTGCTGAATCGCAAGTTTCTACTAAACATGAAGTGAAAAAGCATTATCCTAGATGGCTGGTAGCTTATCTCAATACATGAGATGACTGTTCCTGAGTGGTGTCTCTGGTATGCCAAAATGTATGTCTACACCTTTATATAACTGATAATCAACAAAATGTCATGGTGTATTGCTCGAAGAAGTCAAGGAAGAGACATCATAATGGTGGATTCGTCTGCATCCAGGTCAGATAGAGAACTGTGTCACACGATCTGCTGTCAATCAAATATTTTATTTTACGATCCTGGACAACGAAGAGACAATATCATGCAATAAGCTTCGCTGAAAATTCTATACATTATATAAACATTGTTCAGAATAAAGCTGTTACTTTTTGATGTGGTTGTGTCCTCTGAGCTGGATAGTTAATTTGCGAAGCTTTTATCGTCCTACTAGGTAACATCTTCAGCGCATACTTCAATTTGAATTGAGCTTTAAGATTTCTCCACGAGTTTATTAATCATCTCTCACGGTGACCTTGGACGTGATTGGTTGTTTTTATGCGTTTTCACACCTTCTAGGCTACTTGTATTGGAACTGATTGTTTCTTTGACTTGAACTTTGACCCTTTGTGTGAGGTTTCTTTCTTAAGTATGCACTGAAGATGTCACATAGTAGGGTGATGAAAGCTTCGCAAATTAACTATCCAGCTCAGAGAACACAACCACATCAAAATCATCCATCTTCTCCATCATATCTAAAGCTGTTACTATTATAATTAAGAAGTGTTGAAACCTGTGACGCTATTTATTTGGAAGTGGAGCGCCTAAATCAATGCGCGACAGATCCACTCTACCTTGACATCAATCCAATACCTAAAAGCCCTAAGTTATGAAAAGCTACATATGTTCCTTATCAAAGCAGAAGAAATTAAAAAATCAACTTATAAGCATATACATATACGGGCACGTGAAAATATCGGACAAATCGGCTGCAAAAGTTTGATTGACATTAGTAATTTAACATATATATTTATATAGATACTTTCTGTCCGTTTTGTTTCAGTGATAAGGCATTTTTAATAAATTATCCTTTTTTATCTAAATTTTGCCTATAAATTTATGCGAAAGTTTAAAAGTTTTATCCAGCTGGAGAAAAAGTGAATATATATAAATATATGGTTATGTGATGATTATGAAATATTAGATGGTTGGAGTCAGTCAGCCGGAAGCCCTAAATGGCCTAGGTTTCGTGCTAGTTTGCACTCACCATTCAGTCAGCAAGGCGTATTTGCAATCACCTTGAAGGAACTCATGTCGCTTCTGAGATTCGAGCTGGTGTCACCCAGTGAGTGCTTCAGTCCCAGATGTTTCCAATAAGGAGCTAATCGGGCTTGCGACTGACCTCCTGTAGGACTGCATTGGATAGTTTAACCAGGCACTAGTTAGTAACTAGTGTGTGATGTGTTTAGTCTTTTGTTTGGTGTAGACTTAATTCTGTCATCAGTCAAGTTTGCAGTGTGGCCACTATGCCACAAGGTGACTAGTGTTAATTGGTCTGTAGTGGTCATCAACGGGATCCAGGACACTCATTTCGTCCTATTTAGGAGTTGTTGGCTAAATGTATCCTCATTTCCCAGTCAGTGATGCGGTATCCACTGAGACTAGAAAGGCCAGACGTCGCTGCTATGAACAGCATGCCATGGGTCACATTTACTTCGACAACAAGTATCCGATTTTAATTATTTCCGGTTATTTTGAATTTCGAACTGATTGATTCTCTACTGCATTAAAATTTTATGGACTCTGCTGACATGTTGGCTGCTGCCAGTACGAAAACTCCGAGGACAGCTTAAAGTTGACTCAGTGTTATTTAACTTATGATGAGGAACAGTGTTGTTGAAGCGTCCTAAATGGCAGCCGACATACTGATGATAGAGATTGGGAATTTCGTTCCTGTGATAGAATAAACTGTGCATCAGTGGCACAGCGGTAGAATGGTCATCGACCACATAGGTGGTCTGGAGTCCGATCCTCGACCACGGACGCCCTCCTTCACCTCGCTAAGCCAGTAATAAGACTGGTAAAGGGGCAAGGTTGAGCATGAGGCTAGCGACCCCATCCCGTAAAAGTAAACACCACTGCTACAAAAACTTCAAGCCTCTAGCTTGAAGCCCTATATTCCAATAAAAATGTAAAGGAATACAAAAAACTGGTGGGAGATTCAAACAACAGTTCAAACAAATATCATGAAGTTACACTCATTTCAATAATTAATTATCCAGTCATGAGTGTACTTTGGAGTTTAATATAATATGAGGACCAGATACTGAAGTGTAGTCAGAAAAAGGTGTCTAGTTCTAAGCTTCCATCACTTAGTGCTTCAGCATTCCCATGCAATGACTGACATGTAGTTTTGGTTCTGTAGGTGTTGTTATAAGTCAGTTCGTAGACTTAGGATACACATCAGTAAAGTGTATCTTCAAACGCAAAGACAGACAGGACTTCAAATGAGCATAGAGAAGATGAAGTTGATGAAGATAACCAATTAAAAGCAGCAACAAGCACCAACCACCATCAACCGAATAAATGTGAAAGAGGTTACTCCCTTCACTTATCTAGGAAGCATCGTTCCAACTACAGGCGACAGCCCGGGTCAGGATGTCATAGGCAACCGGAATTGGAGAGGTAAGACAGACATCAATGTGAAAATCTGCTGCACTTAGTGCAAAGAGGAAGATTGGGATTTTCAATACCAACATTAATTCAGTCACTCAGTTCTTCTAGATGGGTCAGAAACTTGCCTTTCGCGTCACAAACAGCGTTTGCAATAGCCTGCTGCAAACTTTTATCAACAACTGCCCACTTCTCTGACTCCACACTTAATATCAGATGACAGACAATAATGGATTAACAAGAAACTCTAGGTACGGATTGAACGAGAACCTACTGCCCAACAAAATATGACGAAGAAAGTAGAGGTGGAGTGGACACACGCCAGTGGGGAGCTGTCCGGCGAAATCGCCCGCAAAGCATAACCTCAAGTTGAATATGAAGAGGAAACGGCAAGCTGGGCCTGGGTTAGGGGTTGGCATGGAAGAGATCATGTCAAGATGAGATGAAAGCTTATGGGCAATCTTGGGCCAGATCCCTGGAGAAGAGGATAAATTGTGTATATACTGTTGAAGTCCTACGTTTCACTAGGAACCAAAAGGAATAACAGTAATGGTAACTCTAGGTTTTTCATCAGATGTTTAGGTTAAAGACAGTTCGTACACATACATACATGAATTCAGTAACTGTATTTTACCGTAACAATTTACTGTTACTTTTAAGCTTCATTACGAAGATGAGTAAGTGACTTAGTGAGCGATTTTGTACATGAACCTCAAACCACAAATATCTATATGCATCTTAAGACTGTAATTTGTGTTCAATGTGTAACTGTTATTCGTTTCAACTACAAGCAGTACAGATGAGGATTTCGATGCCAGCCAGTCAATATCGGGAAATCAACACAAGAGTTCTTTACTCTAAAATCGGTAAAGAAGATCCCCAAAATTTAAGGATGATAACGAACATGATCATGACTTCTAGTACTTCAGTAAATTCATTACTTCTATACAGTTCAGAGATTCAGCTCATCACTGAGGGCAATTTGAGCAGTCTGCTGAATACTTTCATCAAGTCAAAAAAAGCCTGTCTTCATCTAATAATCATGATCAGATGACCAGAAAGGAAGAAGCTGGACTGCAAGCCAGACAACAACTTATTGTTCAACAAAGATGCAGAAGAAAAATGAAAACAGATTGAACTATTAAATGACAGACACCAAGCGCTGAGTTCTTGAGAGGAATCTAAAGATGAAGCGAGCGATATGTGGTTCAGCGGCTAGGGGATGATGCAGAGGAGGTGATATGAAAGCGAAACTGAAAGATTGTGGGATGAAAACTATAGCAGAGATTTGAGGGGGGATTGAGATGTTCTTTAAATTAATAGCAACAGTGACTCTCTAATAAGTTGATTAATATGATCAAACAACTATTATTCCCCTGGGTTCTGACTGGAAAATGCGACTTTAGCTGGCTCCACAACTGAATGAACGACTGACTGGTTTCAACATAGAAAATTTGCACAAAAATGCACCATTTCGAGTTGCCACTCTCCCTCCTTGTAGCACACATAGAGAAAAGAGTAAAGAGAGATTCAGGAGAGCAATAGTAAACAGAAGTGTGAGTGAAGGAAAAAAATAAGAGTGATGTGGAGGAACAATAGAGTTTTATTGGATATGACAAGTCACTACAAAGAGTGAATGAGTCTCCCCATCCCCACTGAGAATGATTTTGATCCATTTCATCGATTATCTGCAGCCAACATTGGTTCTTAGAACCCCGACGGCACAAACCAGTCAGGCTGTCTACATCTCCCTAAGTGGCTGGTTCAAACTAACTGCTATGGATCTCATTGGCTGATACAATGTTTTCGTTGGACTACCACTCACACAGCTTTCCAAATAAGTGAAGTGATCAACACGCTCTGCCACCACTTCACTCCTTCCCATCTTTAGGCTAGGAGTGAGTCGATGAAGTCCAGTCCTGTAGCATCATCTTACATTGACAGGAGCTAATCGCATGCCAAATATTGGAAGATTACTGCTCAAGGTGTTCAGAAGACTCTGTGTATTATCAGCGTCTTCATATAGGAGAGAGGACTATATCATCTGCATATTCTAAGTCAACGAGATTATTCCTTGGTGGTAACAAGGCAATCCCTGGATCTCTGAAGTCAGTTCATTAGTACATCTTTGATGAAGTTAAACAGAAATGGGGACAGTAGGCATCCCTGACGGACACCACTAGTTGTCACCAATTCAGATGACAACTCTCCGTAGGCTCTCACCTGGCTGACTGCATTAGTTCGAGTAGAGTGCCTTGATCAGTGAAATGTGTTTTCTCGGCATTCCTTTCACAGCCGAGCATCGTCATAGTACCCCTTGGTCAACGGAATCGAATTCCGCCTTGAGGTCAAGAAATATGACGATTGTTCGACGCCGATAAGTATGCCCATGTTCCAGAATCTGTCGAAGGATGAAGATATGGTCAATACACCCTTTTCCTGGTCTAAAGCCTGCAGATTTTCTCTTGTCTGTTTCTCGTGAGCACCACTTAATGTAGGCATTACTATTGAGTCTAGAACTTTAGATACCATATTGGTCAAGCTAATTCCCCTGTGATTATCACACGAAGACTTGTCTCCTTTCATGCATACTAGGATAATCGATGACTCACACCAAATCAACGGGACCATCTTTGATTCCCAGTCGTTGCCTAATACCTTAGTTAACCCAGACAGAAAACTGTCTCCACTGTCCTTATTGTGGTAGTTTCACAACTGCTCATAAGTTCACATCTCTGCCTCACACTATCTCCTGCATGTCAATCTCGGACGGACTTACACCCAACTCACCGTTTCCTTATATAGGTTCCACTCGAGAATTGTGGCCTAGCGCTCGATGTTATTCAATGGTCGTCTCATCGGCATGTATCCCATCCATCTTCAATTTTTTCCTGCATATTTGTGGGGCAGCAAATCAAACTGATATAATAAGATGTAATAAATAACCAACTACATATATATAAGGATAAATATCAAATATACAATCATGCACACAAGAATAAGCAAACACTCTATTGTCATTGTTATCTTATTTAACTTTGACTTTTCGATCCTTCTAAATATACCCCTTGCTGAGAGAATAGAATGCGTCTTATATACTTAATGAAATTGGTCAGTTAGTTAGTTAGTTAGTTAGTTGGATTTCTAACTTCACCAATATCTTTTTATAATAAAAAGGCCTAAAATCAAACCTTACAGAATCTCAGTTTTTGGAAAATAAAAGAAGATTTCACAATTTATCAAGGAATTACTTTCCAGTAGTAAATATTTGTGTCGTTTTTTTCTTAAATCAAAGTGTCGTGATTATTTGATGCTTTAAAAAGGAAAATATCATTGCGTAATAAATAAGGTGAAGGTGTTTTCAAGAGTTTGTTTGTAGCAATTTGATTTACTTCAGGTTTGATCACAGGCTGACACATCAGTTAGAGAACCGTTGGAAAAACTGTGCTGAAGTACTGGAGAGCCAGCTGTTTCACTTGTCCTAGTTTTCGACTTTTCCACAGTACACATACACACACCTGGTAACTAGACCGAAACATTCATCTTAACTCTGCTGACCAGTAATGAATGTTACCGGGTGAGTCGGTGAAGCAGTAGTAGAATGCTGTATAGGGCTAGGCTTGATTCCTGGCTAAGTGACTCATAATCCCCTCCTAGTTTAGTGGCTGGCATTAAGCCCAGAAATGGAGGAATGTTGAGTGTGAGACTAGCAAACCCAATACTGTTTCTATTCCATTATTGATTTGGAGGCATTTGATTGGTTACAGGATTTCATAGTGAGCCGATATTAGTTAGAGAACCATTGGGAAACCTGTACTGGAGTAGTGGACAGTTGTTTCATCCTAGTTTAGGACTCTTCGCCAGTATGCACTCATTGTCAGGGTTTGAACCCAATACCTTCTGGTCACGAGGCGCGATCGCAAACCATTAAGTCGCTGTGACCCAACCTAGTGACCCATGAATTCCAACAGGTCGAGTGTGAGGACAAATACTCGGTCCGGATGACACTGGCTAGTGCCAATCACGCTAGATCATGAATTGGCAGAAGTTAGAATTCATCAGTTGGCCAATGGATCAGGTCGCAGTGGCTGAAAATGGTACAATAGCTTTTCTTGCAACTGCAAGGTCCTAAGCTGGAACGCCCTTAATACGTTTGCGTACTGCCGATGAGTCCCAAAGTAGGACGACAGAAACAGCTGTCCAGTACTCCAGCACTGATTTCTCAATAGTTCTCTAACTGACAACAATTCGTGGTCAAACTTAAATATGAATTTTCACTTATTAAAAAGTAATAGTATAATAATGGTAATGCATAGATAATTAAGATTCATCCATTCAAATGAAAGCTGAGTTAAGAAAAAGAGTTAATGACTAATGATGAAAGGCTGATCTGGTTCAACTACCTGGTTTAACATGAAACTACCAGCAGACGGGAGACTGGTTGTGATTAAATACGAGATCTTCTTCCAAATTTCAACCACACTAATCTATCACATTTGCCTGCTGAACTGTATTGACGATGAAATTTCCACTAAGAATTATCTACTAGTATCATCACTGGCATCAAATGTATCATATTTATTACCTATATCATATCCGTTTCCCTGGAAAATGAGGCAATAATGATAATAATGGCTTTATTCCAAAAAGGACTTTTGAAACAGTGTGCAGTTTTCAGTGTTTACTGCAAAATTGCATCTAACTGTCTGTTTACATAATAACGTGGGGAAATAATTCAGCAGGGATTTATGCTGATGATACTGTTCAATAAGAATATGAATATAAAATTTAAATTTAAGTGAAAATACCAACAACAATATAATAATGGAATAAATAAATAGGGCTGTTTACTTAGAGTTTTGAGGTGCATCCATGGTACAGAGATAGAATGCTCGACAACCACGCATGTGGTCCGGGGTTCGATCCCCAGCGACGGACGAAATCCTTTACCTCGTCAAGCCAGTAATAAGACTAGTTGACAGGGAAGTTCGAGCATGAGGTCAGCAACCCCATCCCGTGAAAATAAAGACAGTGCTACCGAAACTTCACATCTGTAGATTGATGCACTGTGTTCCACTTGGAATGTAAAAGAATAAAAAAAATTTGGATTTCTGCAGTAAGTTGGTAACTTCCTGTCTTACACTTTCCTCATCACATAGAATGTGTATGCCTGCCAATAAGGTATTGTAGAATTTGTATACTCAATCGTTCGAGGATATATTCTCTCATAGTTGCTTCTAGTTCCCCTGATTGATGAGATTCAAGGAGAGAAATGTGCGTTAAGAGAGGATGCTCAGCGTCCGACAAGATAGTATTCATTAATTTCTTGCTGAGGTCCATATGTTTGTCTACAGTGGTATTAACGAGTTGGTTTAGCGATACCTCACTTACTCAACCAACAGCTTTTATTGCCCTTCTCCCAGGAAAGATTAAGGTGTGGGGGTGGGAACAATAAAGAAGGATAAAAAGAATATAAGAAATAACAAACTGTAGCACTAGAGACTCAGTAATACCAAATCGTCTTAGCTTTCTTATGTACAGAATATTAGTCGAATTACGTTTCTAGAAACTAACAAGATGTTGAAAGACCAGGAAAGATCAGAGGAAATACACAATCCAAGATACTTAACAACATTCAACATAGTCTCAGCTTCTGTGCCAACTATGATAATAGAAACATGGGAACAAACAAGTTCATGTAAGTCGCTCTTGAGTGTCTGAAAGTGAGATTAACAGCCTGACATTTAGAGGGATTGAGCTTAAGACCGTTTGGCAAGCACCACTGATTAATTTCTGATAAAACGTTATTCATTTTTGCGTGTATGAATGACAATTTATCATTTTGAAGTTTTCTAAGATTTGGTTACAGGATTTCATCATGAGCTGACATTGGTTAGAGAACCATTGGGAGTACTTGAATATTCTAAGATTTATTCACTTCAAACCGTAAAATATCTACAATCCTGTTTAAGATGTCAGTAGTTTCATAGCTATGCAGAAGGTCGTATTTAATCATCCAGTCTAGGAATCTTGTCAGTTGAAATCAAACTGAAGATAATTTTGCATAAAATATTTATTAATAAAATTTAGATTACAAGATCTTAACAATCCCATGTTGACAGCAGCATTTCACCATGAGCTGACGTTGGTTACAGAACTATCGGAACGTGCTACTGAAGAGTCCCAAACTAGTCTGATGAAACAGCTGACTGTTCACAACTCCAGTACTAGTTTCCCAATGGCTCTGTAACCGATTTCAGCGCATGATGAAATCCTGCAACCAATCAAATCAAAGCTCTCCAAACCAGCACTTGAACATCAATATATTGCTCACTGGTGACTGGCCCTATTCCTGTAGGTGGTTACCTAACTGGGTTCTAGTGGAAAGTCGTGAACAGTAGAGTAGAGCAGGTCGGATGTGAGGACAAACACTCGCCAGAGATGACAGTGGTTGGTTCCAGTCACGCAGTATCACAAACGGCTAGAAATTGGAATTCATAGGCTGGTCATTGTATCGGGTAGCAGTGGTTTGATGGTATACAAGCTCGCCTTGTAACTAGAAAGTCCTGCGTTCGAACCTCGGTCGAAGGATGCGTACTGATTATGAATCTCAAACAGCTGTTCAGTAATGCCTGGTGGTTTCCCAATGTTTCTCTAACCGATGTCAGCTCATGATGAACAATTTTTATGCTAAGTCGTATAAGTATATAATCTTCTATATTTGCTCCTATTTCTACCCGATGAGATTCACGGAGAAATTTGTATATACACAAGGTGCTCAGGAGGCGACAAGATAATACTGACTAATCCCTTTCATAAGTCCATGGGTCTATCAACGATGGTATTGACAACAGGTTGGTTTAGCGATACTCCATCCGCCCTACAGTACAGTACAGTATAGTCAGTCAGGGTTGAACATGCCTAAATAAGAAAAGAAGAGTTTTTTATTTACTCCTGTAGTCTTAAATTAGTACACAATGATATATCTATGTATATATATATATATATATATATATTAATAAGGCTACATATATATAAAATAAGACAGCGGGAGAAGGTAAACATTTACTGGTATCCATCTATTCCATTTTTCTACTTTAGCTTTCCAATATATATATCACAATATGTAGGTAAACAAAAAATGGAACAATTATATAACGATGATGATATATATTATATAACACAAATAAATTTCCAATATTTGTTTACACAATAATGATAGTTAGTTAGTCAGTTTGCTTGTGTAAGGTTCTTTTGATGATAAAATTGCGGAGAGAGAAGAAAAAGGGCTGGTGTCTATAAATTACTCCGAAAAAACTAAGATCTTTTTTTTGAAAGATTGGAAGTGGATCACAAACAGACCAACAAAAGTAGAGAACTACCTTTATGACTTTCCTCTCTCACTGTATATGTAATTTCTTGATAAAATTTCAACTAACTGGGTGGGGAGGATGTCTTTGTGCAACTCTTTCCCTTTATGAATCTGAACTACAGTAAGAACAGCATTAATTCTAATCAACTACCCACCAACCTAAAATGGCTTCAAACTGGTATAGTTTTTACCTCGAAGCACTATCATCTAAGCGTCCAAAGCAGGAATCCGACATGCCAACAGAGGTAGAAATTAAACAACAAATGGAGCCTTTCGCTGCATAATAGGCGACTTTTGTGTCCCAGTAGCCCAACAGAAATGGTGGTTTATCTATTAGAGTCTAAGGTACCACCACTCACTGTGTATACAAGTGAATAGTAATAATAATGATAGTGATAGCATTATTCCAAAAAGCATTTTCATGGAGTTTGAAATTCGCCAGGTGATGAGTCCCAAAAGTGAGCTAAAAGCTTGCTGGCTTTCGATTCTACCGGTAACCAAAAGTCAACCAATTAATACACCGTTAAAATCATACACCCAGAAGAACAGTGGACAATAAATTGTCACATTTGATTACTTGAAGAAATCAGAAGACATTGAACAGAGGTATAAATCTACTCACTAACATTACTGTACTTAACAAATACAGTTTCCTAAAGGGTCTTTGACAGCTGCAAAGTAATACGGAAACTAATTCCGAACTGTGGAGTGCAGTGACCCAGACCTTTTACAAACTCAATCAGCTAGAGCAATATGACAACGCCACATGTCAAGCGATGAACCTTATTGAGAAATTCGGAGAAGCCTTTGAAGTGAATACAAGAGTAAGTCAAGATTACCTGTCAGCACCAATGATAATCCTAATTATCTTGAAATGGATTATGCGTCATACTGGTGGAGGGGAGCGAGAAGACAGATATGTGGTGAACCGATACGATGACTCTATAAGATCTGGATTTCACGTACGTTTTATGTCTAATGTCGTATAAACTCGAAGACTTACAGGGGAAACCCAAGAAACTGGATGAATAAACAGGCGGTGAAGACAGGACTGCAGGTGAACATAGAGAAGACGGAGGTAATGAGAATTATCAATCGACAACAGCAAAAATAACAAGCACCAATCACCACTAACGAAAGAAATATGAAAGAGGTTACTTCCTTCACTTATCTGAATAGGCAGCATTGTTTCAATGACACGTGACAGCATGGATGAAGGTATGGAAGACAGTCAGAACTGGGAAGGCAAGACAGATCTTCATCACTCTGAAATCCAGTATGGAAGTCAGCTACAGTCAATCGGCATAAAGAACAAGATTCAGTTTTTCAACGCCAATGTTAAGTCAGTCACTTCTTCTACATACATCAAAGACTAAGGCTTAGGCGTCATGAAAAGCCTTTCAACCAGATCACTGCAGAATGTTTCAGTAGCTACCAGAAAGGATTAGTGAAAGAAACCTTTGGAACAAACAAACCAATGACCGATTTCTCAACGAATATACGCTGAGGAGACCATTGGGCGACACCGCACGCAATAGGGCATCGCTCGAATGAAAAATAATAAGTTGGGCGTGTATCGGAGTGTGATATAAAGGAGATAGTGTGAGACTATGGTCAGTCGTATGCCCAGCCTGAAGAACGACAGTAGAAAATGGGACAGAGCACAGAAGTGTTGTTGAAGCTTTTTTTTTATTACAACTTGATGCCACACCATATTTTCAGTACAAGTATGGAATTTTCAGCATGGATATCTGTATCCCAAATTTTGCAGGCCGACCATAGATATCGGGTGTGCGTCGGCAGGATATCGAACCCCGGACCATGTGCATGGTCGGCGAGAGTCCTAACCAATGTTCCACTCGGAAGCCAAAGGGATAATAATAGTAATATAATAATGGCAACCTGGTGAGCAGCTGAGTTCCGTAGCTCCCCTAATAGACTGCTGCGATTCAGGACTTACAAAGACCCCAGATTGTCATTTCGCCATCTCTGACCTATTAAACATAAATACACACATACATATATATGCATGTTTCTTGACCATCTTCACATTAACTCCTTTGAACGAGATTATTTTAATTGATCACAAAAAAATCTTTATTTTAAAATTAAAGGAAATAAATAAATGCCAGAATGATTTTTGAAAGTGAAACAGCCACAGCAACTGTTCATCTTTCCTCTTCTTCTTCTATTTCTGCTTATTCTCCTCTTTAATTTTGCCCCTTTTCTTCTTTTTTTCTTCATCTTTTTTTCCTGAATACTGACGGAAATGTCACAAATTGGCTTTAACAACAACAGCAACATGAAAGAAACTGGTGAAAAAGAGGGTTTACATCTGTACATATATCTATATATATACATATATATATATGTATATACCTATGCATGAATTGAATTCATGTTTACATTAGAGTATGGAATATTTTATATTGATTCTACCCTTAACTATTATCTATCTGTACATTCTATCTATTTGTATTGCAACAGTTGAAAGTTCCCTGAATATTTTTATTGACTGACTAACCACAAGAACAATCGAAAACAAGAGAAGAAAACAAAATGGTAGAAAGCATAAAAGACACAAATAAATTTTAATTTCGAAAAAGGATTTGATAATCCTATTTTGTTTTTCATTCATGAATAATCCCATTCCAGACATTAATGATGAAGATGACAACAGGAATAATAGTTCAGAGAAGATCCTATTTCCGATGAATTCATCCTCATCTTTAGGTCTACATTTTATATACAATCTCATTTTCAGTAAAATGAGGATTGTAATAAAAGTGATGAGTTGTTGTCACAACTATAATTGTTAATGTTAATATGAAAGTTGAATAATTGTGTATTAGAGTTACGCAATAAGATGAATAATTTAGGGAATGAGTTGTAATCAGTATGGGCATTCGAACAAAGGAAAATATGAAATTATGTAAGAGTTCTAAATAAAGAAGCCAAAGAAACGTTGCTTGTTCCAAGCAAAAAGAAAGTCTCCGTGAATCTGGATTTCAGGAGAGACTTAACCTGTGACATCCTTAAGAGAAGAATTTCACCATCTTTGAGAAGAACACACTTCACAACCAATCTAAGAGTAGTGTTCTCCAGTCAGTCGTCCATTGGTCTGTTTTTAAAGCCTCAAGGACGAGATCTCACATCTGACCACATTTATGTGCACATGCATATATTAGTTCACCTGTTCCTTTGAAGTTAGGAACATGTGCTACGAATGCCTAGTCATCGCCTTCCTCGACGAGCAATGTTAGCTGATATAGGGCCAGGCTGGAAAAGAGCTAGCGGCGGTCAAACGAAAACATGGCACCAATCAATGAAATCCACAACAGTTAATCTAAGCCACGTAGGAAGATGTAGACTTACTGGTTGGGGCCCTCGGGATGGTAAAAACCAATGGTTGGAAACAATTGGTGACATGGCTCAAAATCGTTCTCAGTGGCGCAGATGCATCCACTCCTTGTGACTTATGATTTCCAATTAAACTGTTTTGTTCTACGTTATTACTATTCCTTTGTCTCACACCTCTGTTTACTGTCTTTATTATGCATTTCTTCTACTTCCTTCTCTTGCTTTGCGTGCTACATAGATTGTGGCGACTTGAACTGCCGCACATATGTGCAAAGTTCTATGCCGAAAACCGACCGACCGACCGACCGTTCCTTTGAAGTGACTTATATTGGTCGTTCGATAAGTATCCCGCCTAAAATGGGTTCATGAACACTATTCTGTATTGTTGCAGAAATTTAGTAGTAGGGTTTCTATAAGGAGTGGAACACCTTATCAACAACACTGGCCATTCCATCTCAACAAACTTCTCTTCCTCCCTCAAAGTAATCTACAAAGTGAATAACAACCTGCCAAACTCAATAAATACGCTTTCATGTCCTTCACAGTGCTGAAGCTGCAGCCATTCAGATAGAGAAAGTGGAGCAATTAACAGGAAAGAAAATTATTCAATCACTTCTATTATCATGGTAACAATCTTGCTGATTTCTACTGACTTCATTTTTGTTTTGTTTTTTTTTTGTTTGTTTTTCCAACTGCTTATAACTCTTGTATTGTTTTACAACTCTTACATAATCCTACATTTTCCTTCATTTCAATGTTCATCCTGATTACAACTCACTGATTAGATTATTCCTCTTATTGAGTAACTGTAATACACTTACTTATTCAACTCGTCTTATGCATTGATTAACATTGGCAACGATGTTTGTGACAACTCATCACTTTTGTTACTACTGTCGTTTTGCTGTTAATGAGATTGTATGTAAATGCGATTGTACAGCTATAAAGATGAGAAGGAATTCGCTGAATTACGTCATTTTTTGTTTCCACTTAATAATCTGATATTTTCGATACCATGCATTGATTGAAACAAAAAGGTGTTGAGTAGATTGATCCATGTTTGAATTTCTAGTCGATAGACTGCCAAAACTTGCTTAGTTTACTGCCTATTAGTAAGCCCGGAAGAGGGGGAAGGTTGTGTGTTAGACTACCAAACCCAAGGAGCCAGTCTTCGACGTTTGACTGATGACTGAAGTCGCAATGGAAGTCCTGCCACGATTCAGACTTCCACTTCAATCACCAACCATAATATCAATAGCAGTCTAACAATCTATAAATCTCCAGGATGGTTTCAACACCAGTTAATTACTTAATTGTTTGTGTGTATGTGTGACATCAATGCTAAGTAAAACAATATTCCACTGTATCTAGAATGACAACGAACAATCTAACAGTCTCAAAAAAAAACAGCTATATAATGATTAATGCTTATTATGAACAAATTGCCTAACGTTAAGAAGAAATGAACGCTGAAATTGCTGACTAAGTGAAATAAAAGTTATTCTCCATTCAGTCTAATTTTTCATTCACTAATGAAAGGGCGCGCGCATCAAATTTCAATTCGTGACTTTTATTTTGATAACTAGAAATGTAGTTTGCTACTTATGGTGTCGGTGGCACAGAGGTTAAATGCTCGCCAACCACACAGATGGTTCGGGGTTCGATCCCCGGACGACGCACTCCTTTACCTCGCTAAGCCAGTAATAAGACTGGTAAAGAGGGAAGGCAGGGCATGAGGCTAGCAACGTAGCTAGCCCCTACCTTGAAGCCCTATGTTCCACTGGGAACGCACAGGAATAAAATAAAAATAATAAAAATTATGGCGTAAGGTATGAGTTCCTGTATGTCTACGATTCAGAAAAACAGAAAAAATTCTCAAACGTATGGTCTCCGCTTGTTTCTTTACTGGGTGTCAACACAGGTTCGAATCTAAAAGTGTAAAGGACGTGAGTTCCTTCAAGGCAATTACAGATGCACCTTATTGACTGATTGGTGATCGTTGACAAGAACAAAACATAGGTCAGTCAGGGCCTTCTGCCTATTGTATGTCGTTGGTTCAACGGTAGAATGTTCATGATGGCCACGTGATCCGGGATTCGGTCCTCGGCTGACACGCCCTCCTAAATACCTCGCTAAGCTTAAAGTAAGACCGCTAAGGAAAACAGGTTGGAGTGCGTGAGGCTAGTGATCTCACACCACTGCTACTAAAACTTCAAAGCTCAAACTTGTAGCCTCATCTACCACCGGTAGTGCAAAAAATATAAAATTAAATAATGCAAAAGATTTCCATTGTTCAAAACGAAGATTTTATTGGTGATGTTATAAATAAGATTTCACCTAGTCGTAATTCATTTATATTGCAAGTCATGAGAGTAAACCACTTTATCATTGTTCCGAGTGTAGAATGCAGCCTCAATAACATATTTGGATTGTACTCAGTCCTATTTCTTCATCTTTAACTGACTCCACAATCGCCTGTGAGTGCTTTCATTTCCTCCTCGCACAATCCTGTATCCTAGCTTAACTAAGGCAGTCCTAAGTCCGAAGAAGAGGACAGATTAGATGTGAAGCTGCCAATCTCATATATTATTATCATCACGTTACTGAATACTGTTTCGAATACAATTTATTGCCCGTCATCATAATAAATGTGATATGATAGTACTGTTTCACTGTGTAATATATTAAATAGGCAAATTTCAAGTCTGTTCACTAACTGACTTCATTTAGAGAACCACTGTAAACCAGGGGTAATGGATACGCCTTTTGACCTTCTTTGGAACTCTTCAGCATTTTTCACCCGGTATTCTCCCCATATCTTGTTGATTTCTAGAAAAATATTTCAACTAACCTACTACATTATGAAGTCAAAACAATCAGTCAGGTGAAAATCCCTCAACTTACACATTTACGATCTGTTAACTCCTGCATCTTATCCATTGTTTTTTATCCCCCCCAATCAGTCTTTCGTGGAATACTTGAAGGGATTATGTCATATTTTGAGCGGTATCAACGGTTTTCAGTAGTATCAGTATTAAGTTACTAAATCACCTCGTCAATACTGTCGACAGACACCTGAACTCATGCGAGAAATCGTGTGGATCTATACTGTGTGATTCTCAACACCCACCCTCTGTTCACAACTCTCCAACACTCACACCAACACCCACACCTTGCATCTCATGTGGTAGGACTAGAAGTCATCACTAAGGATTATATGCTCAGTCACACAACCGAGTCAAAAACTCAATGATACCCCATTTATCCCGCCTATTCGCGTCCTATGCGACAGAGATAATGTTAAGCGTGAAACCTACAACTTAGCATCCTATTAACAAAATCATACTTCTCTATTCTCTCCTTTTTGTAATTTATAGTGACATTATTTTAATTATCTTATAATTTTAGCTATTAACGTTATTATCATCATTATTTTACACTTCTTGTATATTTTTGACTCTATTGTCATTGCAAATACCAAGAAAGCTGCTACTATCAGTCCTGTAATATTATTTTCCTTTTTTTGATTTCTGTTTTTGCTGTTGTCGGGTAAATTAGATGGAATATTGTGCCCAAATGCTGAGAATTCCACACACACTGTATCATAAGTAGTGCTGTCATCATTATTATTACTAAAAGTATGAGTGAGAAGGCAGAAATCGGTTAGAGGTATAAGGTGTGTTGAAATTATCTGAAAATCTGTGTTATTGTGGTCGATTTTTAGCCACACTATTATCATTATTATTGTTAGTATTCAGAGTCACTAATTATGTAATCTTCAGTTAATCGTGTCATGCTTTGATGTAGCCGCCCTCGGTTACCCTGCAATTTAAGCTTAATCCTACAGTAAAGTATGCAAATTTAGCAGACAAACTAAGAATATATGTATATAATAAGAGCGAACTTAACAGATGAATCAGTGAGCACTTTTCTTTGTGGCTAGAAAAATGTCAAGCGAAATCAATAAAAAAGAGGCTAAAATTAATCCCACATATGATTGACAGCAGTCGTAGCCACTACTAATCATATTTTGTGGGATTTCTCTCTCTCCCTAGATAGTGGAATATACTACTGACTAATATAAGTAGCGGGATACCATCCATGTCAACCAGAAGTGATCTAAACAAAATGTCGAAGATCTAGAGGTGAAAACAGACAAACTGATAGAAGAGGTAGGAAGCAAGCGGAGACAGGAATTCAAGTGAACACACAGAAGACACAGATGATGAAGATAACAAACCAACCAGAAACAACAACAAGAAGCGGCGATCACCATCAACAGGAGAAACTTGAAAGTGGTCACGGCATAGATGAGGATATCAAAACCAGCCATGATGGGAACGGCAAGAGAGAAGACATTCAGTAGTGTTAAATCAGTTTGTAAATCTTCTACACTCCGCAGCATAAAGAAAGAAATCCAGATTTTCAACACCAGTGTCAAATCAGTCAGTCAGTGCTTCTATATATGCAACAGAAACTTGGCCTTCGCGAGACGAAAAGTATTTCTAAGAAGCTGGCTGCAGACTTTTATCTACATCTGCCCCCGTCTCTGGCTCCGTAGTGAAGAACAGATTTTCTGTTGGCCGGGTAGAAAGAATTAGTAACAAGGAACTCTAACAGACTACTAACCGATGAAGAACCTATTGCCCACCAAGCATGCCGATAGAAATACAGATGAATTGAACCCACACAGACTGAGTGATATCACACGCCAAGCCATCAGTCAAGTCAAATCCGAATGGGTAGTGACTATTTGGGTTTATGTCCAAGGCTGACATTGAAGGAGATCATATCAGAAGGAGGAGGTGGGAGCTTATGGAGAACCGATGAGCCGGCTGAAGAGGACTGTGGAAAACAGGACATTAGGTCAACCTCATGAACTGTCTACTTGGTCCACCCGAGATCATATCGTTTGTGACCTGAAGATCTTTTCATTGATTTCCATAGAAAAACTGTGATGAATTCTCACCTCGAGTTGTGTAATTCTCAAATGATGAATTTAGATATGAGGAGTAAAGCCTGGGAAAAATCTAAAGAAGAACAATAATACTTCCAATAATAATAACAATGTTTTGGGCGGCCTGTTTAAAATTTGGGCTACTGAAGACCTTATTCAATATATTGCATATAATTTCTCTTATATACTTCGTTTTAATCCAGTAGAATATGACCTGTAAAAGTGTTGTTCACTCTGACGAGTATTTAGAGCATTTACAACGTATAGTTTCACAAGTTTCTACTGAACCTGAGTAAAAGCATTATCCTCGATGGATGGCATGGTTATCCCAGTGCATGAGACAACCGTTCCTCAGTGGTATCCTGAGTTCACAAACTGTGCTGTCAAACCTTTTATAATTGGCATTCAACAACAAAATCTCGTCGTATATTTCTCTAAGGAGAAAAAAAAGAAGAGATATCATAATGGTGGATGGGTTTGCTCTTTAGGTCAGATAGAGAACTGTGTCACACGATCTACTGTCAATCCAATATTTTCTTTGAAGATCCTTGACGTAAAGGAGAAAATACCATACAGTAAACTCCACTGAAAATTCTGTACATTATACAAACATTGTTCATAATAAATCTGTTATTCTCCATAACAGAGACAATCTAAATTTGTTATTAATAGGAACTTACTTTATGCGCATTCCGCCTGAAAAATGCTTTACACGATTCACACGTCAACTGGCCAAAATTATGATTTACTGCCTTATCTCCACAAACTTTACATTTTTTCTCACGAATACTACTATTAGTAGTACTAGTAATAGTGCAAGTAGTATTATTACTAGTATTTGTAATCGTAGTGACAACACAATTATTTCTGATTAAATTGTCTGAGTGTTTGTCAATCTTGTGTTGTTGTTGTTGTTTTTGTTGTTGTTGTTGTTGATTATAGTGATGCTTATCAGGATAAAGTTGATGATGGGTAGAGGGAGGAGGAGCAGGACCAGGAGGATAATTTAACTTATAATCTTGACTAGGGATAGTGTACATTGAAGGGATAATCCCCGGTATCGTTGCCATGGTGACAACTGTTGGTACCTCTGTGGTTGTTGTTGTTTCTTGAGCCCTACTTGTCAACGTTTCTGTTGTTACACATGAAGTTAACGACTCTGATCGTGCTGCTGGTGGTGATGAATACTTTGTTTGAAATGTTGAATAAATTTGCAATGGGTTAACAGACGGGTTATCTGTTTTATGTTGACTGCTAGGATATAGGCTGACTCTGTCTTCTGTGTTATGACCTTGAATTGACTCAGTTAAACAAAAATCCTCATCAATATCAATAGCAGAATTATGGTTATTATGATTATCAATTAAATTATTCAGTGTCAGTTGATTGTCAGATAGTAGTGAAGACGAATTTAGTGAGTTGTTTAAATAATGTTGTCCGTTTTGTTGTTCTGTTAAAGGTTTCATTATATCATAAATGATGGCATCGCTTTGAAAATCACTAATCATTAATGGGTAATCATTATTATTATTATTATTACCATTATCTCTTGTATTTATTACTTCATTGGATGAATAGATTTGCTGGCGCTGTTGTTGTTGTTGTTGCTGTTGTTGTTTGTATTGTTCTTCCTGACTTAACCAGACTGCTGATTGATGATATGTGTCGGCGGTTGGTTGTTCCTGTACACTCGTTTGATAACATGTCGACTGTTGTATAGACACATCAGAGAATATATTGTTTATCAATGGATTTTGTATAAGATAGGTGGTATCATTTAATATCATAGATGATAAGGCTGGTTCATTACTACAATGCATAAATCTGTAAGCATTATCAGCACCATCGACGTCAACAAGACCATCACCATCATGACCGTTTTCATTGTGACCATTAATTGCATTCATACTGTCATTATTATTGTTGTTATTGTTTAGAATAAGAATACCGGTGGAAATATCATCGGTCAGGTGTCTTTTCTCACTTAAATTATGATGGTAATAATCCAAGTGGTATTGTGTTTGTGTAAGCTGTTGCTGTTGTTGTGGAGTTGATGGTTCGTGTTCCTGAAGACAGTTGTTAATGAAATTGTTCTGTTGAACATTGTCAATTGTATAAAATAAGTGATGATTATTACTATTATTATTATTACTGTAAGGCAATTGATTTGAAATCACTGTTGAGTCATTGAAGTGACCAGATAACTAAAGGAAAGGAAGGAAGGAAAGAAGGATGAATAGAAACAGAAAAGAGAAAAATATCAAAGAACATTCAAGTAGATGACAATGGTGTCCATTGGTGGTGTCACAGGAATTGGGGAAAAACAGGAACTGGCAAAAGAAACTGTGCAACAACTAATCTATGAAGGATGAAGACAAACAGGGTGATGGATCACTACTCACTACTCTACTTACTTTAGTAATAATCCGCTTTATTCCAAAACAAACAGTACTTAAAATACGGCATGGAATTTTCATCATTTGTCACAATATTGCTACTAATTTACTCAAAATATAAATAAAAGTAACCAAAAGAATTTGTCCACCTTTACGGTATAAATAAAGTCACAAGTATGCAAAATACAAAATGGGAATAGTAACTATAATAATAATAATAATAAAAACATTGGGTTTGTCTCAAACAGTACTATCGATACTGTATGGAAATCTTACCAGTGTTTTATAGAATATGCAATCTAAAGTTCTCTTCACATAGCACGGTGAGGGGGGAAACAAAAAAACTAATAACACTTATTATAGAGGTGCTTACACTTATGAGAAAATAAACACAAAAAAGGAGGATTATAAATATTATAAAAATAATAATAACAGTAAATCTTGATGTTATAAGGATGGAGAAAATTGTTTATTTACTAGTGGAAAGAAGGTTAGTTAGTTAGTTCGTGCCTGACACTATTTTCATCACATAAAATATGTGTCAAATATGGTATCGTGGAATTTCTATACTTAGACGTGCTCGCGTGTAAAGTCTGTGAGTCCTTGTTCTATCTCAGGCCATGTGGTGTGAAAGCTGCAGGTAAAGCGGTTGCTCACAGTCTGAAAAAATCCTTTTGGCAAATTTATTGCATGAAATTAAGTGGCTATCAATAATGCCGATGTCAATGATATGGCCCTACTGATAATCTTTGGAGTCCTGCGAAGTATGACAAAGTCTTTTTCAGGCGATAGTGCCGTTCTTTCCAACCCCACCTATTCTGTTTACCTTCTTCTCATATGGTTTACCTGATTAGTTCTGATGAAGTCAATTTTTTTAAATATGCCGATGACCATTGGATTGTCTTGCATGTCGGCGGCTGTTTCTCAATAATTTGTTGCTACAAAATGAGAAAGTATTTTATCAGAAATTAGTCAATGATCCTTTGTCATCAAATAGCCTTAAACTGAATTCCTTCAAATGTCAAATTGTTGTGCTCAGTTTCAGACGTGTATGAATTTGTTGCTTCTCATGATTCTCCCATCATAAATGGCACTGAAATTGAGACTAAGTTGAATGTTGTTAAATACCTTGAATTGTGTATTTCATCTAATCTTTCCTAGTCTTCCCATATCACTATTTTAGTTTCTATAAAGATATTTCGATTGATGTTCTATGTGGGGAAATTAAGATAATTGGGTATCACTCAGTCAGTCACTACTGTTACAGTTCATTAATTCTTGTATGCTACTCATGATACTACTGATTTGCTGCGAGACAGTAAGTAAACAGCCTTTTTCTGCTCTTTCATTCGTTATTATGTTGTCGCTGTTGTTAATATTTTCACTAAAAATTTTAATATCACATTCATATTCCATTATTAAACAATATTTCATGATGGCAAGCCACCTAGATTGGTGGCCACATTGCATACCTGACTGATAGAATTCAGTTTGCACCACACTAGTTATTAGTATCCAATCAAAGTATCCACTACAGTTCTACAGCAGGTCAATCGCGAACCCGAATAGCTCAGTGGTAACCTCTCTGACTGCAGCAATCACTGGGTGACTTGGGTTGGAATCTCAGAAGTGACATGAGTTCCTTCAAGGTTGCAGATACGTCTTGCTGATTGGTGAGTGGCAACTAGCACGAAACCTAGGTTAGGTATGGCTGCCTGCCAATTGCCTCCAACCATCTAATATCATCAAACAAATGTGCACCGTGATAGTGAGCCACCTAGAATGGTGGCCACATTGCAAACCTGACTGATAGAATTCAGTCTGCACCAAAGAAAGGACTAGACACATCACTCTAGTTACTAGTGTTCAATCAAAGTAAACAATATTTCTAATGTAAATGTCCTGTTTAATTACTTCCCTCAATATTATGCAATAAGGAAACTCAACATGTTGAAAAGGAACATGTTAAAAGGAACACCAAAGGGATCACCCATATCAAGAACAGTCACTGAAGCCGTTATACGAAGATTAAAAATTAACAGCCCTATCCATAATTAAATCAAAAATCAGTGTAAGTTATGTTGATGACACATTTGGCATAATCAAAAGAAAAAATGTGGAATACACCTACAAACTAATCGACAACATATTTGAAGACATTAAATTCACCATGAGAGAAGAAGAATCAGACAACGAAATTCCTTCCTTAGAGATAACTTAATCAAGAAAACTAACACAGAAGATATAGAAATACAAGCATACAGAAAATCAGTACACACCCACACACAGAACAAATACGCAGCTATATAATAGCGATGACCCAATGACTTTTACAAAAGAAACTGTGTGCGAACACTTTTTTTTAAAAAGAGTGCAAGCATACACTGTAGCTCTCCAATCCTGAAGAGAACAGAAGAGAAATACTTGCTAACAGTCTTATTTAAGAAGAATGAATACTCATAGAATTTCATCAAAAAAGTGTTTAAACTCAAATCGTAGTGCCAACATAAAAAACCATCCCGAAGTATCACCAGAAAACATTCTACAATATATATATATATATATGATATAACGGCTAGAATACTGAGACTGTTTGAAACAGATGTAGCACACAAGCTGGTCAACACAATCACTTCACTCAGTATTCTCCAGACCAAAGGATCCAGCATTAAAAGAAGATAAGATCAATAACATTTACAAAATAGTTTTCCCGAACTATGATAAGCACTACATTGGTCACAGTGAGAGTCATCTCGCACTCAGAATCCAAGAGCATAAATTAGCTGTGAAAAGATACGATATGTATTCTTCCACACTGATGCATGTAGATAATTATAGACAATAATTTGATGAGGAAAATGTAGAAATTTTAAACAATCGAAGCCTGGTACTCAGAGATGAATCAGCCAGCTATTAACAGACACATTAGTAAAAGAAAATTCTAACAACTAATAAAGAATAAACCACATGACAAGAGATTCACTTTCATTTCATCAGTAGCGAGGCAAAATAACAGCCAATCATTACAAAGGAGACCGTCAGGAGATAAAATTGTTAACACCCAAATAAATCCCCTTCATTTTTAAAGCTTGCGCTGGACATGCTATCTAGGAAGACGACGAAAGGTTCGCAATTGAATCAGTCAACTTAGAGATCGAAACCAATTAGAAACAAGCTTTCCTCGTTAACAGGGCAGATAAAAACTGTCTAAGTGATCTTTGATCGCAGGGAAACTATAACCTGATTATCAGTTCAGTCTCCTGGCCGCGCTAGTAAAGTGCCACTAGACTAGTGATTCAGTGGCTACTGTTTCGAATTCGGTGACAACTCTCTACGAGATTTTCATTTTACCACATTCACCCAATTACACTAACTACTAACTCAAGGCTATCTACTCATTCAACAACAACAAAATGGTTAGAAAAAAGGATCCAGACTAAAACAACTATCAAATGTTTACAAATGAAACGAAAAATGAATGTAAGGTTACAATCTAAATTCAAATAAATTTCTAGTAGTAAGTATTACTTAATGGTGGAATTAAAAATCTTTAGTCGAGACAACATTCAAACGAACGACCCACAAAATTTCTAGTCCTTTGCTATACCGACAAACATTCTTGTCAAGAGTTAGTCTGTAAGAAGTTTACTTGTTTCACGCTTGGTCACATGAAATGATGGTTATCGTTAGATAATCATTAAAAATCAAAGAGAACTGAACAGACTTTTTGTTGTAATTTTGATGGGTAAGTACCAGAACGAATCAGCTAGCAAGCTACCTAGTACTTCAGTGCTGATTTTCAATAGTTCTCCGACAGACGTCACAATCTGTGGTTAAGCTTGAAACAAATCAAACCCCTACAAACTAACACTGTTAATAATTAATATGATGTACTCTAGTAGCTGGCCGCAGCACGAAGTTGCCTGGAGTTCCAGTGAGAAGTCGTGTGACCAGAGGGGTCTACTAGATCTTATGTGAGCATATTTACTTGCCGATAGCACCGGCTGGTGCCAGTCGAGGTAAATATATCACAAAGTGATAGAAGTTAGAATTCATATGCTGACCATTGAGTTGAGTCCCATTGACTGAATAGTTAACGAGCTTGACCTGTAACCCGAAGGTCCTAGGTTCGACCCCTTGCGGTGGGTATTTACTGGTGAAGATGAGATAGTTGTTCATTACTCTAGTACTGGGCTTCAATGGTCCTCTAGCTGATATCAATCCATGTTCAAACTTCAAACCCATTTTTCCCAGTTTGAATGAAAATACTGAACACTTTACATTCAAAAAAACAAGATCATTATTAGATCTTATAGAAAGCCTTTGTCTACGCTCATCTTATTAATATTCTTCACTGTCAGTCACGAATTTTAGAGTTTCGCTGACGCACATTATGACTAAGACACAACTTCCCTTCATTCATAAGTTCAACATTGTTCAACACAGTTGGTCACACTTTTTCTCATTCAGCTTTCGCTAGTTAATGACAAACATCATGGTTCTCTTTGAAACTATTTACAGGATATTAATCGCCACCCCCCCCCCCAAAGTACACTTTGAGTAGGCATAGACTATAAAACACCAAGTCATTAGGCCCAAATGTTTAGCCTGTAAATAATAAGTGGCTGATTTGAAATATGACTTGAAATGTAATAGAATGTTACTGATCTGCGACAAGTGACTGTCATTTATATCCAACTGACAGTATATCACATCTATTGTGTAAAAAATAATGCGCAATTATGTGGCTGCTCAAATCTGAATGGATGGTTGGGGGTATGGTTTGAGCCACTGGACCAAGTGGCTTAAACCTATGAATCAAAGCTTCCGCAGAATTATTCTCCCTGAGACTACTGATTCTACAGTCATCAGTTATTTCACTACCAGGGTGAAAGAGCTATTTAAAATGGCCCTTAGAAAATGAACAGTAAAGCTTAATTTTGCAAGAACTGTACTACTGATTGCTTAATAATACTAAAGGACGGAATATCACCAGTAACCATTGTTGGTTACAGGTTTGACCAAGAGCTGACATCAGTTTGATAACCACTGAGAAACCAGCACTGGAGTACGGAGCAGCTGTTTGCAACGTCCTATTTTGGGACTCTTCAGTGGTATGCACCCACTAACGGGCCTCTGACACAACACCTTCCAGTCGCGATTTTACCTAGTAGACCGTTCTCGGCCACTGGGACCCAATGATCCAATGGTCTATGAAATCCAACTTCTGCCAATCCGCGAAGTATTTTGCACGACTACAAGTCACTGTTATAAGCGAGTAATTGTCTTACTGCCTAGCTCGGCCAACTACGCTGGTCACGACATCTCACCAGAAATCCAGGTAACTTCCTTGAAACGGCCAGTCAGTAGTGAGCATCAGATTAATGATCAAGTGTTGGTTTGCAGAGATCTGATTGGTTACCGGATTGGAATTCATGGACCATTGAGTCGGGTCTCACTGGCTAAATAGTATACGAGCTCGATTGGTAACCAGAAGGTCTTTGGTTTGTGAACCTCACTGGTGCGAGCGTACTGATGATGAGCCCCAAACTAGGCTGATGAAACAGTCTTCCAATATTCCCTCCTGGTTTTCAATGGTTCTCTCACCGATATCACTGTGTGATCAAACTTGAAAAAAGTCAAATCCTCCCGACAACCTAACTCTTAAAAAATGACAGTAAGAAGGAGAATATTAAGTGCACTGATATACATGATTTAACTGCCTACCCTTAATTCTAATCATAAAACTGTTGTTTTTATGATTATGGATTATGGGGAAAAAAAGCAAATTAAAATTCTATTTTGAGCTTTTTTTCACTTTTTTTTCAACTAAGTGCACCATGAGAATAAACCAACTAATTAATTAATAATAATAATAACAATTAAAGTAGGGTTCGAGGGTAGTGGGGGGAGGTGAACCATTTCAAATGTGAGCCTATCAGATAAACCCCATCCATTTTCAGTCAAATGATGCACTAAACGTTAATTACTATTGTTATTATTATTATTATAATCATCCTCTTTGATCACCCCGTACCCAACGCACCCCTCGCACCCTCTCTCGACCTCGCTTGTACTCACTCGGCGGCTTGTTTTACATGTCCACTTTAATGTATCTATCTCTTCTTCTTCTTTTGTTGCTCTCAAAAAAACTTTAAATTATGAATAGTGTTGAGTTGATTCCTTCTGTTATTTGTTGTATTTGTATATAGTCAAATAAGTATGTGCAGAATATTTTCTAATTAAAGTTTGTTATCCACCCCCCTTCCGCTTAGTGCTCACTTGTCATGTTTTTAATTTAAGCGAGAGAGAGAGGGAGAGAGAAAAGAGAGTACAGAAATGGAATCCTAACACCAACCTTCATTGCACTCTAATGACTGAAGTTAGAATACATTCAAAAGAAAACATGGCTATCCATTTATTTGCGTGTGTGTGTGTAATAACACCAGAATGAGTGGTAGTGTGAGTCGAAAGAGTGTGAAAACAATAAAGAGTCTAATTAAAGCGCGGAAAATTCAATGAGTGACGCAGGATAAGAAAAAATTGAGTACATGTTCAATTCATTTTTGTTTTCCTCAACAAAAGGAGCATAAAGACAACAGTTAGAGAGAACGAAGGGGTGAATTTGTGTGTGTGTGTGTGACTGTGTGAAGATGAAAATGTTTACTCCACTAGTAGGATGCACTTTGTGTTGTTGTAATATATGAAGAAGAGGAAGGAGAGAAAAAACAGAATAACAAAAAATGTTTTCTTTTGAAAAAAATTTAATGATATTTTGATTGATGAGTACACTTTAGAATGAGTTATTTGATAAGTTTATATTATTTTTTTTCCTAGCCGTTTACAGAGCTATTCACAGTGATATTCGAATACTATTCGTATGAGTAGTTTGAAATCGTTTGACAAAGACATTTTATCCTGATACTAGGCTAATTAGTATAAGTATGAGTTAGACATATTGTCTGAAGAGTGATAATTACTCCGTATTATCTAGTTACAAGGTAGACTAAAGTTGCTAGAATGAGATTCGAATTAAATCGTAGGTGGTTGGAAGTGTAGTATGTTGTTTTACTGAGAGATTTTGAAGGCTGCACGTCTACGGAGAAGTTCTACTTCAGTAATACTACTTTCGAATTTAGACAGATTAAGTGTCAGCATGTTTTTGAGGGGGACTTGGTTCTATTCAACTGATGTTTCCTTTGGTTGTCGATTCCTGCTAATGAATTCGGGCGAAAGGAAACTATTTTCTGTCAAGGTTCCTCGGAGATTTATCAATTCTTCATCAAATGATTTATTAGTGAATAGCTTTTGAATCCTTGAGGAAAGGGAGTATATGAAGTTGCTCTTCCTGCCTAAAGGAACACAAACTTGAAAGTTAATAAACAGGACAGAAGTACTTTAGATGCTGCTACTGTTGTCTTGCATCATAACATTGTTTCCTGCTTAAACAAAGCAGCCAAATATGTCCGATGTACCTCCTTTGAGTATACATCCGATCTTGACTCTTTACTTAGATACCCTTTATGAAATGAGCTTTCCCTGATACATACCTACACCTGGGCTGTTAACTGGTTGCGTTCTTAGTTCTGGAATAGAATGAGTATATTGTATATCTAAAGACAAATCTCCCTCTGCCTGGCTTTCTTACTAAATCTGGAGGTCTATAAGGAGAACTTCTCTCCAAATTTCTTTCTTCTCTCTTCTTACATGATTTGGATCTTTCGGAAGAAATCAGCTACGCTTAACACGTTGGTCATCTGACTGCTTACCTGTCGATTACGTCGTGCTCTAATCGTTCCAAACTCACTAAATTTTTGTTAGATATAAAGCAGTGATTCGTACATGTTAAATGGTCTCACGTCAAATCCCTCTAATAAATGTCAGACAGCGAACTTCATTTTCACACATAAAAGTAATCTACAAGAACCAGTCCGTTCACAAGATACTGCTTGTAGCGTAGCATAGAAGGCACTGAAATACAAACCCAATCAAGCACCAGACACCTTAGAACACTTTCATCCTATCGGCCCTCTTCGTTAGGCATCGCATGTCTTGTCGATTTCTAAGCAAATGTCCCCAATAAACTACTACACTAACAAGTCAAGACAATCAGTCAGATAGACATCTCTCAACCTCCACTTTTACAATCTGTTAACTCTTGCATATTACCCATTGTTCTTCATTCCCCTCCCCCACACACACTCCTCAGTCTTTCTTCGTCAACTCGGAAGTGACTACGTCATATTTTCAGCGGTATCATGGGTTGTCAGTAGGATCAGTACTACCTTACCAATTCACCTCGTCAATACTGTCGATAGACATCTGAACTCAGTTGAGAATTGGCTTGAATCCACCCACCCTTTGTTCAAAACTCTCCAAAAGTCACACGAACACCCTCACCTTGCATCTCATGTGGTAGGACTAGAAGTCATCACTAAGGATTATATGGTCAGTCACACAACCGAGTACAAAAACTCAACGACACCATATTTATCCCGCCGATTCGCGTCCTTTGCGACAGAGATAATGTTAAGCGTGAAACCTGTGACTCATTATTTAATTGGCGAAATAATTTTCTAGTGATTCTCTAACTGATGTCAATCAGCTTGTGATGAAATCCTGTTAACAATTAAATTAAATTCCCTACAAATCAACACTTGTTAATACCTAATTCTCAAGAGTTGTTGTGTAAGGATTCGATTTGCTTTTCGAGTTTGCCAATGGATTGATAACAGATAGAGAACCACTGAAAATCAGGAACTACTGGACAGCTACTTCATCCTAGTTTGGGAGTCATCGGCAGTACACACCCACTGGTCAGTAGACGTGACCAGTGAGGTCCATTCGGTCGGCAGTGAGGATTAATTTCCCACCGATGACAGTGGTTGATTATCGCGCTAAAATCACAAATTGGCAGAAGTTAGAACTCATGGGTCATTGAGTCGCTTCCCAGTGGCTAAATGGTATACGAGCTTGCCTTGTTACCTGAAAATCCTGGGTTCGAATTCCCTGTGATAACTGCGTACTGCCGATGATTCCCAGACTAGAATGAAACAGCTGTCCATGACATCCTGGTTTTCAGTGGTTCTCTATATGATATCTATCCGTGGTCAAACACGAAATACTTAATTCAACAAAATTTTTATTATACCTTGATTCCACATCCTATTTTTGGTAAAAGTATGGGATCTTCAGCATGTGATATCGGTAGCCCAAATTTCGCAGGCCGAGCAATTGATATCAAGTCCTCACCGGCAGGTGATCGAACTTGGGACCATGTGCATGGTCGACGAGAGTCATAACCGCTGTGCCACCAAGGCACAATATCTACACTTTCTTATATCTTACAAAGGGTTTTTGAATGACAATAGTTAGAAACCTAACCCACACACACACACACGCAGAGTAAACTTGACAAAACATTCTCAAATATTTATATAAACAATGATTAAATCTAAGATCTCTGTTTACTTCTCACTCGTTGTTTTTTTAAAATTTAAACTGAGCAGTTCAATCTGAGGTCATTCAATAGAGAGAGAAAGAGAAAATGAGTAGATGACGCCAATAAATAAACAGCTTTAACTGTAAATTGAACGGATAAATTAAAATTCTTATTATGCTCAGTATTATTATTATTGCTATTGCTATTGCTATTATTACTATTATCATTAAATATAAGTATCAATGAGATCAGAAATGATGACATTCAGGTGTTACCTCTATTCAAAAACAAAACAAATAAAAAAAATATTTTTTAAAAATAAACAATCTATTGTTATACAGCTGAAGGTTTTGTAGAAAATTTATTGATTCAGATTGCTTCACAGTTTTAATTTCTAATTGAACAAAATAATTGCTATTTATATAATAATAACAATAATAGTGATAGTGATAGTCGTAATTACTGAAAAAGAAAAGCTTTACAAAATTGAATACAACTCATTTCAGCCCTAATTATCTGTTTTCTTACAGAATTCCATCACCAGCTGACAACATGGTTAGAGAACCATTGGAAAGCCAGAACTGGAGTAATGAACAGCCAGCTGTTTTTTTGTCAGCCTAGTTTAGAACTCTTCGGCAGCACTCACCCACCTACTAACTGGGTTCGAACCTACGAACTTCCTGTCACAAGGTGAGTTCGCAGATTATTCTCAACCACTGGGACCCGATCCAATGGCCAGTCCATGAATTTCTACTGATGCCGATTCACGATGTATTCAGAGCGACTGACACTAGTCAGCGTCATTCGTGGCGGGTATCTGTTCTCACATCCAACATGCCGTGTCCTACCGGTCATGACATTCAAGCAGAACCCAGGTAACTACCCACCTGAATACGGCCAGTCACTAGTGAGTATCAGATCAGTATGGATACTTGTTTTATTCCTTTACTTTCAAAATGGAAAATAGGGCTTCATTTTAGCTTCAGATTTCGAGGTTGCTATTCCCTTTATTTACAGGATGAGATTGTTAGACCATCACACCCACCAGCCTTGCTTTCTTCACCGGGCTTACATCTCTCTAGGTGAGGGAAGTGAAGGAGTGAGTTTGTGTGGCCGGGAATCGAGTCGTGGACCATGTGAGGAGGTGTGGCGTAGTTGGCGAGTATTCCACCATTAGTGAACCAAAAATGCACTACTCACTTTAACACTGAAGACGAAATAACAGCAAGAAACAAATAAAAATAAAATCGCGAAACGGTAGAAGTTTGGATTTCAGGACTGGTCAATAGACTGCGTCTCAATGGCTAAATAATCCTGGGTTCGAACCCTGGCAGCGGGATCCAAATTAATAAGAAATAGTCGTCCCCTACTCATTGGTTTTAATGGCTCTCTAACGAATATCACAATCCATGGTCAAACATGAAACAATGCACAGAAAACGAGTGTAAGAGGTGGAAAGGACAAACAGTTGTGTATTAATAGTTTTTTGTTGGACATAAAGCAGTGATTCGTACATATTAAATGGTCTCACGTTAAATCCCTCTAATAAATGTCAGACAGCGAACTTCATTTTCACACATAAAAGTAATCTACAAGAACCAGTCCGTTCACAAGATACTGCTTGTAGCGTAGCATAGAAGGCACTGAAATACAAACCCAATCAAGCACCAGACACCTTAGAACACTTTCATCCTATCGGCCCTCTTCGTTAGGCATCGCATGTCTTGTCGATTTCTAAGCAAATGTCCCCAATAAACTACTACACTAACAAGTCAAGACAATCAGTCAGATAGACATCTCTCAACCTCCACTTTTACAATCTGTTAACTCTTGCATATTACCCATTGTTCTTCATTCCCCTCCCCCACACACACTCCTCAGTCTTTCCTGGTCAACTCGGAAGTGTCTTAGTCATATTTTGGGCGGTATCATGGGTTGTCAGTAGGGCCGGTATTACGTTACTAATTCACCTCGTCAATACTGTCGACAGACAACTGAACTCATGCGAGAAATCGTGTGGATCTATACTGTGTGACTCTCAACACCCACTCTTTCTTCAAAACTCTCCAAAAGTCACACGCACACCCCCACCTTGCATCTCATGTGGTAGGACTAGAAGTCATCACTAAGGATTATGTGCTCAGTCACACAACCGAGTACAAAAACTCAATGATACCCCATTTATCCCGCCGATTCGCGTCCTTTGCGACAGAGATAATGTTAAGCGCGAAACCTGTGACTCATTGTTTAATTGGCAAAATAATCGGTTCTTTCATCCTGTCCTGACACTATTTCAATTAACTTGTAATTTTACTTACTAACTTTATTATTCACAATAATGTTTTCTTTATTTCACACTTATGCACATTTTTGACTTCATTGTCACTACTAACACCGAGAAGCTGCTATTATCAATTCTGAATACGTATAGCCAGTAATGTTATTTTGTTGTAGTTGTTGTTGGGTATCTTGGATGCAATACTGTATAAAATGGTGAGAATTTCACACTGCATAGTTTTGAGATGATTGAATTTATTGAAGTCCTAAGATGATATGAAATTAATGTACATCTGAACTATTGTCAACGTCTTCTATTTCCTGTCGGGTGATAATCCTACTTTTGCCAGTAAATCTCTGCCTTCTTCCCAGCCTGAGTGTGTGGATCACACAGCTATACAATTGCTTCATACATACGACTGAGTTAGAAAAGAGTCCATGGTTATCACTTCAGAATATGCAATCAGTGCTTGAAGTCTCTGCTTGTGGTTTTGATCTACATAAATTAGGTGCAGACTAACTGTGACAGGAGTCCTAGAGACTCTTAGAGTCAGTGGTTTAGAAATGCTGGTGACATGGCTGAAAATTGCATTTTATGTAGTCTCCTAGATCTATGAAACCCCGATTATCCTTATGTCATTATTTTTTTCCAATAAATCCCCTTTTTACATGATTTCATCATGAGCTGACATGGGTTAGAGAATCATTAGAAAAGCAGTGCTGGAGTACTGAATAACCAGCTGTTTCGTCAGCCCGATTTACTAATCTTCAAAAGTGCTTACCTACCTAGTAATGGGATTCGAATCCAGGACTCTCCGGTCACAAGGTGAGCTCGTAGACCATTCTCAGTCACTGCGATCCGATTCGATGTCCAGCCTACGAATTCCAACTTCTACTGATTTACTTCCGTTCGTTATAATTTCTTCGCATTCCCTTTTTTTCGTGTCTACGTTTATGTGTGATCTGTGGAGTTTGACAACTTGAAATGGAACATTTTTGAGCAAATTTCTGAATTAAAAATAGTTTAATTCAGTTCGGCATAATCATTTCTAAAACTGTTTTTTGAGTTTAAATCAGCTTCAGGCAGCGTCATTGGATGATGAATGTAACAAACTGACAGGCAGAGAGTACATGTTCAAAGTACTAAAATTGAAGGAATTTTCCCGCATTATTTATTCAACTCTCATATCCTAATCTTAGCATTAACTTCTCTATGCTGTTTCCACCTAAGGGAAGTTAAAGAAGATACTGCAATGAACGTTGTATCTGAGGAAGAATAATCGCAAAGAGAATAATGGAGATTCAGTGAATCTGCAAGAACACGAGGAGTGAATAAATTTTTGCTATTGAGAACGATTTTGAACTCTATACGAACTAGTCTCCAGCCACTGGTTATCAGTGCCTACATGACTGTAGCTAGGCAGTCTCTACTTTCCTACATGGCCCGGACTAACAGTCAAGAGAACTCATGGATTGATGTAACGTTTTGGCTTGACGAAACGCAACACTTTCCCGACAATGTTCAATGAGCAGAAGACGATTGTTTGGCGTGCGTAACACATTTCCAAGCGGCCATCTCATCTAACACTCTACGCAAAACCTACATATTATATTTTGATTTTTTTCATTTTTGATTTTTGATTACAGCTTGATGCCACACCGTATTTTCAGTACAATTATGGAATTGGAAACATTTATTTCCCGATACGAATTTAAAACAAGCAATAAAGGTTAATAAAGCATGATGAATTCATTAAATCCTGCTTTATTAACCTTTATTGCTTGTTTTAAATTATGGAATTTTCAGCATGGATATCGGTAGCCCAAATTTTGCAGGCCGACCATAGATATCGGGTGTGTGTCGGCAGGGGATCGAACCCCGGACTATGTGCATGATCGGTTAGAGTCCTAACCACTGTGCCACCGACGCACATGTATCAAACAAATCTCGTTTGGATGGTCAAGTAATTAGGAAGCTATTTCAACACTACAGAGCTCACTGACCTAAATCTTTATCAACCTCCTTCAACAGCTGGCTATTTGACAATGCTACGTGTCAGGTAATCCACAACGGAAAACTCAGGGATACAGGATAAATATAAAGCTGCCTCTTATCACCAGTGATGATCTTAATTGTGGTGGACTGGATTATGCGCCAGACTGTGGGGAATGAGGAGATGGGAATACGTTGGACCGAAAAGAAGACTCTAGAAGATCTGGATTTCGTGGGTTATTTATGTTTGGTTTCACACAAACTCGAGGACATTCAGGTGAAAACAGACAAACCAGTGCAAGAAGCATCGAAAACAGGATTTCAAAGAAACATAGATAAGAAAGGGATGATGAAAATGACCTACAACGATAACAACAAACATAAATCAGTATCAACAGTGGTATCGTTTCAACTACATGCAACAACACTCGTAAGGATATCGAAGACAGCCAGAATCAGAAAGGCAAGGCAGACCTTCATTACTCTAAAATCATTTTGGAAATCTGCTATACTTAGCATAAAGAACAAGATTCCGACTTTCAACGAAGATGTCAACTGAGTCACTTCTTCCTCTGTATGGGTCAGAAACAACTTAGGTTATGCATCACGAAAAGCATTTCTGACAGGTGGCTGCAGACTTCTATCAGCATCTGCCTTCACTGGCTCCACACTGAAGATCAAATAGCCAGAAATAATTGGCAACAAGAAATTATGGGGACAAACTAACCAAAAACCTATCTGTCAATAAATATTCCAAAGAAAATGTAGATGGACTGGGCATACTCTGAGGAGACCGTTGGATAACATCGTGCACCAAGCCATCACTCGGAGGGATTCCGAATGGGGAACGACGAGTTGGGCATAAGTTTGGTGTTGACATGAAGGAGATCATGTGAGGAGTAGAGGAGAGACAATGGACAGTTGTGAAGCCAGTTAAAGAGAACAGCAGAAAATGGAACAAAGTGGAGATGTGTTGTTGAAGCCCTATGTTCAACTTGGAACCCGAGAGAACAATAAACAATAATATGATTTAATTGATGAAATAACTTTTTAAAAATGAAATCACTTCTGAAAATGTAGCATTTTCCGCATACAATACAAGCAATTTTCTCAGTGATAACGTTTGAAGGCTTATTTTAATAACCGCCTTCATAACCCTAATTACCATAGCAACAGTTTTTTATTTTGCGACAAAGAAAGTGAATAATTCTATTATTTTGTGCTTCGATTAAGAGAATCATTTCTAAGAGGTGAAGCTTAGATAGTGTCTGTTATACACAGAGGTCAACTGTTATACAACTTTTGAGTGGTAGTTCAAAGGAATTTGTTCGTTTAACAAATTAAAAATGATAATTTATTAATTATACATTAATTAATTATAATGGTTTCATTCTAAACAGCCTTTCTGGAGCAAATATAGAGTTTTCAGCATACTGTACAGTATTGTATCTAATTTTCTCTCTTTTCACGGGTGATAGTTAAAACAGGACATTCATATTGACAATATTGTTCAATAAGAATATGAATATGAAATTAATATTTCTCATCACATAAAATATGCGCCTGACAAATAAGGTGTTGTAGAGATTTTATCCTTAGTGATCTGAGCATAAAGTCTTCTAATAGTTGCTTCTAGTTCCCCTGACTGATGAAATGCAGCAAGGAGGGAATGTGTGCGTCGGTGGCACAGTGGTTAGGACTCTCGCCGACCATGCACATTGTCCGGGGTTCGATCCTCTGCCGACGCATACCCGATATCTATGGTTGGCCTGCGAAATTCGGGCTACCGATATCCATGCTGAAAATGCCATACTTGTACTGAAAATACAGTGTGACATCAACCTGTAATCAAAATAAAATAAAATAAATGTGTTTATAGAGGATGCTCATGATCTGACAATACGTCATGTGTCTATCAAAAACAGTATTATCGAGTTGGTTTAGAGTTACCCCACTCGCCCTATCGACTCTTTGTAGTACCTTTCGTGGCGTAAAAGAGTAGTCTTTTTTAATTAGCTCAGGAAAGATTAAATTGGTGGGTGGGGAGGTCAGTAATGAAGAAGAATAGGTAGAATACATGAACTAGGCAACTGTAGAAGTAGAAACTTAGCGATACCAGATTGTCTTAACATCCCCATATAGAACATTGAACGAAATATTTTTTTTATAAATTAACACGATTTGGGAAGATATGGAAAGGTCAGAGCAAATACATAGTCCAAGATATTAAACATTCGACTTAATTTCAAATTCATTGACATCTATTATAGTCGAATCATGACAACTAACTAGTTCATATAAGTGGCGCTTGTGTCTGAAAATGGAACTAACAAGCAGACATTTGAAGGGATCTACTTTAAGACTATTTCATATGAGTTAGACAACCACCACTGAAAAGCAGAGGATGCCATGTACCACTATTCCGCCATAGTTTGTGACTCATCAACATTGCACACCCATGAACCCCCCCCCCCTCAACGAGGACTGAATCCAGAACCTTCAGATCACAAGACAAGAATGTCGACTATTCAGCCACTGATAGGTATTGTAGAGGCCCATGAATTCTAATTTCTATAAACCACATGATCTATAGGATCACTGTTAATCAATTTCTCAGTGCTGAGATTTGTTCTCAAGCCTCTTGACTTAATTGACTCCATTCACATCATAACTACTCACTTCTCAGGCAACTATAGACAATCCTAATCATGTAGTCAGTCACGAATGAGCGATGAATTATACAGTTACTTTATCTTTCAGGACTGTATTTGCTGGAATATCTATGAACATTGGTAACTTAAAACAAAATAATCTACGGTAGCTTAAATCAATTTTATGCTGTAAAACCCAATCTTTACTTTCTGTTTGTAATAAAAACTGAAGGTACATGCAGAATGAAGTAAATTATTATTTCAATATATCACTCAAGTCTACGAATACAGTCACACCAAGATCATATGGGCTACCAAAAGTGCATAAAAAGGGTTTGCCTCTTCAACCAGTGTTAGACATGTGTAATTCCCTATATCACGCAACAGCAAAATGGTTGGTGAAGCTCCTAAAGCCGCTGCATAACAAACTAGTAACACAGAGTGTAAAAGATAATTATGAATTTATCGAAGGAATTAGAAATTTTGATGTGAATGACAAGTTTATGATATCTTTTGATGTATCCTCCTGGTTCACCAATGTATCGTTGACTGAGACAGTGGATTTTATATGCGATGAGATTACTGAGCGAAATATAGACATTAGCATTTCTGTATCCTAAATGAAGGAACTTATTCTAAGATGCACAATGAATTTTCATTTCTTGTTCAACAAGGAAAACTACAGAAAAACTGACTGTGTGGCTATGGGTTGCCAGTTAGGTCCAGTCCTAGCTGATTTTTTCCTAGCTAAGTTAGAGAATATACCACTACTGAAAAGAGTAATTAATGAGCTGGAATTCTACTGTCAATATATCGATGATACATTTCTAGTTATGGAAAACGAGGATAAAGCGATGAATATCTTCAATAAGTTCAGTGGTGCCCATTCAGCAATAAATTAAACCATAGAGAAAGAAATTAGTGACAGTATCGCATTACTATACGTCTTCCTGGCCAGGAAAGAGGATGATACACCAAGAAGGATTGTGTACAGGAAACCTACAACGACAAGTCAGCACACTCATTTTTTTGAGTTTTGCACCTCTGAAAGGCAAACGGGACTTGGTAAAGTATCTGGTTCATAGAGCTAGGATAATCTTCTCAAACAAATTCCTCAATGATAAGCTAAAGATTATTAGAGAATTACTTAGTAAAAATGGTTACCCAGAACAGTTCATTGAGAAAAATATGAATTTAACACCAAAACAAGCCAGAAAGGAAACAGCTTTTAAAAAGCCATTGTTCATAAACCTGCAACTCCTCGGTGATAATATCAGCGAAATAGTAACACTGCTTCAAAAAGAGTTCAGTGAAAAGAGTATTGATCAACACAGCAGAGGTATGTTGTCTCTTCGGAACCAATCCGATTTTACATTCGATCATTAACGACAAATTACCTAATTTCACTTCCTCCATGTGCATCTACCAGTTTGACTGCAGCTGAATAGCTAGCTGAATTGGGCGTACAGATAAGCAGATTCATCACCGCATTTCCGAACACCATTCTGTATGGTTAAGCAAACGACAAACAAGATCTATTCGCAGCTCTCTTTTAGCATACCTGTGACCATAAGGTTGATGTTAATACAGCATTTAAAATTATTCGTCGCATTGCAACTAATCTTAATATTAATTTACGTGTTTATCTTCTGCACACACCTGAAGCCACAAAAATCCGCCTAAAGAAACCAAACCTGTGTGTTCAAAAGAAATCCACACAGCCACTTCCCTTATCTTGACCCTCCCCCTAAGCCTCTTTCAAAAATTATAATTGTCCAAATTATTTTACCACCTTTTCTGACTACTTTGTCTTTAATTACAAGTTGTCATCGTCCGAATTATTTGATTTTTCTATGACTACCTACTACGTAATCAACTTGAACCCTCAATTGTTGCCTAAGTACTCTTCATTGTTCCAAAATTATGCATTACACAATGCACTTGTTGTAACCGTTTCTACCCCTTATGTGCATAAATTACTATTCATTATCAAGAAGCTACTCACCTTTTCATTGTTTATGGATCTTAAATATCATTGAACCAAAAGGGAAAACTACAAGTTCTAAAGTGAGGATACATCAATCTTGCCTATGAATTAATTCAAAAGTTTAAAATAAGACTTTTAAACTTGATGAAAGGATTTAGATAGTGGTTATATCAATTAAAGAGATAAATAGATAGTAGTGATTCATGTATCTACCTTGAAAGGCGAAGAAAATTCACAAAAATGCCTAGTTACAAAAAACCCTTTATCACCCACATATTGTGACCAAATAAATTTTTCTCAAGGCCTTTATCCCATAGTCTTTCTCTTAAAGTTACTTTTCTGCTTTTATTGATGCATAATGGATTGTGAAAATTATTTCTCTTAGAAATTCACTGCAGTAAGAGACATTGTAACATGTCAAGCAGAACACTAGTCACCATGTGCGTTGTTGAATAATGACAACAATTATTTAAGTGTTAATTTCCAAGGATTTGATTGATTACAGGATTGCATCATGAGATGATATCAGTTGGAGAACTATTAGAAAACCGGGAAGTATCGGACAGCTGTTTTGTCCTAGATTGTAAAGTCCTAAACTGGGCTAACGAAACAAATGGCTGTCCAGTACTCCATGGTGATTTTTCAATGTTACTTTAGACTATGTTAGCTCGTGATGAAATCCTGTAACCAGTCAAAAACCCCTGCAAACCAGCACTTCAATATTAATCTGAGGCTCACTAGTGACTGGCCCCATTCAGGTAGGTAGTTACCTACCTGGTTTCTAGTGGATATTAGTGATCAAAGAGATGTAGCAGGTCGGACATGATGACAAATATTCACCGCTGATGATACTGGCCAGTAGTCGCGCTATGTCCTTAGTTATCATAAGCTGGAATTCATGGACTGGCCTCTGGATTGGGTCTCTGTGGCTTGATGCCCTAAGAGTTCGCCTTGTAACCGGTAGGTCGTGAGTTCAAACTCAATTATTCGGTGGTTGATTATTGGCTGAAAAATTCTAAACTGGGCTGACCAAACAGCTGACCGTCCAGTAGTCCCTGGTGTTTTTTAATGGTTCTATAACCGTGATATCAGATCTTGGTGAATTCCTGTAAAATAAGATTTTGTCATTGACATCTTTTAGTATATAAATATATACACCTTTGATACGAAACATTTTGTATCACTAACCTAATTATCTCCGCATTAAAATTTGCTAATTTGTTAGTCAATTTTGCTCTAGTTTATCAACCGTAAATAACTTCACAGGTAGGCATGAATTAACAGACAGATATATTTAGGGAGAACATAATCCGATTGGTCATGAATTTTATTTTTGCCTTTGGAAATAAATTTTTATGAAAAACTAAAACAAAAAATTCATGAGTATCAACTGATTTATTAGTCTGGCCTATTGTTCATCCACCTTAAAAGCTTGTAATTGTTTGACTGTTTAAGCCAAATATTCCATCATACTGATATGAACAATAAATTGTGCTCAAACGTCATCCAGGTGTTAATACTGCAACGCTATGTGATATTTAAAAAACAAACTAATCTAATATGGAATATATTTTACTGCCTATCTATTATTATTTAGACTGAGTCAAATAAAAAGCCACTTTTAATCGAATTATTATCTGTAATCAAATCACAGACATTTTAAAATAACTTAAAAGCTTTTGAATTTCAAAGACATAACGGATTAAATTGCATTACACAACACATATGAATCTTGGAATAATCAATTTATCATATGCTGAAAGTTGAGACAGTCTGAACTTCTTTTCTTTGTCATACAGTAGGAACAGAAGAGATCTCATTATAATGTATAATATTTTGAATACAGACTACAAACCTGGTCTATTTTCTCTTTGCCTTCTGGCCAGATGAGAGCACCTGAGAGAATGTGGTAGGAGAGTTCAAAGGTTATAAAGGAAATATACTTATAAGGAGTGCTGGTTCTCACACCAAGTCATAGACTCCTGGAGCCAACCCCCAGAAGAAGTGGTATCAGTGCGCCTTCAACCGACTAATTCAAGAAAGGTTAGGGGAAGCATAGAAATTTGCCAGAAACAAATTAACATAGGCTTTAGGCTTTCTATTGTCAATCAATAAATTTGAAACGTGAATTCTTTAACAAAAAGACTAAACAACATAAAATCGAACTATTCATTTTATAACTGAGAGACCCAAAGTAAAGGAATTCAGGCAAATGTTACTAGTACAGATGTCTTCTAAGTAGAATGTTTCAGACTTATCGCGATATGTCAACAAGAACTGCATAACTTGATAAGCAGGGACACACTCAATGATTTAAACACATAATGCTCCACAAATCAACCGAAACCGAGTAAAGTGAAAGTCAATGAATACACAGGGAGTTAATATGATAAATTCTCTTTAAATAATAACTAAGATCAATATACTCTAATAACAAGAAAATAAGAATGCGGGGTGTAATTATTCTCACCAATTTCCAACTGGAATGAGTATTATATAGAATGCTTAGCTAATCATAAATGCATCTTTACCTCCTACCTAATACAAGTTTATATGTATATATATTGGATTAACGTGAAGAGTTTTGTCTAATGTACCCCGTACTTTTTTCATTTAAAACCCTAAAATTAGCACAAAACTAGAACCACACATTATACAGTACAAATTAGAGCATAGACTGAAAATCTAGACTTTGCAATGAGAAGATTATCTGATGCATCCAAAACATTCTTTATACAAACCTAAAATGTACTGATTGTATCTGCCACTAATTTACAAAGTGAAAAGCGAACGTCTGCGTATATAAAATGAATTATAATTATATTACTATAGAATATACACAATGATAAGTTCTTTTGTTTTGCTAATATTTCGAGCAAAACTAAAAACGCATCATTGTGTGTAGACTACTGAAGTATAATTATAATGGCCAAAAGTCTTACTAACATTAGGTCTGTAGATATATTATGTTGTTCAGCCTTATTTAAATAGAACAATAAACTTACATAAGAGTCAGCACTCAAACCTGAAGAATTATCAAATCCAGTTATTGTAATTGGAGTACTGAGTTCCTCCCTGTTTCCTTGTGAATCCGCTGCTGAATGAGGATATGACAAGAAATCAACAGTTGGTGGTATACAGTCAACATGAGATAAAGTTCCAAATTTCGGTGAACATTCTTTCAAACATAAACTGTATTGAGATTGCAAAGGATTGAAATAATTTTGCTTTGAATTCTCAATAAGTGGATTGACATTTTCCAAGTTGATACATAAAAGCCCACCATTGCCTCTTTTCTCAAAAGTTTCTTCGCGAATATCACATTCAGATGAAGGCAACAGACCGGCTATCTCCTCCCACCGACGTTTTTTCGGAGAAGTATCGAGTTCAATCATTCACAGTGTAAGGTATAGTAACAATATTCACAATTAAATTTTCATTGAAAAACCGATTATCGTTTTTTTTTCAGGAATAAAGCAATCGTATTGCAATGAAATACATCTTTCAATAAATAAGTAAACAGTCCAAAAAAGTTTAGTAATGTATTAGCGTCATATTATTCATAAATTCAACCATGCATCACATTTTATTGAGTTTTCAGACCACGTCAACCTCTGAGCATCCATTCTGTTCCTCATGTGAACATTCGTATCGAAATCTGCTGAATATTTTAAAATGCACACGCTCTCAAGGCTGTATTAGATATATAAACAAACAATTTTACAGTCATCAAGATATTTCAAATTTATTGGTTGAAAATAGAAGGCTCGGAGCTTATGATAATCCTCTTCTAGTAAATTTCTGTGCTTGTTCAAACCCTTCTTGAGTGAATCAGTTGAGGTTGCAAGCACCGCTACTTCTAGGAGTTTTTGACTCTAATGCCAAATATCTTTTTCTCCGAGCTAGTATTAACCAATTTGATTTCTTTTTGCTCGCTTCTTGATTGTCACGTAAAGGTTGCTGATCTTCAGTAAACTTCTGTGTGGTTTGTCCAGCCACTCGACTGTCGTAGCTCTGGTTGACTCCAAAAAGGACTAGTGCTGGGATTAATTACATGTAGCTATCCTTCTCGGATTTCCACGGGGAAGCCTATACCTACTCAATGGCAGGACACCTTTGTTTGGGTGGTTTTGGTAATTTGTTATCTTGTAGGCAGTAGTCAAATCCCCCTTAAGCCAATGGTAGCTAAGTTTGGGCAAACCTAATTTCTTTAGCCGTTCATCATACGGTTTGATTCCGAAAGCCATCACTCCTTTTGTCGCCCGCCTTTCCACTCTTTCAAAGTGGTTTACGTCTCTTCTAAGCAGTATGGGTGCAGTGATACTGTACACTTCAGCGTGTGGTCTGACGCATGTTTTGTACAACCTTAGAAAGATTTCAGGATTGAGTGCTCGTAACTGTCTATGTATAACACGTATCATCGAGTATGCCCTCGCCACCACATCCCCGTGTAATTCACGCTTTAGTCCGTGTTTTCCGTTAGAACTAGACCTAAGTCGCATTCTGAGGTTGTGTAGGACAAGCTTTTGTTGCACAAGGTGTAACTTGCATTCTGCAGCCTACAGGTATGTACTTTGCACTTTTTCAGACTGAAAGTCATACCACTGACCACCGCTCAGTCTTCCAGAATTTTCAGACCTGTCTGCAGCCTATCTGAGTCTTCCGAACACTTTATTGCCCTCCATATATTTACGTCGTCAGAGTACAGAAGAGTCGGGCAGCTAAGACGGAATGGTAGGTCACTGATAAGAATGAAAAACATCAGTGGTTCTAAGATAGAATCCTGCGACACTCCTGATAACGAGTTGTGCCAAGATGATCGGACTCGATTGACCTTAGCTCAAAATTTCCTTTCATCTAGGTAGTCCTTCAGCCATGACAGAAGCGGCTCACCTATACCTGCCTAACTTATTTTGTGCAGGAGAAGGTTATGATGAACTGTGTCAAATGCCTTCTCAAAGTCTGGGGAGACCACATGGACTGGAACATTCATATCCCAGCACGATGTCCAATAGTCCCAAGCTGATAGTAGGTTTGTTACACAGGATCTGCCTTCCCTGATACCGCGTCAGGCTTCATGGAGTCTGTTAGTCCTATCGAGGTAGTCCCCGATGTGATCATCAATAATACTTTCCAGCACTTTTGATACCACTGGGAGTAGGGCTACTGGTCTATGACTAGTAGCATTTTACCTGTCCCCACCTTTGAAAATAGCTCTTTTCCCCTCCCTTCGCAGTTTTCCCAGATCCACTGAGTGTTGGAACAAGTCGCATAAGGGCCTACGGAGAACCTCAGTGCACTGTTTCAGAACAGATTGCGCGATGTCGTCACAACCTAGGAAGTTTCTAGGTGAGCCTCTGTAGTTTCCCTAGCACTATTGCCGGGTTTATTTGGGGAGTGGCCACTAGGTTTCCCTCCGGTGAAATGGTTGTGCCACCATTTTGTTCCGTACCAGTAATACCCATATTGCTGTTTAACTGTTTGGCGAAGGCTAAACTGAATGTTTCAGGCATCTTCATACCAATTAGGTATTGACCGTTTGGACCTACTAAGGCACATACCCCCTGGTTGGCTGATTTTCTCTCCGACATGAATCAGTACTTGCTTTTGGGGTTCGCCAGGAGTTTTATGGCAAAAATAGCCTGAAACGACCTATCACTCCTGACTCTTTCACTGCACCAGTTCCTGATTTCCAGGTACGTATCGTGGTTGGCCTGACTCTTAGATATTCGCCACGTAGACCATGCCTTCCGCTTTGCTTGCAGAATACTGTGTGGACCTCTCTTCTTACAGCTGTGTTGTGATTGAGGTGTGGTATCCGAGATTGCCATGTGAACAATCGCTTTTGCCACTTGCCAGTGTTTATCCGCAGATAACTCAGCCCATTCAATGGGCCACTCCGCGTCGGACAAAAGCCCCTGCACTTCAGCATAGTCTGCTTTGTTATGGCACAGACATGGTTTCGTAGAGTCCCAATGTAAGTGCTCACGGAGAACAAGATCGAAACCTTTGATTGCGTGGTCACCACTTACTAATGGGGTCATGATCCGGACATTTGCGACAAGTAGTTGATCACTAGGTAGAATATAATCCAGTTTCGATGACTTTCCACTAGGGCCACACCTGGTGTCGTCCTACATTTCTAATGGTCTGTAGTAGATTCGACCTAATTTTCCCTGAGCATACCACAAGCGAAGGTTCAGGGATGGGGAATTGAAATCTCCAGCTATGGTGATTTGGTCGTAGCCAAGTCCCATACCCCTGTGATGGTGCTGAGTAGTGCCTGGTTGTGTTCCTCCCCGCAGGCGAGTGACCGGTATACGCCACCCATTAAATGATTGGTGTTGTCTACGGTGAAATGACACCATGTGGAGTCTGAGATGGGTAGATGGTTGGTCCGTTGCACGTACGCATTTAATTTGCTTGTCAAAGTAAATGGTTACTCCCCTTCCTTATTGTCCCAGCCTCTCCTGACCAGAACCTTATCAATTATACTGATTTCGTTGTCGGTGATAGTGGGGTTAGCCAGGTTTCAGTGAGGACTATTAATTTAAGGTCTATGTGTGACTGGACGTTTCAGAGTCCACCTACTTTACCTCTCAGCCCTCCCACATTGCTATACAGGCAGCTGACAGTGGGTCTCACCACTTCAGTATATTTTGTGTGGTAGCTGACGTTACGATGTCCGCTGGTGAGGGACCTAATATTGTGACTAGTTGGCCAATTCCGATGAAACCGGTCTGTTGTCGTTTTTTCCTTAGATTTTGGTAAGACACTTGGGTGACACTGACTGTCATTCTCAGTACCGCATCGTCCTAGTGTCACTGGGGCATGGGGACGTATTAAGGCCTCAGTTTGCTACCTCCTTATGGTTTGAGGTCTGCTTTCGCAGAATTGGATATGTCCTCCATTTTTCCCTTAGTCTCGTACCTCTCGATGTGAGAACTAGTACTCCACAGCAATATGGACCGTCCTTGTCTTTTGAACTCTTCTGATATGTCCACTAAGGTGTTCCGGCCCGGTGGGAAGGAAAAGAGAGAATTGGACAGGTCCGTGATCATTATTTAAAATTTTAAGCATTGTAATTAAATCTCCTCTCTACGGTATTATAGGGAGAAGAGATTTAAACTGTCTAGTCTTTCTTCGTATGATAAATTAGTCATGCCGTGAACCATACGTGTTGCCTTCCTTTGAACCCTTTCTAGAATGTGTGAGTCCCCTTTAAGACAAGGACTGGCTACCTGGATACAGTTTTCCAGTCTTGACCTAAGCAGAGATGTATATAAGGAGGTAAAGGCTTTGTGAATTGCTCAGGGGGAGAGTTTCCAGTTGATCGTAACCCTCTGCTTCCTATCTATCAAGAACTCTGGTGAGACTAATAGGCCTGTAGTTTGAAGGGCTTTGTCTTGATCCTCCTTTGTGGATGGGGGTTACTATGGGGTCTTCCAAGTCACGCGGTAATACTCCATTTAGGAAAGATAGCTTGATGATCATGGTCAGTGGGCTGGCTTAGTGAGCTAATAGGTCCTTGAGAAGCCTTGGATGAAGATTATCGGGACCCATTGATTTCCCTGCATCTAGTTTCATTAGGCAGTTGAGAATAGTGTCTAGGTCGATATCAACGGAATCTATCCAGTATTCCTCTGATGCAGCCAGGGCTGATCCTGTAATGAGTGATGGCTTCTGTGTAAAGACTTGAGAGAAGTAAACTGCCATTGCTTCTGCTTTTTCTCGATGTTCTTCGATCGTGTCATTGTCAATAGTAAGGTTTGGGGCACCATTGGATGTTTTATTCCTGAAGTTCATGTACGAGAAAATTTTCCTAGGTTGCGCCGTTGCATTTTGAGCCAGATATGCTCCGAACTTCTTCCTTGATTGATGGATTTCTGCAATAACTTTGTTCCTAGAGGTGTTGTGTAATTTCCTGGTCTCAGTAGCCTCAGGTGTGGTTAACAGGCTCCAGCATTTGTGTTCGCGTCTTAGTAACTTACGAATCTCTCGGTTTATCCGAGGGGGCAATATTTCAGACCCTTTAGGACAGACCAAGGGAGGAAAGGTTCATTTACTTGGGCGTAAAGTTGTTTAAATTGGTTCCAAGCGGCTTCTACTTGAGACTCTGGGTTGATGTACCAGTTTACTGAGTTGGCTGCTGAGACGATGGCATTTGTATCAGCTTTCCAAACGTTTGGTCGAGCTGGGGTTTTGGCCCTTGCTACTGTTGCTGTGAACTTGAAAGTGAGCGCAGCATGATCACTTCTTCCTAAAGGAGGAAGATGTTTCATGAGAACCACATCCTCACCGTGGGGGGACACTTGGTCCAGAGTTGAGGAGGAGTGCTGTGAGTCATAGTGCGTGGGCTTAATGATATGTTGGACTAGGGGTAGCGAAATGGTAGGCTCCAGCAGTTTATGATCAAAGGAGTGGTCTGAAGATGGCTTTGTAAGGCTTTTCCAGTCAACTGTTGGGGCGTTTAAGTCTCCGACTGCGAGACTTAGAAATTTCGATGTGCAGGAGCCTAGCTTCTCAATTACGAAGTCGTCTGCAGTTCAGTCAAGACTGCGATATGCAGCAACAGGTCAATGTTTGGCCTATGCATTTAAGTCTGCAGCGTAGAAGTTCGCGCGATTCACTATCGTGAGTGCTTCGATGCTGAGCACGGTTAAGCATTTATTGAGGTAGAGGACGATGCCTACTCCTTTGAGGCTTAGTCGGTCCATCCTATGCACTTCAAGGTTTGGCAGGTTAACTTCGTTGTCAGTGTGTGAGCCATGTCTCTGTGATGATAATTACATCCGAATCTCCGGAGTATATCATATTACCCAGCTCAGTTCATTTGTTCAACAGGCTGCAGACGTTTGTGTAGCAAGCTGTTAACTCAGTTTGAAGAACCGTATTATAATTTTCCACTGAATTTCACATCTTCTTGGTCTTATTTTCAGTTAAGGACCAGTTTCATTGAAATTACTGATCTTATTATTTCAGCGTCTTCAGTTGCGTTACTGTAGGCTGCATTACTGAATCCTAATGGAAGTGTTTACCAAGGCAGCCAACACCGAAGCTTGCTGAGGCATCCTACCGAGAATCTGTAGCTTATTTAGTAGCAAATTTAGAAATGTACAGAAATTACCTCTCAGATATATTCTGAAGGTAGTAAGAAGAACATGAACATCCATACTTCATTTAACACTTAACACTTTCGGAACAAATTTGAGTGATCCTCTATGTCACCATAACAAGACGCTATACAGCATCTTATACAAGCACTGTCAATGATCTAAAATGGCTTACATATAGCTTTCTACGTGTTAATCAACTTACTCGTTCGGAACAACCGTGCAGTGACAAATGGCGGTCTTGGCTGACATGGGTGCAGTAAAACAAATCTGCTTGACAACAACCAATATTAATCTGCATTCAGTTGAATTCACATCTGGTATTACTTGCAATAAAAATGATGTCAAAATCATAAAAATAAATCACTCATTTTAAATTAATACCCAATCTGAACATAAAACAAGAACAAGATACGATGCTGCACACAACAAAGTTATACGGAGGAATTTATAATAATAATAATATATATTTTCCTATCAATGTAGGACACACCAGTTGTACAGGCATGGATAAGTATTATTTAAATTACATGAATTTGATTTATAGTGAAATTACATGGTTGCTGTCCTCTCTGATATCAGTTAGTGAGCACATTCTGATAGTTAGTCGTTCAATGGAGCACATAAAGAAATATAGAAATATTGTCTTCGCATTAACAAAAAAAACCCAAGTACGTGTCGGATAAATTACAAATATTTGGGAAAAAAATAAAGCTTGAAGTCAATCCCTCCATATAACTTTGTTGTGTGCGGCATCGTATCTTGTTTTATGTTCAAATTGTGTATTAATTTAAAATGAGTGATTTATTTTTATGATTTTGACATCACTTAAATTGCAAGTAATACCAGATGTGAATTCAACTGAATGTAGATTAATATTGGTCATTTTCAAGCTTTATTTTTTTCCCGAATATTTGTAATTTATCCAACATATACTTGGGTTTTTTTGTTAATGCGAAGAAAATATTTCTATATTTCTTAATGTGCTCCATTGAACGACTAGCTATCAGATTGTACTCACTAACTAATGTCAGAGAGGACAGCAACCATGTAATTTCACTATAAATCAAATTCATGTAATTTAAATAATACTCATCCATGCCTGTACAACTGGTGTGTCCTAAATAGATAGGAAATATATATATCTACACGATATGAATAATGGAATTTCGAACTATTCACCAACTTTTCACATGGCAAGCGGAAGACAGTTTTACTCCTTTGGTACCTGGTCTCTGTACCTCATCTAGGTTATGTCTCCTACCTGAGACAAAGAATGTTAGACTATATGCCGTGTTTATGGTAAGGTTAAACGTTCGTTAACTATAACACTACTCACTAAAGCACTTAGAGATCCACCTTACCAGCCTAAGAATTCCCACGAAATCCACACAACATCGCACTGAACCCGTCAAGCTTTGATTAGCAACCATTTCTAAGCCATTTACTGCGTGACGCTATCAGTAATACTTAAATTAATGCTATGTTAGGATTCAGACAGTGGCGGTGGCATTATGTTTTATTTTTGCATGTCAATGCAAATTTAAGATATACAAATGAAAGTAGAGTGTTTCATAAGCTATGTCATCAAAACGTCGAATTGACGGCTTGTGTGCTCACTACCACTGACGTCTCTACAAAAGTAGCTAGATCTTTTCTAATGTTAATTAGTGCCGAAATATCTTCTATTAAGCCATAGTAATAGTAAGCGCAGTTTTGACTGTGTGTGAAAGCGCAAATGATATGAACACTGAGGAATAGGAATAAGGTTAAGAATAAGCATTAGTATTTATCAATGGATTTTCCTCACAATCTGCAGAAAGAAATTTCAAAGGAATGAAGATCACGTGCAGCTTTGCCGCATGCATTAGTGACTTATTTTGCACATTGATTGGAGGCCGCCAAAATTTCCACCTCACACAACGGATCTGGTGTCACAAATTATGAAAAATATTTTAAGGGTAAGAAATTATTCTTGATGAATCGATGGCTTAAGATCTGATATCTAGGCTCTGAATCTAGTGTAAAATGAGATAGGATCTCTTGCTTGAAGTGAGACAAATTAGATATTCTATTGTTGTTACTCTCTTGGGTTCCTCGTGGAAATTGAAACTTCAGCAGCATATCTCCGCTTTCTCCATTATGGATAAAATTTTTATTAAATCACACGATGTTATACAGTAACATTCGCTGATGACGTTGATGGCATTCGATCATAATCATATCAGGGCATTCACAGAAATTTATCGCTTCACTTGTATATATGAGTAAAAAATGATTAAACTGTCGCACGATTCGGTCGACCATGATGGGGAACGTCATTGGTGATAATAGTCAGCCTGGTCTTACTTCTGCCTTCACTTGAACCGCTTCTCTGAGTTTCCTATTGTGGTTCACGTGACACATGACACTGTCATATAGCTGTGGTTGAATTAGATTGACGAAGATTTGGTTCGATGATATTAGATAGTTGAAAGCAATTGGCAGGAAGCCTTGGACCTAGATTTCGTGATAGCTGGCACGCGTCATCAAGACGTATCTGCAACCTTGAAGAGACTCATGTCCTCCCTGAGATTCGAACACGCGTCACCCAGTGATTGCTGCAGTCAGAGACGTTACCACTGCACTACTCGGGCTCGCGATTAGCCTCCTGTAGGACTGTATTGGATACTTCTGACTGGACACTGGTTTGTAACTAGTGTGATGTGTCTAGTCCTTTATTTGGTGCAGACTGAATTCTATCAGTCAGTGGTAACGTCTCTGAATGCAGCATTCAGCCGTCCCTTTTGGAAGAAAAATATACAGGTGGGAATACTCTGTGCAGCAGCCTCTCATCATTACTTAAAAATCTGAATTTAAAAGACAGGTAAACTGTTAAATGATGAAACGTAATTGGACGAAGATTTTTCGGCGCGTCTTACCCAATGGTACGCTACCATCGTTTTTGCCTATTTTGTCCTAACACTTCGTCTGTAACCTTACAGGTCTGGGTCGCTGTTCTGTGGTTTTACCTTAAAAAAACGTAAAGTTCAATTGAATTGCTTCATAGTCCAAGAATTCATAATGTAACCCAGAATGAAGTGATTATTGTTGCAATCCCAGCTAGCATTTTCTTCAGGCGCATTGTAGAACGTTGGACAGTTACCTATAGTCTGCCTCCAAGATTCGGCAATGCGCCCGAAGTCTGCCTAAAAGTTTCTGCAGTGTACCAGAAGTCACTGCTAGCTGCCCAAACTTAATATAATGCCGAATCGAATCACGCTTATTCTGAACTAACTCTTATATTATATAGTGAGTAAATTCTGAAACTGTTCTGAAGTGGTTTAATTAAGCTCATAGACTAGAAATCAGTGCTGGTTTTCAGCATGACTGGGACCCTATGCTTTTACTAGACGTTTTTCAGAAGTACCTTAAAACCCACTGGGTTTATTTGTCAGCCTTGTTTCAGCCCTCTTAACCTATATTCAGCACTGACTAGCATTAATTCATAACGGAAAGATTTAATTCGTGGCAATTTTTTTCGGTCTTAACACTGAAGGCATTATTTCAGCTGCAAATCCTATTCTCAATGTTTTGTTGCATTAATTAAGTGCCCAGTGCTCTTTTTAATAACGACCAGTGTTATTTCAGTACATAGTGGTTCCATTTATTCATGAGAAGGCATTATCAACGCATAGGTTAGAATTAGATTCATATTTATTGGTTGAGGATAGAAGGCTTGGAGCCTATGTTAATCCTTTTCTAGTAAGTTTCTGTGGTTATCCAAGCCTTTCTTGAATGAATCAGTTGAGGTTGCAGACACCACTTCTTCTGGGAGTCGGTTTCAAGAGTTTATGACTCGTTGTGGGAACCAGTAAGCTTGGGTGGGTTGCTTATTATTCTTATGGACTAAGTGGGTAGAGCAAAAGTAAGTTTGACTTAGGGGAGAATGTTATTGGTGGTGTTGCAGTTTGATGTAACTGTTTGTATTGCAGGAAGTCATTCGTAAAAATCTCACTTCCACACTGTCTAAATGTATTGTAAAATCTACTTACTTATCGCTATCTATTTGTCTTATGATATTTCCCCTACACATCCAGCTGACACGTCTAGCAAAATAGTCTCACAAATGAACAAGAAATATCCTAAGGACATGTGTTCCTCTTTTCCTTCATATTGATGCTTTCAAGGAGATTACTCGCAGGGAAACATCTGGCTGTTAAATGAGATTCTCTTTACTGTCGCCAGAGTGTATTTCGTTATATTACTCGTCAAAGTTCATGATAATTTCGGCATTTCGTATCCCATGTTGTTTAGGGGGAATGACATATATGCGTGCAAACTGTTCAACAGGGAAGTAGATTGCCACATCATGGTCTTTGGCAACTGAAGTCATTGAACTAATGGGGCTAATTTTGGCCGACTGAGCTGTAGCTTTTATATTTGCCTAATTGACTCTCAAATAATGGACCAAGTGGACTAACCCATGTATCGATGTTTACACAGCTGGGTAGCCAGATATTGGTAGGTGTATATATTAGCGTATAACTGGTTGACTGGGTTTCAACACAGAGCTTTGCACAGAAGTGTAGCAATTCAAGCTGCTGCACTACATTTAGTATAAAAAAGTAAGGAGAAGAAAGAAGACTGAGGTGTACGTTTATTCAAACCTTTGTATCAATAGGAAAACGGGTAAGTCTGATGAAAAATCATGGCCTGCGGTTGGGTGTACAAATGGCTGCTGAGTTTTATGTTTTCACATCCTTTGATTGAACACTAGTTAGGTACACCTGCTGACATGATTTCACTCAAAGTCGCAGACTTGCCTTGCTGACGAGTGCCAGTCAGTACGAAACCCAGTTGTAAGACTTCCTACCGATTGACTCCAGCCACCTAATATCGATAATTCACAGTGCAGTGCATCATGATGGCGAGTCACCCAGCATGTTGGCCACACTACAAACCAGGCTGACTGGTAGAATTCAGTCTGCACCAAATAAAGGACTAGACACATCACACTAGTTACAAACCAGTGTCCAGTCAGAAGTATCCAATACAGTCCTACAGGAGGCTAATCGCGAGCCCGAGTAGTGCAGTGGTAACGTCTCTGACTGCAGCAATCACTGGGTGACGCGTGTTCGAATCTCAGGGAGGACATGAGTCTCTTCAAGGTTGCAGATACGCCTTGCTGGCTGATGAGCGTCAACCAGCACGAAACCTACATCTGAGACTTCCTGCCGATTGCCTTCAACCGTGTAATGTTTTCACAGAGCTGAATGAGGTCGCTTAGTTGCGTATTCCACCCATCTACCCAACTAGTAGAGCGAACTAGAACATAATTGTGCTAACGAAACCTTAGAGCAAAGTATCTCACTAGTTCATAACTGTTATTTATGGACAAAAGTACCAGTTTAGATCTGATTACAAGGCTTCAAGTTTTTCTCTGTTAGTAAAATATATATCCGTTTGTGGTTAGAAATAGAACCACGGTAAGTATCCTTCAGCAGATTATAAAGAAAAAACGAACCAGAAGCTCAACAAAAACTATTATTTCTATTTTTTCCTATGCCCCTTGTGATCTAAATACTTTCGCAAAAAAAAAATCCGATTGTAGAGTGATTTTTGAAGATCAAATCACCCTTAAGATATCTCTTTTTGTCCTGAGCCCCTTGTTCTTTCCCCTCTTTCTCTAGTGAAGATGAAACAGCCTTAGGTTCTAAACAGAGTCATTTCGTAACTTCTTTTCCACAGAGATACAACTTCTTTAACCTGCTATTTTTCAGGTAATACAAAATTCCAAAATGTCGACAATTTCTGGCTTTTGAATTATCTTAACGACCGAAAACAACACACTGAGTGATTATTTCATTGCCTACTAACGTGAAAACTATAAATCATTTTCTCATACACTCATATACTACTCAAGGTCTATGATAACAGGATTTCTGGACCGAACTCAATGGCAAAATTTGGTAGCTGGTGTCGCCGGTGGAGTAACATCTGTATTGATTCTACATCCATTAGATTTAGCCAAAGTTAGATTACAAGTGAATGAAGGCACAGGTGTTGTTGCTTGCAGGTTGGAATAAACAAATTTTTTTGGTGATCATGTCTTGTATCCTATTTATGTATTTATTTATTGATTTTGAATCAGATTTACAATTAGTTATATAAATTGAGATAGTTAGGACAACATTTGTGATGCATGACTAACCATCGCATTCCTCGACCAGCAATTTTGGAAAGCATATATTAGCGGTCAGATGAAAAATTGGCTTCATTAGTCAATGAAATCCATACCAGTTAGTCTAAGCTAGCCACATGGGGAGGTGTAGACTGGCAGGCTGGCTAGCTGGCTGGTTGGTGTCATCGAGATGGTAAGAACCAAAGATGGCTGGAGAAAGTTGGTGATATGGGGTTGGGAAGATGCATTCATTCTTTTTGAGTGATGTATCAACTCTATCCAATAAAACTGTTTTGTTCTTGCATATTACTATTCTTTCGCCCTGTCTCCCACTTCTGTTTATTTTCAGTCTTATGAATCTCTGTTCACTCTCTTTTATTGCTTTGTGTACTACATGGAGTGTGGCAACTCGAACTGCTGCAGTTGTGTGCAAAGTTCAATGTTGAAACAAGTCAGTCTGTCAATAGGTTAATAATTTTGGGGAGTTTTTCTCCGCTCAGTGTGTTCAAACAACACTATGATACTGAGGCTAAATTCCATTCAAAGATAAATTGTTTTCATTAGCTGTAGACTGACTTACGAATAAAGTCTACTCGAAAAGTTCTAAGCTCATGAGCCCACCAAATCAAGCTGTTTTAATCACTGCCGAAAATTCTTTCCCGATCGATAGCTGCTACCTGCTTGCATATCACAATGACCCAACAAGCTACACTGTCTGGAACTCATCTTCCTGCATGTTCTACTATGTCAGAAAGGTTGCGTTAGGATAGCGAATGGACACTAAAAGCACTTAACGATGTAGTGTATTAGATGTTTATACTATATATGGGGTTCTGTGGGCAAAGTTGTACTGTTGGGGAACAAGAATGTGTCAGCAGTAAGGCGTTTTTCTCTCAGATAGATGACCAGTATGCTAGCAATGCTGTCTCTCCACTCGGAGGAGCGGGGCGCTGATTGGTGTTTAGAAAGGTTGACTTCAAAAAAGTGTACATCTCGACTTACCCTACGGGGTGGTCCGTAGCGCCAGTGTTAAGTTCCTAATACGAAAAACGTTTTAAAAAATCAATTCAAACAGTCTGTATATGTGAGCGGCCTCAAGAAATTATCACCTGGGGGCTCTGTCACGCAACACTAATTCTCTTTCTGTTTCAGATACCTCAAGAAAAGAATCCTTTCGCCCATTATAATTAACTACCGGGAATTTATAGTTTTAGCATTAGTAGGTATGGATGACCATTTTACTACAAGTCAACAGCCACATCTTTTTGAAATAACTAATTTTATTTATACGTTTGGTTCTCTTGTTGAATTTTAATAAAGAAAGAAAGATCAGATTAATAGTATAAAGTGATGCCATCATTCTGTTTCACACGTTCTCATTAGCTACTGCACACTACCTGAAATTAAAGTCGCTATTAAAATGACAATAACATACTTCAATGTTTGAATGGTAGTAGGAAAAGCACTATAAAATCAACTCATCGGAAATGGGAGCATTGCAACTTTTAGTTTAAGTTACCATCAATTTATACGCTTTCGATGTGGAAAACGGGTGATGGGGAGAAGACAATAAACAGAAAATTCTAATAAACAGTGTTAGCTTGTGGGTTTACATAGCAACTCAAGATTGGAAACTTGCTCAGTGAGTTGAAATAACTAATATGGATAACTAATCAGTGTAATCAAAATGTAGTTACCAAGGGAGTGAGACATTGATTACACTCTCTTTCTGTGTGCTGCATAAGTTTGATTTTAAACGTTTGATTGCAACTGCTTCAGCAAGTCATAGTAAATTTGCTGTCCTTTGTACAGTTGATATCTTGGATGATTTGGAAATCTCGACGAAATAATTTGTGTCCAGGTGTGTCTGGCAATCGCACTTTACGAATATCTGCTTCCTTTTAGACATTATTTTTTTGGTATATGCTTAGAAAACATTGGATAGAAGCCCTTCTTTCTATCCTTCTGATGTACTTCCTCCTGGAAGTGCACATAAATTTATAAATGTTGCTGCAGGTGTCATCAACAGGCTACTCATCCAGTTTGGATTGGCTTATAGAGCATATGGTGCTGTATAGCTTTACGAGCTTAGCTGCAGGGAAGTAACCTTTTTATTGCTTCTTTGTCCCTATTGTGATACTGCTTCTCCTTTGAGTAAGAGACAAATAATCACTTTCTTCTTTTCAACAGTTGGGTGCTCCAATTTCGCGTATTTTTCTTTGTTACACTTTTGGATAAATCCCTTTGAATATCCGTTTTTCTTGAGTTGCTATGTGAACTTATGACCTACACAAGAAGCCGACATGTCAACTTGAAACCGAGCACTTCGGTCCAATCAATCGACGGGAAAATCTAAAATTGAATTAAATAATTAATATGACCCGTTGCACAAGAAGTGGCTCTCATGGCCCAAGTGGTCTAGTGGATTACGCTTTGGCATTTGAAACTATGGGCACTGGGCTCGAGCCCCCGGTTGGAACACTGTCACTCACTGGGGAATTCAGGTACTTCCAGGCGACGATTTCCAAATAGGACGAAATGCGCGTTATCCTTGATTCCACCGCTAGTCACCATCCACCAATCGAATTGAAGCATGTTATTGTCATTTTTGTAGCGACTGTAATTTCAGGTAGCGTGTATTAGCTAGTGAGAACATGTGAAATTAAATGACGACGTCATTTTATACTCCTAATTCGGTCTTTCTTTGTTTCTTTTTTTGTCGTAATTTTATGGAGACTAGTTCTCGCCTTTATTGACTACTACCTATATTGATATTTGTTATTTTCTTATTAATACCTACAGGCCTAAAACAACACGAGCATTTCAAACTTTATATGAAATTGTCCAATATCGAGGTTTACGAGGTCTTTACCTGGGTTTAACACCAAATCTTATTGGAGCTGGTAGTTCTTGGGGTATATACTTTTTTCTGTAAGTTCCTTCCTTATTGATGATAAACTAGTTGATATGCATGCTATAACGATAATTCTAAATACTTATTGTCAGTGTCGTATAGTGATCGATTTCCAGTATGGAAATTATTATTATTATTCCCTTGGGTTCCGAGTGGAACATAGGGCTTCAACAACACATCTCCACTTTGTTCTATTCTTTGCTGTCCTTTTCAGCTGGGTTCAAGATTGCCCATAACCTCCCATCTCCTCCTCCCCAAATGATCTCTATATCACCGTCGCACCAACGAACAAGTCGTCGATTCTCATTGGGATTCCATTTGAGAGTGTACCTGGAGTGCGATATCATTCGATGGCCTCCTCAGTGTATGCTAGATCCATCTCTATTTTCTCCTACATATTTGTTGAGCGATCGGCTCTTCGTTGGATTGTTCTACTGCAAAGTTTCTTTTTGCTAATTCTTTCTGTCCTGCCATTTGATCGTCAGTATAGAGCTAGTAAAGGTAGCTGTTGATAAAAGTCTGCAGCCACTCGTTAGAAATGCTTGCTCCAGTCGACCGCAATGAGGAATACCATCGGTGATAACAGTGAGCCTTGGTTTACTCCTGTCTTCACTTGAAAGGCTTCGCTTAGTTTTCCGTTGTGAATCACGTGACACGTGCCACTGTCATATACTAGTTGAATGAGGTCGATAAAGATTTGGTTCACTGAGCTCCATGGTGCCACAGTAGTTTCCAAATTACTTAGTGGCCAACGCTGACGAAAGTTATTTAAAATTCGCTGAAGTTGAGGTAGAGGTTTGACTACCATGCTATACTTTGTTCGATGATGATGCATAGATTTGCAATTTGACCCTCATATGATTTCTTTTTCCTGAATCTAGCTTGTTTTGGGCCGAGTTCTGCATGCAGTGCATGCTTTATTCTCCCCAGGATAACGCAACTTAATATTTGCTTGGCGTGGACAAAAGCATAATTCCTCCCCACTTTTTGGAGATGTCTAAGACACCCTAGCCCGGCCGATAACTGCTACCTTGTCGTGGTGGTCGGGCTTAAATACCGCAATGACCCAAGAAGCTGAACTGACTGGGACTCTGTCTCTACAGGTCCTACCATGTCAGGGAGGTTTTCTGGATAGCGGTTAAACTAAAAGCAGTTACTATGGGGTACATGGGCTCCAGTTTCCAATTGGATCGAATGGCGTATGAACCCATATGGGTCACCGGCAACCATGGGAATGCAGCTCCTGACGCTGCTCCGCTGCCTTGCGGATTAGACTCCAAGTCAAAGGCTCGGGGGGTGGTCCCTTAATAAAACCACCTGCTTCGGTCTGGGCGCCCGGGCAGTATCTCAGCCCGCACACAATGAATGAATTGAAGCAACGAACTCTCATTGAAACTCAACGCGCGCTAGTAAAAATGATTCCAAGCAATACTGATCCCTCAAGCAACTTATTTCCTTCCTATCTTACTTTTATTTTTACACATAGTTTCCTGTATTTTACCTTTGCTAACCTTGGCTTCTTAACCTTCGACAGCCTTTCGCCTTTGTCGAGATTCCCAGCCTATCCGTGTCGTTTCGAGATGTTAGTGAGTAGTCCTCAAAATGGTTGTTCCCAATGTGACTTCTAACACAGATATCCTGAAACCGCGTGCTGCGTTCAAGCTGGCTACCTACAATGTTCGGACGCTGATGCAAATCGGACAACAGGCAGGGTTGGCAAGAACTTTGGAAAGCCTCGCTATCGATGTCTGCTGCATTTCGGAGACCCGCATTCAAGATCCCAGTGAAGTGCTTCGACTATCCTCTCCATCTGGAAGTTCTAGTAGTATGTACCACCTGCGCTTATCCGGGGACCCTGTGGCATCGGCATCCGGCGTAGCTGGTGTCGGTGTCGCACTGAGCGCTAGAGCCGAAGCTGCACTGCTCGACTGGATTCCCATTAACAGTCGTTTATGTGCTGTGAGGCTGGAAGGATATACGAAAGTAAGGAGTAGTAGGCCAGATAGGCGGTGTCTATTTGTTGTCTCTGCCTATGCACCGACGGATTGCAGCCCGGATGCAATGAAGGATGAGTTTTACTACCAACTGAGCGATCTGTTGAAACAGGCGGGTCGGAGGGATATCGTAGTGCTAGCTGGGGACTTGAATGCACAGGTCGGGCGTCTAAGCTCAGAGGAGAGTCGTCTAGGTGGTCAGTGGGGACTACATGGTCGCAGGTCAGATAATGGGGACCGTCTTCTGCAGCTTTGCGCGGATCACAACCTATTTCTAGCCAGCACCAACTTCCGGCACAGCCATCGCCGTAGCGCTACCTGGCGTCCTCCCTCTGCGAAGCAAGCTTGGACTCAGATTGATCATATTGCGGTCAGTTTCCGGTGGCGAGGATGCATACAAGACTGTCGCTCCTTCTGGAGCACATGCCTGGACTCCGATCATGCGTTAGTGTGTGCCAAGTTCGTCTTGCGATTTGGTGGGGTTCGTAAAAACCGTCGTCTAAGCGTTGATGTGAGCAAACTAGTAGCACCTGCTACTTCTTTGAAATATCAGAATGAGTTGAAAACAATGCTTGCCAGCAACCCCCCAAGTAGTATAGATGAACACTGGCTTCATGTGCAAGGTGCCATGCAAAAGGCGAGTGTAGCCGCTTGCGGCTTGAAAGAATGCTCCGCTAACAACCACTGGGTTTCTGCGAGTTCCTTGCAACTCATGGATGAACGCCGGTCCATTCCGGCTGGCAGTGAATACAACAATCAGCGAAAGGCGCTCACGCGCAAGATTAGACAGTGTTTACGTAAGGACCGCGAAGCCTGGTGGTCAGAACGTGCGTATGAGATGGAGTCAGCTGCTGCATCTGGCAACAGTCGGAAGCTGTTCCAACTCATACGAGCCACCGGCAGCAAGAAACAAGGTGTCAGCGAGACGGTCTGTGAGGCAGATGGCACTCCAATTACCAGCCTGAAGAGACGCCTGGAACGCTGGGCAGAGCACTTCGGGAAGCAGTTCAGCTGGCCACCAGCTTCATTGTCTACTATCATTAGCCCGAGTGCTCCTTGGTCGGTTAGTACCGACCCACCCACCGAAGCGGAGGTCCGTAAGGAACTCCAAGTTCTGAAACGCCATAAGGCGCCCGGCCCAGACAAATTACCCCCGGCTCTTTTTAAAGATGGTGGCGAGACTCTCATAATGGCTCTAACTGGGTTGTTCAGGAGGGTGTGGGAGACAGAGAGCGTACCATCAATGTGGAACGAAGCCATTATCGTCCCCATCTTTAAAAAGGGTCGACGTAATTCGTGTGACAACCATAGGGGTATCAGTCTGTTACCAGTTGCGTCTAAAATATTGGCTGCTGTCATGCTTCGCAGACTGTGCAAAATACGTGAAGGATTGATTCGCGAAGAGCAGGCTGGGTTTCGTTCAGGTCGTGGATGCATTGATCATGTGTTCACCCTTCGTCAGTTGTTGGAACACCGCCACACGTATTGCAGGCCAACGATCGTTGTGTTTCTTGATATTAGGGCTGCCTTCGATTCGTTGGACAGAACTGTGCTCTGGAACTGTCTGTTAGAGAGAGGTGTACCTGAGAAATTTGTTAACATCTTGAAAGCCCTATACAGAAACACCTCAGGTAGAGTGAGGGCATACAACCAACTATCACCACTGTTCCCAACCAACAGTGGGGTTAGACAGGGTTGCCCAATCTCTCCATTTCTCTTTAACTTTGCCATCGATGACATTCTGGAGTCAGCTCTGAAGGATGTGCGTGAAGGTGGTGTAGATCTGCTACCTGGAGATAGACTTTTCGACCTCGAGTATGCAGACGATATCGTCTTACTGTGCGATAGCATGCAGGCTGCCCAAATCGCACTTAATCAGTTGGCGATCAGTGTCTGTAAGTATGGTATGTGCTTTGCGCCGTCTAAGTGCAAAGTACTGTTACAAGATTGGCAGGAGCCTGTACCTGCACTCACTCTTGCGGGTGAACCGCTTGAAGTTGTCGATAAGTTTGTGTACCTAGGTAGTTGTGTGAGTGCTGGCGGAGGGGTGACGGATGAGATTTCCAACCGTATAATGAAAGCTAGGGTGGCATACATCAACTTGAGCCACCTCTGGCGCCGTCGCGACGTTAGCCTGGCTGTCAAAGGTCGGGTATACAATGCTTCGGTGCGGGCTGCGCTGCTCTACGCCTGTGAAACCTGGCCTCTCCGAGCTGAGGATGTGAGGCGACTCTGCGTGTTCGATCACCGCTGTCTCCGCAGGATTGCTTGCGTTCGATGGCATCATCGCGTGAGTAATTCTGAGGTTCGGCGGCGTGTGTTTGAACACAGTGGAGATCACCATTCATTGAATGTCGTCATCTGGAAACACCGGCTCCGGTGGCTTGGACATGTGCTGCGAATGTCACCCCAGAGGCTTCCGTACAGGTCTCTGTTCGCTAGCCCTGGGACGGGATGGAAAAGGCGGAGAGGTGGTCAGCCCATGACGTGGCGTCGTGGGATGAAGGATTTCTGTGCTAGATTAGCATCGGTTGGTGTGTCACGACTCCCTGGTTGGGGTCTGAGAGATAGCTCAAATCGATGGCTCGAAACGTTATCGGATATGGCCAAGAATCGTAATCAATGGCGAATGTGTTGCGATTTCCTTCTTTCTTCCATTCCCGATGATAGTTAACGAACACTGTTTGAACCTGTTAAGAATGAGTGTTTTCCTTCCAGATGAAGTTCTTTATTCGTTCTCTACTTATATATATTTTTTCTTTTCCTGCCTTCCTTCCTTTTTTTTCATCTATGTTGTTTTATTATTATTGTGTGGCGCATCCTTCTTGGTGCCATATTGTACCAAGTTTTAATGCGTTTAAATAAATAAGACACCCTAGACCTTCTTTTAGTCAGTGGGTACCTTTTCTTCCTTCCAAACCTTTTACAATGGCAACATGAGCATATCCTCTGCGGTTTCTTGATCCATTTTCAGTGCTCCCCAAGGAATTCTGTCTGGTTCTGCTGCCTACCTGGACTTCAGTAGTTTTATTGTACTCAAGAATTCGGCTTTTGTTTGGGGACTAGTGTCGATTCACGAGTCCTTTAGAGTAATCGCCACATTGTTTTATTTGTCTTTTTAGTAATTAAGTTCCCTTGACCATCTTTTATTGGCTTCGTCTGCGTTGATGTCTTCCTGGATAGATATCTAAATTATCGAATATAATTTTCTGTGGTCCATTTCAATCTGAGGCCTGTTCTGCTTCAGTTGGAGTGGTTTGAATTTTCTGTAATGATTGGATTGATTTCCCGGGGTGGTGTCATTAATCCCACGCCACCCAACCTTTTCTTTTTCCTGGGCTTAGGACCGGTTCGAAAACTAACGAACTAGGAAAGTAGGTAAGGTATAAGATGTTAGTAATTCCATGTAAAAAACCGTTCTATGTCGACACACACCACCATTAAAATGCGGAATATCTCCCCGTCTGTCGGTATTTACTACCTTAACTCTCGTGTCTTTCTGGTTAGTTCCAACACATTGTTTGCTTCTACTGATTTCACAGAATATGAATAGCTTCTCTTTGTGTCTCTGCAAGACTCTATATTAAGTCATTTGTATATCTTTTTATCTAAATGTCGCAAAATATCACCAAACATATTGCCGTTCGGGGCGGCTTAAGCCTTAAGAACTTGTGATATAAGATTGATCATGGCTTGATATCAGAGAACCATTGAAACCCAGTACTGGACAGCTGTTTCTTTCTAGTTTATAACTCTTCATCAGAATGAACCCACTGTTGGGGTTTGAACCCGTGACATTCCGGTTACAGGTGAAGCTTGTAGACCATTTAACCCGATCCAATGTCCCATGAATTCTCACCGCTACCAATTCTTGAGAGGTTGTGACCAGTGGGGTCCACCACCAGGCCGACAGTGAGGACAAATACTCGCCAACGATGACATTGGCTGGTGGTCTCGCTGAAATCATGAATTGCCAAAAGTTAGAATTCATGGGTTAGCCATTGAGTTGGGTATCAATGGCTGGAGGGTCTACGAGCTAGACTGGTAATCAGAAGGTCCTGCGTTCAAACTCTGGCGGTGAGTGTGTACTTCTGAAGAGTACCAAACTAGGCTGACGAAGCAGCTTTTGGTGAGAGCTGGCTGCAAGCCAAAATTGTAGACAGCAATTTACGTCAATGTTCACGTCCTAAATCAGGGTCATGAGAAAAACAATAACAAAGCTTGACCTTGAGAAAATCACCAACCAATCACGGCGGAGTTAACGTGTGGAAATATGATTTGCAGATATATGGCTTGATTTTCTGAGAAACGGCCACCTTCAGCAAGAAAACAACCAATCAGAAGACGCTGCTTCTCTGCTAACAATAATGCACATAAAAATCTATAAATACCTCTTGATTTTCTCAATAAAGAATCTGTTGCCTGGCCCTTGTCTTTTTTCGTTACAATATTAATATGCGAAACGGGTGTCCTCTGTCGACACAAGATAATCAAAATTAATCAAGTATCGATTTTAAGACTAGGTCAGTACTTTCTTTCAGAATCAGTCAGGTAGGATGTAATCTTATGACTTACTTCTGTCGTTACAAGCTGACTGTCCAGTACTGCCTGGTGGTTTTCCAATGGTTCTCTCTAACCGTGTTGTCATCTCATGATAAAATCCTGTAACCTAGTGACATATCTTTGAAAATATTCCCGTTGTTGCTAAGATAATTTACGATTGTACAGCTCGGGAATTGTATGTCTGATGGTGAAAAGAGTAACTCATCACTGAACACCTTTCCGTTTAAATGTCATTTTCACACTGAGTTTCGATCACTCAATCACTCATTTCTTCATTGGCTTTTCGATGTTTGACAGTTATGAAGGCATGAAAAGGTTCGCTCAACAAGGTGAAGAATCTAAAGCACTTACAACTATTCAATATTTGACCTATGCCGCTGTATCAGGTTAGTTATACAACCATTCACTCACCTTTAATAGTTTTTTCCCCCAATATACTGCTGGGCTAATAACTGCGTCTAGACTGTTAGGGTTTGTTGTTATGCGAGATTACCCAGTTTGATTGAAGTAGGTAGGTTTTCAATTTCAAGATGGAGAGTGCTTAACCCAATCAAACACATCAGCACAGTTGGTGGTTATCTGTAGTGCATCAGTGGTTCAGCGCTAGGAATGCTCACCAACCACGTGGTCCTAAGTTCGATTCCCGGCCAACGTACACCTTTACCTACCTTAGCCGGTAATAAACCCGGTAAAGACGGAAAGTTAGATGGCGTGAGGCTAGCAACCTCACCCCGTAAAAAGAGAATAACACTACTGCTACTAAAACTTCAAAGTTCAAAGCCTGAATGAAGCCCTATGTTCCACTCAGAACGCAGAGAAATAAAATAATTTCCCATTTACGCATTTAGAAAAATAACAACAGATTGAGCGAAGAGACATGCATTCCTTTTCAATTAGTTCCTTGTCGTTAGCTGGCTCCAAACTAATGTATGGTTTTTTCCATCGAAAATGTACCGATTATTATTTCAGTCAGCAAGAATTCTCAGTTTTAGGTATAGGACGAGGGGGTGAAAATAATTACAGGATTCAGGACCACTTAATTCGCCCCCAATTAGATCAAGACACTGAGTCCCTACTTATGGAAGAAGTAGCAAAATGAGTATCTGAGGTTAACAGCAAGACTCCCCCGGAGGAAGCCTGGCACAATATATATTTAGCTGTAGACACAGCTGTAAAAGCTGTTAATAACCCGGATCCTAAAGTTTGTAAGAGCCATTGGATTTCTACTACCTCATCCGAACTGATTGACGCAAGAAGACTGATTTCGGCGAGCTTCGAAAGTTACTGAAACGCAAACTAACAAGAAAACTTTGCAACGACCGTGAACAGTTGTGGGCGACAAAAGCGAAAGAGATGGAAAAGGCATCGGCGATAGATGACACCAGACAACTATTTAGACTTATCAGGGAAACAGGTGGCAAGAGGCAAATGATAAGTGAAACAATCTCTGAGATAAATGACACCATAATTAGCTCTCAGGATAGACAACTGAAACACCGGAAAGAACACTTTGAGGAGCAGTTCATTTGGTCTGCAGTCACACTCAACTTACTTAGTGTCCAACACCTCCCTGAATGGGATATAGGCACAGGTCCTCCGTCCCTAACTGAGGTTACTAAGCCTGTCACTAGTCTGAAACGAAGCAAAGCAGCAGGACTCCAGAGGTGTTTAAGGACGGTGGAGACAGTTTACTGTCTGCGTTAACTAAGGTATTAGGTAGAGTCTGGGAATCAGAGGAAATACCGTCGGGTTGGTGTAAGTCACTGATTATCCCGATATACAAGAAGGGAGACAAGTGTTCCTGTGATAATCACAGGGGGATTAGCTTGACCAATATGGTATCTTAAGTTCTAGGCTTGCATCATTGGCATAGCGGTTAGGACGCTCGCCGACCATGCACATGGTCTAGGGTTCGGTACCCGGCCGACGCACTCCTTTACCTCGCTAAGCCAGAAATAATGCTGCTGAAGAGGAGAGGTCAGGCATGAGGCTAGCAACCCCATCCCATTAAAAATAAACACCACTGCTAACGAAACTTCAAGCCTGTAGCTTGAAGCCCTATGTTCCATTTGGGAACGTGAAGGAAAAAAAGTTCTAAGCTCAATAATCATGAGTAGACTAAGTGGTGGGCGGGAGGCACAAACATAAGAGAACTAGTCAGGCTTTAGACCAATAAGAGGATGTATCGATCATATCTTCACCCTTCGACAGATTCTGGAACATAGCCATACTAACTGGCGCCCAACAATCGTCATATTGTTTTTTTTACCTGAAAGTGGCATTCGATTCTGTCGACTAAAAAGTACTATGACAATGCTTGGCTGTGAAAGGAATGCCGAGAAAATACATCTCACTGTGGTATAACAGAGGCTAACTGCTTCCATCGAACGGTCATCTAAACGACCTTTATGATATGTAGATAGGTAGGTTTTGTAGAAATATTCCACTCATCCAGTGTTGTATAGGATGTAGCGTTATATATGTAAGCCCAATCAAGTAAGCATCTCAAGGTTAGCAGCTATCAGTTGATAGCAGAACTGTTAATCCGACTCAACTTCGAATTCATAAGAGAAGCGGAATCTGAGAAAATATTCCACATCTGGACGTTTTGGTCAAGAGAACTCAAGTTTACGGAAAATTAACTCACACAAGTCGAATTCTCAATTACACAACAGTAACAACCCAATAATGTACAACAGGAGTGGCAAACAAACTTTATCCAAAACAGCCAAAACGCATCACAGTACTCGGAGAAAAATATCTCATGTACGCCTACCAAAAGAATGGATATCCATGGAACTTCATCAAAACACATCTACAATCATCCCAACCAACCAACCAACCCCCAATAAAAACACAAAGGAAATCATCTTACTATGTATAAAGAATGTCTCCAAAATCACTACAAGACTCTTTAAACCCTTGGGAATTGATGTGGCACAAGAACCAACAAAATCACTTCACTGTACAGTCGCAAATATATATACAATTATTTTGTGTGTGTGTGTAAATTAGGTTTGTCAAAATCAAAATAACAGTTAGTGTGGGTTGTTGATTATATCATCAAAATAATGAAGAAGTTAAAATGTGTGATTAATAATCAAAGTTGTAACTAAGTGGGGTGAAGATTGGTAAGATGTGAGTAGGGTTACGTAATATAGACATGTTTAGAAAGATTAGATGCTAGTGAAGGAGTTTGGAGACAATTATGAAAATAAACTAGATAATAGGTGAAAAGATTGAATGGGTTAGTTACTAAAAATTGTTATACGAAAAATTGCAAAAAATTTGATAACAAAATGTTGATGACAAATAAACTTGAAATTAAACCCACGGTAGTAGGAGGGGGTGGAGAAGTTTCTTCTGTGTGCATAACTCAGGCTTTTCCATCCAAATCGCTAAGGCTTCAGCAATACAAAGTATACGGAAGCTTGTCGATTTTGGAAGGCTTCTTTTGACTTTATAGATGACTTTGAACGACTTCTCCTTGCAAATCGAATGACCAGTGTTGAGTATATGCTCAATAATGGCGCTCCTTATTGCTCCGTTGTTACCTTTCCGTAGCCAGGCGGGATAGTGTTCTTGAACTCTTTTAGATAAAACACGCATCGAACGACCTATATACCTCGCTCCGCAAGAGCAGGTGAATTGGTAGATACACATGGAAGTGGTCAAATGCGATAGTTTATCTTTAGAGTAGTTGAAGAACAATGGCCGGGAGGAAAATGTCAGTCGTAGTGTGGCAGCGAAGAATGTCCTTCTGAGAGCAGTAGATATCCTCTTCTTCAAGGTGTCAGCCAGAAGGTCACCTTTGAAGGGTACATTCATGTAGACCATCTTCTTCTGCACTGTAATGGGTTGTTCTTTGTACGTCTTAGGCTTAATGTGCTTGTCTATAAAACGGGGTGGGTAGCCATTCTCGAGCAGTGTCTTCCTTAAGAGGGCGATCTCTTCCTCTATTGATTCAGGACTACAGATTTTTCGGATTCTAGTCGCCAGAGATATTATCAAATTTCGCTTGCGACTTATTGGTACCCAACTGTAGAAGTTTGTCAACTGACCGTTCCATGTAGGTTTTCTGTGTACTGATCTGTTCAAGGTACCATCGGTCTTCTTACTTAGACGAACGTCCAGAAAGGAGATTGTCTCATTGGTTTCTACTTCGATTGTAAATTTGATGGCAGGGTGGCAACTATTGAAAACTTGAAGAACAATATTTTGATCACAATTGTGATCGCAGATGACGAAAGTATCATCGACATACCTTTTGTATAAGAAGAATTTGTCGATGGTTGCTTTCAGCGGACCGTTTTCCAAACTTGCCATGAAAATATCAGCCAGCACCGGACCCAAAGGTGATCCCATCGCCACGCCATCTTGTTGTCTATAGAAGTTCCCATTGAATGTGAACTGGACATTTAGGGTACATCTGAGTAGGAGTTCTTTTAGCTTGGTGGTAGGTATTCCAATATCCAGGTTGTTTTCTTCCAAGTATTTGCATAGAAAACAAATCGTCTCAGTGATAGGGACGTTTGTAAAGAGAGACTCGACGTCGAGTGAAATCATACGTTTGTCTCCCACTTTAACATCTTTGATGCAATCGATGAATTCAAAGGTATCCCGAAGAGAATGTTTTGAAATTCGTTCTCTAACAGGTTGTAGGAGTTCTGCTAGCCATTTCGCTATTGGATGATATGGAGATCCCGACATGTCCAAAATAGGGCGCAGTGGAAGACCCTGTTTATGAGTTTTTGGCAATCCGTATAGTCGGGGTATTATTGAACCTGTGGGTCGAATGCTCTCGAAGACATTTTCAGAGATAACTTGATCAGTCTTTAGCTTTCTCAAGATCTCAGTTAGCTGTTTTTCCGTTGCTTCGGTTTTGTCTTTCTCTTTTTCGAATACTGAGAACTTATTGTTGTCTGAGAGAATCGCCATCATTTTATTAATATAATCTTTTCTATCCATTAAGACTATGCCTGTACCTTTGTCAGGACGTGTGATAAGCAATTCTTTGTTCTGCCTCAGTTGGTTGAGTTGTTCTCTATGTTCTTTGGTCAAAAGATTGTTGAACTTGGACTTTGTATTGAGATACTGTTGACAAGAGTCTAGAATAGTGGACTTGAAATGTTTGAATTCTTCTTCGGAAGCTGGGACAAGATCAGTAGTCTGATTGATCAAATTTTCAAACTCGACATAAGTATTGAGCTTGCTTATGTTGGAGTTCATGTCGCAAAATCTTGGCCCGAGAGACAAGGCCTCCAATTGTATGGGAGATAACGTTACTGAAGAATAATTGAACACAAATTTGGTAGGATCTTCTGGAAACTTGCGTCTTGTTTCTGTAGCTTTGAGACTTTTCAATAAGTTAGAATGGATGGATTGTGTACGCTTCTCCGTAACCACAGTGACATAGTCGGTAAATGCTTGTCGTTCATCACAAGACAATTCGTGTAACGCAGAGGATCGTTGCGCTATGTTCCTCTCGAGTTCTGGCACACGTGATATAATGGAATCGATATGGTTCAGAGTATGACGCTTGAGGGATTTAGAGTTCGGATAAATGTGATTGCGACGTAGAGCTTTCCAATACCACTTGGGATATTCATGATTATTCATACAGTCTCTGAGAAAACTAATCTTCGCATTAACTTCAGCAAGCTTGACAGAATATCGCAGAAACCCAATCAGTTCCTTCACTGTCAGAGGGTCCTTGCTTATTTTTAATTCGCAAAATATACACATTAAGACATTGAAATAAGAGACTCTTCGCTGAACTAATTTGTTCTTATTTCAATGTCCTAATGGGTATATTTCGCGAATTAAAAATCACTTCAATCAGCTCTATGTCAACCGAAAGACCCAACAGCGAAAAATGATAAAACCAGCGTCATATACAAAATAAATTGCAATGATTGCGAAAAACACAACATTAGCCAAAGTGGACGCCCTTTTCGTCTTCACATCCAAGAACATAAACTATCCGTCAAAAGACATGATATCCACTCCCTCACATCACTACGCATACAGACAACCACGGACATGAATTCGAATGGGACAACGTTTAAATATTTGACAGGAAACACTAAGAACTCCAGAGAACTTTTGGAAGCCTGGTATTTCAATGAATCAGCAATTAGCAGGCACATCGACACAGAAAAGATTTACCAATCCATAAGAAGATCTCGTGCACAAAAGTTAAACTTCGCGTCAAGGAAACAATCGATACCAATAGAAGTAGACTAGAGGTTGTGAAAACACACAAAAACAATCAGTCATGACGTTCTAGGTCACCAGGAGAGATGATTAATAAACTCATGGAGAAATTAAAATCTCACTTCACGCTGAAATATCTGCACTAAAGATGTTGCCTATTAAGGCAATACAAGCTTCATAAATAAACCATCCAGCTCAGAGAACACTACATCAAAAACTGCAACTCATAATTAACTTGATGTTTTTTCTTCTTTTCTTGCTTAGATTTCACCTACACTTTCCACCCCCATATTCATCTCTTTTTTTACACGTGCTTTTATCTATTTTATGCATCTCTCTCTGTATCTGTCTAGGCGCCATAACAGTATCCATCGTCAATCCGATTTGGGTTATTAAAACAAGACAGTGTTTACAGTATGAAGAGGCGTTGAAGTCAATGCATAAATCTCCAACAACAGTCCACTTCAATGAGCCAATACCAAAATCTACTTGGAGTGCATTACGTAATTTATGGATAAATGAAGGTTTTCTTGGCTTGTATCGTGGTTATCTACCCGGTTTGTTTGGTGTTAGTCATGGTGCTATACAGTTTATGTTCTATGAACATTTTAAAAACGCCTATAATAAATACCATTACAATAGACCAGTGAATGAAAAGTTGGTAAGTGTGTGTGTATGTGTGTGACATTATTATTATTATTGTTTCCTTTAGTTCCCAGAGGAACATAGGGCTTCAGCCGCACGTGTCGGTTGCGTTCGGTTCTCCGCCAACGTTTACACCTGGCTACACGTCTGTCATCTCTTCACATGACCTCCTCCACATAACCCTCGAACAACCAACTCGCCACTTCCCATTCGGATTTTACTCGAGAGCCTGTCTTGTGATGTCACTCGATGGTTGTCTCAGAGTATGGCCAGCCAATCCACCTCCATTTCTTCCTGCAGATTTGTTGCACAATCGGTTCCTGGTTGGTTCGCGCCCAGAGATCCTTCCCTGTTCCTGATCTTTTCTGGCCGACTATCTGATCTTGAGTATTGAGCGAAGACAGCTGTTGATGAAGGTCTGTAGTTTGTTTGAGGTGCTCTTCACAACGCGCCAAGTCTCTGATCCGTATAGTAGCACTGACTTCACATTGGAGTTGAAAATCCGGATCTTATTTTTCATGCTGAGTGCTGTTGACCTCTACACAGACTTGAGAGTAATGAAAGGTATGTGTGTGACAAAGCTGTCCTATTTCTTCCTTCGTAAAGTTTTTTTTAAATTCCTAATTCTTTCTGGTCATTTGATCTCCAATATATGGAGCCAGAGAAGTGGGCAGCTAGTTGATGGAGGTTCACAGTAGCCTGCTAGAAATGCTTTTCGTGACACGCTGGCTAAGTTTCTGTCTGACATAGAAGAACTGAGTGACTGACTGAGCACTGGTGTTGTTTATGCTGTGGTGTACAGAAGATTTCCAATCTGATTTCAGAGTAAGGAAAGTCTGCGTTGCCTTTCTGACCATGGCTGGCTTTGACATTCTCATTCGTTCTATCTGCCTGTAGTTGAAACGATGCTGCCTGGCCAGATAAGTGAAGGAAGTAACCTTTTTCAAATTTCTCCCATTGATAGTGATTGTTGTTTCTAGTTGTTGTTGTTGGTTCATTGGGTATTTTCATCACCTCCGTCTTTTATCTATGTTCACTTGAAGTCCTGTCTTCACTGTTTACTTCTTCCGCCAACTTGTTGTTGGTTTTTGTCGGTAAGTCTTCGAATTTATGCGACATTATGCATAAATCGTCCGGGAAGTCCAAACTAATATATGATGAAGTTAACAGAATGGTTATATTATTTGTTATTTTTATTTTTTATTTTGATTTACAGCTTGATTCCACACCGTATTTTCAGTACAAGTGTGGAATTTTCAGCATGGATATCGGTAGCCCAAATTCAGGCCGACCATAGATATCGGGTGTGCGCCGGCAGGGGATCGAACCCTGGACCATGTGCATGGTCGGCGAGAGTCCTAACCACTGTGCCACCGACGCATACTTGAAATTTAGTGTTTTCCCCTTTCATTCTAAATGATAACGCTATAAATAGCTGGGAGTTGTTCACATAAAGCTAAAATTGTACTCATCTAGTGAAAAAGAAGTGGTCTAGTTAACAATGAGTTGTTTCACTCATTCATTCGACGACCTGAGCTCATTCATTAATCAACCAGATAGGTACCGTTTCTAAACACACACTCTAAAGTGATGTGATGAATTCTGCAAAAGTTTGATATTTCAAATCCGAAAAGTGGTAATAATAATAATAATGACATGTATCACAAACATGCACAGAATGATGGCAATACCAAGGAATTTAAATCATCAGTAATACTTCTATACTAAGAAGGAGCCTCGAAAACCTTACGGAGAATTCTTAACAATGCAGGGAGGGATGAAAGTGGCATTCAACCCATCCACAAACTCACTTAGAAACAAACTTTGTCGGTTAAAGTGTCTATCCTGTAGAGCCAATTCAACAGAGCAATTATCTAATAACCTGTCTGCAATGATTGTCAGGTCAAAGTAGTAGAATGGTGTCAGTCAGACTGATGGAGCACAAACACCTTTCAAAATCTAGATTAGTTGACCCTAATAAAATGAGAAATCTGGAGAATAGTTCAGCCGTGATTATACTAGATGCAATTACACACAACCACAAAAATAGGATGGGATAAGGTGACACTCTTAAAATTTAATATAACAACAGGGGGGAGGGAGAGATTGATGACGGAAGCTTTGTTTATTGAATCAACTGGAAACACCTGTAATAGGAATGATGCAACACCTGTCCCGGAAATATCTATGATTCCACGACCCCTCTGACGGAATGAGAAGGAATAAAGAAAACTATAAAACGAAAGTTTCAAAGTTGTATGATTATAATTGTGTGTTATATTGTGTTATAAACTTTGTCACCCAGTAAATAATATTGTTTTGCTGAATGTGTGACATACCTGAAAAACAAATTCTCAGCAGTTCGCTCTGTCCTCCTTTATGGCTGTCAGTCCTGGCCATTGAAAGTGGAGGACATGAAAAGGTTAGTTGTCTTTGATCATAAGTGTCTGCGTTCTATCTCCCGTGTGAAGTGGTATAATAGGGTGAGCAATATTGAGGTTAGGCGTCGAGTGCTAGGTAAAGAGGGGAAATCAATCGATGAGGCTGTGAAGCTACATCGACTGAGATGGTTAGGACATGTGTTACATATGCCTAGCCATCGCCTTCCTCGACGGGCAATGTTAGCTGACATAGGGTCAGGCTGGAAAAGAGCTAGCGGTGGTCAAACGAAAACATGGCACCAGTCAATGAAATCTACAACAGTTAGTTTAAGCCACGTAGGAAGGTGTAAACTTCCTGACTGGTTGGGGTCCTCGGGATGGTAAAAACGAATGGTTGGAAAGAATTGGTGATATGGCTCAAAATCGTTCTCAGTGATGGCGCAGATGCATCCACTCCTTGTGACTCATGATTTCCAATGAAACTGTTTTGTTCTTCGTTATTACTATTCCTTTGTCTCACATCTCTGCTTACTGTCTCTATTTTGCATTTCTTTTTACTTTCTTCCCTTGCTTTGTGTGCCACATGGAGTGTGGCTACTCGAACTGCTTCAGTTGTGTGCAAAGTTCTATGTTGAAACTAGTCAGCCATCCTACTCTAACAGATTATCTATAGCCTTTTTAATACAATCCGAAAACTTTTGCCAATCATGTGGTGATATGTTTGTTAACAATAATTAGTCAGTATCAAAATGTCACCGGTTGAGGGTTATAATTAACGAGGGAAATTAATGCAATCGGTGTGCAATTAGGCAGGTTCATCATCGTATTTTCAGACATCATCTTGCATGGTTAAGAAAACGACAAACAAGATCTACTCGTAGCTCTGTTTCAACACACCTTGTAGACTGTGAGCATTAAGTTGATGTTAATACAACATTTAGGGTTATTTATCGCATTCCTACTAATCTTAATTTTGCTTTACGAGTTCTTCGTCTATGTACAGCTGAAGCCAAACTTGTGTGTTCAGAAGAAATTCGTACAGCCACTTTCCTTACCTAGGTCATCTTTCTATGAATGTATAAACCCGACCACTTCTTCCTCCTCCCAAACCCCTTTTAAAAAATCATAATTGTCCAAATTATTTTATTATTTTTCTTCTGACTACTTACAAGTTATCATCGTCCAAATTATTTTATTTTTCTCTAATCACCTATTACGTAATCAACTTGAACACTCGTTAATTCCTTAATTACTCTTCATTTTTGCAAAATTATGCATTACATAATTCTCTTGTTGGAATCATTTCCACCCTTTGAATGTGTGTAACAATTTTTCCTCGTTAATTATTACCCACAGTCGGTGATATGTTGAAATCGACTAATTATTGTTAAGAAACGTATTGCTATTTGATTGGTAAAATGTTGTGTATCGTATTAAAGATGCTGTAAGTGTATATTAGAGTGTAGTTATCGTTGAGGATGCAATTGAAAAGCGAAATATTCCTTCGCTCAATCCTTTTGCTTTCTAAATGTCTAAATGGGGATTTTCTTTTCTTCGATTGCTTGGCTTTCCGAGTGAAGCATAAGCTGTGGAAGCTTTAGCTTGGAAGTTTCATTGGCGATGGTGATTTTGTTTTACGGGAATGGGTTTGCTAGTTCCACTACTGTTGCTTCTCTTATCACGGGGCCTGCTATCTATCAGCTAAGTAAGGTTTTAGGAGTGTGTCGGCCGGAAGTGGAACCCGGATTATGTTCATGCACGATTGACACACGAGTATTTTACCACTAAACAACCACCGCAGTGCTTCGTAGTTCTACTGTTATTGTTCATTGATTTTAAGCACATTTATGTATTCTGGAAAGTGATTGTGAATCAGTTTAATCATTGGCTATGTCGAATGATGATGTATTCAAGGACTGACTTTTACAGCGGGGTGCAGGGGGTATAAAAGGGAAGTCTGGTAAATCATCCTTGTTTAAAATGATTTTTGATACATTTCATGACTGTGGGTGGATTAATACGCAAGTATAACGATCCTGTTATCTCATCGGAGTACAGAATACGACTTTTTCTTCCCCATCAATACCTTATGCTTCAGAGTGAGTCATGAAAATGCTTGTGGACAAAGACTGCGCATGTAATGATGCTGCAGGACTGGACAACATCGACTCACCCCCAGCTTCAAGATAGGCATGAGTGAAGTGGTGGCTAAGCGTGTCGACCACTTCACTGATTTGGCAAGCTATATTTACTCCAACGATCTGATAGTTGACAAACTCTCATCACGGATACAGAAGGCTCGTGTGGCAGTTGCCAATTTACTCCATCTTTCACTTAATAGACGTGATATCCGACTGGCTATCGGTCAAACGGCTTGTGTACTGATTAGCAGAACTTCTCTCCGTCGTCCTTTATGGTTGTCGGTGAGGTATGTCCATTGAAAGTGGAAGACAGGAAAAGCCTGATTAGCTAATTCATCATAGGTGTCTGCGTTCTCCATACATACCACGTTCGATAGCAGGTGTAATAGAGTGGTTGAGTAATATTGAGGTTAGTCTTCGGTCGAGTGATAGGTAGGTAAGAAGGGAAAATAAATGGACGAGGTTGTGAAGTTACATCGGTTGAGTGAGATGGTTAAGACAACATGTGTTACGCATTTATTAGCCCCTCCCCGACGGGAATTGTAAGCTGACTAAAGCAGGATGGATCAGGTTGGAAAAGAGCCAGATAGTGGTGGTCAAACCAAGAGATGGCTTCATCAGTCAACCAAATCCATAACAGTTAATTTAAGCCAGCGAGGCAGTCAGTGACGCAGGGAGGTGTAGACTGGCTGGCTGGCTAACTGGATGGTAAGAATCAATGGCGGCTGAAGACAGACAGTAAGTGATATGGCTGAAACTCCTCGTTCTAAATGGAGTGGGCAGATGCACTCACTCTTTGTGAGTGATTTGTTATCTCCATCCAATAAAACTCTATTGTTCTTGCATATTACCACTGTTCATTTTCCCTGGCTCATACTGCTGTTTATGATCTCTCTTTTGAATCTCTTTACTCTCTTCTCTTGATTTGTGTGCTACATGGAGGGAATGCGGCAACTCGAACTGGTGCACATCTGTGCAAAGTTTCTATGTTGAACCCAGTTTTTTCTCTACCTATGTGTGTTAACTGCCGCATTTTGGTTGCAAGTTATACGCTGAAAATTCAGTCAGTCTTGAAATTAAGCACTGGTGAATTGTGGTTATGTTTAACAAGAATTTGTATACTCGTTGGGGATAGAGGGGAAAATAACTATCGTCACATAGCGATTAGATAATATAGTAATAATAAATTGTAAAACCGAGCTGAAAATGTGGAGTTACAGCATAGCATGTTGTTGATATTACAGTTAGCATCACAAATAAAATAAAGAGATTTCATTAACAGATAGCCGGTGTCACCGGGACAAAAACTATTTTACATTAGAGGTAGATAAAGACCAACAGAGGGAGAGGTATTGGAAAAACTTTTTCTGAACACAGAGATTGAGTTGAAAAGTCGCCTCAGCTATGCTTAGCGACCGAAGATGTACCAATCTAGTGAATAGAGTTGAGATGGCACCTTGTGGACAATTGGAAAAGCTGAACTTTTGTTAGTCTTGTTCTCTGTGTACACCAGGTGTGCCAGTTTGAAACTGTTGACTAACTTTACGACTCCTTTACCTAACTAACAACGTTAGACATTGCTCAAGAAGGTGACGGTGGGCTTCTCTAGTGAGTCATTGTAGCAATGCAACTGCTCCACAAGGATAGTTACACTTATAAATGCACACTGAGGTGACTAGACTCGGTGGCTTATCTCTATACCTACGTTGGAATTATACAACAAGTGCCGAATTTTAAACACAATGTTGCTGCGAAGAATGTTTTAGCTATTACTTTTCGGAGTTTCACTGCCAGTAATTCAGTGGCTGTGTATACTTCAAACGGTAAAGTCATATAAAATCATATATATACTCGTTTCTTCTGTACCGTTTGTAGGTATTCCTCTCTATCTATTCTGATCATGGAAGCTTAAACAAATTTTTCTGAATGTCCGTTCTCATATGATACGTTTTCTATTTTCCTTATTTCATCGTCCGGAATACCGGTTGTACAGATTTTTCTAGCTCAAAACATTAGGGTTACTGATGAGATTTCGTTTCCATGTAAGAGGAACAAACGACTTGAAATAAGTATATTTAACAGGCTACAATTTTATGATTATCATATGGTCTAATCACTATATGACAGTGATTATTTTCCCTTCTGCCCCTACTAGTATACATATTCTACCTATACACTCACCATTACCTAGGCTGTATAAACACCTGTATGAATTTATCCTTGTTATTATTATTATCATTATGATCGCCTCGATTATTATCATTATTATTTTCTTGGGTTCCGGGTGGAACATAGGGCTTCAACAACACATTTCCACTTTGTTGTATTCTTTGCTATCCTCTTCAGCTGGGTCAACGATTACCCATAATCTCTCACCTCCTCTTCGCCACACGATCTCCTCTACGTCACCCTCGGATGAACCACTGGTCGCTTCTTATTGGTATTCCACTAGAAGTTATGCCTGGCGCGCAATGTCATTCGATGGCCTCTTCATTGTGCGCCCAATTCATCTCCATTTTCTCCTACATATATGTTGAGTGATCGGCTCTTGGCTGGTTTGTTGCGAGCCAGAGTTTTTGTTGGTAATTCTTTCTGGTTGGCATTTGGTCTTCAATAAGGAGCCAGCTAAGGCGGCTGTTGATCAAAGTCTGCAGTCAATTGACATATATCATTAGCGAAATCCAGATCTTCTAGAGTCTTCTTATCGGTCCAACGCATGCCTGTCTCCTTGCTCCCCACAGTATGACGTATAATCCAGTCCACCATAATTAAGAATATCATGGTAGGTGATAATAGACAACCAGTCTTGTCTTACTCCTGTATTCACCTCGAATGCCTCGCTGAGTCTTTCATTGTGGATCATCTGACACTTGGCATTGTCATATAGCTGTTGTTGTCCATTAATTCACATATCCTTGAACTCTGGTCTTATTTAACCTATTAACCATATTAATTCATATACCTACGACTAATATTTCATTGTGTAATTATGTAAAGCCTTATGAGAACTTACCGAAAGTACGTATTCGCTTGCTTAAATCGTGTTCTATAATTATCATTTTACAGAAATATTTAAATTCAAGAGGAATTTCCCTTTTTTTCATCTTCATATCATCCAATTTTTTCGTTTTGATTCACTTGATATGATATAAAATGTATTTCTGAGATACACATTAGTTAGTAACTAGTGTCATTTATCTAGTCCTTTGTTTCTGGTGCAGACTGAATTATATCAGTCAGTCTAGTTTGCAACGTGGCCACCAACCGGCTAGGTGGCTTGCTATCATGGTTCACTTTGTATTATTGATATTAGATGGTTGAAGGCAATAGGCAGGAAGCCTTGCTTGACCTAGGTTTCGTGCTGATTGGCACTCATCAGCAAGGCGTATCTTCAATCACCTTAAAGGGAGTCATATATCCTCTCAGATTCCAACTCATGTCATCCATTGCTGCAGTCAAAGATGTAACTGCTGTGCTATTTATTTGGGTAGCTCAAGTTCGAATCTCAGGAGGGTGTTGAGTTCCTTCAAGGTGACTGGAGATGCGCCTTGCTGACTGACCTGGTAAGTGCCAACTAACCCGAAATCTAGGTCAGGTAAGGCTTTCTACGGATTGCCTTCAACCATTTAATATGTTCAATTTTTATTACACAGTGTTTATTATTTGCTTATATAAATTGTTGTTTTTTATTGGTTTATCTCATTTCAGTCGGCTCTTGAGTATTTAACATTCTCCTCCACGTCTAAATTGATTGCAGCTGTGATAACATATCCTTATCAAGTGATTCGGTCAAGAATGCAAGATCAGCATAGACAGTATAATGGAGTTATTGATGTTATTCGACAATTATGGAGGTTTGTTGGTCCATGTTTTCCCTTTTTACTAGGCTTAAATTTAACTATTAGCCATTTTCAGACTATGAGATTGCGCATGAAATTAAATCTAATATTGTTAGCCGGTTGATGGTTGTTGGCAGCTGTGAATGGTCTACCAGCTCTCCTTGTAACCAGGACGTCCTGCGTTCGATCTCCGTTAGTCGGTGGGTTCCAAACTAGATTGATGAAACAGCTCTCCAGTATTCCAGTACTGGTTTTCAATGGTTCGCTAACTGATGTCAACTCATGATGAAATCCTGAATCCATTTTAGCTGATTTGAGGCTCGTCAGCTAGATGTATATCTTCATTCCGATTGAGTGAATGAGTGAGTTATAGTGTTTCCACTGATACTTCAACCTCTGCATCTATCGTGGTTCCAAAAACCAGTGTTATCCAAAGATACAAAAGGCTCGTGTGGCGTTTGCCTAACTTAAATCATCTGTGGTGTGGACGGGATATATACAGCCATTGATCAAACGACTCATATAGTGCTCAGCAGTTAGCTTTGTTCTCCCTTTATGACTATGAAACGTGTGGCTATTGAAAGTGTAAGATAGGAAGACGCTATTTTTTATCATGAGTGTTCGCGTTCTGTCTCCCATGTTAGGTGGTATAATATGATTATTATCATCATGTTATTGTTCCCTTGGGTTCCGAGTGCAACATATGTCTTCAACAACACATCTCCACTTTATTCTATTCTCTGCGGTCCTCTCCAATTGGATCCACGATTACCCACAGCGTCTCATCTCCTCACACAATCTCCTCCACATCACCCTCGGACCAATGTCCAACTTGTCGTTTCCGATTCTGGTTCCACTCGAAGTTATGCCCGGCCAATGATGTCATTCGTGTACCCAATCTATCTCCATTTTCTCCTCACCTAGTTTACTAGCTCATTAGTTTTCTAGCTGGTTCCAGGCCCGGGGAAAAAGAGAGGGTTGGGCTTGGGGTTAGCGACTCTACCCCCTCCCCCGTCATCGAAAACCAAACAAACTGCTACAGAGACTTCAATACACAAGAAAAATAAAAATATAGAAAACAGACTTCTTTTTCTCAGCAATAGGAGAGCCGAAATGATGCGGGCTGGTGAAAGCCTTCTGGAAGCCAGTCAGTGAGCTGATGTGTCTTCTCTTGATGAAGGCAAGATTAAGAATGTGTACAAAGCTGGGAAGGCTACCATGGTAGCGAAAGAAATGAAAAAATATAACATGGAACTGCTCGGAATCTGTGAGTGCAGATGGAATGGATGTGGACTATAGACACTGTCAAATGAAGAGTCAGTAATCTACTCCGGTCACCCAGACGACAACCACACATTTGCGTTCGGTATGGTGGTTCTGAATATTTCTATCGACCTTTGTATGCGTGTGTGTATCAACTTGAAATGCTCCACTTTTGTGCAAAGGTCCACGTTGCGAACTCATTGAATCATCGAACCACGAGAGCCACCACTTGTTCAATAGGTATCAGGTGCTGTGAATTATAATCTTTTAGGGACATTGAGCACCTTTGACTTTTTATTTTGTGAGTTCACGAATTTAGTCAGATATTCGTTTCTACTTAGTAAATCTGTTCTTCGGTAGCACAGCTGTAGAATGCTCGCCAGCCATGCAGGTGGTCCTGGGTTCGATCCTCGGCTGACTTACCCCTTTACCTCACCAAGCCAATAATAAGACTGGCATAGAGGGAAGGTTGGGCATGAGACTAGCAACTCCATCCCATTAAAAATAAACACCACTGCTAAAGAAACTTCAAGCCTGTAGTTTAAAGCCCCCTATGTTCCACTGGGAACGTAAAGGAATAAAAAAACTGAGTAGATCATGAATATTATCGATTTCCTCATTCAGTGTCTTTTAACCTCTTAATTTTGGTCCCCCCACACTCTATACCTAAAATTGACTAACTATAATAACCACTTGATTGGTAAAAAAATTTTCATTTAAAAAACTCCCCTTATTTTTTTTCAGAGGTGAAGGCGTGCATGGATTTTACAAGGGACTTGTACCGCACATCCTTCGATGTACACCAGCCTGTGGAATAACATTTCTTGTATATGAATACACGTTAATCGCTTTCGATTGGTTCAAATAACAGTGGTGATTATATTTGCTCTTATTGTGATTGCATTTCTTCTCCACTGAAAGGAAGAGAAAACCCCCTTTTCCCATACAACAATAAATCATGTAGATGATATCTGACCCTTGTTTTGCGTGGGGGCGGGGGAGGAGGGAGGAGCATAAACGTGTGATAACTTTTCACTGCCTATACCGGTGGATTGTATATTGTAATGCTTAGTATCATTATTATTGTTAGTTTTTGTACATACAGTTTACTGTTTCACTCCCAATATTATTTTAGAATTGATTCGTGTTATTTTGTATTCTTTTCAATATACATTTAATGCCTAAAACTAATAACGCTAGTAGAATGAGTGGGGTACTACAAAAATACATAAACCAGGTTATCCCATACGACCAATAGTAGATTTCAGAAATACCCCTATTTATGAATTATCAAAACAATTAGCTCTAATATTATACCCCATTAGAAATCGTTCAAACTCTAGATTAACTAATTCATGTGGGATGAAAAATAAACTAAGTGACATTCAACTAGAGAATGATGAAACAATGGTTAGTTTTTGATATAACTAGTCTTTATACTGATATACCAATCAACATGGCAGCCTTAGAAGCAGTTGAAAGAGAACTAACTGCAGATCCTGAACTTACTCATAGGACAAAGCTGCCCATTGAGAAAATTATTTTAGGAATTCAGTTATGCCTCACATCTACTGTCTTTAAATTCCAGGGCAGAATATATAGACAAACAGAAGGTGTAGCGATTTCGATGGATCACCAATATCTTTATGGACATCTGGGAAAATATTGCTCTTAATACATTTAATCCTACTCCAAAAATATGGTGGAGATATGTGGATGACACTTTCACAGTGTTAAAAATGGAATATATCGGTAGCTTCTTGACGCATATAAACTCACTAGTAAAGCGAATAAAATTCACATTTGAGTCGCAAAATGAACAAGGAGAATTAGCCATGATGTTAGATTGTAAAATCAAACGAACAAGAGAAGGTGAACTGCACACCAGTTTTTATTAAAAAAAACCAACGCATTCTAATAGATATTTAGACTTTAATTCCTGGTTTATTAAAAATCCTCAGTAGGGTCTCAGATATCCCCTCCTTAAATGATAAAACTGCAGAAGCTTGATATTCTTTTTTATCTATGCTATCATTATTAGTTTCACTATTTTTTTATTTTGCTTATGACCTTTCCTGATCTTCCTAATGAATTTTATAGGATAGTTTTTTAACACCAACGCTTCTTATTCTATCTTTTTCATTTCAACAATTAGGTTTTTTGTTGTACTACTTAGTGCTGTCATTGCTCTGTTTGTTAGACACTTAACTAAGCCTGCCTTCACAGACAACGAACGGGTGAGATGAATTAGAGTGGCATTTAAACCTGCAAACTCACTCAGGTAGGACAAGGTCTATAGGTTAAAGGACCCAGTTGACCCACTTAGACAAAATAGTGTACTTTACAAAATACCTTGCAATGACTGAGTTAAGTCAACTACATAGGTCAAACTAGTAGATCGGGAGTAGTCAGATTGTCAGAATATACGAATTTAGCTAGGGTTAGAATGGTTGACCCCGCGAAGATAAGTAGTTTTGAAAAAAGCTCAGCGATTGCACTGTATGCATTAACACACAATAGGGTGGGACAGAGTCAAAATTTTAAAAAGTTATCTAGGTAGATGGAGAGAGAGAGGTTGATTACTGAATCTTGCCTGGTTCATCGAGTCTACACCCAACACATGCAATGGAAATGACTCAATACAAATACCAGAGATATGGAAGATATTATTACCACCAGTCAGTCAAATCAGAGGTGGATAATCAATAATATTAAAATGTATTCAGTTCACATTCCAACAAGTTATTTATTTATTTTGACTATAAAAACACACGTCTTATTTTCCATCTGATTGTATTTGATTGATAACACTAATATTATTTCTGAATGTACTTTATCTTATATTGATTTTATTCAAATGTCTAATCGCATCAATTTTTACTCATGTATATAAATGAAGCAAGAAAGTTGTGGGAGTGAGTGTCTTGATATGATTATGAGTGGCAATAATTTGTCCTCGAAACGAGGGCATCAGTTAATATTACTGTACAACACTGTGTGATTTATCAAAATAGAATCTTATGCCTAATGGGAAAAGTCCCCATTTAAACATTTAGAAGGCTAAAGGATTGAGCGAAGGAATATTCCGCTTTTCAATTCGATCCTCAACGATGGCTACACTCTAATATACACCTGTAGCAGTTTTAGTACAATACAAAACCATTTTGCCAAACAAGTGGCGATATGTTTCTTAACAGTTACTAGTCAGTATCAACATGTCACCGACTAAGTGTGATAATTAACGACGAAAAAATACTGCGCACAATTAAAGGGTAGTAATAGTCACAACAGGAGTGTTGTATCACGTATAATTTTGCAACAATGAAGAGTAGAAGTTAATTGGTGGATGGTGACTAACAGTGGAATCCAGAATGTACATTTCATCGCATTTGGGACTCGTATCTAGATGTACCTACATTCCGAAGTGAGTGATGATGTTCCCACTGAGGCTGGAACCCAGTGGCCATAGTTTCAAGCGCCAAAGGGTAATCTACTAAACCACTTAGGCCACGAGAGCCACCTCTTGTGCAACGGGTCAAATTAATTATTTAATTCAATTTTCAGATTTTCCCAGACATCGTCGAAGCATCTGCACAAGAATCCGACATGTCAGCATGAGACTGAGCACTTCGGTCCAATCAGTCGATGGGAAAGTCTAAAATTGAATTAAACAATGAATAGTAATTAAGGAACTAACGAGTGTTCAGGCTGATTACGTAATAGGTGATTAGAGAAAAATAAAATAATTTAGACGATGATAACTTGTAAGTAGTCAGAAGAAAAATAATAAAATAATTTGGACAATTATGATTTTTTAAGAGGCTTAAGGGGAGGGAGAAGTGGTACGGTTTATACATTCAGGTAACGATTGTCAAGGTGAGGAAAGTGGCTGCACGAATTTCTTCTGAACACAGAGGTTTGACTTCAGCTATATGTAGACGACGATTTCGTAAAGCAAAATTAAGATTACTAGGAATGCGATAAGTAACTTTGAATGTTGTATTAACATAAACTTAATGCTCACACTCTACAAGGTGTGCTAAAACAGAGCTACGAATAGATCTTGTTTGTCGTTTGCTTAAACATCCAGGATAATGTCTGGAAATACGATGATGAACTTGCCAAATCGCTCGCCCAATGTACTAATTTCCCTCGTTAATTATCACCCTCAACCGGTGACATTTTGATACTGACTAATTATTGTTAACAAACATATCGCCACTTGATTGGCAAAAAGTTTTTGGATTGTATCAAAATGCTGCACATAAGATATATTAGAGTAGAGCCAGAGATGAGGACGCCAAGGACTTCTGCGTGGATACGGAAGACTCGTTTGGCATACACAATCTCTCGCTCAGTAGACGTGATATCTGACTGGCTATCGATCAAACGACGTGTGTACTGCTCAGCGGCACTTATCCCCGTCCTCCTTTATTACTGTGAGTGAGACATGTTCCTGAAAGTGAAAGACATAAAAAGTTTGATTACCTAGCTGGCTGTTTTTCATCATAGGTGTCTGAGTTCTCTACATCCCATGTTAGGTAACAGGTGTAATAGGGTATTATTATTATTATTATTGTTCCCTTGGGTTCCTAGTGGAACATAGGGCTTCAACTGCACGTCTCCACTTGCTTCTGTCTTCTGCTGTTCTTTTCACTTGCGTCCATGTTATTCCATACTGTTTCATCTCCTCCTCACACGATCTCCTCCATGTCACCCTTGGACGTCCCACTCGCCGCTTCCCTTTCGGGTTCCACTCGAGGGCTTGACGCGCGATGTCACTCAACGGCCTCCTCAGCGAGTGTCCAATCCATCTCCACTTCCTCCTGCATATTTGTTGGGCGATTGGTTCCTGTTTCGTTTGTTCCCATAGCTTCTTGTTTGTGATTCTTTCCGGCCATCTAATCTTCAGTATGGAGCGAAGACAGTTGTTGATAAAGGTCTGCAACCTGTTGAAAATATTCTTGGTGACCCGCCAAGTTTCTGATCCGTAAAGCAAAATTGACTTGACGTTTGTATTGAAAATCCGAATTTTGTTGTTGATACTGAGTGACGAAGATTTCCAGATTGGTTTCAGGTTGATGAATGTGTTTCTCGCCTTCCCGATTCTCGATTTGACATCCTCGTCCGTTCCTCCTGTGGTTGAGACAATGCTCCCCAGATAAGTGAAAGAAGTAACCTCTTTCAAATCCCTCCCGTTGATGGTGATTGGCACTGGATGTTGCTGCTGTTGTTGGTTGGTTATTTTCATAACCTCCGTCTTGTCTATGTTCACCTGGAGTCCTGTCTTTGCTGCTTCTTCGACCAGTTTGTCGGTTTTTGCTTGTAAGTCTTCGATTTTGTGTGACATCAAACATAAATCATCCGCAAAATCCAGGTCTTCTAGGTTCTTCACGTCGGTCCAGGATATCCCTGTCTTCTCGTTTCCCACTGTCTGACGCATAATCCAGTCCACCACAATTAGGAATATCATTGGTGATAATAAGCACCCTTGTCTGACTCCTGTGTTTACTCCAAACGCTTCGCTGAGTTTTCCGTTGTGGATCACTTGACATGTGCCGTTGTCGTACAGTTGTTGAATAAGGTTGATGAATATTTGGGGTACGCCGTAGTACTCGAGTAGTTTCCAAATTACTTCGCGGTCAACGCTGTCGAAGGCCTTCTCAAAGTCTATGAAGTTGAGGTAGAGATTTGATTGCCATTCCATGCTTTGTTCGATGATAATGCGTAGAGTTGCAATTTGGTCAGAACATGATTTGCCTTTCCTGAATCCAGCTTGTTCTGGTCGGAGTTCTGTATCCAGCGCGTCCTTGATTCTCTCCAGGATGATGTGACTCAGGATTTTACTTGGCGTCGACAGGAGCATGATTCCTCGCCAGTTCTTGCAGAGTCCCAGGTCGCCCTTCTTTGGTAGTTTCACCAGGTAACCTTTCCTCCAGTCAGTAGGCACCTTTCCCTCTTTCCAGATCTTTTGCAATAATGGGGTCAGCATATCTGCCGTCGTTTCTGGGTCCGCTTTCAGTGCTTCCGGGGGTATTCCATCTGGTCCAGCTGCTTTTCCAGCTTTCAGAAGCTTGATTGCATTCATGACTTCAGTTTTCGTTGGAGGATTGGTGTCAACTTGCAGTTGTGTACGTGCTGTTGTTGGTATTACTGGACGGGTTGTAGGTGGTGGTCGGTTCAAGAGTCCTTTGAAGTGGTCCGCCCATTGTTTAATCTGTCTTTCTTCTTTGGTAATTGGGTTCCCTTGGTTGTCTTTTATAGGTTTCACTTGTGTTGATCTCTTCCCGGATAGAGACTTGGTTATCTGATATAGTGTCCTCAGGTCCCTTTTGCCTGCTGCCTTCTCAGCTTCAGTAGCCAGGTTGTCGTAGAATTGTCTTTTGTCCTTCCTGGCACTCTTCTTCACTTCTTTGTCCAGTGCTGTGTAAGTTGAGCTCAGCGTCTCTTTCTCTTGTCCATCTTTGCATTGAATCATTTTCTCTTTCACTTTTCTCCTCTCCTCTATTAGTTTCCAAGTGTCTGTTGAGAGCCATTCCTTGTCTTGTTTCTTCTTTCTTCCTAAAACCGTTGAGCACGTTTCGTTGAAAATTACCTTCAGAGAGTTCCAATGGTCTTCCACGGATGATTCCTCAGTGGTGCCACGTAGTGTTTCCTGCTTTGCTCTGACAGTTGCAGTGAAAATGTCCTGTGTGATTGTGTCCTTCAGTTTGTGAGTGTTGAACTTGCATTGTGGCCTATCCCCAGGTATCCTCGAGGCTTTCAGCTTCACCTTGAAAGTCCCTTGTACTAGATAGTGGTCTGAACCCACATCTGCTCCTCTCCTCGATCTTGTGTCCAGTAGGCTCCGTCTCCACTTCCTTGAGATTGAAATGAAGTCTATCTGGTTTTTGGTGTGTCCATCTGGTGAAATCCATGTTGCCTTGTGTATATCCCTGTGTTTGAACACACTGCCACCAATCACCAAATCATTGAAGGCGCAGAAGTCTGAGAAGAGTTCACCATTTTCGTTCATTTCACCGAGGGCCTCACGACCCATGGTGAGTTCTCTTCCTGTATTGTCTCCTCCCAGTTTCGCATTCATGTCGCCCATCAGGATTTTGATATCGCTCTTTGGGACGTTGTCCATTACTGTTTGTAGTTGACTGTAGAAATCCTCCTTCTTCTCATGTTCTGAGGCGTTTGTAGGCGCGTAGCACTGAATGATTGTAACCTTCTTTCCTTTTGAGTTGAACCTGGCTGTCATTATCCTGGAGGAGATTGGTTCCCACTGCATGAGAGCTTTAGCCGCTGTTGGTGACATCATGATGGCTACTCCCTCGGTGTGCTCGTGATTGTCCTCTGGGTGACCGGAGTAGATTATTGTCTCTCCAGTTGATAGTTGGCTCCTTCCACATCCGTTCCATCTGCTCTCGCAGATTCCCAACACTTCTATTCTATATCTCCTCATTTCTGCGGCTACCTGAGCAGCCTTCCCAGCTTCGTACATTGTACGAACATTCCACGTCCCCATCCTTATTTTCGCTTTCATCGAAAGAAGGCACATCGGCTGACTGGCTTCCCGAAGGCTTTCACCAGCCCGCGTCATTTCACTTCCCCGATTCCAGCGAAAAATAAGGTCACTATTTGTAATTTTAGAATTTTGAATATATTTGTGCGTTGAAGTTTTAGTAGCAATTTGGTTAAGTTTTGGGGGTGGAGTTGCTAGCACCACGCCCCAACCCTCCCTCTTTATCCGGGCTTGGGACCGGCTAGAATACTAGTGACCTAGTAATCTAGGCGAGGTTGTAATAGGGTGGCTGAGTAATATTTAGGTTAGGCTACAGTCGAGTGACAAATAGGTAAGGGGGAACAACCAATAGACGAGGTTGTGTAGTTACATCGGTTGAGTGAGATGGTCAGAACAACATGTGTTACGCATTCATGCCTACTTATCTCCTCCCCCGACGGGAAAGTTGAACTAACTGACATAGGACGCATCAGGTCAAACCAAAAGATGGCTTCATTAGTCAATGAAATCTAAATCAGTACATTTAAGCTGGCAAGCGAAGTAGGAAGGTGTAGACTGGCTGGTTGGTATCCTCGGGATAGTAAGAACCAACGATGGCTGGAGACAGACAATTGGTGATATGGATCAAAATCCTCGTTTTCAGTGAGGTTGGGGAGATGCATTCAATCTTTGCTAATGATTTGTCATCTGCATGCAATAAAACTCTATTGTTCTTACATATTACAGCTATTCTTTTCGCTTCACACTCGTTTGTGTTTATTATCTCTCATATCACACTGTTCTCGTGCTTTGTGTGCTACAAGGAGGGAGTATGTCAATCTAACATTGTAGCGTAAAAAGGAAAGAAGGTGGGAAGTTAAACACTGATGTTTACAGGAAACCCCCACATTCAAACAGATATTTGGACTTCCGATCATCCCATCCGATGTCAGTGAAAATAGGCTTGGTGAAATGTTTAAATAATGGAGTACAAAAACTAAGTAGTACAAAGGGAGTATGCAAAGTTGAACTGTTGCACATCTGTACAAAGTGCTATATTGAAACCAGTAGGTCAGTCTTGTGAGTTCCTGGAGTGTGGTGCTACTGGAAGGTGTCCTCAGCGTATTTCCAATCTGTAACGGTAGAAGACAAGAGACTTCGTAAAGGAATGTTTCTTTGGAATTTGATGGACATATGTAGGGAAATTATATACGCCTTATATGGAAATCGTCATTTGGACAGATCGTCTGTGCTGTGCTATGTTTGCCCTTTGTATTGTGTTTCTTTGTCTTCTCTTCGTGTCTCACATGTTTAGTAGCAATATAGGTTCATTTCCTCTCTTTGAAGTCGAATCGATCTCTCCTCTATTTAATATTTTCAACATCTGTTAATGTACTACTGATAAATCCTGTTAGTAGCACACTTCACAGATCCACCTCCTTGTTTTTCTGCACATAAGTTGAGCAACGGGTTTTCGGTTGCTAGAATTCCATGTTGCTTATCGTTCGTAGTCAGGTATCTGATCTTTTTGTTTCTATTTATTAGTATTAGTATTTTATTCCTATACGTTCCCAGCGGAACACTGGGGGGCTACAAACGTGAGTTTTGAAGTTTCCGTAGAAATGGCTTTATTTTTAATGGGGGTGGGGGTTGCTAGGCTTACGCCTTCCAGCATTCCTTCTTTACTGGCTTAAAGAGTGGTTTAGGAGATTGTGTCATTTGCTGGGAGTCGACCAACTTACGTGTTGGTTGTTGGGTCAGTGTTCTACAGCTGACACGTACATCTGTATCGAACAACTGGATGTTCGGTAGTACTCTTTTACAGTGAATAGTGGATTTGCTGAAGATAGGAAGAACAATTTCGGCTTGTGCAGGATAAGATGATACCGTAATTTATTTCGTTGGCTTCTCATCAGTTGGGCACAGCTGAAAGGAATTACTTGATGGTAATTAATTAATTAATTTTATATGTACATGACTAGTTAGTAACAGGAGACTTCAAACTTTATAAATAATGCTCAAATCATAGAAAAAAGGGAGAAACTAAGTTACACCATATCATAGGAGGTGGAATAAGTTGAAGCCAAAGACTTTGGAATCAAATGAAAGAGAGGATAAAGACATCCAATTACACGAAGGTGATGAAAGGCCAATAACTGCTTCTCACTTGAACACACAGATAAATCGGGTATCAGGCGTTTGATAGTGATTTCTTCTGTTGACAAACTTTGAGGAGAAGTAAACTATTTTGTCTATTGATAATTTTAAAGGACTTCGTGATATTCACCTCATGACCGTTATATTAATGAGATATCCGGCAATGGCACCATTGAAAGTGTTTGTTCCTTAGAGACGTAGACTTTTTGGTTCATGTTCTCTTCTCCTAATATCGCTCACTGCCTAGCACATATTCTTCGTTAGATTTTTCATCAATGTTAAATTTAATCTGAATTCATAGTCATTTCCATATCAAAGAACTTGCTAGAAGACTATTGTCACTAGAATTCATTATGGCAGAGGAACAAGTATAAAACATCTTTCGAATGTTTAATTACAGTACTCCCAAAGAATTACTCACGAATTAGGTAGAATAAATTCAAAATGAACTGTACCCCTGGAAACTTGTTTTTAATCTACACACATCAATAAAATAGTTCGAAGTCACACCATGATCAGGTCGAACATAATTGAAAATACTATCATAGTGCCATGGGGTTCCCAGTGGAACATAGGATTGCAACAGCACGTCTTCATTTTGTCCCATTCTCTGTGGTCCTCTTTAGCTGATCCGAAGATTGCCCATAGTATCTCTGATCTCCTCCTCGCATGATCTACTCCTTGTCATCCTCACACCAACACCCAAGTCGTTGTTTCTCATTCAGGTTCTATTCGAACTATGGCTTGCATTGAGCATGATGTCATTCGATGGTCTCCTTAGTGTGTGCTCAATCCCACAATACTTTTGGTGGAAAGTTATGTACATTTTCGCCTGCATATATGCTGAGTAATAGGTTCTTGGTTAGTTCGTTTCTGACCAGCCGGCCGTTTGATCTTCAATACGGAACCAGCAAAGTGGTTAGGTATTGATAAAAGTCTGCAGTAGCCTGTTGGAAATACTTTTCCTGACACGCAGTGCAAGTTTCTGACCAGTACAGAAGAACTGGTTGACTTAAGATTGGTGTTGAAAATCGGAATTTTGTTCTTTGTACTGGGGAGTGCAGAAGATTTCCATACTGATTTCAGACCAATGGAGGTCTGTCGACTTTTCCATTCCGATTCTGGCTGATTTTGACATCCTCATCGTGCTGTCTGCATGTAGTTGAAATGATGCTTCACAGGTAAGTGACAGTTATGAAAAATACAAACCAAGGAGACTATAAATGTGATAGAAATAAAAACAGTAAGACTTGATGGTATAAGGATGGAGAACGTTAGTTAGTTCGTTCCTGACACTATTTTCATCACATGAAATACGCGCCAAAAATGGTGTTGTACAATTTTTATACTTAGACGTGCTCACGCGTGAACTCTTGTGATGAAATGACTTCTTGTTCCACCTTAGGAGATGCAGTGTGAAAGCTGCGGGTAAAGTGGATTAGGTTAATTTAAAGTACTTTCAATGCTTCAGAAGTACACATCGGTTTCTTAACCACACCGACACAGTGCACCAAAGATAAATTACCAAAGATGGAATCATCAATGTGCGTATACAAATTCAACCGCTCATGTGGAGTTAGTTATATCGGTCGAACTCAGAGGAATTTATCTTTGCGCTCCACTGAACATGCTCCTGTTTCGCCTGGAAAAAGTGTAACTAAATCGATAAATAGTCTCATCTATTGGATTGTGAACACCACATCAAAATAGATGAGCCTAAAGGCATACGATTACGTATCTTAGATACACCGAAAACTATGAAGAAACCTGGCTTATATATGTGCAAAAAAGCACATTCATCCTCTTTTGCTTACCCTGGCCTACTGTAATGTCAGCAGAGACATAATCATCTCATATTTCCATGTCATATTATGCCTTTCTTATTCCTTTTCACCTAGTTTACTTTACTCCATTATTATTCTTATTATGTGTCACGCTTCGTAATTTACCCTAAGCTTATAACCTCTTTATTTTATCACTACAGTAGATGTCTATCAGCCCTTGCTTGAACTTACATTCAGTGTTCCCTCTCCATTTTTTGGTATTTGTTTGTATGTGTTTTGTGGTAATCATTTTCCTCACACACCACTGAATATAACTCATCCCCACCCCCCATCCCAATAAAACTTATATTCGGTTGAATATAAATATATTAGCATGTCACCCTTTGTCTATTCACACTTTATCTTATGTTCTAAATGACTGCACACTTTTTATGTACGTTCATTTGACAATAGTAAATAACGAACTGCCGCTCCATATTATCCATGTGCCCCAATACAGTTTCTGATATACCTTTCACTTGCCTTTACTGGCTCTTTGTATTCTAATATTTATGGATTTATAACCGTAGAGTCCGAGGAAGAATTTATTGAAAACAATTGTTTGCTCAAAACCATCTTGTTCGGATAGTTATCTAACAACAGTGCTTCTTTGATCTTCATTTTATACTCAAACCTGCGCTGAAGATGTTATCCAAAAGGACGACGTAAGCTTCACAATTAAATCAACCAGCACAGAGAACACAACTAATTTAAAATCATCCACCTGAGCTACAAATCTTCTGTATTGATTCTTTGATCTGTTTCACTTCCCTAATAAAGTCTGAAATGCAAACAAAGACGAAATGGGATATATGTATAGTGAAAAGTTTTTCTTGTGTAAGAATGATTCCATCATCTGGAAACCTTTTAGTCAGCTTACAAGCAAAAAAATTGAAATTTCTATTGATGCTTATTCTGATGTGTAAACGCCTGTTAAATGGATCTCCTTTAAGGCAACAAGTTAATAATATGGTTGAACTTGATGTTTCTAGCCATTTAAAAATGAACATTTTCCATGTTTTAATGAAAAGGATGTATTACCATGTCTCAAATACTTTACACAACCTAGGGATTCTGTTGGTTTGCAGGCGTTTTGTGTCATCCTCTAACACAAATCTTTAATGTATCATTCCTGAAGGATATAGTACTTGTTGCTTAGAAAGAAAATAAAAGTCATGCCTGTACCAAACTCACGATCTTCCGGATCAGATTTGAAGTTTACGCCAACCACCATCACGTCTCCATCTTTGAGGACTATGGAATAACTTATCTTGCTTATTCTTAAGCCTTCTTTCAAACCTTTCAATGACCCAAAGTAGTTTGCTTATGTATCCAATAGGAGCATTGTAGATGCTGTATCATTGTACTTCACCGTAGTATTGTTTCGAGTCTTGATAAAGGTGCAAAGTTTGTTCAGTCCTACTTTTTAGACTACTCTGCTGCTTTTGATTCTAATCCTAGGGCGCTTTTACTGAGCAAGCTGACTTAAGCATTCACTGAATCACAAGGTAGTTGTCTTACTATTTCTCAGGTGAGAAACAAAATACTGTTTTGAATGGAAAGCGCTCCACTTCTTTGCTTATGGAAGCTGGTATGCCTCAAGGTGCAATGCTTTCTTCATTTCTTTTTGCGTGACCTGTCGTATTTCTCTAAAGCTAATTTCAGTAAATATGCTGATGACCTGACAGTTTATGTCCCAGTAGTTTCTGCGTTGGATTGTTCTGATATGAATAGTTACTTATTTGAAGTTAACCAGTGGTTTTCCTCAAATTATCTTAAACCAAATCCCTCTAAGTTTCATACTGCTGATTTTAGTTCCAGACGTGAATAAGACTTGCGTAGACTATCTGATTCACTCCTATAACTTTTGTAATGTCAACGGCATTGTGATAGGGAGTAAATCGAATATCTCCTGTGAAATGTCGAGATCGCAAAAGATTCTGAACCTATGATTGATTTCAGAAGACTATGCCTAACATTCCGAAGGCTATGCACTGTAATCAATGCGGAATATCAGAAGACACAAAGACAATACGATTGTTTATTCCTCCACTATGTACAGGTCTGTGAATAAACAGTAATAAAATGTACAATAATACCTCTGAGAACCAGCAAACGTTTAAGCAACGGTAGCCATTGTTGTCTCCCATCAAATGGAGATCAGTTTGAATAAACAGACCATTCAGTATTTACTAACAATGACATTTATCCTGGTATGAGTTTCTGTTCAAATCTCTGTTAGTCATCTCATGTCTTGTGAATTTCAAAGAAACCTTTTCGTTTAACTTACTATATAGGGAAGTTGAGATTTTCTTGCATAACTCAACCTGTTCTCCCACAATTTATTAATTCGTGTATTCTTCTCATGCTTCTGTATCGTTCCGTCTTATTCTTACCTGGTGGGCTTCTCAAGAACGACTATGTCATACATATTACTTAGAACATTGAAGGCTGTAAGTAGGTTTAGAGATATTTGTGTGCCTTTGACTCAGCTGATCGACACTGTTGTTGATAGGCGCGCTTTAATTCTTGCAGGCAGTTAACTAAAGCCATCTTGTCTGATACCGAACATCCTCTCCCCTTATTCCCAACTTCCTCCTTATATCTCTTCGCGTAAAACCAGAAGAAATCTCATAAGAATTTGTGCTTGTACGGCTTCTAATTATCAAAACTTAACCATACGATATTTACCAATTATTGTTCATTATATTACAGTATCTTTTAGTTTTCATGCATTTATTCCCCTTGATAAATTTGAATAAAGCAAGAACAACAGTGGCTTTTGCGGAATAATATGGTACCATCAATGTTTATTTCGTTGGCTTCTCATCAGCTGCTACTGACAGCCTAAGTAAATTATGAGGTTTATGTATAGAAAAGTTTTAACATACTTGCAAATTTTTCATAATGTCAGTTGACAGAAGGTTCCACAGTTAGTGAATAGTTTTCACACAGACAGTTCAAGTTTAAACAAAGTATACGTATGCATACAATGACGAGAGATGAGTAAGATGCTGAGCGACCAATAAATTTGGTAACAGTGATAGAAACTGATTTGACAAACTTGAGGAGAATTGAGCTCCTTTTTCTATTGATAATTTTAAAGGATTTCGCTATTTCCACCTCATGACCCATATCGAGGTGATGTGTGGGAATAGCGCTGTTCTAAGAGCTTGTTCCCTTGAGACGTAGGCTTTTCCGCACATGTTCGGAAAATCGGAGGTGTTGCCTTTCTTTCTGTTCTCCAAATGTAACTGCTCCGGCAGATACACGCAAATATGGATACACAGTTGGAATTAACATGAGAAGAATATCTGTCAACTTTTGACTGCACCAAAGAGCATGTTGTTCGTTGGACGGGAACCAACTTAGCTGCAGGATTTTACTGAGGACTGTTCACTAATTGTGGAATCTTCTGTCACTTAACATCATGAAAAATTTGCAAGTTGGCCCGGCCGATAACTGCTACCTTGCCGTGGTGGTCGGGCTTGAATGCCGCAGTGACCCAACAAGCTAAACTGGCTGGGACTCATGTCCCTGCAGGTCCTACCATGTCAGGAAGGTTGTTTGGATAGCGGTTAGACTAAAAGCAGTTACCATGGGGTACATGGGCTCCAGAATCCAATCGGATCAAATGGCGTACGAACCCATATGGGTCACCGGCAACCATGGGAACGCAGCACCTGACGCTGCTCCGCTGCCTTGCGGATTAGACTCCAAGTCAGAGGCTCGGGGGGTGGTCCCTTAAGAAAACCACCTGCTTCGGTCTGGGCGCCCGGGCAGTATCTCAGCCCGCACACAATGAATGAATTGAAACAACGAACTCACATTGAAACTCAACGCGTGCTAGTAAAAATGATTCCAAGCAATACTGATCCCTCAAGCAACTTATTTCCTTCCTATCTTACTTTTATTTTTACACATAGTTTCCTGTATTTTACCTTTTCTAACCTTGGCTTCTTAACCTTCGACAACCTTTCGCCTTTGTCGAGATTCCCAGCCTATCCGTGTCGTTTCGAGATGTTAGTGAGTAGTCCTCAAAATGGTTGTTCCCAATGTGACTTCTAACACAGATATCCTGAAACCGCGTGCTGCGTTCAAGCTGGCTACCTACAATGTTCGGACGCTGATGCAAATCGGACAACAGGCAGGGTTGGCAAGAACTTTGGAAAGCCTCGCTATCGATGTCTGCTGCATTTCGGAGACCCGCATTCAAGATCCCAGTGAAGTGCTTCGACTGTCCTCTCCATCTGGAAGTTCTAGTAGTATGTACCACCTGCGCTTATCCGGGGACCCTGTGGCATCAGCATCCGGCGTAGCTGGTGTCGGTGTCGCACTGAGCGCCAGAGCCTAAGCTGCACTGCTCGACTGGATTCCCATTAACAGTCGTTTATGTGCTGTGAGGCTGGAAGGATATACGAAATTAAGGAGTAGTAGGCCAGATAGGCGGTGTCTATTTGTTGTCTCTGCCTATGCACCGACGGATTGCAGCCTGGATGCAATGAAGGATGAGTTTTACTACCAACTGAGTGATCTGTTGAAACAGGCGGGTCGGAGGGATATCGTAGTGCTAGCTGGGGACTTGAATGCACAGGTCGGGCGTCTAAGCTCAGAGGAGAGTCGTCTAGGTGGTCAGTGGGGACTACATGGTCGCAGGTCAGATAATGGGGACCGTCTTCTGCAGCTTTGCGCGGATCACAACCTATTTCTAGCCAGCACCAACTTCCGGCACAGCCATCGCCGTAGCGCTACCTGGCGTCCTCCCTCTGCGAAGCAAGCTTGGACTCAGATTGATCATATTGCGGTCAGTTTCCGGTGGCGAGGATGCATACAAGACTGTCGCTCCTTCTGGAGCACATGCCTGGACTCCGATCATGCGTTAGTGTGTGCCAAGTTCGTCTTGCGATTTGGTGGGGTTCGTAAAAACCGTCGTCTAAGCGTTGATGTGAGCAAACTAGTAGCACCTGCTACTTCTCTGAAATATCAGAACGAGTTGAAAACAATGCTTGCCAGCAACCCCCCAAGTAGTATAGATGAACACTGGCTTCATGTGCAAGGTGCCATGCAAAAGGCGAGTGTAGCCGCTTGCGGCTTGAAAGAATACTCCGTTAACAACCACTGGGTTTCTGCGAGTTCCTTGCAACTCATGGATGAACGCCGGTCCATTCCGGCTGGCAGTGAATACAACAATCAGCGAAAGGCGCTCACGCGCAAGATTAGACAGTGTTTACGTAAGGACCGCGAAGCCTGGTGGTCAGAACGTGCGTATGAGATGGAGTCAGCTGCTGCATCTGGCAACAGTCGGAAGCTGTTCCAACTCATACGAGCCACCGGCAGCAAGAAACAAGGTGTCAGCGAGACGGTCTGTGAGGCAGATGGCACTCCAATTACCAGCCTGAAGAGACGCCTGGAACGCTGGATAGAGCACTTCGGGAAGCAGTTCAGCTGGCCACCAGCTTCATTGTCTACTATCATTAGCCCGAGTGCTCCTTGGTCGGTTAGTACCGACCCACCCACCGAAGCGGAGGTCTGTAAGGAACTCCAAGTTCTGAAACGCCATAAGGCGCCCGGCCCAGACAAATTACCCCCGGCTCTTTTTAAAGAGGGTGGCGAGACTCTCATAATGGCTCTAACTGGGTTGTTCAGGAGGGTGTGGGAGACAGAGAGCGTACCATCAATGTGGAACGAAGCCATTATCGTCCCCATCTTTATAAAGGGTCGACGTAATTCGTGTGACAACCATAGGGATATCAGTCTGTTACCAGTTGCGTCGAAAATATTGGCTGCTGTCATGCTTCGCAGACTGTGCAAAATACGCGAAGGATTGATTCGCGAAGAGCAGGCTGGGTTTCGTTCAGGTCGTGGATGCATTGATCATGTGTTCACCCTTCGTCAGTTGTTGGAACACCGCCACACGTATTGCAGGCCAACGATCGTTGTGTTTCTTGATATTAGGGCTGCCTTCGATTCGTTGGACAGAACTGTGCTCTGGAACTGTCTGTTAGAGAGAGGTGTACCTGAGAAATTTGTTAACATCTTGAAAGCCCTATACAGAAACACCTCAGGTAGAGTGAGGGCATACAACCAACTATCACCACTGTTCCCAACCAACAGTGGGGTTAGACAGGGTTGCCCAATGTCGCCATTTCTCTTTAACTTTGCCATCGACGACATTCTGGAGTCAGCTCTGAAGGATGTGCGTGAAGGTGGTGTAGATCTGCTACCTGGAGATAGACTTTTCGACCTCGAGTATGCAGACGATATCGTCTTACTGTGCGATAGCATGCAGGCTGCCCAAATCGCACTCAATCAGTTGGCGATCAGTGTCTGTAAGTATGGTATGTGCTTTGCGCCGTCTAAGTGCAAAGTACTGTTACAAGATTGGCAGGAGCCTGTACCTGCACTCACTCTTGCGGGTGAACCACTTGAAGTTGTCGATAAGTTTGTGTACCTAGGTAGTTGTGTGAGTGCTGGCGGAGGGGTGACGGATGAGATTTCTAACCGTTTAATGAAAGCTAGGGTGGCATACATCAACTTGAGCCACCTCTGGCGCCGTCGCGACGTTAGCCTGGCTGTCAAAGGTCAGGTATACAATGCTTCGGTGCGAGCTGCGCTGCTCTACGCCTGTGAAACCTGGCCTCTCCGAGCTGAGGATGTGCGGCGACTCTGCGTGTTCGATCATCGCTGTCTCCGCAGGATTGCTTGCGTTCGATGGCATCATCGCGTGAGTAATCCTGAGGTTCGGTGGCGTGTGTTTGAACACAGTGGAGGTCACCATTCATTGAATGTCGTCATCTGGAAACACCGGCTCCGGTGGCTTGGACATGTGCTGCGAATGTCACCCCAGAGGCTTCCGTACAGGTCTCTGTTCGCTAGCCCTGGGACGGGATGGAAAAGGCGGAGGGGTGGTCACTCCATGACGTGGCGCTGTGGGATGAAGGATATTTGTGCTAGATTAGCATCGGTTGGTGTGTCACGACTCCCTGGTTGGGGTCTGAGAGATAGCTCGAATCGATGGCTCGAAACGTTATCGGATATGGCCAAGAATCGTAATCAATGGCGAATGTGTTGCGATTTCCTTCTTTCTTCCATTCCCGATGATAGTTAACGAACACTGTTTGAACCTGTTAAGAATGAGTGTTTTCCTTCCAGATGAAGTTCATTATTCGTTCTCTACTTATATATATTTTTTTCTTTTCCTGCCTTCCTTTTTTTCATCTATGTTGTTTTATTATTATTGTGTGGCGCATCCTTCTTGGTGCCATATTGTACCAAGTTTTAATGCGTTTAAATAAAATAAAATAAATAAAAGCAGTTGATGAGAAGCCAACGAAATAAATGATGGTACCATATTATTCCGCACAAACAACTGTTGTTCTCGCTTTATTCAAACTTTTAGTTTCTGTGATTTTATTGTTTTCTGTGTTCGCATACTTATAAAAGGAGTTATATTGTTGCATATGTGTACAAAACCGGAAAATTCCATTCTGTGTGGAAAACTATTGATTGGAATACAAAGTGATTTTTATTTAGGTTTTCTACCCCACTACCTGGAATTTTCGCTAGAATGGTTAAATATTTAACTAACCCTGTTTTGTGAAATAAAATTCATCTCTATCATAGAATGATAATTTACCACAGGGGCCAGTTTCTATTCTTATATCAGTGAAATTATCCAACTAGCTTAAAACTTCCAATTCACCTACAAAACAACAATTAAGAATAGATACCACAATCAAGCGACCTTGAAACAACCAATCAGATTGCTCAGCATTGCAAATGGATGCTGTTCCTATTCTTCCTTGCAAGTTTCATCCCAATTTGGTTTTTGACTGCTTTGTAGAAAATGAATTAATTGATAGAGAGGACTAAAACATGCATATGTGGAGGGATAATGACTGTGCAGAAGTATTGTCGGGGCTATTGATGGTTACGCATTGCATTCAGATGCAATCACTGTCATAACAGGAAGTTTGTAAGATTTGTTGGTAGGTTGTACATTATGAGGATTTCTTAGATACCTTCTTCTAGAAATCGAAACTCTGCCTTACTAAAATATTATGTCCATGCCACAATTGCCTACTGAGACGAGCACCAGCTACTGCTACATCTGCAGTAACAGTGTATACTAAAATGTCAGCAGTTCAGTGGGTGGTATCAGCAGTACTGTCGAGATATTTCCTCACAAAAGATCAATGGAATTACTTGTATACTTGGAGGGATTAGTGTCGTCATTCAAATTGACGAAACAGTACTTATTAAAGGAAAAGTATGAATCGTAGTGTGAGAAGAGCAAAGCATGTTGGGGTGCTGGGACTGTAGGATAAAAAACGCATCCCAAAGAGAAGTGGTGATGTTTTAATACTAATAATACAACGACTAGTCCTCCAAGACCAGGCACTACCATTCACACAGAAACGAGTTGAAAGGTAAGGTTATTCGCAACTATCATCAACAGGCTATATTCGCCATAAAGTTAATTATTCGTCTGAATTGGTGAATCCTATGAATGCAACTCATCGAAATTCTACTAAAGGATTTTGGTATATCTAGATAAACATATCAGAATGGTAAATAGTTCCTGATACAATATGATATACAGCCATTTAGATGAATTTTTGTATCGACATTGGTTCGGTATGTCTAGAGATACTCACTCACTCACATGAGATACTGGGATCGATTTCTGTGGTATATTAGGCATATATACCCTGTATAATTCATTTTTGTTACATAATATATATATATCTGTTCAATCGCAAATATATATGGTTGTTTTGTATGTGTGTGTATATTAAATTTGTCCAACGAAAATGCAATGCGTATCCTGTCAAAAAGGGTCAAAGAACACTATCCAGCGTGGCTGCAGAAAGGAAGTAATGGCTGCATAAGGAGTGCAATAATAGAACACCTCGTCAATACTGGTCATTCCATCTCAACAAACGCCTCCTTCAAAGTAATCTACAAAGTGAAGAACAACCTTCCAAAGACAGTACGATTCCGTCTTCTTTGCATTGTAGAAGCCCTAGCCATTAAGCTAGAGGAACCAGAACTGTGCATACAAAAGAAAATTATTCAACCACTTCTACTCCCATGGTAACAACTGTGTTGATTTGACTTAACTTTTCTTTGTTTGTTTGTTTGATTTGACTTAACTTTTGTTTGTATGCTTATTTTTCTACTTAAAACCCTTGTGTAATTCCGTATATTTTGTTTCCATGTACACCCTGAGTACAACTCTTTCATTAAACTATTCATGTTATTACGTAACTCTTCTTTAACAGTCGTTTGTGACAACTCATCACTTTTGTTACTACTCTCTTATATCAACATCCAATTCATCTGAACTCACTAATTGCATTTTCGTTTGACAAATTTAATGTACACACACATACAAAACAACCATATATATTTGCGATTGTACAGCTATGAAAATGAATTCGCCGAAAAGAGACTCTTCGCTGAACTACTTGTCTTCTGTCTATTAATGTTCGAATGGGAATTTTTCATGAATATATATATGTATATATATATATATATATATATATAGTGGTTGGGCGATTTCATCATGAGCTCACTTCAGTTAGAGAACCACTGGAAAACCTGGGAGTACTGGTCAGCTGTTTCGTTAGCCTAGTTTGTGACTTTCCATCAGTGTGCACCCACCGGGGTTCGAACCCAGAACCTTCTGGTTACAAGGTGAGCTCGTAGACCATTCGACAGCCACTGGGACCCAATCCAATGGCCAGTCCATGAATTCTTACTTCTGCTGATTCATGACATAGCGTGACAAATTCGCACTGTCTACTTCGGCGCACTCCTTTACCTCACTAAGCCAGAAATAAAGCTGGTGAAGAGTAAAGATTGGGCATGAGGCTAGCAATCCCATCCTGTAAAAATAAACACTGCTACAGAAACTTCAAGACTCTAGCTTAAAGCCCTATGTTCCCCTGGGGAACGTGAAGGAATTAAAAAAAAACTTCGATGAGTTACTGCTTCACCTTCAACCTGCAGCACCTTACTGGTCACGGCTTCCCACTAGAACTCCAGGTCACTGCCTAAATAGGGCCAGTCACCAGTGAGCATCAGATTAATTTTCAAGTATTGGTTTTGTAGGGATTTTGTTTGATTGCATGCAGGGTTTCATCATCAGCTGACAGCACGGTTAGAGAACCATTGGAAAACCTGATGAAATCCTCCAATCAATGAAACTAAATCCCTACAAAAACCAACAAATTCCACTTTTCACCTAGAAGAATATGATTGGTCGGTTCAAGGTGATTTGCCTATACTGTCTGTTCTTTACTGTTGCCCACTTTCAAAAATATTCTACACTAATTGAAATATCAGAAGGTGAATAAAATGCCATTAAAACCGTAGTATGAATAACTAATTATCAGTTGGCACTATAGGAGACGAAAAATATTTGATTCATATTAACGTAAAGGGATTTATTGACTGTTTTTATAACCTTGACTACTATTTACTGCCTGTTAAACAGTCTGCAGTCAGATTATCTAGGTCATATGTGTGTGTATAAACAAACAATTAGTTAACTTGTTAACTAAGCGAAAAAAAGCGAATGTGTATCATTTGTATCGATGAATTTTTTGTTCTGTAGAGTGACCTCAATTCAGTCACAGTTAAGTGTAAGCCAAATCAAGAAAATCTAAGGCGATCAATGGGTCAGAAAGATTCAGTATAAGTCTTAGTAACTACATAATTAGCAGCATAACAACTCTGTGATCAGATCAGTAGTAGTGCATGTTTATTCCCCGCATAATTCCCTATAACAAATGATGATTTTGTAATAAATAAATAAATAGTCCTGAGTTCAACTGCCTGTGGGGGGTGCGTGCAGATGAAGAGTCTCAAACCAGGTAGACAGAATGGCTGTCCATTACTCCCTAGTGGGTATCCAATGATTCTCTAAGCAATGTCAGCTCATGATGATGAAATCCTATAAGCATAATTTGAAAGTTGGAGTGAAGTTCAAGAATAGCGTCCCAGGAGTGCGAACGCTCAAATGACATTGAACACTTGCTAGTCGTTGGTTGAGGAAACTTACCATTATTCTAGCGCGAAAATGAACGGTGTTCATCTGCTCAGATGCTAATTTTACCCAGAGCACGTATTTCAGTACTGCATAGATAATGGATTGATTGGACGTTCTCGTATATGTAGCTGTGGTGCTTCGATGAACCTGCAGCCATATTCCCAGGTCATTGATGGATATATTCAGATGTACACAGTATAAGAAACGAATAAGTGTTCGTACTGGTAAGTAACACTCTCAGTTAATTCTCTTCTAGGAAATTTCTTTGAAAAATCGAAACTTTCGTTGACGAATATACTGTTTCTTTGTCATTAGTGGAATTTGAAGTCCGGTGTGAGATCAACTGCCGCTCAAACACATAATGCATTGACGTCTACTGTGCAATGGTTCCAATTTTGTCCACATTTGGCGTCATGGAAAATGAACAGTATTACACAAGTTTTGGGAGCAGTTGGCGTTGTCGTTCATATCGACGAAACGGTCCTTATTAAGAAGAAATATAATCGGGGACGTGCTAGAGCAAATAACGTTTGGGTATTGGGGATTTACGACACCCAAATTCGGAAAGGATTTATTGAACTTATTGCAGATGGGAGTGCTGACACTCTTCTCCCTATTATCCAGAGATTCGTCTTGCCAGGCACTACCATTCACATGGATGAATGGGCAGCATATAACCGATTATCCGATTTGTGATATATTCACCATCGAGTTAACCATTCGGATGACTTCGTCAATCCCAGAACCAGTCTCATACTAATTCAATAGGAGGTTTCTGGGGAAGACTAAAAAATAGAATAAGAGCTATAAACGGATATCAAAATCAAATTATTTTTAGTCACCTAGATGAATACATGTGTAGGAATTGGTTTAATTTAAAAACTGAAACTCCTCATTATAATTGGGACATCTTTTTATCTTCTATGAGACAAAATGCCCTGTTTAATGTTTTTTTCATGCTTTTTTATGTAAATATACGTAAATTTTTGTGCAAAAATCCTCCATTTTTCTGATTGGTCCACTCTAGGTCACTCATGCGTTCGCATCCCTTGGGACGCTATTGTAGAACTTTGCCAAAGTTGGTTAGCTACCTGCAATCTATACATTTCAAGGTGTGAATTCGTTACTATACTGCTTCCTTTGGAAACTAAGTTACTCAGATCACCACAGTATGTGTGGTCTGCTTCATTCCATAAATGGTAATCAATAAAGCAAGCATATCTGCATAAAACGATATATTACTGAATAATTGAAATGAGTAGTTGTATACCACTCATATCGACCAGTCACTAGTGATTTAAACACCAAACAGCTGTTTCACTCTTTTTGCACCGATTTGGGAATTTCAACGAAAGGAAGCAGATGTTTGCAAAATGTAATTACCAGACATCTTGAGGATACGGGTCATTTTGTTGAGATTTCCAAATCATTCAAAATAATAAATATATAAAGAGGGACAGCAAATTTACTACAACTTGCTGAAGCAACTGCAATCAAACATATCACACGAAACTTATGCAGCACACAGAAAGAGAGTTCAATCAATCTCTCACTCCATTGGTAATCGCATTTTAATTACATTGATTAGTCACATCCATAATAGTGATTTCAGCTTACTTAGCAAGTTTCACTATCCTATGAACTTTTTCAAAGGCAGGAGATAAGGGACTCGGTAATTATGTTGCACCTTATCTCCAAATCACCATTTGCATAGATCTTCCGTTTTGTGCTACTTCTGGCCTTCTTTCATATTGTGTTTCTTTGCATTCCTTTCACGTCTGAAATCAAATCTATTTCTGCTCTAATTGATATTTTTATACCGATGAACATTTCTTTTTATATTACTGATAAATGTTATCAGTAGCACATGCCCCACTATAACTTCCGTTCTGTTATGAAGGGAACTTATGTGTCAACTTATAAGCTAACACTGTTTATTAGATTTTCCTGTCCTTTCCACTCCCCCTCTCCTGTCGCCTTCTTTTCTATTTTGACAGGCCTATAAACCGAATATTGTAATGCTCGCATTTCGCATGCCTTGATTTTAGAACATTTTCCCTGCTACCACTCAAACACTGAAGTATGTAATTGTCATTCTTTCACAACCATTGTAATTTCTCGTAGTGGTCTGCAGTAGCTGATGAGGACCTGTGAAATAGCACGATAACATCACATTTTTTACTGTAAATTTGGTCTTTCTTTCTTTATTTTGACTCATGAACCGCCATTCCTTTCGACTAGCGGCAATATAGCGCCTTCGCTGTCCAAATCATCGGCGGTATGTATCTGTTCTCTAACCTAACTTAGTAAATTTGCTCACTCACCAGTTATCATTTGAACTACAGACTTATTATTCTGTTCTTTCAGTTGTCGAGCTCTTTATGATCCAATCGATTTTAACGTGGTTTCTCTGTAACAGACTGTGTTAGGGTTATTATTATTATTACTATTCCTTTGGGTTCCACATGTAACATAAGATTGACTTCAACAGCACACATTCACTTCGTCTTGTTTTCTACTATCCTCTTTAGCTGGCTACACGGTTATTGCTCAAAAGCTTTAGTCATCTCATCACATGATCTCCACCATTTCACTCTCAGACCGGCACACAACTCCTTGTCTCCCATTTGGGTTCCAATCTCATGACGGTTTGGCATGCGATGTCACTCAGCGATCTCCTCAGCATATGTCCAGTTCATCTCCATTTCTTTCTGCACACTTCTAGGGCGATGGGTTATTGATTGGTACGTCTCCAGAGTTCCTTGTTGCTTATTCTTCCTGTTCGTATGACCATCAATGTGGAGTAAAAGCAGCTGTTGAATGCAGCTTGTTGTAAATACTTTTGGTGGCACATGGATTAAGTCTGTGTAACACGCAGTAGAAGAATCGATTTGAATCGAACCCCATTCCTTGTGCTTTGGGTGCTGTGGATATCCACAGCAGATTTAGCATTAGTAAAGTTCTGTTTTACTTTTTCGATAACGACTTCAAATCCTCTAATTTCTTTTACTTTCCTGCAGGGACTGGATTGATCATTAAATTTCTCTGTTTTCTGTCTTCTACTCTGTCTTCTTTTCTATTTTAAAAAGCCTGTAAATGGATGGCAACTTAAACCGAATATTGTAATGATCGCATTTTGCATGCCTTAAATTTATAACATTTTCCTCGCTACCATTCAAAAATAGAAGTATGTTATTATGTTATTGTCGTCCCGGTATAACCATTATAATTTCAGGTAGTGGTTTGCAGTAGCTGATGAGAACCTGTGGAAACTGTTTGTTCGTTCTTGACCTATCACAATTTATAAAGAAAACCAAATGTATGAAACACCAGTGAAATCTAAGTGGGTGAGATTAAGTCCTGACAGGCGTTTCACTCATTTGGAGAGTATTTCATTAACGATATCTCTCAGTTAAAATGAGTTCAAAGTGTGGAATCACTTCAGAACACGCAAAACATGACTTATGAATTCAGAATGATTCACTTATTAATCTTTCCTTGCATTGATGGTGACCCAAAGTCTAATTTTCACCACAAATTGTGTAAATGACGAATTTTAATTTTAATTACTTGTCTATTTCTCACAACGATATCATCCACATTTCTACTCATTCTATTAAATATTTAAAAAAAGGCGAATTAAGTAATCTCAAGTCATTTTTTTGTAAATTATATCCTCATTTAAATATCCCAATAGGAATAAATCGATGTAATTTAGATGCTGCTGCTGCTATCCCAAATCATAAAATTGTTTGCTGCTTAGATAAGGGAGCTAAATATGTTTGATGTTCCTTCCTTGACTATACATCCGCTTTTGACTCTGTTTCTAGACGTCTTTTGTTAAATAAACTTTCCAAGACACCAACTGAGTCTTGGACTGTTAACTGGCTGCACTCTTATTTATGAGGTGTCGTTCTTTCGCATCCTCCTCTTTTTTCTTTCTTTTCACGTGACTTGCCTTATTCGGGAGAAGTAGACTTTGTTAAAAATGCTGACGACCTACTGCCTTGTTGCTAGTTACTCCCTCAACTGACTTCTCCAAACTGAATAACCTTCTATTGGATATTAGCCAGTGGTTTAAGCTTAATGGTTTTACGTTAAATTCCTCTACTAATTGTCAGGCAGTTGATTTCACCTTCAGGAATACACGTGATCGTAATGAACTCATTAGTTCACACGATGCTTGTAGTTTAGAGGGCACTGATATAGAGAATAACCCAAGCGATAAATACCTTGATATAGTTCTATCCTCTAAATTTTCTTGATCTGTCATCCCGTACCTTGTCGATTTCTAAGAAAATGCTCCGTCTAATCACCATCCGCATTGAGAAGTTAAGACAATCAGGTAGGCATCACTCAACCTCTAATTTTACAATTTGTTAACTTTAATATCTTACCTATTGCTCTTTATCGCTCCTCCTAACTTAATCTTTCCTATGCTACTCAGAGAAGACTATGTCGTATTTTGAAGGGTATTAAAGGTTTTTCGTGGGGCAAGTGTTGTTCCATTAAGTCAACCAGCTAGTTACCATTTTATTTGACAGACATCTGAACTCATGCGAGGAATGGCCTAATTTCATATTGTCTAACTCTTAGCGCCCTCTCAATTCTCAACTTTCCCCTCTCTTGCATTTCATCTGGTAGTACTGAGAGTCAGTATAAAAGATTATATTCTGATACAACTGAGTACAGAGACTCAACGATATCCTATTTGGCCCGCCCGCCAGATTTCTGCGTGATGAAGATAGTGTTAAACGTGAAACTTACAAATTACTGCGCAGTTAGCATAAAAATAGCTCAGTTATTCTCCCATACTTGCAATCTTATGACGACATTACCCACGTTATCTTATAATTTTGTGTTATTATTACGAATATTATTTTTCTTATCATTTTAAATTTGTACATCACTTAACCCTACTGTTTCTGAAAATGTCAAACATTGATGGATGTCATCAATTTTGGTTAAGGGTACCCTGTGATAAATTGCTCTTTTTGTTGTTGTTGACGAGTAAATTAGATGCAATATTGGTCTGGGGTTCGACCCCCGCCAACAAACTCCTTTACCTCACTAAGCCACTGACAAGATTGGTGAAGAGAAAAGGTTAGGCATGAGGCTAGCAACCCCATCCTGTAAAATAAACACTGCTACAGAAACTTGAAGCCACTAGCTTGAAGCCCTATATTCCACTGGGGAATGTGAAGGAAAAAAATTGTACGAAATGCTGAGAATTCCACACTGTATCAAATGTACTGTTTTGTAATAGAGTAAATTATTATTACTACCAATAAACACTGACAATATTCTCTTCGATAACTCCTTCATAAGGCTCTACAGTTCTGCGACCATAATAATTAGAGAGTTAATGTTTTAAATTACATTAAATCAATAAGATCCAAAAATTACAGTTGAAAGGCCTCTGAAAGTGATGATATGCATCAATATAACACTAAACTGTATATTAATGCAAAATCCACATTGATAAAAACAAAACACGTAGATCATCTAAGAGTCTCTTTTCGACGAATTCATTTGCTTAGCTGTACAATCACAAATATATATGAGTTATTTTGTATGTCACCCACATTTGACGCATCTGTAGTCCCGATGTTCTAGCAACAGAATTAGGTCTTTTGAGAGAAATCTTCATCCAAAATGGATACCCACCAAGATTCATTGACAAAAATATCAAATCAAGAATTTGGAGGAATGAAACTTCACTTGCACCGAAAAAGAAACTCTACATGAACTTGGATTTAAAGGGAAATTTAGCAAGTGATATTCTCAAGAGAAGGATCACACCATTTCTGAGAAGAACATTCTTTACGGCAATGCTAAGAATAGTGTTCTCCAGTCGCCCAATGATCTACAGAAGCCATAATGACGAGATCCCGCATCTGACCACTTTTATGTGCATTTATCAGTTCACCTGCTACTGTGGAGCCAGTCAGGTACATTGGTCGTTTGACGCGCATCCTATCCAAGTGGATTCAAGAACACTATCCAGCATGGTTGCGAAAAGGCGACAGTGATGCTATAAGGAGTGCGATAACTGAACACCTGGTTAACACTGATGATTCCATCTCAACAAACGCCTTCTTCAAAGTAATCTACAGAATCAAGAATAACCTACAAAAGGCAATACGGTTTCATCTTCTTTGTATCGCTGAAGCTCTGGCCATCCACATAGAAAAACCTGAGCTGTGGATACAAAAGAGAATTACTCATCCACTTCTATTATCATGGTAACATCTTTGTTGATTTTTGATAAATTAAGTTTGTTTGTTTGCCTGTTTCTTTAATTGCTTATAATTCTTGCATCCATTTAGAACTCTCACGTAATCTCGTATTCTCTACTTTGTGTATCCTGAGTACAACTCAATCAACAAACTATTCATATTATTATGTAACTCCACCCAAAACTTATTTATTTTGACCTATTTGGTTAAAATAACCATAAACTATTGTATTTTTGTTTGACAGACTTAATGTACACATGCATACAAAGAGACTCATATTTATTTGCGATTGTACAGCTAAGAAAATGAATTCGCCGAAAAGAGACTCTTCGATGAACTACGTGTTTTGTTTTCATTAAACTGTATTTATCAGGTAAATTAAGGATACTAACAAAATTTACAAGTTTCATAGCAGAATAAGGTAGTAATAGTGGCTGGTTGGACCAGTTTCTTTTCCACACAGTGCTCCTATTTTGTTGTTTTAGGCGAATCGCAGTGGCGTCTGCTGTTCGGGGTATTCGGTGTCTACAGACTTTTGGTAGTGTATTTGGTCGCTAACAGATAATAGGAAAGGAGTCTTCAGTGCTAGATTAGAGCAACGGGACCAATATAACTGGCTGCAAATGGGGAAGTTGAACTGATAAATATGACAAGAGGTGGTTAGCCTGGATAATACGTCTTTCATTTTCATAATTATAAACAGTCATGTGGAAAATATAAGCCGCAGTCGGCAGTGAACGATGTTTGAATCGATTTTTCAAATTGTTGGTTTATATTTCACTTGGTATATCACCAACTTTCTTGGCCATGTGTTGCGTGGTGAACTTTCCAGGGCAAATGTTTTCAGTTAACTTGTGGTATACAATATACATACATATAATGCCCACACGGAGTGGAAGGTTTGTTAGCATTCAAAATTGTATTCCTCTAAGCAGAAAGAGAAACCTTGTTCTCCCTTTCCTCACTTACCCAGAAAACAGGCACTGAGGAATCAGTTGACAAAAAATTACGAAATCTCTGTGGCACCTTGATAGAAAATGGTTTCTCACTCAGATTCATACATAAGAATCTAAGACCAAAGAAAACTTCTGATGGACAGGTTTAAGTCGCCCCCAAAAAATGCTGATATTTAATCTCTCTTAATTTAAAAGTGATACTGAAGCAGAACTTCTCTGTAGACGGACTGCTTTCGAAATCTATCGGCGACATATACTTCTTCTACCCCCACCTCCTTGGCGTATGGGTGACTTTTTTCGCTAAAAACTGTTCATCCGGCACGTGAAAGACAAGCCATCGCCTACATTGGGCAACTTCAACATGTATACACCGGTTCACTTTGTCCTTACTGTGGAGCTGAGTACATTGGTCATACCATACGTCCGCTTGTAAAAAGCGCTCAGGAACACTCCCAGCCTGGTTGGATAGCAAAGAGAGAACTCAAATATGTCTACATGGTTCGGTAACAGCTCCATTTGAAAAATCCTTCAAAGGTAAATATAATATCCGATCAAACCTCTCTCTCAAATGGAGTGAGATCAATGGCATCTGGGTATAGCTGAGGCACTATTAAGGCAAAAGTTCAAGCCAATGCTATTTGTTCAGCCTTTGTCTTTACAATGGCCATTATAAAAAGTTAGCCCTATCAATAATGATTATCCTATTACCTTTCTAATTCAATCTTTCTGTTTATTTCTGTTATTTTTAGGTAATTATACATCCATACCTACATTACTATGTTTGCTTTTTATCCGAAATTCCTTTCTATTTTGTTCTAACTACCTCTTTAGACCTTAACTACACAGAAAAAGTCAATTTTCTCAGCAATTGTGATCCTACTATGCCTTTTATCCAATCTTCCTGTTTATTACACTTTGTAATTTTATTAATTTAACCCTGTATGGGACATAGAGTTCTGCAACTTTCTCACCGATTATTTACTATAAATACATACGAATGCTCATCTGGATATCTAGTTGATGTGCCCGTCGAAAAGAAAATTGCCTTCACTGCAAAAGAAGATTCTTAGTATTCATTCATTAGTCTTTTAAAAATTTAAATGGGCATCTTTAATCAATTAAAATCTATTATTAGTAATGATTTTATCCCTTCTCCACTCTCCCCCTTCCCACAGCAGCAGTTCCTATGTTTCACAGAATCTATCAACAATAAAATTGATTGAATTTGTCTTAGAAAACTCGATAAATCTAAATTACCCAATCGTACAAAGGCGTCAGTAAAATGCGTACAGATACGAACAAGAGGGACAGACAGAAATTGATTGAAATATTCAGTGGGTGTATAAATGTGTATATATTATCCCAATACATTTTCCCAAGGTCAACAAAATCATCCTAAGGTGCATAATAAAAATACTAGCACAATAGCACCTTTGTAAAAAGGGAAAAATAGGCAATTTGTTCGATCGCTAGCATATCAGTTTATGATGTATGTGTAGTAGTCAATGATAGGTGAAAAATATCCTTCAAAATTGATCGAAATTCCATTTCCTTCCTTCCCAAGTTTCAGTTGGATTGGTTGGCAATATGGGTGCTAAGCCTTAATCGGTAGACAGGCAGGCAGGCGAGTAGGCACACGTATACACAAGATCGTTTCTGTGTGGTGGTTATACAATTGATTACAAAATAAATTCCATTTAAATTTGTTTCAATTGTGAAAACAAGATAAGCAACCGAGTATCAACCGGTTCGCATATACACACATCTTCCTTCTAATTTTAAATAACTTTCTTCATCTTTCTCAAGTGAACTTTTGTTCTTGTTGTTGTTCTTCTCTGGATCGTAACTTTTATTAAAAAGAAAACTCAAAAGATGGATGGAATTAAAAAGAAAATGATTGCAATGAAGTTGGAGAAAGAGAATGCTATGGAAAGGTACGTTGAATAGATGTTAAATTATTTTTTTGTTTGTTTTGATAATTATCGTCCAATGTCTTCGAATTTTCCACTGTTACTAGTGCTATTACCATTATTATCTTTGGATAATGTTAGTAGAAGATGTCCTCCTTTAAGACTATGAGTGAGATATGGCCATTGAAAGTGGAAGACATGAAAAGCCTGACTAGCTAGCTAGCTTTCTTTCTTTGATCATAGGTGTCTGCGTTCTCTCTACATCCTATGCCAGGTAGCAGGTGTGATAGGGTGGGTGAGTAATATTGAGGTGTGTTAGGTAAATAAGGAGGGAAAATCAATAGACGAGGTTGTGAAGTAACATTGGTTGAGTGAGATGTTTAGAAGAACATGTGTTACGCATTTAAGCCTAGTCATCTTCTTTCCCGACTGGAAGGGTGAACTGACTGACATAGGATGGATCAGGTTAGAAAAGAGCCGGCTAGTGGTGGTCAAACCAAGAGATGGCTTCACCAGTCAATCAAATCCATAACCAAGAAATCGAACAAAAGTGCCACTTGAGGACATAATGCTGGGAGTACAGCTATGCCTGACTTCCACAGTATTTAAATTTCAAGGGAAAATATACAAACAAACTGAAGGAGTTGCCATGGGATCACCAATATCCCCAGATGTAGCAGATATATTCATGGATAAGTGGGGAAGCATAGCGATTGAAACGTTCACCCCCACCCCAAAAGTATGGTGGAGGTATGTAGATGACACATTCACTGTACTTAAAACACAAGATATAGATAGGTTTTTCGAACACATAACCTCGAAGGTTGAAGCAATTCAATTCACTTATGAATTGGAAAATCAGGAGGGGGAGCTCCCAATGTTAGATTGCAACGTAAAGAGGAAAGAAGATGGGAAGTTAAACACTAGTGTTTACAGGAAACCCACACACTCAAACAGATATTTGGACTTCCGATCGTCCCATCCTATGTCAGTAAAAATAGGATTGGTGAAATGTTTAAATGACAGAGCACAAAAACCAAGTAGTATCAAAGAAAATCTAAAACAGGAACTGATACACATAAAAGAAGCTTCCAATTTTAATAATTACCCGGATAAATTATTCAAGAAATATGTAAGGAAATGTAAAAATAAAATAAATAATGATAGAAGTGATAGTGATGATAGCAATAATAATGATAATAATAATGGTGATAATAATAATATTAATGACTATACCAATAGTAAGGAATCTAAATCATCAGTAGTAATTCCATACAAGGAAGGAACCTCGGAAGCCTTACGCAGAACTCTTAACAAGGCAGGAATAAAAATGGCATTCAAACCAACAAACTCAATTAGAAACAAGCTTTGTCGGTTAAAGGATCCTGTAGAGCCTTTAAGACAAAACAATTTAGTATATCTCATACCCTGCCGGAATGATTGTCAGGTCAAATACATAGGTCAAACTAGTAGAACAGGGGCAGTCAGACTAGCTGAACATAAAAACTTAGCAAAATCTAGATTGGTTGACCCGAATAAGATAAGAAATCTAGAAAATAGTTCAGCTATAGCACTACATGCAGTTACACACAACCATACAATAGGATGGGATAGGATGACAGTTTTAAAATCTAATGTCACAGGGTGGAGGGAGGGAGAGATCGATAACAGAAGCTTTGTTTATCGAATCACCTACAAATACATGTAATAGGAATGATTCATCACCTGTCCCCGATATCTGGAAAATTCTACTACCCATACGACAAATAGGAGAAGACAAAGAAAACTATAAAACTCAAGTGTCAAAGTCGTGTGATCACAATTGATATGATTATGAACAATAAATTTTGTTCGAAACGTCATCTAGTAAATAATACTGTTTCACTGTGTGATATATCTAATAAACAAACTAATATGGAATTACTTACTACTTGAGTGCCCAAGTTTTACACATATACAAATCCATAACAATTAACTTAAAGCAGCCTGGCAACCAGCGGTGTAGGGAGGTGTAGACTGGCCGACTGGTTGGTGTCCTCGGGATGGTAAGAAACAATGATGGCTGGAGACAGACAATTGATGATAGAGTTCAAAATCCTCGTTTTCAATGAGGATGGGGAGATGCATTCACTTATTGTGATTTGTCGTATCCATCCAATGAAACTCTATTGTTCTGGCATATTACTACTTTTCTTTTTCTCTCACCCACAACTGTGTTTATTATCACTCTTAGGAATCTCTGTTTAATCTCTTCTGTTGCTTTGTGTGCTACAACAGGAGAGTTTGGCAAGTTGAACTGGTGCACATCTGTGTAAGGTTCTATGTTAAAGCCAGTCAGTCAGTCAGAACAGTTTGACGTAGTTGCACCATATACATTTGGAACAATCTGATCAAAAAGATTTATTTCTTAGTCAGAGAGAAGATGGTTCAATAAGGCGATCGATTTATAGAAAGCCTACTTGGACAGAGCTATATTTAAATTTTCACAGCTTCGGTCCACTACAATAATAAGAGAAACATGGTGAAGTGTTTATTAAAGAGAATTCAGCGTATTTTTACTGCTGATGATGTTATAGAGGATGAAAATAAGCTGCTGATGAATACCGTTGTTGAAAACGGATATCCTTTAAAACACTTTTAAACCGGTGTAGAAGTCGGTTAGTTTTAAAACCTGTAACCTATTCTGTCCCTACGAAAGATGGTTTCATTAAATCGTCACACAATGGGGAAGTAAATAGTAGGATTTTGAGGCAGACACTCAACTCAGTCATCCGTAGAACCTATTACGCAGCCGGGCTTATGATTACTGAAAAAATCAAAAGTATGTTCCACTACAAACCTCAGAAGTACACAAGTGAATATTTCATATCACACACTACACACCAATTCGCGTGTATGTGGGGGGGGGAGGGGAACATATACACAGGCAGGAGTAATCGTCCTTTGCATGTGAGGGTGAGAGAGCATTATTTCCAAAATGGTTGGAAAAACTGATGAACTCCGAAGAAGCGATACACGTGGGTGTCAGACTACCAACTTCGTCCATAGACAAACATCTAATCGATATGAACCACAAGATTTATGTCAAAGTAGCTTTTAAGTTTATTTTTAAAAATGATGAAGGACGCTGATTGAAATACATTGAGGCGATAGTTATACATAAACTCAAGCCACCTTACTCCCCTGTGTGTACAAAAATAATTTGTTTTTACTCTTAACCTGTCTTGGTAATCCTTGTTTGACTAGATAACTAAACATTGTGTTAATTATTCTTATTATTCTTATTCTTAAATCCTTTTTGTCACTTTGTGTACTTTAATTGGCCCATCATATTTTTCATATAAACTGACTTGACTGATCGGATTGTTGTTCGAAATGTACACATTTTTCAGATAATCTCCGTCTTCTAATATAACACTGTCCAAGTTTATGAAATGGATTAATAGTTTTATATCATTATTCCCTATTTTGCTGAGTGGAGCTGTACATCTCCACTTTGTTCTGTTCCCTGTGTAGCTAGGGGACTTAGCTTCCGATATCAAAGTTCTTGAGAAGAACATTCCCTGCTGCATCTCTGAGAATAGCCTCTACTAGTTGACCATTGCTGTTCAATAACCTGAAGGACAAGATCCCACTGTTAACCAACTCTATGTGTGTTTATCAATTCACCTGCTCGTGTGGAGCTAGGTATATCAGCCGTTTGACTCGAGTTTTGTCCAAGAGGGTGCAAGAACACTATCCTGCATGGTTACGAAGAGGTGGCAGTAGAGCGATAAAAAGCGTGATCATTGAACATCTGGCGATAATGATCACCCTATCTCTATAGCCTCCGCCTTTAAAGTCATCTACAAGGCAAAGAGTAATTTACCCAAATCCCTACGTACCGGACTCATCTGTATTACTGAAGCTTTGGCTATCGAAACAGAAAAGCCAGATTTCTGTGTACAGAAAAAGTTAGTTCAACCCCTCCAATTTTCATAGTCTTAATCCCTCTATGCTAAAGTATGGTAATCCCTAATCATATTTTGGCTCTACCAATTTTTAATTTTTTCATTTTGTCTATTCAATTTGTATTCTCTTCCTTTATAGCGTCAATTGTTACTATTACTATTCTCTCTTTGAATTGTCCTAGGTATTATTTCACTTGTTCCACTTGTCATTCTAAATCAATTCTTCTTTTTTACAATCAAATTTCACACAATATTACGTAACGTTTTTATTTTTTCGATTTGTCTACTAATCCTATAATTGCACACCCTTTTCAAGTTCTATCCATCCTATGAATTATTCTATATATGACATTAATTTGCTTTGCCACTTGACATTTAACTATGATTATAATCACAAACATTTTAGTTTTAATTGCATTTCATACTATTTATTATTATTATTTTATGCATTCACACCTATGATTCAATTCCCTCACCGGATATAACTTCTTATAAACCATATATATATATATATATATATATATATATATATATATACGATTGTACAGCTTGATGATAAATTCGTTGAAAAGAGTCTCTTCGCTGAATCACTTGTTTTGATTTTCTATATGTTACAATGGGAATTTTCCATGAGTATATCATATTACTTAGACTATTGATGGCTGTAATCAGGGTTAGTGGTGTTTGTGTATCTGTGCCTTTGACTCAACTGACTGACATTGTTGTTGATAGGAGTATTTTAATTCCTGTAAGCAGTTGGCTAAAATTATAATGTCTGATACCGAACATCGTCTCTACTTATTCCCAACTTCCTTCTTGTATCTTTTCGGGTAAAACCAGAAGAAACTTCATAAGAATTTATGCTTGTACAGCAAAATATAAAAATCCTACCATACCATTTTAGCACGCGTGTTTGTGTGAAGACTCAGATGTCAGAAAAGAACTTATAAACTGAACTGCAACGTATAAGCAAAGATTATTACTATTATTATTATTATTATTACATGCATTATCTATGATATTATCTATTTGCACTTCATTATGATTCCACTATCCTTCAGTTTTTTGTGGTTTTATTATTATTTTTAATTTCAAGTGTCTACATGTTTATAAAAGGAGCTAAATTGTTGCAATATGCATAAAAACGCTTGAAATTCCATTCTGTATAATTATTATTGTTTAGAACAAAGTGACTATTTCTATTATTATGTCACCTTCGGACTAACGCCCAACTCGAGCGGCGGCCAGGCGCGTGATGTGTCTCAATAGTCTCCTAAATGTGTGTGTGTCTTATCCATCACCACTTTCATTGGAGCATTTGTTGAGCGATAGGCTCCTGGTGGGTCAGTGCCTGCCAGAGTTCCTTGTGGCTAATCCTTTCTGCCCTCATCTAGCTCGGAGATCTGTCGATAAAAGCCTGAAATGGTTTTGATGACACGCTAAGTCTCTGGAGGATATAATCTTTATTGAACTGTCCATCGGCCATAGATTCGACCCAAATGCTTACTGATCACCAGACAGCTTTTCTGTGTTAATTCCTCTTGGGAAAATTACATTCCCGACTAAATTTCACCTTCAGTCAAGTGGTATACTTGACGTTTTTGCGTCTTTCTCTGCTCATCCACCCAACCACCGTCACCACCACCACCACCACCCGCATCTCCACATTTGATTCATCGACCCCGGTTTTGTTGCATTTTGTACACTGTACTTTCATAGAGCTGTTCAATATGAAGAACTACTTAAAAAGAAAGAAGAAGAACGTGAAAAAAAGGAAAGTGAAATTGCTGAACTCAACACTAAAATGAAACAAGCTCAAATTGAATGTGATGGAATACAAGAAACACTACAAGAACAAATGAATAAACTAGAAGAGACTGATAAACGTGCAACAAATGTAAGTTTTGCTTTGCTATTCAAAAACTTGTTTATGTTATTGCTATGCATTAATATTTTTTGGATAGTTTTATATGAATTTTATGGCGTTTCATGTGTCATAATGTGACGTGTGCTAGTGACATAAATTCTTATCTATTAGTTAAAGTGCCTCCCCTCTATCCATTAAGCATACTACTTCTTGGTCATTCACTCCCCTCTCGATAGTCGCCACTACTTCCAGTCTGGTGGGAGAGAAAGAACACACATCATACTGTTTGAAATTTTTCCTTCTCCTCCTCCAGTGTCCTGATTTGCTACATTCAAAGCATTAGTTTTCCCTTGCACTCATTCGTAGCGCCGCCAATTCACGCTGCAAATCTCCAGTTATCTGTTCTCATTCATTCGGCTCTCTTTTGGCTATTTGTTGTGCTCAATAGTTGTCTGGTCACCTTCGCTAGTTCACCAATGTCCATGTGTTGTGCAGCGTTAACCAGTTGTAGTTGCTGAGAAATGTGGTCTGGGACACTCTGAATGAACTCGGAAGTCAATAACTGCAATTCTGACTTTTCATGCAATATGGGGAGTGCGCGACGTAGTAGATTCGTCAAGGCTAACGGGTCTCCGTCAGGTCCCAGCTTCACGGCACGGAAGTGCTGCATTTCCAGCCTCCTGTCCTTTGGGCCGTCAAACTCTGCCACAAATCGTTCAACCGATAACTTCCAGGTCTCTTTATCACCTGATCGCTCTACATTGCTGTATGCCGCCTTTGTCCAACCTTTCAAAAGTGTCCCTAGAACAATTTTCCTAGACATCGGGTTCTCGACACCCACCAACTCAGCGACAGCATCGAAGTCCCGCAAGAAGCTTCTTATGTTTACTTCTTCAAAAGCAGCAGGGCATAGAATCTTCATTTTCTTGAGGCAGAGACACTAAATGTAAGTGCAGAAGCCAAGACACTTGGTAACGGAATGTTTATTTGATGGGTGGTGACTGGAAGTGGAATCCAGGATGCGCACTTCGTCCTATTTGGGACTCGTCAGCTGTATGTACCTGCATTTCTCAGTGAGTGATGATGTTCCCACCGAGGCTCGAACCCAGTGCCCATAGTTCCAAACGCCGACATGTCAACCTGAGACCGAACACTTCGGTCCAATCAATCGTCGGGAAAATCTAAAATTCAATTAAATAACGGAATGTTTGTTTAGAATTTGGTATCTCTACATAACGAAATTATGTACACCTTATCTGAAAATCGTCATTTCTACAAATCTTCCGTGTGGTGCTGTTTCTGTTTTTGTACTGTGTTTCTTTGTGTTCTTTTCGTGTCCGGCATGTTTAGCCACAATACTGGTTCTTTTACTCTTTTTGACGTTAAATCTATGTGCGCGATATTTGATGTTTCTGTGCCGATGAATGTCTCATTACATATTACTTATAAATCTTGTCAGAAGCACACGCCACAAAAATACAATCCACAAAGAAGTTATTCCCACCCACCTTTCCTGATGAGTACCAGTAGGTACGAAACGTAGTTCCAAGGTTTGCTTACAACCACCTAATTTAGTACACAAGACATTTTATGCGTTTTATAACATTAATACAGTCATGTTAGTTAATTCAGGCAAAATAACAATACCAAATTCACCCAACTTTCTGCATTTGAACGAACCAAAATCAACAGTTGAAGTGGGATCAAATAATGTCATCATATTATTGTATCATTTTTGATTTAGTTGTGTTACCTAAGCTGGTTTATTTAATTGAAAAGCTTTCATTGTCTTTCTGTATAACATCTAGACTACATTACATCCGTCAAAATGGGCGTCACCTTAGAATGCGAATTCAAGAATAGAAATTAGCTATGAAAAGACACAATATGTATTCTTTTATATTGATACATGTCGATGATTATGAGCACCAATTTGATTGGGATAATGTAGAAATTTTAAACAAAGGAAATACCAAAATACTTTCAGGGAATTTCTAGAAACCTAGTTAGTACTCAGAGACCAAAATTTAACAACTAATAAAGAATAAACCACATGACAAGGAAGTTCAAATTCCAAGTCAATAAAAATGATCAACAGGAACGCACATTAACAGCCTGTCATAACAGCGGTTGTCAAGACATACAAAATAAATATCATTCATGGAGAACTAAAATAAGTTCATTTCATTATAAGACCTACACTGAAGCAATATTGTCTAGACAACGAAAGTTTCGTAATTATAAATCAACCAGCTCAGGGAACAAAACCATATCAATATCATATCTTAATAATTGTTCCTTCTGGAATAAAATAAAAAAACATGCTCTGTTAATCCTTAATATGTTATATTTGATCAATATGAAGTTTCAAAGTGATCAGGAACCTGGTAGGATATATTTAAAGTGTGTTTTACTTCTAAAAACGATTTAACCTGACTTGATTTCCATGATTTGCTCTTACTGACTGAAATCTCTTCACTCATTTCGTCATAGTTGGTTACTTAGAAATGTAATGACATGAGTTAATAGGATCTTTGATTCAACCAACATGCTTTTAAAACAAGCAACAAGTGAGAGAAGAAACGCTGCAGTATTTAGTGAATTCATCAATTTCGGTAGAAGGACTCGTCATCTGAATACTCCTCTGCAAACATTCTTATTGATAAAATTCCTTTTTAATGTTAAATACATACAAAACCACATGAACATAGTGTGACAACAAATAGGGATCAATTTCTGATATAAGTATGAAACTTGGGCACTGTGGTAGAGTAAAACTCCATTGTGTATAAGATTTTATTTTGATGAATCACACAGTGTTGTACAGTAATATTAACTGATGACGTTTCGAGCACAGACTATTGCTCATAATCATATCAAGTTACTCACACAACTTTTTTCCTTCATTGATATACATGTGTGGAATTGACTAGATATTGGAATAAAAATCAATATGAGATAATGTACATTAGAAAAATAATAATATGAGTGTTATTGATCAATACAAATATTCAAGCACACCACAACATTCTAACAAGTTACTTGTTCTGACTACAAAAACACTCGTCTTATATCCCATCTGAGTGTAATTGATTAATAACACTCATATTATTATTGTTTCTGAATGTACATTATCTCATATTGATTTTTATTCCAATATCTAGTCAATTCCACACATGTATATCAATGAAGGAAAAAAGTTGTGTGAGTAACTTGATATGATTATGAGCAATAGTCTGTGCTCGAAACGTCATCAGTTAATATTACTGTACAACACTGTGTGATTTATCAAAATAAAATCTTATCCATAATGGAAGGATCAGTTTCAATCAGCAGATGATCTATAAGATATGAGTGGTTGATAATCTCTTAACGTCATTATTAGAGCAAATAATATTTTGCTGAAGGTTGCGCAATCAGATTAAAGAAGCCGAATCTTTGTTTAAAAACGAGATAGTAATTAGCCTAAATCTATTTAGGTAGCAAACTTTTATATTACCTTAGTAATTTCCCTTTCCTTCCGTCTTCTGTATATAGTGTTTTTCCGATAACTGAATAAAAATGCCCATTAAAATTTTCAAAAGAATGGTTGCTGAACAAAGAACACTTTTTTCGATAAATTCATTATCAGGCCCCACAGTTATATATGCATTATAGTGAATGAATTAGTGTTATGAGCAACATTACTGTTGATTAAATGATATCAAATCAATAATAATACTATCAGTGAATTACAGTTCAATAGCATCAACATAACAATAAAGTGAATGTCAGAAAAATTAGGAAAGATAATAGTACAAATTCATGAATTCATAGTCTCTACTGAAGGCCAGGGCAGTAATAGGGGCTGAACTTGCTTCTTTTGCACACAAAGTACTAGTTGTTTCACGTGAATTGTGATAGCCTCTGCTGTTTGGAGCATGTGGCACCTCGAAATTTTTGGAAATTTATTTGGTACATGGTAGGGGATAGAGAAGGATTCTTCAATGCTGGCTTTGTGGCCGGTTTGGACCAGATGGTCCAATATCGAATTGTTGATGGCTTTTACTACGCCTTTACTTAGCCATAGTGGGAGATGTTCTCGAGCGCGAAAAATCAAGTTCCTAGAGCATCGGCCAATAAAACTCGCTCCACCCTAATTAAAACCCTCAGCCTAACCGTAATTCTAACCCTAATGCTAATTATGACCCTGATCTTAACCCTAACCCCAATACTTACCTTAACCCTAATCCTAACCCTAACGAGCTATTAACACGTTGTCGCAACAGTACTTAGAAACGAGGTCTGAGGGAAATTTGCTGCTTAGCTGGTGAATAGCGTTGATATTTCAGCTATGATAATGGCAGGTGCCGTCAGCCAACGACTGGCATGCGTTCAAAGTCACCGGAGCGTTTGCACTCCTGGGACGCTATTGTTGAACTTCGCCGGCATAAAATCTTGCGTTAGTACACGTCGTATTATCCGTGAACGTCAACACATCCTTATCCCCTAAACCCCTAAATTGCAACAAAAATCTTTGTTTTGGACACCACAGTACCCAGGTCTTCAGTTACAGTGTAGTAAAACACTGGTGGAATAGAGAATGAATGTTCCGATTTAGTGATAATTTTGGAAAGCATCTTCAGCTTCATGAAAACAATCGCATACTAAGTGAGAAGAATCTATGTGGTGTGCAAAGACGGATACCTGGAACTAAACTGACTTCGTGATGCACCACTAGTGAAACTTTAGATAGGCCAGTAGAAGGTGTTTCTAGAGCTTCCTACTATGTATATACCAGTGAAAGGGTGACGCATTACACTGACTTTTCATAATGCTTAACTGAAAATTAAGTATATGGATTTAAGTCTGCATCGAACAGCCTATAGCAGAAAATAAGTGACGAAAAGTAAACATGGTTTTAGTTGCCTTATTTTCAGTGACTAGAGTATTTTATCGTAACAGCCTTTAGGCAGAATTTTCCTATCAAAGTAGCAGAGATATGTACCTTAGGTGGGCAATTTTCATTTGGTTTCGTTTTCTGAGCTGTGTGGTCTTATGGAGGAGCCTTCGTCGCCCTTCTACACAACATCTTTAGTGTAAGCTTTAATATGAAATGAACTTATTTGAATTCTCCACGATTGATGCCATGATTTTATCTCCTAATAAAATTTGTCACAATTGTTTGTTAATGTGCACCAGTAGTGATCATTTTATATGACCTTTCTGTCATGCGGTTTATCTTTATTAGATGGTAAGTAGTAATATGTTTTTTAATCGGTGACTCATCTGAATACCATGCTTCTATAAATTTCCTGGCATTCTACGTTTTTACATTTTCCCACCGTGGTAGAGTGCACTTCACTATTAGATAAGCTTATGTGATATAATACGCGTAGCACTCTTAGCTAGGTGACATTTTTAGTTCAACTTTTAAATACCGTTTTACATCCTCCTCCTATCTGAGTCAATATTCTATGTATTTGACAGTCGCTAGCCATCGAGTCTTTGTCTATCAAGTTAACAAAGAATAAATGAAACAGTATTGACGCAAAACTTTTCCCTTAGATGTCTAAAACCGCATTAAGAAACATAAGGGAGTAAAACTACATAAAGCAAACCAGAAAGTCGTGTACATACAATCACTTGACTATGAGCAGTAAATTGTGTTCAAAATGCTGTCCATTTATTAATACTATCTCCTGCGTTGTATCAAGTAAACGAATCTAGGATGAAATTGAATTTTTCTCAGTTCGGCTCGCACTGGAGTTTTACTGGAGAGTTAAATGACTTAAAATGAAACTACGAGAAATAAAACGGTCCCAATCGTCGTTTTCCGACCAGGTTCTACTCTAGCAGTGGACTGGCACGTTATGTCATTAGACGGTCTACTCAGCATGCATTCACTCCCACAGTATCTTTAGGTAAAGTTGTATACACTGACGTATTTTTCGATCTTTGTTAGAACCATTCCTGTCATTGGTTGACATGTTAACATCCATGCTTGTTTGGGTTCATTAAGTCAACTGACGTCTTTTGCCATAGTCGTTTTAACTGAAAAAACCAAAAGCGCTACTCTGATATCCTATCCCATTTGAACAATACTACAGACACTGCATACTCATCACTTCGACTGACACTTAATACTGAGGTGTTGAATACACTGACCATGAAGTTTTCACGGCCATATTAAGGGTTGTTTTTGTCGCCTCTAACTGCAAAACTTATTATTTCGAGGTGAATGGGATAATTTATGTACAGCGAGGGATCTTCACCAGAGTCAGCTGAATGCAATTATAACCACTGATATTATACGCTTAAAATGCAATTTTGCCTGTCATACCACTATTTTATCTTGTGACGTGATCTAAATTAGATTATCCTGAACCGCCGCATTGATTCACGGCGTTAGGTGGTGATCTTCACCGTTTCAGTACACTTAGGTGCAGATATGTGTCTGCGCACACACTATCGTATTGCAACAGATAGTAAGTTTGCTACCCTTAGCTGATCAATTTTCGTTTTTTCGGTTGTGCGAAGGTAACTGTAAGTATGTGTTTGATTTCGGACGACTAACCGGCTTGCAATCTTTATTTTTCCAGCTGCTGTTTGTCATGAGAGTGGCGAGTAATTGGGGCTCAGTAATGTTGCCTACTGTTTAGAAAGCTGTCGACCACTAAATCTAGATAACTGCTTACCCCTAAATGTGGTAACCTTTAATTTGGCAATATATTCAAATGGAGGCCAGGTGAACCCACATAAAATGATTGCATAGGGATTGTGATTCATAATGGGTTTAGAACAAACATATAAACCAGACCAGAAGCAGATAGCCAGGTTGAATGTGGACAATAATTCGACTTAGTGACAGCGTGAACATAAAACCGACTGGGGAACTTCTGATTAAAAGGTTCATTAAGACAATATTAGCACGCAGAGACTAAAGTACCTCTCTTCTTTCCAAAGTTAAACACATGATGTTTGTCAAATTAAAGCTTAATTTTGTGCGTATGCAGAGTAATTTATATATCAAAGTAAGCAAAATGTAGTGATTGCCCTCTTCGATATGGCATGGTGCTCACATACCAAGATGGTAGCGCTGCACACAATACAGCATGTCACAGGTTCATTGGATGTTATTTAACCATCCAGGGTTCGTGATGTGATGTTTAATGAAGCCAGGATTTTATGTGAATACACTAAACAATAACACAATTTCGTTAGGAGCCAGATCAGTTGTCATACAGAAAATCTTAATTTGATGAGTTTACTGGCAAGGACTGCGCTTATTACATGACAAAAGCAGTCGTTTTGGTGTTGAATATTGCTAGCTTTCAAAATTGTCTCTTCGCATCCATAACTATGAGAAAACGGCTCTCTCGAAATTTATCCGCTGACATTGAATCCTTCCACGAGGTAACCCGCTAAGGATAGCACACCAGAGACCAAGGACTCGAGTGCGTTCACATTTCTTCTCGCTTCGAGTTTGCTGTCTCTGGAACGCTTTACCGGCGGCCGTAAATACAGCTCCATCTGTGGAGACTTTCAAGTGGAAGCTGGACAATCATGCAGAAATGCATGGTTTGTGTCTCAATGGCTTATCCTCTTAAAATTTGAAACCACATTGTCAATGGATAAGCATACAAGCCAAATCCCCACGACCCGTCCTGTCTTCTCCCACTGTACCTACTACTCTATCTTTTCTTTCTTTCTTTATTATTTCACCTTTATTATTTCACTTATCTCAACCTATATTATCTACACTACAACCTATTATTATTATTACTATTCTACTTTTATGACTATACCGAATGACCAACGGGTGTTAGGTCAAACTCCATTCACGGCAGCAGCTGAGTCCTAACATACTGCGCACTACAAACCACAATCTTGACCAATCCTCGCACCACTCCTCTTGGAGTCTACCAGAGCTAAAGCAGTCGAGTGGCGGGATTTACTACGCATAAGTTCACCGGAGATCTGGAACCTCTACCTTACAATCAAGAAGCGAGCTCAAAGAAATCACTGGTTTATACTAGCTCGCAATCAGGATATTGGATATTGGATTGTCAAGGTTGTATTGCGCGGTACAATCTAGACTTGCGTTGCTTTTTGTTGGAAAATGACTGGTGGTTCAAATGTTGCTAATGTTGTCAAGAAAAAAATTCAAGAATTGCAGACAGAGCTAGAAAAGCTTCAGTTTGATGTTATCACAGAGGATGAGACATTAAGACAGGAGACAGCTTTGCGTGAAAAAGTGTGTACAACCTACTCTATGATTATGCTTTCTTCATGCACTCTAGGCTGAAGCTGAAGTTGCTGCAATGACACGAAGAATTCGTTTGCTGGAAGAAGATTTGGAGGTTTCGTCAAGCCGACTTACTGAAACTCTGGCTAAATTGGAAGAAGCCAGCAAAACTGCTGAAGAAAGTGAACGGTAAGTTTTTTCTAACCGAGTGGTTTCGCTACTCGAATATTACACATATGAATGAGTTTTAATAAAATTTCTTGCATGTTTGCACGCAGCATGTGGAGGCAAGTGCAAAACAAGATGGACACATACGATAAAAAGGTGGAGCAGCTAAAAAAGGCTGCTGAAGATGCAGCAGAGGCTGCTAAGGAAACTGATAAAAAGTATAAGGAGGTAAACTCATTATTTCCTTACTCTGACATTTTGAATCTTTAATAATTTGTGAATTACTTGGTGTTTTATTTTTCTCGTAAAATGCACATAGTGGACGGAAAGATCTTGAGATCCGTTCTATTGCTGATGACGAACGTCTTAGTCAATTAGAAGACCAACAGAAGGAAGCCAAGTATATCGCAGAAGATGCAGACCGTAAATATGATGAAGTAAGTCACTGATCTTATTCGTGTGATAATATGAGCCTTCGTTAAATTTTTATGAGCACACTTCAATTTGTTGTAATGAACTAACTTCGTTTTATTGATATAAGTATAAAACTTGGGCACTGTGGTAGAGTATAACTCCATTATGGATACGATTTTATCTTGGTAAATCACACAGTGTTGTACAGCTACATTAACTGATAACGTTTCGAGCACAAACCATTGCTCATAATCATATCATATCATATCGTTTTGGGCACTAGTCAGATTCAGATTTGCTGATTAAAGATAGAAGGTTTGTAACCTATGTTAATCCTTTTCTAGTAAATTTCTGTGCTCGTCTGGCCCCTTCTTGGATGAGTCAATTGAGAGTGCTGACATCACTTCTTCTGAGATTCAGTTCCAGGAGTTGATGACTCGGTATGAACTCTCCTGCTGTATCCTCTAAGGTGTTCTGACCACCTGGTGGGAAGAAAAAAAAGGTCATACTTCTAGTCTAAAATTATACACTTTGTAATCAGATATCTCATCCTGCCTACAGTATGACAGGGAGAAAAGATTTAAACTGTTTAGCCTTTCCTCGTATGACAAATTCATCATGCTAGGAAACATACCTATTGCCTTCCACTTTTCACTCCCGTGTAATACAGCTGCTCTCTTTTTTGTACTAAGATTGAAAATAGGTCGATCAATGTGTTATTCTCGCCTTCGACATAACTGAACTATTATTATTGTTCCCTTGGGTTCCTAGTGGAACATAAGGCTTCAACTGCACGCCTCCACTTGCTTCTGTCTTCTGCTGTACATTTCACTTGCATCCATATTAGCCCATACTGTTTCAACTCTTCTTCACACGATCTCCTCCGTGTCACCCTTGGGCGTCCCACTCGCTGCTAAAATTCCAGATAGTGGTTATCAACAAATTTTTGCGGGAAAGCTACTTATTCGTAAACTACCCTTCAGTAATTAGGATATATATTATTTAGGTGCGAAGTTAAAGTATCACACCCAAAGTCAAGGACTGCCAAAGATTGACTTCCGAGAACCAATCCGATTTAGGGAACGCTATAAAAGATCATTAGAAATCACGTCATGCCTGCCTTTTTAGATTTGCCGACCGTAGATACAACATTCTACTTATTCTCTTGGTACTTTTTATGTTAATCTATACTGTTTGGTAGGGTTATCGTTTTTAATATTAAGTTTACGGTCTAGGGTTAAGCTTAGGATTAGAGTTTAACTTAGGATTATGATTCGAGTTAGGAGCAGGTTAAAGAACAGTGTCAGAAACATCAATGGATCTCAACGTACCATGACATACAGTCATCTGAATGAATACATTTATCGCTTGTGGTATGATTTCTCTGTGGATCTTCTGTGTAGTGATTTGAAGGCAGTCATTCTTACAACACATAAGCGACACCTAATAGTGTAATATCATGTTTACAATGTTTTCGAGTGCAACTTTTCAATGATTACACGACTTTTTTTGCACCTGAATTTTGATCGTTTGTTCAAGGTCACTGTGGTTTTGGCTATGATAGTTTAACGTTGCCATAATTTACCATCATGTGAAATTTAGTCAGTTATTCTTGGTGAAGTCAGACTATGGCGGTCAACACCAAGAACCTTATCAATGTCTTTGAACGAGTAGTCAAATTAAAGAAACCTGAAAAGCTGATATATTTTTTAGCAATAAACTGCTTTCCAAAATATGTAGACAGCTTATGTTCTTCCTCATGTGCTGTAGAAAGGGGTTTCTAGTTAGTCATAATAAATAATCCAAAGTAGAGAACCATATCATGCGCAAACTGAACCGAATAGACCTACAGTATTCATGACTAGTGATGCGACCGATTGCTTCAAAGTCATTAAACTGGGGTGGGGGGGGAGGGCACTGGTGCCTGTGTATAGTTTTGGTTGCTGTGCCTGAAATTCCCCCAATTTTTTAACATTGTAGTGGTTTTGAATATCCTTCATTATCCATTCGAGCCTGATGCTTCTGAAATTGGTGATGATGATGGTGATGGAGCTTGTTTCAATGTTCTCCCCGCTTTAATATATACGATCGCTGATATCAGCAAACGTCAGCATCATGTTATGCAGAGACTGATAGTTTCAAGTTCTAACCAAACGTTAAAACTTAGTGGTCTGTTTTTCAGAACAAAAAGAAAGGAAATTGTCAATATAATTCCAATTTGGCTTAAAGTTACACAATTCTACTGTCGTGTAACTCCTCTGAGTCCACCGATAAGGAAAAACTGTTAACCTTCTGACACACTGGTTAGCTCATTATAGAACTAATCTAATCACGCTTATTGACTGATTAATTGCTAATGACGAACGCCAATCACTTCGGCAGTTTATATACCTAGATTTCATGGTTCTTATCTAAATTTATTATACCCTCAAGAAATACCTTCATAAAAGAAGATATGTCATAATGGATTTTATATACTTTCCTTTGTTTTTTTCTTTTCTTCTCTTCAAATCTAGGCTGCACGTAAATTAGCTATCGCCGAGGTTGATTTCGAAAGGGCTGAAGCACGTCTTGAGGCAGCAGAAAGGTAGAGAGGTGTACCTCATACCATCATTACACCGCTTGCAAAGAATGCATCTCATACACGCATCGTCCACTATGTTGCATGGTGTTGTGGTGGGCTTGTACCCTAGATTGAGTACTCCTCCCGTTTATATAATGTCTGAAAATATTTTATGCATTTTGGCATTGGATCAATTTTGTTGTTAACCCTTTTTTCTATTGGTTGGTTGGTTAACTTACAGACTGATTTTGTTGCCTTGAGGCAGATTACTTCCCCATGATCACATGGATAGTTGGAACTGGGCCTTTTTGACTTATGTTAAGAAAACGATATTCACCAAAGAGACTCTTTTCAACAACGAATTTATTATCAATCTGTACAGTCCTAGTTATATGGTTTTTTATATTAAGAAATTATATTCTGTGAGGAAATTTAAGCGGAGGTATGGATACATAAAATAGTAATAGTAGTATAAGATGCAATTAAAATACTTGTGATTATAATCATAGTTAAATATGAAGTGTCAAGTGGCAAAATAACTAGTATCATATATAGAATAACTCGTAGGATGGTACAGATGTTGGAAGGGTGTGTATAAGTATAGGGTTAGTAGGCTAGTATAAAACGTTACATAACATGGTGTGAAATTTTCAAAAACGATTCTGATTTAGAATGACAAGTGGAAACACTTCGAAGTGAGAATACAACTAATGATTATTAAAATCGTAGTAGTAAGGGAAAGGTACATAGACTTAGGCAGAAATAGGGATTGTGCAAAGGTGTCTGGCTTGAATTCATGAATGAATAGCCAAAGCCTCCACTGTCTTTAGAAGTTTAGAACGAAGATGAAACGTGGTTGGCAAGTTAGCATGAATTCGATAGATGATGATCTTAAAATTATGGTTGGGGTAGGTAGAGTGACAGGAGTCGATCAAGTGTTCTAGAATAAATAGAGCTTTGCACACCCTTCCTTTCTCCCTTATAAAACCATACTGTTGGAATATGTTCTCGTATCCGCCTGTGGAGAGCGTTCTATGATTTATGTCACTATTTTGAGCCAGATTACTTCCCGTGTGATCATGGGCAAATAAATTTTTGCTCGAAATATTAGCAAAATCAAAAGATTATCTGTCATGGGCTGTAAAAAAGCAACCATTAAAGAAATATTTAAAATAAAAAATAATTTCAATTTATTCTATTTCTTTTTAACTGCATGCTTCCCTTTTCGTCTATGAAAAATCCCGTCTTTGTTATTTTGCTGCACATCTATATATACTACATATATGTGCATACCATTGCTTGTGAATGGTGCAACTTGTCAAGATTTCTTGTACACTAGCAGTGACGGAGAGGAATTTAGTCGAAGCTGAAGCACGTATGGCAAAATCTGAAGGGTAAGTGTATGTTTCAGTTTCCTATTTACATGTTCATCATCTCTGACACCCCACTGTCCCCTTTTTGTGTTTAATTTTATCATAGATTTATTAATGAAATTAAGTCTAATTGACTCCTGCGACTTAGGGATTGACTTGTTACCACCAGGGAATAATCTCGTTGACTTAGAATATGTGGATGATATAGTCCTCCCTCCTACCTGAAGATGCACTGATATAATAGAGCAGAGTCTTCTGATGAACACCTTGATCAGCAATCTTCAAATGATTAGCATGCGATTTGCTCCTGTCAAATGTAAGATGATGAGGCTACAGGACTAGACTACATTGACTCACTCCTAGCTCAAAGATAGGCAGGAGTGGAGTGATGGTAAAGCGTGTTGACCACCACTTCACTCATTTGGGAAGTTGCATCAGCTCCAACTCACAGACTGATCGCTGACGAAGTTTCACCACGGATACAGAAGGCTCGTTTGGTATTTGCCAAATTACGCTATCTCTGACTTAGTAGACGTGATATCCGACTGGTTATCAATCAAAGCACATGTGTACTACTCACCAGTTTACTGCGTCCTCGTTTATGGCTACGGTGAGCCATGGCCATTGAAAGTGGAAGACATGAAAAGACCGAGCAGCTGTCTTTGATTGTAGTTGTCTGCGTTCTGTCTCACGTGTTAGGTGAGGTGGGAGAGTCAGTTAATAAGGTTGTGAAGTTACATCGATTGAGATGGTTAATACACATGTGTTACGCATTTATGCCTAGTCATCTCCTTCCCCGAAGGGAAATGTAAGCTGACTGACATAAGATGGATGACGTTGGAAAAGAGCCAGGTAGTGTTGGTCAAACAGAAACATGGCTTCATTAGTCAATCAAATCCATTACAGTTAGTTTAAGCTATTGATGGAGGGAGTTGTAGACTTGTTGGCTGGTTGTAGTCCTCGGAATGGTAAGAACCAATGAAAGCTGGAGATAATTATTGATATGGCTGAGAATCGTTCTCAATGGGGATGGGTTGATGCATTCACTCTTTATGATTTGTCAGCTGGTGTATTATTATTATTATTATTGTTCCCTTGGGTTCCTAGTGGAACATAGGGCTTCAACTGCACGTCTCCACTTGCTTCTGTCTTGTGCTGTTCTTTTCACTTGCGTCCATGTTATTCCATACTGTTTCATCTCCTCCTCACACGATCTCCTCCATGTCACCCTTGGACGTCCCACTCGCCGCTTCCCTTTCGGGTTCCACTCGAGGGCCTGACGCGCGATGTCACTCAACGGCCTCCTCAGCGAGTGTCCAATCCATCTCCACTTTCTCCTGCATATTTGTTGGGCGATTGGTTCCTGTTTCGTTTGTTCCCATAGCTTCTTGTTTGTGATTCTTTCCGGCCATCTAATCTTCAGTATGGAGCGAAGACAGTTGTTGATAAAGGTCTGCAACCTGTTGAAAATATTCTTGGTGACCCGCCAAGTTTCTGATCCGTAAAGCAAAATTGACTTCACGTTTGTATTGAAAATCCGAATTTTGTTGTTGATGGTGAGTGACGAAGATTTCCAGATTGGTTTCAGATTGATGAATGTGTTTCTCGCCTTCCCGATTCTCGATTTGACATCCTCGTCCGTTCCTCCTGTGGTTGAGACAATGCTCCCTAGATAAGTGAATGAAGTAACCTCTTTCAAATCCTTCCCGTTGATGGTGATTGGCGCTGGATGTTGCTGCTGTTGTTGTTGGTTGGTTATTTTCATAACCTCCTTCTTGTCTATGTTCACCTGGAGTCCTGTCTTTGCTGCTTCTTCGACCAGTTTGTCGGTTTTCGCTTGTAAGTCTTCGATTTTGTGTGACATCAAACATAAATCATCCGCGAAATCCAGGTCTTCTAGGTTCTTCACGTCGGTCCAGGATATCCCTGTCTTCTCGTTTCCCACTGTCTGACGCATAATCCAGTCCACCACAATTAGGAATATCATTGGTGATAATAAGCACCCTTGTCTGACTCCTGTGTTTACTCGAAACGCCTCGCTGAGTTTTCCGTTGTGGATCACTTGACATGTGCCGTTGTCGTACAGTTGTTGAATAAGGTTGATGAATATTTGGGGTACGCCGTAGTACTCGAGTAGTTTCCAAATTACTTCGCGGTCAACGCTGTCGAAGGCCTTCTCAAAGTCTATAAAGTTGAGGTAGAGATTTGATTGCCATTCCATGCTTTGTTCGATGATAATGCGTAGAGTTGCAATTTGGTCAGAACATGATTTGCCTTTCCTGAATCCAGCTTGTTCTGGTCGGAGTTCTGTATCCAGTGCGTCCTTTATTCTCTCCAGGATGATGCGACTCAGGATTTTACTTGGCGTCGACAGGAGCATGATTCCTCGCCAGTTCTTGCAGAGTCCTAGGTCGCCCTTCTTTGGTAGTTTCACCAGGTAACCTTTCCTCCAGTCAGTAGGCACCTTTCCCTCCTTCCAGATCTTTTGCAATAATGGAGTCAGCATATCTGCCGTCGTTTCTGGGTCCGCTTTCAGTGCTTCCGGGGGTATTCCATCTGGTCCAGCTGCTTTTCCAGCTTTCAGAAGCTTGATTGCATTCATGACTTCAGTTTTCGTTGGAGGATTGGTGTCAACTTGCAGTTGTGTACGTGCTGTTGTTGGTATTACTGGACGGGTTGTAGGTGGTGGTCGATTCAAGAGTCCTTTGAAGTGGTCCGCCCATTGTTTAATCTGTCTTTCTTCTTTGGTAATTGGGTTCCCTTGGCTGTCTTTTATAGGTTTCACTTGTGTTGATCTCTTCCCGGATAGAGACTTGGTTATCTGATATAGTGTCCTCAGGTCCCTTTTGCCTGCTGCCTTCTCAGCTTCAGTAGCCAGGTTGTCGTAGAATTGTCTTTTGTCCTTCCTGGCACTCTTCTTCACTTCTTTGTCCAGTGCTGTGTAAGTTGAGTTCAGCGTCTCTTTCTCTTGTCCATCTTTGCATTGAATCATTTTTTCTTTCACCTTTCTCCTCTCCTCTATTAGTTTCCAAGTGTCTGTTGAGAGCCATTCCTTGTCTTGTTTCTTCTTTCTTCCTAAAACCGTTGAGCACGTTTCGTTGAAAATTACCTTCAGAGAGTTCCAATGGTCTTCCACGGATGATTCCTCGGTGGTGCCACGTAGTGTTTCCTGCTTTGCTCTGACAGTTGCAGTGAAAGTGTCCTTTGTGGTTGTGTCTTTCAGTTTTTGCGTGTTGAACTTGCATTGTGGCCTATCCCCAGCTATCCTCGAGGCTTTCAGCTTCACCTTGAATGTCCCTTGTACTAGATAGTGGTCTGAACCCACATCTGCTCCCCTCCTCGATCTTGTGTCCAGTAGGCTCCGTCTCCACTTCCTTGAGATTGAAATGAAGTCTATCTGGTTTTTGGTGTGTCCATCTGGTGAAATCCATGTTGCCTTGTGTATATCCCTGTGTTTGAACACACTGCCACCAATCACCAAATCATTGAAGGCGCAGAAGTCTGAGAAGAGTTCACCATTTTCGTTCATTTCACCGAGGGCCTCACGACCCATGGTGAGTTCTCTTCCTGTATTGTCTCCTCCCAGTTTCGCATTCATGTCGCCCATCAGGATTTTGATATCGCTCTTTGGGACGTTGTCCATTACTGTTTGTAGTTGACTGTAGAAATCCTCCTTCTTCTCATGTTCTGAGGCGTTTGTAGGCGCGTAGCACTGAATGATTGTAACCTTTTTTCCTTTTGAGTTGAACCTGGCTGTCATTATCCTGGAGGAGATTGGTTCCCACTGCATGAGAGCTTTAGCCGCTGTTGGTGACATCATGATGGCTACTCCCTCGGTGTGCTCGTGATTGTCCTCTGGGTGACCGGAGTAGATTATTGTCTCTCCAGTTGATAGTTGGCTCCTTCCACATCCGTTCCATCTGCTCTCGCAGATTCCCAACACTTCTATTTTATACCTCCTCATTTCTGCGGCTACCTGAGCAGCCTTCCCAGCTTCGTACATTGTACGAACATTCCACGTCCCCATCCTTATTTTCGCTTTCATCGAAAGAAGGCACATCGGCTGACTGGCTTCCCGAAGGCTTTCACCAGCCCGCGTCATTTCACTTCCCCGATTCCAGCGAAAAATAAGGTCACTATTTGTAATTTTAGAATTTTGAATATATTTGTGCGTTGAAGTTTTAGTAGCAATTTGGTTAAGTTTTGGGGGTGGAGTTGCTAGCACCACGCCCCAACCCTCCCTCTTTATCCGGGCTTGGGACCGGCTAGAATACTAGTGACCTAGTAATCTAGACGAGGTTTGTCAGCTGATGTATTTGGTTATAAAAATTGTTAAAATCGGTACCCCATAATTTAGGACTATTTCTGTCGTCTGATAATTCCGCTACTTTTCCAGTTAATTTTTGCATAAAAAGGTAAATACTCTAATGTGTCACCACTTCTGTTTTTCTTTTCTAGACTTGTTGCTGAACTTGAGAATACCTTGAAAGATTTAGCAGCTAAATGGAAATCTATGGAGATTAGAAAAGAACAGGTATTTGTTGTTGTTGTTTTTTAGTATTTCTATGTTGGTTTTCATTATTTCGAGTCATGTAACTACTGTCCATTGTAAATATTGAATTTCCCTTGGTGAATATCCCTATGTTCTAGACATAGTATGTACTGAAGTCACTAGTTGATGATAACTGCTACCCTTGGATGTGATGGTCGGGCTTGTACAGCTCAGTGTCCCAATAAGCTACACTGGCTGGAACTTATGTTCCTGCGGCTTGACTAAAAGCAGTTACTATAGGTGGGTGGGTACATGGGTTCCAGAATCCAAAGGGATCTAATGGCTGTGCATAAACCTGTATTGGTCACTAGCAACCATGGGAGCATAGCCAGTTTCTGACGCTGCTCTGCTGCCGTGTGGATGATGTGACTTCAAGTCGAAGGCTCGGGACGGTGGTTGGAGTGGTCCCTTAAGACAACCACCTGCTTCGGTCTGGGCACCTGTTCAAGTATCCCAGCCCTTGCGCTAACAGCAATTAGTCATGAGAAGGAAGTCACTATTGGTCAATTCGTAGAGTTTTTAAAAATGTTTTATGGGCAACTGTTAGAAAATTATTTCGTCTAATTATCTGCTCTTAATCATAGTTTGATAAAAGCTAAATAGATGGTTAAAATCAATGGATGAGACGTGATTGGTTTTTCATTTATAGGTTAAAGCTCATGATAAGGTTGGCCCTTAGATCAATGAACAACTTATCTCACAGAAATTATGTTGAGACTCTCTTCAGTTGTTTACAATTTTTAAATCCAGTTACAATTGGTAAAAATAAAACAATAATTATCATTGAAAATCATCACCCCGGGTATTTGACTAGAAGTAGTCTGATTCCACAAGGCAGTAGAGCAGCGTCGATGACCAAACAAAAAAAACAGGTTCATACGCCTTTTCGGCTTCTGGAGCCTGCGTATACACCACCAAGGTTTGGCATCAGCTGTTTCCCAGCTCCTCTAGGTAGAAACTTGCACGCCTACCAAGTCCAGTTGTGAGCTCCAGCTAGACGTTCGAATTCACCCTTTCACTTTTGTGAGGAACACCCGCTGCTACGTGAAGGCATTAACTAGGACCACATGACTGAGATGTGCATTTTTAAGTAGTCAAAACTTTCAGGTGTTGTGTACTCTTCTGTTTCATTTCTGTGACCTTTTGGTTTGATATAAATTTTCTAAACTTTTGTAGTTCATTTACGCTTCCTCAAATTTTTCCTTTTCTTATTTGTTTACTTTATAGGCAATATGTGTGTGTGTGTGTGTTATGTTTGTGTGTGACTACTACTCATGTGTATTCTGAGTATTTTTTGTTTGCTGAAGTTGTGTCTTTTTTTCTTCTAAAAATATATTTTATTGCGGTTGTTTGCTTGGCGAATCAACTTCCATATACACCTCCCTCCCACAACTGAATTGACCTTAGTTAGTAATATCTTTTCTTTAGCATTTTGTTTGAGAGTCAGAGTTTGCTTGCATGAAATGCTTGATGAGAATGGTTTTTGACTACTGTCTGGATTGTTTAAGCAACGCCCCCAACCCCCACCCTCGGAATGCTCATACACACATGCATACACAAACAAAAGGTGCTAACTCTTATTATCATTTCTAATTCTTTCATTCATCGATTCAAGCAAAATAGTAGAACTTGAAGAGGAATTACGTGTTGTCGGTAATAATATGAAAGCTCTTGAAATCTCTGAACAAGAGGTAATATTAGAAGGAGAAGAAGAAATAGATATTTATTTATTTGATTGATATTTCTTCTTTTGTGCATTTTTGTTTAATTGATTAATTTTTAGCATTGAGAAGTAGAAAAAATCCGGATAATTTTTATTTTTTACCAAGGCTTCAACATTAATTAGTTTTATATAAGTGTCCTCACTCTACTTAAGCAGGTATACAGTGACGTGAGCCCATAAAAGTCTATTTGTGACGCAAAGAGAACAAAGTGGAGATGTTTTGCTAATCCCCTATGTTCCGCTCGGAACCCAAAGGAACACTGATATAATAATCATTCTGATTGGTTAATTTCTAGGCATCGGACGTCTGTCACTATATCACCAATAAAGGATAATCTATTGTTTATCTGTCTACATATCAGGTATTCTATGCTATTATGGACTGATGACAGGAAGTTTAAGCTATCCCTGTAGGTATATTGACGCATAAATCATCCCGATTACCATCAGTTCAAATGTGTTTTGTCTTTTGTGTAATTAAAACTCATGGGCTAAGAAATCAATACTTTTAACCATCATTGATACAAGATACCTTATGATTACGTTGAATGAACATAGTACTAAAGATTATTTTGACGAGAATCCCTTAAACTAAGTACAATCAGAGAAAGTGTAACTTTTCTTATGTAGAGATTGGTTACCTTCTGTTGAACAGGTGACTCAATCCAGTCTTGGACAGACTCAATCTACAGGTGACTTGGAGTCCAGGTAGTTTTACTATCTCGTAGATAAATAGAAATACACCTACACACAACGACACAAAGACTGAAGTGGTTACTTTCATTTTTGATTATTATTTTGTATTTACCCGTTGATTGATGATTCATATTACACTGGAATGGTCGGTTGGTCGGTCACTCCAATGATGACTGAAGGTTGTTATTTTATTGATGTTGGTTGATCGGTAGTGAAATTAAGACCTGGTGGTATCTGGGAGGAGACACCACCACCCCCTGTGGGGGGAAATGCAGCTACATCCAGCTGACGAGTCCAAATTAGTGGGACGAAATCAAGATTCTGCTGCTACCTGCCATCAATTAAATTTTCGCTTCCTTACCTTTTCTTAGCCTACTGATCATATCATATCGATATAGAAAGGATTATAGTGTAGTGCAGAGGTAAATAGAGAACACAGTCACAGTGGTATTAGATACCTGTAGCTGACTATGATGTTCTTGTTGATGATGAAACGTCCATTCATTGAACAACACTGTAGTGTTCATCATTAGTAATTAATTAAAAACTTTTGGAATTTATGTACTGTTGGATCGTGTCCTAGTGTCTACTGAATGGTCTACGAGCTCGCCTTGTAACCAAAAAGCCCTGGTTCGAAACCCGTCGGCGAGTACGTACTGTTGTGAAGCGTCCAGAACTATAGGACGATAGAAACAGCCCGTCTAGTACTCCACTTCTGGTTTTCCAATGGTTCTCTAACTGATTTCAACTCGTTATAAACCTTTAAGTAGAAGTAAGTCGATTTGTGATTTAACTGCATCCTTCTGTCGTGTATGTTGTGATGGATAATCACCACATCTTTTGGAAGATGTTATTGTGACAGGACATTCATAACGCCCAAACTTGATTGATCGACATCTACATCGAAACTACTCAAAATCTGAATACATATCTCTAACTTATTAAGGCGACTATAAGATAGATAATATTTCCTTAAGTTTTAATGTAAATTCATGGCCGGTAGGTAGATTCCACTATTTCAGAGTGAAGCTAACATTCATCGATGCCACAATGGTTAGCGGTAGCCAATTATACATCATGCCAATTGATAAAAGTTAAAGTTTACGAGTCATAGAATTTCATCCAACCTCAGTGGGTGTGAATGGTTGTCAACAGACTGGTCTGGGAATCTTAAAGTCATAGAGTCGGCACTTACTGCTGAAGAGTTGCAGACCAGGACAAAACAGCTACTTAACGCCTCTTGATTTTTCGACTCCCCTCTAACTCATGTTGGTGTGTGAAAAAATCCAAATTGAAATTAATCTAATTATTTTCAAGAGTTTCTCTCTAAGGATTTGATTTGTTTCAAGTTTTGATCACCGATTGATATTACTTAGAGAACCATTGAAAACCAGTACTGGGTTTGCGTCGGTCGTACAGCGGTAGAGTGCTCGCCAACTGCGCAAGTGGTCCGGGGTTCGATCCCCGACCGACGCATTCCTTTACCTCTCTAAGCCAGTAATAAGACTGGTAAAGAGGAAAGGTTGGGCATGAGGCTAGCAACCCCATCCCGTAAAAATAGACACCACAGCTACTGAAACTTCAAGTTTGAAGCCCTATGCTCCACTGGGAACGTAAAGGAATAAAAGATACTGGACAGCTGTTTTGTCAGCCTAGTTTGGGACTCTTCCACAGCAGTGCGCTCACCCACACACTAACGTGGTTCGAACCCGGGCCTTTTGGTTGCAGAGTGAAGACTATTTAAGCACTGGGACCTGATCCAGTGACCAGTTCATGAATTCCAACTTCTAACAATTCGTGATTTCAGCTCGACTGGCCCCAGCCAGTGTCATCCGCAGGGAGTATTTCTCCTCACTTCAGAGCGGATGGACCCCATTGGTCACGACTTCTTACTAGAGAACTCCAATCAACTTTGTCCTGAAGCCAGATTAATTTTCCATGGTTCTCTAACTGATCAAAAATTAATATCATTATTGTATCATTACAGGCATGTACTGGGTTCTCTTCATTTTTGTTATTTGTTCAACTCCTCTAGAGCCACAAGAGTGTATATCAAAATAAGAATAATAAATGTCTCCAGCCTTTGAGGTACTGAATACTTTCAGCTTTCACCAGTCTTAAATTAAATTCTATCTACTTCTGGGCTGAAAATGGTATTTAGGGTGAAATTCAGATGTGATCACGAACGTACTGACTGGGAACTCTGGGAACAAATCAGCCAAGGACCTATTGCTCAACAAATATTCCGAAGAAAATTGAGATAGATAAGAGAAAACCTTAGAATGATATTGCGTGCCTGGCCATCACTGAAGTGGAACCCGAAGGGGGAGCAACGAGTTGGACATTAGTCCGAGGGTGACATGCAGGAGATGAGAGACTGGGCAGTCGAGGGTCCATCTAAAGAGGACAGTAGAAAATAGAACAAAGTTGAGGCGTGCTGTGGAAGCCCTGTGTTTCACTCAGAACCCAAGTGAACAATAATAATAATACACAAGCTGACGACATCAGTTAGAGAACCATCACCAATATACTCCACGAACACTGGCATAACTTTGAAATTATAGGTCATTAGATCGGATCGGGTCCAGCGTGGTTGTGAATGTCCTATGAGCTCTCCATGTAATCAGGAAGGTCCTAGGTTCGACCCCCTGCTGTGGTGGGTGCCTACTAGTTAAGAGTCCCAAACAAGGACGAAACGGCTGTTCAGTACTCCCTGGTCTTACAATGGTTCTCTAATTGATATTCTGAGTTACCAATGACAATTATAGGATTGTAACTTTTTTCTTCCTTCAAGGTCTCCTAATTCATTCATTGTTCATTCACATTCCTTCATGTTTTCTATTCAAAATTCACTCTAAAATTCTAGTCAGCCCAAAGAGAAGAAAGTTATGAAGAAACTATCCGAGATTTAACTGAACGATTAAAGGCTGTAAGCCTTTTTTCAATTATTCACTTTGTTCTGTTAGGCCTGTTGTTTTTGGCATGTGTTCATTAGATTTGTTTGTGTTGCAGTGCCATTAAGTGAAGTGAAATGGAGTGGAGTGCTGATTTTGTATTTGTATTTGTTTATACCTCTATCGCATGTATTTTATTTTTCACCCTTAGATCGATAAAATCTTGGAATGAATGCACAACATATGACTTGATTGCCTGTTTAGTTGTTTGTTTGATGTGACCTTTTCTCACATGAGAGTGTCTGTCTGCCTGCCTACCTGACCACTACTACCGGTCGTCTTATTGACTTCCTGTTTTGTTTTTCTTATTCCATTGGTTTATTTACATTTATAAGTGCACTAGTGATTCGCACAGAAGTGCACTCTAGTGTCCACACGCACTCACCAACACATATGCGCAAACATACACACAAATCTACACACACACACACACACAGGTCAATTATACACATTCGATCATAGGACTTAAAGACGATTGTGATGGCAGCGACGAAAATTTTCTCTCGACGTAGTCATCAACTAGATAGCCAGATGTACATTCGTGTGTATTTATAGTAAAATAATCGGTTAGACAGTTGCAGAACTCTATTTCCACTCAAGTCTAATAAACAGGAAGATCGGATAAAAGGCATAGTAGGATCACAATCGCTGAGAAAATTAACTATTTCTTGTGCTTTTAGAGATTAAACACGTGGTAATAACAAAATAGGAAGCAAGTTTGGATAAACAACAGCAGTGTAGTTAGGTAATAGGATAATCCTTATCGATTGGACTGACTTGTTATGATAATCGTGGTAGGGACAACTGTTGGACGCATTTCTTTTGAATGCATAGCGTGGGCTTAAACTTTTGGATCCCTTTACAAAGAGAGAATGCAAGTGTGTGTTATATATAGTTCAGTAACAGAGCATCTGGTAAATCCAGGACATTCAGCTCCATTTGAAAATTCCTTCAAAGTCATGTATCCAAGTTCTGATCAAACCTCTCTCTGTCTCTCAAAGGGAGTGAGATCAAGGCATAGCTGAAGCACCAGCGACTCACAAGTTCATCCCCATGTTATGTATTCAAAAGAAATACGTCCAACCGTTTTCTCTACCATGACCATCTCTCAATAATGATTATCCTTTTACCCTTCTTATCTAATCTTCTTGTTTATTTCTGTTATTTTTACGTTTTAAAAAAATCCCTAATTGCACAAAAAAGTCAAGTTTCTCAGTAACTCTGTTCTTACTGTGTTTGTATTTTATGTGATCTTCCTGTTTATTACACTTTGTAATTTTATGAATTTCACCCTTGACTGGAAATAGATTTCTGGAAGTTTCTCATCGATTATTTACTATAAATACACAGGAGAATGTACGTCTGGCTATCTATCTAGTTGATGACTTCGTTGAAAAGAAAACTATCTTTGCTGCCATCAACCGTCTTTTTAATTATTCCTATGATCGACTGTGTATATCTGTGTTGATAATTGACTTGTGTGCGGAGAGTTGGGATCTTGTTGTTACTACCCCGAAGAAGTAACTGTGTACAGGTATGAAATGAAATTACGAAAGGAAGAGATCTGTTTGCTGACAGACACTAACTCACGTGTTCCCAGTTTATTTCTTTTTCCTGAGGAACTAAACAGGAGCATATTGATTTCCTGTCATCATATATCATTCTTTATTATACGTATTTCATTTCTCGTAATCTCACATGGTCGTTTTATTTTCATTTCTCTTCGCATATACACTATTGGATCGACTTAATACATATATTTTTAATTTGTGCATGTGTTTGACAATCCTGGAATGTCATGGTGATGAACATAACCAACTTGTACTGCTGCTGCATGTGTGTATATATAGTCAGCTGAGGTTGAAAAAGATTTGGAAGAACGTTTAAGTGTTTTAACTCATCATGTTAAGGAAGTAAGTTCATCTGTAATGTATTACATTTTTAATATAACTAAACAATGAGTACTTTGATTGAGAACCAGCGAAGTGGTGATTGATATCACGTCTACCAAGCTACAGATAGTGAAAGTTGGCAAATAACAAACGAGCCTGTTGTATCCGTGGTGAAATTTCGTCAGCGATCAGTCTGTGAGTGAAGTGGTGTTCAACACGCTCTACCATCACTTCACTCCTGCCAATCTTTGAGCTAGGAGTAAGTCGATGTAGTCTAGTCCTGTAGCCTCATTATCTTACATTTGACAGGAGCAAATCGCATGCTAATCATTCGAAGATTGCTGGTCAAGGTGTTCATCAGAAGACTCTGCTCTATTATATCAGTGCATCTTCAGGTAGGAGGTAGGACTATATCATCCACATATTGTAAGTCAACGAGATTATTCCCTGGTGGTAACAAGTCAATCCCTAAGTCGCAGGAGTCAGTTAGATTTAATTCCATTAGTACATCTATGATAAAATTAAACAGAAAAGGGGACAGTGGGTATCCTTGACGGACACCACTGGTTTTGATCACTTCAGATGAGAGACTCTTCATAGGCTCTTATGTGGCTGCGTGAGTTCGAGTAGAGTGCCTTGGTTAGTGCTATGTATTTCCTCGGCGTTCCCTTCACGGCCTTGTTACCTCTCGGTCGACGGAATCGAATGTCACTTTTAGGTCAAGAAATGTAACAATTGTTGGAGACCGGTTAGTATGCCTATGTTCTGTTCCAGAATCTGTCGAAGATATGAGTTTGCTTCAAAGTTGCAGCTACTCCTTGCTAACTGATGATTGCCTACAAGTACGAAACCCATAGATCTAGGTCAGATAAGTCTTCTTATCGGATCGCCTTAAACCATATCATAATATGATATTGCAATAATAATAGTGATAACTTTAATCCGAACAATAATAATTATACAGAATGGAATTTTAAGTGTTTTTATACATATTCTAACAATTTAGCTCCTTTTATAAATATGTCCATACATAAAATTTAAAATAGTGATAATAATATTAGTAGTGAAACCACTATAAACAGAATATCGGTGGAAACATAATGAAGTATAAGTAGATAATATCATAGATGCTACATGTAATAATGATCTTGGCTTTAGCTTTGCAGTTCAGATTACTGATTTAAAAGGTTTATAAGTTCCTTTCTGACATCTGAGTCTTCACACAAACACGCTTGCTAAAATGGTATGGTAGGAGTTTTATATATTTAATGACTGTACGAGCATAAATTCTTTTGAAGTTTCTTCTGGTTTTACCCATGAAGAGATACAAGGAGGAAGTTTGGAATAAGTGGAGAGGATGTTCGGCATCAGACAAGATGGCTTTAGCTAACTGCTTGAGAAAATTCAAGTGCCTGTTGACAATAATGGCAGTCAGCACCCCACTAACCCTACTTAAAGCCCTCATTGTTCTACATAATATGATATAGTCTTTCTTGAGAAGCACAGGGAAGAATAAGGGTGAACAATAAAGAAGAATGGTCAGGGTACATGAATTAATAAATTGTAAGAGGAGAGGTTGAGTTATTACACAAAGTCTAAACTTCTTTATGTAATAAGTCAAACGAAAATTTTTCTTAGAAATCCACAAGATCTGAGACGATCAACAGAGATTCGAAGAGAAACTGTTGTCGAGATAAGAGATATTCGATTTACTCCCTATCACACAGTGCCGTCAGTATTACAGGAATCATGGGACTGAATCAGTCAGTCCACGCAAGTCTTTTTCTCATCTGAAACTAAAATCAACAGTATGACAATTTAGATGGATTTAGTTTAAGACCATTTGAGTGAGACCATTGATTAACTTCGAATAAGAATCTATTCATATATGAACAGTCCAATGCAGAAACTACTGGGACAGCAATGGTTAGATCATTGGCATATTTCATGAAGTACAGATTGTGTACTTTGATTTCGTCTTTATTGTATTTTTGTTGAATGTGTGTCAAGAAGAATAGGTTGGAAGTAATTTAACACTACTGCATGTCTCCATTATTTTCACCGGAATGCTATTCGCATGCAAATAGGAGAGAATGCAATTTCAACTACAGCTGGCGCCGCCACTGTATTTGAATGTGTTGGCATCGTGACGTGAAATTCACTCAAAGTATATATCACTACTGTTATACTGACTTTCTTACTTACATACCTGTTGTGTTCCTGTAGGCTGAACAACGAGCTGCTGAAGCTGAACGTCAAGTCTCCAAATTACAAAATGAGGTTGATCATTTGGAAGGTGCGATTCTCCCGTCGATGCATAACATGCTTGCTCAATAACAGTGTGCATGCATAAGCATGTAATGCATTTTTAGGCATAACCTTATACGGTTTACTCACTTGAGTTCATGCGTCCACACACACACAGACACTCAAAGACACTTGTTTAAAGTGTCTTGACCGTAGATATTCTCCAAAACCGCATGTCTCTGTCATGGAGGAGAGAGGCATATGTGCGTGCGTGCGAGCCTGTGTGTGTTTAAGGAGTTCCTTTCTTCCTGGGTATTAGTTTTCATATTTCCTCCTTATTTTACTTGTATGCCTTGACTGCTTGCTGTGTGCTTATAATATAACAAATTCAAATTGAAATTAATACAGGCTGAATCTCGAGCTAACGCTGCTGAAGCTGACGTCAACCGACGTGTTTTGGATATTAAAAAGGCTAAAGGTGAGTGAGTGAGGGAGTATTAATTTCTCTGTTTATTTGCTTTTTTCTAACTTTTTTTGAGTAAATTACTTTCAAAATACCCTCACTGAGCTTTGAAAAAGTTCCCAGCTCATCCTTTTCCCATTAATTATGTTTTATCTAACGCAATACCACAAAAGTGTGTTCTCACCTGAAAGCTTTACATAAGATTTGTGCTACTGCCTGATTTTAAGTAGTATACGGGATGAAATAGCAAAAAGTAAATTAACTTGAATTAATAATCCCCATTGTGCGTCAGTGGCACAGCGGTAGAATGTTTGCCGACCACACATGTGGTCCGGGGTTCGATCCCCAGTCGACGCACTCCTTGCTACCTCGCTAAGCCAGTAATAAGACTGGTAAAGGGGGAAGGTTGGGTATGAGGCTAGCAAACCCATCCCGTAAAAAAATAAACACCACTGCTACGGAAAATTCTAAGCTCACAGCTTGAAGCCCCATGTTCCACTGGGAACGTAAAGGAATATTAAAAAAATATAATCCCCACTGAGACATAAAAACAAAGAATTTAGTGGAAAAACTTTTTTTTCGATGATTTCATTTTCATAGCTGTACAATCATATATGATTATTAGTTACAAATTTTGATTGGATATATAAATAACTAAGTAAATAAATAAGGGCCAACCGAAAGTTCAGTAGACGACATGTGTGAACTAGATAATCGGAAAATAAAGTACATTCGGAAATGTGAATTATTATTAATGTTGTCCTCTTGGGTTCCCAGTGGAACATAGGGCCTCAGCAATACATCTTCACTTTTCAAGTGTTGGTTTGTAGGGATTTGATTGGTTACAGGATTTCATCATGAGCTGACACCAGTTAGAGAACCATTGGAAAACCTGGGAGTACTGGACAGCTGTTTCGTCCTAGTTTGGGACTCTTCAGCAGTACGCACCCACCGGGATTCGAACCCAGGACCTTCTGGTTACAAGGCGAGCTCGTATACCATTAAGCCACTGGGACCCGATCCAATGGTCCATGAATTCTAACTTCTGCCAATTCACGACATAGCGCGACCCCTAGCCAATGTCTTCGGCGAGTATTTGTCCTCACGCCCGACCTGCTGCACCCTACTGGTCACGACTTCTCACTAGAACCCCAGGTGACTACCCACCTGAATAGGGCAAGTCGCTAGTGAGCATCTCATTGATTTTCAAGTGTTGGTTTGTAGGGATTTGATTGGTTACAGGATTTCATCATGAGCTGACATCAGTTAGAGAACCATTGGAAAACCTGGGAGTACTGGACAGCTGTTTCGTCCTAGTTTGGGACTCTTCAGCAGTACGCACCCACCGGGATTCGAACCCAGGACCTTCTGGTTACAAGGCGAGCTCGTATACCATTAAGCCACTGGGACCCGATCCAATGGTCCATGAATTCTAACTTCTGCCAATTCACGACATAGCGCGACCCCTAGCCAATGTCTTCGGCGAGTATTTGTCCTCACGCCCGACCTGCTGCACCCTACTGGTCACGACTTCTCACTAGAACCCCAGGTGACTACCTACCTGAATAGGGCAAGTCGCTAGTGAGCATCTCATTGATTTTCAAGTGTTGGTTTGTAGGGATTTGATTGGTTACAGGATTTCATCATGAGCTGACACCAGTTAGAGAACCATTGGAAAACCTGGGAGTACTGGACAGCTGTTTCGTCCTAGTTTGGGACTCTTCAGCAGTACGCACCCACCGGGATTCGAACCCAGGACCTTCTGGTTACAAGGCGAGCTCGTATACCATTAAGCCACTGGGACCCGATCCAATGGTCCATGAATTCTAACTTCTGCCAATTCACGACATAGCGCGACCCCTAGCCAATGTCTTCGGCGAGTATTTGTCCTCACGCCCGACCTGCTGCACCCTACTGGTCACGACTTCTCACTAGAACCCCAGGTGACTACCCACCTGAATAGGGCAAGTCGCTAGTGAGCATCTCATTGATTTTCAAGTGTTGGTTTGTAGGGATTTGATTGGTTACAGGATTTCATCATGAGCTGACACCAGTTAGAGAACCATTGGAAAACCTGGGAGTACTGGACAGCTGTTTCGTCCTAGTTTGGGACTCTTCAGCAGTACGCACCCACCGGGATTCGAACCCAGGACCTTCTGGTTACAAGGCGAGCTCGTATACCATTAAGCCACTGGGACCCGATCCAATGGTCCATGAATTCTAACTTCTGCCAATTCACGACATAGCGCGACCCCTAGCCAATGTCTTCGGCGAGTATTTGTCCTCACGCCCGACCTGCTGCACCCTACTGGTCACGACTTCTCACTAGAACCCCAGGTGACTACCCACCTGAATAGGGCAAGTCGCTAGTGAGCATCTCATTGATTTTCAAGTGTTGGTTTGTAGGGATTTGATTGGTTACAGGATTTCATCATGAGCTGACACCAGTTAGAGAACCATTGGAAAACCTGGGAGTACTGGACAGCTGTTTCGTCCTAGTTTGGGACTCTTCAGCAGTACGCACCCACCGGGATTCGAACCCAGGACCTTCTGGTTACAAGGCGAGCTCGTATACCATTAAGCCACTGGGACCCGATCCAATGGTCCATGAATTCTAACTTCTGCCAATTCACGACATAGCGCGACCCCTAGCCAATGTCTTCGGCGAGTATTTGTCCTCACGCCCGACCTGCTGCACCCTACTGGTCACGACTTCTCACTAGAACCCCAGGTGACTACCCACCTGAATAGGGCAAGTCGCTAGTGAGCATCTCATTGATTTTCAAGTGTTGGTTTGTAGGGATTTGATTGGTTACAGGATTTCATCATGAGCTGACACCAGTTAGAGAACCATTGGAAAACCTGGGAGTACTGGACAGCTGTTTCGTCCTAGTTTGGGACTCTTCAGCAGTACGCACCCACCGGGATTCGAACCCAGGACCTTCTGGTTACAAGGCGAGCTCGTATACCATTAAGCCACTGGGACCCGATCCAATGGTCCATGAATTCTAACTTCTGCCAATTCACGACATAGCGCGACCCCTAGCCAATGTCTTCGGCGAGTATTTGTCCTCACGCCCGACCTGCTGCACCCTACTGGTCACGACTTCTCACTAGAACCCCAGGTGACTACCCACCTGAATAGGGCAAGTCGCTAGTGAGCATCTCATTGATTTTCAAGTGTTGGTTTGTAGGGATTTGATTGGTTACAGGATTTCATCATGAGCTGACACCAGTTAGAGAACCATTGGAAAACCTGGGAGTACTGGACAGCTGTTTCGTCCTAGTTTGGGACTCTTCAGCAGTACGCACCCACCGGGATTCGAACCCAGGACCTTCTGGTTACAAGGCGAGCTCGTATACCATTAAGCCACTGGGACCCGATCCAATGGTCCATGAATTCTAACTTCTGCCAATTCACGACATAGCGCGACCCCTAGCCAATGTCTTCGGCGAGTATTTGTCCTCACGCCCGACCTGCTGCACCCTACTGGTCACGACTTCTCACTAGAACCCCAGGTGACTACCCACCTGAATAGGGCAAGTCGCTAGTGAGCATCTCATTGATTTTCAAGTGTTGGTTTGTAGGGATTTGATTGGTTACAGGATTTCATCATGAGCTGACACCAGTTAGAGAACCATTGGAAAACCTGGGAGTACTGGACAGCTGTTTCGTCCTAGTTTGGGACTCTTCAGCAGTACGCACCCACCGGGATTCGAACCCAGGACCTTCTGGTTACAAGGCGAGCTCGTATACCATTAAGCCACTGGGACCCGATCCAATGGTCCATGAATTCTAACTTCTGCCAATTCACGACATAGCGCGACCCCTAGCCAATGTCTTCGGCGAGTATTTGTCCTCACGCCCGACCTGCTGCACCCTACTGGTCACGACTTCTCACTAGAACCCCAGGTGACTACCCACCTGAATAGGGCAAGTCGCTAGTGAGCATCTCATTGATTTTCAAGTGTTGGTTTGTAGGGATTTGATTGGTTACAGGATTTCATCATGAGCTGACACCAGTTAGAGAACCATTGGAAAACCTGGGAGTACTGGACAGCTGTTTCGTCCTAGTTTGGGACTCTTCAGCAGTACGCACCCACCGGGATTCGAACCCAGGACCTTCTGGTTACAAGGCGAGCTCGTATACCATTAAGCCACTGGGACCCGATCCAATGGTCCATGAATTCTAACTTCTGCCAATTCACGACATAGCGCGACCCCTAGCCAATGTCTTCGGCGAGTATTTGTCCTCACGCCCGACCTGCTGCACCCTACTGGTCACGACTTCTCACTAGAACCCCAGGTGACTACCTACCTGAATAGGGCAAGTCGCTAGTGAGCATCTCATTGATTTTCAAGTGTTGGTTTGTAGGGATTTGATTGGTTACAGGATTTCATCATGAGCTGACACCAGTTAGAGAACCATTGGAAAACCTGGGAGTACTGGACAGCTGTTTCGTCCTAGTTTGGGACTCTTCAGCAGTACGCACCCACCGGGATTCGAACCCAGGACCTTCTGGTTACAAGGCGAGCTCGTATACCATTAAGCCACTGGGACCCGATCCAATGGTCCATGAATTCTAACTTCTGCCAATTCACGACATAGCGCGACCCCTAGCCAATGTCTTCGGCGAGTATTTGTCCTCACGCCCGACCTGCTGCACCCTACTGGTCACGACTTCTCACTAGAACCCCAGGTGACTACCCACCTGAATAGGGCAAGTCGCTAGTGAGCATCTCATTGATTTTCAAGTGTTGGTTTGTAGGGATTTGATTGGTTACAGGATTTCATCATGAGCTGACACCAGTTAGAGAACCATTGGAAAACCTGGGAGTACTGGACAGCTGTTTCGTCCTAGTTTGGGACTCTTCAGCAGTACGCACCCACCGGGATTCGAACCCAGGACCTTCTGGTTACAAGGCGAGCTCGTATACCATTAAGCCACTGGGACCCGATCCAATGGTCCATGAATTCTAACTTCTGCCAATTCACGACATAGCGCGACCCCTAGCCAATGTCTTCGGCGAGTATTTGTCCTCACGCCCGACCTGCTGCACCCTACTGGTCACGACTTCTCACTAGAACCCCAGGTGACTACCCACCTGAATAGGGCAAGTCGCTAGTGAGCATCTCATTGATTTTCAAGTGTTGGTTTGTAGGGATTTGATTGGTTACAGGATTTCATCATGAGCTGACACCAGTTAGAGAACCATTGGAAAACCTGGGAGTACTGGACAGCTGTTTCGTCCTAGTTTGGGACTCTTCAGCAGTACGCACCCACCGGGATTCGAACCCAGGACCTTCTGGTTACAAGGCGAGCTCGTATACCATTAAGCCACTGGGACCCGATCCAATGGTCCATGAATTCTAACTTCTGCCAATTCACGACATAGCGCGACCCCTAGCCAATGTCTTCGGCGAGTATTTGTCCTCACGCCCGACCTGCTGCACCCTACTGGTCACGACTTCTCACTAGAACCCCAGGTGACTACCTACCTGAATAGGGCAAGTCGCTAGTGAGCATCTCATTGATTTTCAAGTGTTGGTTTGTAGGGATTTGATTGGTTACAGGATTTCATCATGAGCTGACACCAGTTAGAGAACCATTGGAAAACCTGGGAGTACTGGACAGCTGTTTCGTCCTAGTTTGGGACTCTTCAGCAGTACGCACCCACCGGGATTCGAACCCAGGACCTTCTGGTTACAAGGCGAGCTCGTATACCATTAAGCCACTGGGACCCGATCCAATGGTCCATGAATTCTAACTTCTGCCAATTCACGACATAGCGCGACCCCTAGCCAATGTCTTCGGCGAGTATTTGTCCTCACGCCCGACCTGCTGCACCCTACTGGTCACGACTTCTCACTAGAACCCCAGGTGACTACCCACCTGAATAGGGCAAGTCGCTAGTGAGCATCTCATTGATTTTCAAGTGTTGGTTTGTAGGGATTTGATTGGTTACAGGATTTCATCATGAGCTGACACCAGTTAGAGAACCATTGGAAAACCTGGGAGTACTGGACAGCTGTTTCGTCCTAGTTTGGGACTCTTCAGCAGTACGCACCCACCGGGATTCGAACCCAGGACCTTCTGGTTACAAGGCGAGCTCGTATACCATTAAGCCACTGGGACCCGATCCAATGGTCCATGAATTCTAACTTCTGCCAATTCACGACATAGCGCGACCCCTAGCCAATGTCTTCGGCGAGTATTTGTCCTCACGCCCGACCTGCTGCACCCTACTGGTCACGACTTCTCACTAGAACCCCAGGTGACTACCTACCTGAATAGGGTAAGTCGCTAGTGAGCATCTCATTGATTTTCAAGTGTTGGTTTGTAGGGATTTGATTGGTTACAGGATTTCATCATGAGCTGACACCAGTTAGAGAACCATTGGAAAACCTGGGAGTACTGGACAGCTGTTTCGTCCTAGTTTGGGACTCTTCAGCAGTACGCACCCACCGGGATTCGAACCCAGGACCTTCTGGTTACAAGGCGAGCTCGTATACCATTAAGCCACTGGGACCCGATCCAATGGTCCATGAATTCTAACTTCTGCCAATTCACGACATAGCGCGACCCCTAGCCAATGTCTTCGGCGAGTATTTGTCCTCACGCCCGACCTGCTGCACCCTACTGGTCACGACTTCTCACTAGAACCCCAGGTGACTACCCACCTGAATAGGGCAAGTCGCTAGTGAGCATCTCATTGATTTTCAAGTGTTGGTTTGTAGGGATTTGATTGGTTACAGGATTTCATCATGAGCTGACACCAGTTAGAGAACCATTGGAAAACCTGGGAGTACTGGACAGCTGTTTCGTCCTAGTTTGGGACTCTTCAGCAGTACGCACCCACCGGGATTCGAACCCAGGACCTTCTGGTTACAAGGCGAGCTCGTATACCATTAAGCCACTGGGACCCGATCCAATGGTCCATGAATTCTAACTTCTGCCAATTCACGACATAGCGCGACCCCTAGCCAATGTCTTCGGCGAGTATTTGTCCTCACGCCCGACCTGCTGCACCCTACTGGTCACGACTTCTCACTAGAACCCCAGGTGACTACCCACCTGAATAGGGCAAGTCGCTAGTGAGCATCTCATTGATTTTCAAGTGTTGGTTTGTAGGGATTTGATTGGTTACAGGATTTCATCATGAGCTGACACCAGTTAGAGAACCATTGGAAAACCTGGGAGTACTGGACAGCTGTTTCGTCCTAGTTTGGGACTCTTCAGCAGTACGCACCCACCGGGATTCGAACCCAGGACCTTCTGGTTACAAGGCGAGCTCGTATACCATTAAGCCACTGGGACCCGATCCAATGGTCCATGAATTCTAACTTCTGCCAATTCACGACATAGCGCGACCCCTAGCCAATGTCTTCGGCGAGTATTTGTCCTCACGCCCGACCTGCTGCACCCTACTGGTCACGACTTCTCACTAGAACCCCAGGTGACTACCTACCTGAATAGGGCAAGTCGCTAGTGAGCATCTCATTGATTTTCAAGTGTTGGTTTGTAGGGATTTGATTGGTTACAGGATTTCATCATGAGCTGACACCAGTTAGAGAACCATTGGAAAACCTGGGAGTACTGGACAGCTGTTTCGTCCTAGTTTGGGACTCTTCAGCAGTACGCACCCACCGGGATTCGAACCCAGGACCTTCTGGTTACAAGGCGAGCTCGTATACCATTAAGCCACTGGGACCCGATCCAATGGTCCATGAATTCTAACTTCTGCCAATTCACGACATAGCGCGACCCCTAGCCAATGTCTTCGGCGAGTATTTGTCCTCACGCCCGACCTGCTGCACCCTACTGGTCACGACTTCTCACTAGAACCCCAGGTGACTACCCACCTGAATAGGGCAAGTCGCTAGTGAGCATCTCATTGATTTTCAAGTGTTGGTTTGTAGGGATTTGATTGGTTACAGGATTTCATCATGAGCTGACACCAGTTAGAGAACCATTGGAAAACCTGGGAGTACTGGACAGCTGTTTCGTCCTAGTTTGGGACTCTTCAGCAGTACGCACCCACCGGGATTCGAACCCAGGACCTTCTGGTTACAAGGCGAGCTCGTATACCATTAAGCCACTGGGACCCGATCCAATGGTCCATGAATTCTAACTTCTGCCAATTCACGACATAGCGCGACCCCTAGCCAATGTCTTCGGCGAGTATTTGTCCTCACGCCCGACCTGCTGCACCCTACTGGTCACGACTTCTCACTAGAACCCCAGGTGACTACCTACCTGAATAGGGCAAGTCGCTAGTGAGCATCTCATTGATTTTCAAGTGTTGGTTTGTAGGGATTTGATTGGTTACAGGATTTCATCATGAGCTGACACCAGTTAGAGAACCATTGGAAAACCTGGGAGTACTGGACAGCTGTTTCGTCCTAGTTTGGGACTCTTCAGCAGTACGCACCCACCGGGATTCGAACCCAGGACCTTCTGGTTACAAGGCGAGCTCGTATACCATTAAGCCACTGGGACCCGATCCAATGGTCCATGAATTCTAACTTCTGCCAATTCACGACATAGCGCGACCCCTAGCCAATGTCTTCGGCGAGTATTTGTCCTCACGCCCGACCTGCTGCACCCTACTGGTCACGACTTCTCACTAGAACCCCAGGTGACTACCCACCTGAATAGGGCAAGTCGCTAGTGAGCATCTCATTGATTTTCAAGTGTTGGTTTGTAGGGATTTGATTGGTTACAGGATTTCATCATGAGCTGACACCAGTTAGAGAACCATTGGAAAACCTGGGAGTACTGGACAGCTGTTTCGTCCTAGTTTGGGACTCTTCAGCAGTACGCACCCACCGGGATTCGAACCCAGGACCTTCTGGTTACAAGGCGAGCTCGTATACCATTAAGCCACTGGGACCCGATCCAATGGTCCATGAATTCTAACTTCTGCCAATTCACGACATAGCGCGACCCCTAGCCAATGTCTTCGGCGAGTATTTGTCCTCACGCCCGACCTGCTGCACCCTACTGGTCACGACTTCTCACTAGAACCCCAGGTGACTACCCACCTGAATAGGGCAAGTCGCTAGTGAGCATCTCATTGATTTTCAAGTGTTGGTTTGTAGGGATTTGATTGGTTACAGGATTTCATCATGAGCTGACACCAGTTAGAGAACCATTGGAAAACCTGGGAGTACTGGACAGCTGTTTCGTCCTAGTTTGGGACTCTTCAGCAGTACGCACCCACCGGGATTCGAACCCAGGACCTTCTGGTTACAAGGCGAGCTCGTATACCATTAAGCCACTGGGACCCGATCCAATGGTCCATGAATTCTAACTTCTGCCAATTCACGACATAGCGCGACCCCTAGCCAATGTCTTCGGCGAGTATTTGTCCTCACGCCCGACCTGCTGCACCCTACTGGTCACGACTTCTCACTAGAACCCCAGGTGACTACCCACCTGAATAGGGCAAGTCGCTAGTGAGCATCTCATTGATTTTCAAGTGTTGGTTTGTAGGGATTTGATTGGTTACAGGATTTCATCATGAGCTGACACCAGTTAGAGAACCATTGGAAAACCTGGGAGTACTGGACAGCTGTTTCGTCCTAGTTTGGGACTCTTCAGCAGTACGCACCCACCGGGATTCGAACCCAGGACCTTCTGGTTACAAGGCGAGCTCGTATACCATTAAGCCACTGGGACCCGATCCAATGGTCCATGAATTCTAACTTCTGCCAATTCACGACATAGCGCGACCCCTAGCCAATGTCTTCGGCGAGTATTTGTCCTCACGCCCGACCTGCTGCACCCTACTGGTCACGACTTCTCACTAGAACCCCAGGTGACTACCCACCTGAATAGGGCAAGTCGCTAGTGAGCATCTCATTGATTTTCAAGTGTTGGTTTGTAGGGATTTGATTGGTTACAGGATTTCATCATGAGCTGACACCAGTTAGAGAACCATTGGAAAACCTGGGAGTACTGGACAGCTGTTTCGTCCTAGTTTGGGACTCTTCAGCAGTACGCACCCACCGGGATTCGAACCCAGGACCTTCTGGTTACAAGGCGAGCTCGTATACCATTAAGCCACTGGGACCCGATCCAATGGTCCATGAATTCTAACTTCTGCCAATTCACGACATAGCGCGACCCCTAGCCAATGTCTTCGGCGAGTATTTGTCCTCACGCCCGACCTGCTGCACCCTACTGGTCACGACTTCTCACTAGAACCCCAGGTGACTACCTACCTGAATAGGGCAAGTCGCTAGTGAGCATCTCATTGATTTTCAAGTGTTGGTTTGTAGGGATTTGATTGGTTACAGGATTTCATCATGAGCTGACACCAGTTAGAGAACCATTGGAAAACCTGGGAGTACTGGACAGCTGTTTCGTCCTAGTTTGGGACTCTTCAGCAGTACGCACCCACCGGGATTCGAACCCAGGACCTTCTGGTTACAAGGCGAGCTCGTATACCATTAAGCCACTGGGACCCGATCCAATGGTCCATGAATTCTAACTTCTGCCAATTCACGACATAGCGCGACCCCTAGCCAATGTCTTCGGCGAGTATTTGTCCTCACGCCCGACCTGCTGCACCCTACTGGTCACGACTTCTCACTAGAACCCCAGGTGACTACCCACCTGAATAGGGCAAGTCGCTAGTGAGCATCTCATTGATTTTCAAGTGTTGGTTTGTAGGGATTTGATTGGTTACAGGATTTCATCATGAGCTGACACCAGTTAGAGAACCATTGGAAAACCTGGGAGTACTGGACAGCTGTTTCGTCCTAGTTTGGGACTCTTCAGCAGTACGCACCCACCGGGATTCGAACCCAGGACCTTCTGGTTACAAGGCGAGCTCGTATACCATTAAGCCACTGGGACCCGATCCAATGGTCCATGAATTCTAACTTCTGCCAATTCACGACATAGCGCGACCCCTAGCCAATGTCTTCGGCGAGTATTTGTCCTCACGCCCGACCTGCTGCACCCTACTGGTCACGACTTCTCACTAGAACCCCAGGTGACTACCCACCTGAATAGGGCAAGTCGCTAGTGAGCATCTCATTGATTTTCAAGTGTTGGTTTGTAGGGATTTGATTGGTTACAGGATTTCATCATGAGCTGACACCAGTTAGAGAACCATTGGAAAACCTGGGAGTACTGGACAGCTGTTTCGTCCTAGTTTGGGACTCTTCAGCAGTACGCACCCACCGGGATTCGAACCCAGGACCTTCTGGTTACAAGGCGAGCTCGTATACCATTAAGCCACTGGGACCCGATCCAATGGTCCATGAATTCTAACTTCTGCCAATTCACGACATAGCGCGACCCCTAGCCAATGTCTTCGGCGAGTATTTGTCCTCACGCCCGACCTGCTGCACCCTACTGGTCACGACTTCTCACTAGAACCCCAGGTGACTACCCACCTGAATAGGGCAAGTCGCTAGTGAGCATCTCATTGATTTTCAAGTGTTGGTTTGTAGGGATTTGATTGGTTACAGGATTTCATCATGAGCTGACACCAGTTAGAGAACCATTGGAAAACCTGGGAGTACTGGACAGCTGTTTCGTCCTAGTTTGGGACTCTTCAGCAGTACGCACCCACCGGGATTCGAACCCAGGACCTTCTGGTTACAAGGCGAGCTCGTATACCATTAAGCCACTGGGACCCGATCCAATGGTCCATGAATTCTAACTTCTGCCAATTCACGACATAGCGCGACCCCTAGCCAATGTCTTCGGCGAGTATTTGTCCTCACGCCCGACCTGCTGCACCCTACTGGTCACGACTTCTCACTAGAACCCCAGGTGACTACCCACCTGAATAGGGCAAGTCGCTAGTGAGCATCTCATTGATTTTCAAGTGTTGGTTTGTAGGGATTTGATTGGTTACAGGATTTCATCATGAGCTGACACCAGTTAGAGAACCATTGGAAAACCTGGGAGTACTGGACAGCTGTTTCGTCCTAGTTTGGGACTCTTCAGCAGTACGCACCCACCGGGATTCGAACCCAGGACCTTCTGGTTACAAGGCGAGCTCGTATACCATTAAGCCACTGGGACCCGATCCAATGGTCCATGAATTCTAACTTCTGCCAATTCACGACATAGCGCGACCCCTAGCCAATGTCTTCGGCGAGTATTTGTCCTCACGCCCGACCTGCTGCACCCTACTGGTCACGACTTCTCACTAGAACCCCAGGTGACTACCCACCTGAATAGGGCAAGTCGCTAGTGAGCATCTCATTGATTTTCAAGTGTTGGTTTGTAGGGATTTGATTGGTTACAGGATTTCATCATGAGCTGACACCAGTTAGAGAACCATTGGAAAACCTGGGAGTACTGGACAGCTGTTTCGTCCTAGTTTGGGACTCTTCAGCAGTACGCACCCACCGGGATTCGAACCCAGGACCTTCTGGTTACAAGGCGAGCTCGTATACCATTAAGCCACTGGGACCCGATCCAATGGTCCATGAATTCTAACTTCTGCCAATTCACGACATAGCGCGACCCCTAGCCAATGTCTTCGGCGAGTATTTGTCCTCACGCCCGACCTGCTGCACCCTACTGGTCACGACTTCTCACTAGAACCCCAGGTGACTACCCACCTGAATAGGGCAAGTCGCTAGTGAGCATCTCATTGATTTTCAAGTGTTGGTTTGTAGGGATTTGATTGGTTACAGGATTTCATCATGAGCTGACACCAGTTAGAGAACCATTGGAAAACCTGGGAGTACTGGACAGCTGTTTCGTCCTAGTTTGGGACTCTTCAGCAGTACGCACCCACCGGGATTCGAACCCAGGACCTTCTGGTTACAAGGCGAGCTCGTATACCATTAAGCCACTGGGACCCGATCCAATGGTCCATGAATTCTAACTTCTGCCAATTCACGACATAGCGCGACCCCTAGCCAATGTCTTCGGCGAGTATTTGTCCTCACGCCCGACCTGCTGCACCCTACTGGTCACGACTTCTCACTAGAACCCCAGGTGACTACCCACCTGAATAGGGCAAGTCGCTAGTGAGCATCTCATTGATTTTCAAGTGTTGGTTTGTAGGGATTTGATTGGTTACAGGATTTCATCATGAGCTGACACCAGTTAGAGAACCATTGGAAAACCTGGGAGTACTGGACAGCTGTTTCGTCCTAGTTTGGGACTCTTCAGCAGTACGCACCCACCGGGATTCGAACCCAGGACCTTCTGGTTACAAGGCGAGCTCGTATACCATTAAGCCACTGGGACCCGATCCAATGGTCCATGAATTCTAACTTCTGCCAATTCACGACATAGCGCGACCCCTAGCCAATGTCTTCGGCGAGTATTTGTCCTCACGCCCGACCTGCTGCACCCTACTGGTCACGACTTCTCACTAGAACCCCAGGTGACTACCCACCTGAATAGGGCAAGTCGCTAGTGAGCATCTCATTGATTTTCAAGTGTTGGTTTGTAGGGATTTGATTGGTTACAGGATTTCATCATGAGCTGACACCAGTTAGAGAACCATTGGAAAACCTGGGAGTACTGGACAGCTGTTTCGTCCTAGTTTGGGACTCTTCAGCAGTACGCACCCACCGGGATTCGAACCCAGGACCTTCTGGTTACAAGGCGAGCTCGTATACCATTAAGCCACTGGGACCCGATCCAATGGTCCATGAATTCTAACTTCTGCCAATTCACGACATAGCGCGACCCCTAGCCAATGTCTTCGGCGAGTATTTGTCCTCACGCCCGACCTGCTGCACCCTACTGGTCACGACTTCTCACTAGAACCCCAGGTGACTACCCACCTGAATAGGGCAAGTCGCTAGTGAGCATCTCATTGATTTTCAAGTGTTGGTTTGTAGGGATTTGATTGGTTACAGGATTTCATCATGAGCTGACACCAGTTAGAGAACCATTGGAAAACCTGGGAGTACTGGACAGCTGTTTCGTCCTAGTTTGGGACTCTTCAGCAGTACGCACCCACCGGGATTCGAACCCAGGACCTTCTGGTTACAAGGCGAGCTCGTATACCATTAAGCCACTGGGACCCGATCCAATGGTCCATGAATTCTAACTTCTGCCAATTCACGACATAGCGCGACCCCTAGCCAATGTCTTCGGCGAGTATTTGTCCTCACGCCCGACCTGCTGCACCCTACTGGTCACGACTTCTCACTAGAACCCCAGGTGACTACCTACCTGAATAGGGCAAGTCGCTAGTGAGCATCTCATTGATTTTCAAGTGTTGGTTTGTAGGGATTTGATTGGTTACAGGATTTCATCATGAGCTGACACCAGTTAGAGAACCATTGGAAAACCTGGGAGTACTGGACAGCTGTTTCGTCCTAGTTTGGGACTCTTCAGCAGTACGCACCCACCGGGATTCGAACCCAGGACCTTCTGGTTACAAGGCGAGCTCGTATACCATTAAGCCACTGGGACCCGATCCAATGGTCCATGAATTCTAACTTCTGCCAATTCACGACATAGCGCGACCCCTAGCCAATGTCTTCGGCGAGTATTTGTCCTCACGCCCGACCTGCTGCACCCTACTGGTCACGACTTCTCACTAGAACCCCAGGTGACTACCCACCTGAATAGGGCAAGTCGCTAGTGAGCATCTCATTGATTTTCAAGTGTTGGTTTGTAGGGATTTGATTGGTTACAGGATTTCATCATGAGCTGACACCAGTTAGAGAACCATTGGAAAACCTGGGAGTACTGGACAGCTGTTTCGTCCTAGTTTGGGACTCTTCAGCAGTACGCACCCACCGGGATTCGAACCCAGGACCTTCTGGTTACAAGGCGAGCTCGTATACCATTAAGCCACTGGGACCCGATCCAATGGTCCATGAATTCTAACTTCTGCCAATTCACGACATAGCGCGACCCCTAGCCAATGTCTTCGGCGAGTATTTGTCCTCACGCCCGACCTGCTGCACCCTACTGGTCACGACTTCTCACTAGAACCCCAGGTGACTACCCACCTGAATAGGGCAAGTCGCTAGTGAGCATCTCATTGATTTTCAAGTGTTGGTTTGTAGGGATTTGATTGGTTACAGGATTTCATCATGAGCTGACACCAGTTAGAGAACCATTGGAAAACCTGGGAGTACTGGACAGCTGTTTCGTCCTAGTTTGGGACTCTTCAGCAGTACGCACCCACCGGGATTCGAACCCAGGACCTTCTGGTTACAAGGCGAGCTCGTATACCATTAAGCCACTGGGACCCGATCCAATGGTCCATGAATTCTAACTTCTGCCAATTCACGACATAGCGCGACCCCTAGCCAATGTCTTCGGCGAGTATTTGTCCTCACGCCCGACCTGCTGCACCCTACTGGTCACGACTTCTCACTAGAACCCCAGGTGACTACCTACCTGAATAGGGCAAGTCGCTAGTGAGCATCTCATTGATTTTCAAGTGTTGGTTTGTAGGGATTTGATTGGTTACAGGATTTCATCATGAGCTGACACCAGTTAGAGAACCATTGGAAAACCTGGGAGTACTGGACAGCTGTTTCGTCCTAGTTTGGGACTCTTCAGCAGTACGCACCCACCGGGATTCGAACCCAGGACCTTCTGGTTACAAGGCGAGCTCGTATACCATTAAGCCACTGGGACCCGATCCAATGGTCCATGAATTCTAACTTCTGCCAATTCACGACATAGCGCGACCCCTAGCCAATGTCTTCGGCGAGTATTTGTCCTCACGCCCGACCTGCTGCACCCTACTGGTCACGACTTCTCACTAGAACCCCAGGTGACTACCCACCTGAATAGGGCAAGTCGCTAGTGAGCATCTCATTGATTTTCAAGTGTTGGTTTGTAGGGATTTGATTGGTTACAGGATTTCATCATGAGCTGACACCAGTTAGAGAACCATTGGAAAACCTGGGAGTACTGGACAGCTGTTTCGTCCTAGTTTGGGACTCTTCAGCAGTACGCACCCACCGGGATTCGAACCCAGGACCTTCTGGTTACAAGGCGAGCTCGTATACCATTAAGCCACTGGGACCCGATCCAATGGTCCATGAATTCTAACTTCTGCCAATTCACGACATAGCGCGACCCCTAGCCAATGTCTTCGGCGAGTATTTGTCCTCACGCCCGACCTGCTGCACCCTACTGGTCACGACTTCTCACTAGAACCCCAGGTGACTACCCACCTGAATAGGGCAAGTCGCTAGTGAGCATCTCATTGATTTTCAAGTGTTGGTTTGTAGGGATTTGATTGGTTACAGGATTTCATCATGAGCTGACACCAGTTAGAGAACCATTGGAAAACCTGGGAGTACTGGACAGCTGTTTCGTCCTAGTTTGGGACTCTTCAGCAGTACGCACCCACCGGGATTCGAACCCAGGACCTTCTGGTTACAAGGCGAGCTCGTATACCATTAAGCCACTGGGACCCGATCCAATGGTCCATGAATTCTAACTTCTGCCAATTCACGACATAGCGCGACCCCTAGCCAATGTCTTCGGCGAGTATTTGTCCTCACGCCCGACCTGCTGCACCCTACTGGTCACGACTTCTCACTAGAACCCCAGGTGACTACCTACCTGAATAGGGCAAGTCGCTAGTGAGCATCTCATTGATTTTCAAGTGTTGGTTTGTAGGGATTTGATTGGTTACAGGATTTCATCATGAGCTGACACCAGTTAGAGAACCATTGGAAAACCTGGGAGTACTGGACAGCTGTTTCGTCCTAGTTTGGGACTCTTCAGCAGTACGCACCCACCGGGATTCGAACCCAGGACCTTCTGGTTACAAGGCGAGCTCGTATACCATTAAGCCACTGGGACCCGATCCAATGGTCCATGAATTCTAACTTCTGCCAATTCACGACATAGCGCGACCCCTAGCCAATGTCTTCGGCGAGTATTTGTCCTCACGCCCGACCTGCTGCACCCTACTGGTCACGACTTCTCACTAGAACCCCAGGTGACTACCCACCTGAATAGGGCAAGTCGCTAGTGAGCATCTCATTGATTTTCAAGTGTTGGTTTGTAGGGATTTGATTGGTTACAGGATTTCATCATGAGCTGACACCAGTTAGAGAACCATTGGAAAACCTGGGAGTACTGGACAGCTGTTTCGTCCTAGTTTGGGACTCTTCAGCAGTACGCACCCACCGGGATTCGAACCCAGGACCTTCTGGTTACAAGGCGAGCTCGTATACCATTAAGCCACTGGGACCCGATCCAATGGTCCATGAATTCTAACTTCTGCCAATTCACGACATAGCGCGACCCCTAGCCAATGTCTTCGGCGAGTATTTGTCCTCACGCCCGACCTGCTGCACCCTACTGGTCACGACTTCTCACTAGAACCCCAGGTGACTACCCACCTGAATAGGGCAAGTCGCTAGTGAGCATCTCATTGATTTTCAAGTGTTGGTTTGTAGGGATTTGATTGGTTACAGGATTTCATCATGAGCTGACACCAGTTAGAGAACCATTGGAAAACCTGGGAGTACTGGACAGCTGTTTCGTCCTAGTTTGGGACTCTTCAGCAGTACGCACCCACCGGGATTCGAACCCAGGACCTTCTGGTTACAAGGCGAGCTCGTATACCATTAAGCCACTGGGACCCGATCCAATGGTCCATGAATTCTAACTTCTGCCAATTCACGACATAGCGCGACCCCTAGCCAATGTCTTCGGCGAGTATTTGTCCTCACGCCCGACCTGCTGCACCCTACTGGTCACGACTTCTCACTAGAACCCCAGGTGACTACCCACCTGAATAGGGCAAGTCGCTAGTGAGCATCTCATTGATTTTCAAGTGTTGGTTTGTAGGGATTTGATTGGTTACAGGATTTCATCATGAGCTGACACCAGTTAGAGAACCATTGGAAAACCTGGGAGTACTGGACAGCTGTTTCGTCCTAGTTTGGGACTCTTCAGCAGTACGCACCCACCGGGATTCGAACCCAGGACCTTCTGGTTACAAGGCGAGCTCGTATACCATTAAGCCACTGGGACCCGATCCAATGGTCCATGAATTCTAACTTCTGCCAATTCACGACATAGCGCGACCCCTAGCCAATGTCTTCGGCGAGTATTTGTCCTCACGCCCGACCTGCTGCACCCTACTGGTCACGACTTCTCACTAGAACCCCAGGTGACTACCCACCTGAATAGGGCAAGTCGCTAGTGAGCATCTCATTGATTTTCAAGTGTTGGTTTGTAGGGATTTGATTGGTTACAGGATTTCATCATGAGCTGACACCAGTTAGAGAACCATTGGAAAACCTGGGAGTACTGGACAGCTGTTTCGTCCTAGTTTGGGACTCTTCAGCAGTACGCACCCACCGGGATTCGAACCCAGGACCTTCTGGTTACAAGGCGAGCTCGTATACCATTAAGCCACTGGGACCCGATCCAATGGTCCATGAATTCTAACTTCTGCCAATTCACGACATAGCGCGACCCCTAGCCAATGTCTTCGGCGAGTATTTGTCCTCACGCCCGACCTGCTGCACCCTACTGGTCACGACTTCTCACTAGAACCCCAGGTGACTACCCACCTGAATAGGGCAAGTCGCTAGTGAGCATCTCATTGATTTTCAAGTGTTGGTTTGTAGGGATTTGATTGGTTACAGGATTTCATCATGAGCTGACACCAGTTAGAGAACCATTGGAAAACCTGGGAGTACTGGACAGCTGTTTCGTCCTAGTTTGGGACTCTTCAGCAGTACGCACCCACCGGGATTCGAACCCAGGACCTTCTGGTTACAAGGCGAGCTCGTATACCATTAAGCCACTGGGACCCGATCCAATGGTCCATGAATTCTAACTTCTGCCAATTCACGACATAGCGCGACCCCTAGCCAATGTCTTCGGCGAGTATTTGTCCTCACGCCCGACCTGCTGCACCCTACTGGTCACGACTTCTCACTAGAACCCCAGGTGACTACCCACCTGAATAGGGCAAGTCGCTAGTGAGCATCTCATTGATTTTCAAGTGTTGGTTTGTAGGGATTTGATTGGTTACAGGATTTCATCATGAGCTGACACCAGTTAGAGAACCATTGGAAAACCTGGGAGTACTGGACAGCTGTTTCGTCCTAGTTTGGGACTCTTCAGCAGTACGCACCCACCGGGATTCGAACCCAGGACCTTCTGGTTACAAGGCGAGCTCGTATACCATTAAGCCACTGGGACCCGATCCAATGGTCCATGAATTCTAACTTCTGCCAATTCACGACATAGCGCGACCCCTAGCCAATGTCTTCGGCGAGTATTTGTCCTCACGCCCGACCTGCTGCACCCTACTGGTCACGACTTCTCACTAGAACCCCAGGTGACTACCCACCTGAATAGGGCAAGTCGCTAGTGAGCATCTCATTGATTTTCAAGTGTTGGTTTGTAGGGATTTGATTGGTTACAGGATTTCATCATGAGCTGACACCAGTTAGAGAACCATTGGAAAACCTGGGAGTACTGGACAGCTGTTTCGTCCTAGTTTGGGACTCTTCAGCAGTACGCACCCACCGGGATTCGAACCCAGGACCTTCTGGTTACAAGGCGAGCTCGTATACCATTAAGCCACTGGGACCCGATCCAATGGTCCATGAATTCTAACTTCTGCCAATTCACGACATAGCGCGACCCCTAGCCAATGTCTTCGGCGAGTATTTGTCCTCACGCCCGACCTGCTGCACCCTACTGGTCACGACTTCTCACTAGAACCCCAGGTGACTACCTACCTGAATAGGGCAAGTCGCTAGTGAGCATCTCATTGATTTTCAAGTGTTGGTTTGTAGGGATTTGATTGGTTACAGGATTTCATCATGAGCTGACACCAGTTAGAGAACCATTGGAAAACCTGGGAGTACTGGACAGCTGTTTCGTCCTAGTTTGGGACTCTTCAGCAGTACGCACCCACCGGGATTCGAACCCAGGACCTTCTGGTTACAAGGCGAGCTCGTATACCATTAAGCCACTGGGACCCGATCCAATGGTCCATGAATTCTAACTTCTGCCAATTCACGACATAGCGCGACCCCTAGCCAATGTCTTCGGCGAGTATTTGTCCTCACGCCCGACCTGCTGCACCCTACTGGTCACGACTTCTCACTAGAACCCCAGGTGACTACCCACCTGAATAGGGCAAGTCGCTAGTGAGCATCTCATTGATTTTCAAGTGTTGGTTTGTAGGGATTTGATTGGTTACAGGATTTCATCATGAGCTGACACCAGTTAGAGAACCATTGGAAAACCTGGGAGTACTGGACAGCTGTTTCGTCCTAGTTTGGGACTCTTCAGCAGTACGCACCCACCGGGATTCGAACCCAGGACCTTCTGGTTACAAGGCGAGCTCGTATACCATTAAGCCACTGGGACCCGATCCAATGGTCCATGAATTCTAACTTCTGCCAATTCACGACATAGCGCGACCCCTAGCCAATGTCTTCGGCGAGTATTTGTCCTCACGCCCGACCTGCTGCACCCTACTGGTCACGACTTCTCACTAGAACCCCAGGTGACTACCCACCTGAATAGGGCAAGTCGCTAGTGAGCATCTCATTGATTTTCAAGTGTTGGTTTGTAGGGATTTGATTGGTTACAGGATTTCATCATGAGCTGACACCAGTTAGAGAACCATTGGAAAACCTGGGAGTACTGGACAGCTGTTTCGTCCTAGTTTGGGACTCTTCAGCAGTACGCACCCACCGGGATTCGAACCCAGGACCTTCTGGTTACAAGGCGAGCTCGTATACCATTAAGCCACTGGGACCCGATCCAATGGTCCATGAATTCTAACTTCTGCCAATTCACGACATAGCGCGACCCCTAGCCAATGTCTTCGGCGAGTATTTGTCCTCACGCCCGACCTGCTGCACCCTACTGGTCACGACTTCTCACTAGAACCCCAGGTGACTACCCACCTGAATAGGGCAAGTCGCTAGTGAGCATCTCATTGATTTTCAAGTGTTGGTTTGTAGGGATTTGATTGGTTACAGGATTTCATCATGAGCTGACACCAGTTAGAGAACCATTGGAAAACCTGGGAGTACTGGACAGCTGTTTCGTCCTAGTTTGGGACTCTTCAGCAGTACGCACCCACCGGGATTCGAACCCAGGACCTTCTGGTTACAAGGCGAGCTCGTATACCATTAAGCCACTGGGACCCGATCCAATGGTCCATGAATTCTAACTTCTGCCAATTCACGACATAGCGCGACCCCTAGCCAATGTCTTCGGCGAGTATTTGTCCTCACGCCCGACCTGCTGCACCCTACTGGTCACGACTTCTCACTAGAACCCCAGGTGACTACCCACCTGAATAGGGCAAGTCGCTAGTGAGCATCTCATTGATTTTCAAGTGTTGGTTTGTAGGGATTTGATTGGTTACAGGATTTCATCATGAGCTGACACCAGTTAGAGAACCATTGGAAAACCTGGGAGTACTGGACAGCTGTTTCGTCCTAGTTTGGGACTCTTCAGCAGTACGCACCCACCGGGATTCGAACCCAGGACCTTCTGGTTACAAGGCGAGCTCGTATACCATTAAGCCACTGGGACCCGATCCAATGGTCCATGAATTCTAACTTCTGCCAATTCACGACATAGCGCGACCCCTAGCCAATGTCTTCGGCGAGTATTTGTCCTCACGCCCGACCTGCTGCACCCTACTGGTCACGACTTCTCACTAGAACCCCAGGTGACTACCCACCTGAATAGGGCAAGTCGCTAGTGAGCATCTCATTGATTTTCAAGTGTTGGTTTGTAGGGATTTGATTGGTTACAGGATTTCATCATGAGCTGACACCAGTTAGAGAACCATTGGAAAACCTGGGAGTACTGGACAGCTGTTTCGTCCTAGTTTGGGACTCTTCAGCAGTACGCACCCACCGGGATTCGAACCCAGGACCTTCTGGTTACAAGGCGAGCTCGTATACCATTAAGCCACTGGGACCCGATCCAATGGTCCATGAATTCTAACTTCTGCCAATTCACGACATAGCGCGACCCCTAGCCAATGTCTTCGGCGAGTATTTGTCCTCACGCCCGACCTGCTGCACCCTACTGGTCACGACTTCTCACTAGAACCCCAGGTGACTACCCACCTGAATAGGGCAAGTCGCTAGTGAGCATCTCATTGATTTTCAAGTGTTGGTTTGTAGGGATTTGATTGGTTACAGGATTTCATCATGAGCTGACACCAGTTAGAGAACCATTGGAAAACCTGGGAGTACTGGACAGCTGTTTCGTCCTAGTTTGGGACTCTTCAGCAGTACGCACCCACCGGGATTCGAACCCAGGACCTTCTGGTTACAAGGCGAGCTCGTATACCATTAAGCCACTGGGACCCGATCCAATGGTCCATGAATTCTAACTTCTGCCAATTCACGACATAGCGCGACCCCTAGCCAATGTCTTCGGCGAGTATTTGTCCTCACGCCCGACCTGCTGCACCCTACTGGTCACGACTTCTCACTAGAACCCCAGGTGACTACCCACCTGAATAGGGCAAGTCGCTAGTGAGCATCTCATTGATTTTCAAGTGTTGGTTTGTAGGGATTTGATTGGTTACAGGATTTCATCATGAGCTGACACCAGTTAGAGAACCATTGGAAAACCTGGGAGTACTGGACAGCTGTTTCGTCCTAGTTTGGGACTCTTCAGCAGTACGCACCCACCGGGATTCGAACCCAGGACCTTCTGGTTACAAGGCGAGCTCGTATACCATTAAGCCACTGGGACCCGATCCAATGGTCCATGAATTCTAACTTCTGCCAATTCACGACATAGCGCGACCCCTAGCCAATGTCTTCGGCGAGTATTTGTCCTCACGCCCGACCTGCTGCACCCTACTGGTCACGACTTCTCACTAGAACCCCAGGTGACTACCCACCTGAATAGGGCAAGTCGCTAGTGAGCATCTCATTGATTTTCAAGTGTTGGTTTGTAGGGATTTGATTGGTTACAGGATTTCATCATGAGCTGACACCAGTTAGAGAACCATTGGAAAACCTGGGAGTACTGGACAGCTGTTTCGTCCTAGTTTGGGACTCTTCAGCAGTACGCACCCACCGGGATTCGAACCCAGGACCTTCTGGTTACAAGGCGAGCTCGTATACCATTAAGCCACTGGGACCCGATCCAATGGTCCATGAATTCTAACTTCTGCCAATTCACGACATAGCGCGACCCCTAGCCAATGTCTTCGGCGAGTATTTGTCCTCACGCCCGACCTGCTGCACCCTACTGGTCACGACTTCTCACTAGAACCCCAGGTGACTACCCACCTGAATAGGGCAAGTCGCTAGTGAGCATCTCATTGATTTTCAAGTGTTGGTTTGTAGGGATTTGATTGGTTACAGGATTTCATCATGAGCTGACACCAGTTAGAGAACCATTGGAAAACCTGGGAGTACTGGACAGCTGTTTCGTCCTAGTTTGGGACTCTTCAGCAGTACGCACCCACCGGGATTCGAACCCAGGACCTTCTGGTTACAAGGCGAGCTCGTATACCATTAAGCCACTGGGACCCGATCCAATGGTCCATGAATTCTAACTTCTGCCAATTCACGACATAGCGCGACCCCTAGCCAATGTCTTCGGCGAGTATTTGTCCTCACGCCCGACCTGCTGCACCCTACTGGTCACGACTTCTCACTAGAACCCCAGGTGACTACCCACCTGAATAGGGCAAGTCGCTAGTGAGCATCTCATTGATTTTCAAGTGTTGGTTTGTAGGGATTTGATTGGTTACAGGATTTCATCATGAGCTGACACCAGTTAGAGAACCATTGGAAAACCTGGGAGTACTGGACAGCTGTTTCGTCCTAGTTTGGGACTCTTCAGCAGTACGCACCCACCGGGATTCGAACCCAGGACCTTCTGGTTACAAGGCGAGCTCGTATACCATTAAGCCACTGGGACCCGATCCAATGGTCCATGAATTCTAACTTCTGCCAATTCACGACATAGCGCGACCCCTAGCCAATGTCTTCGGCGAGTATTTGTCCTCACGCCCGACCTGCTGCACCCTACTGGTCACGACTTCTCACTAGAACCCCAGGTGACTACCCACCTGAATAGGGCAAGTCGCTAGTGAGCATCTCATTGATTTTCAAGTGTTGGTTTGTAGGGATTTGATTGGTTACAGGATTTCATCATGAGCTGACACCAGTTAGAGAACCATTGGAAAACCTGGGAGTACTGGACAGCTGTTTCGTCCTAGTTTGGGACTCTTCAGCAGTACGCACCCACCGGGATTCGAACCCAGGACCTTCTGGTTACAAGGCGAGCTCGTATACCATTAAGCCACTGGGACCCGATCCAATGGTCCATGAATTCTAACTTCTGCCAATTCACGACATAGCGCGACCCCTAGCCAATGTCTTCGGCGAGTATTTGTCCTCACGCCCGACCTGCTGCACCCTACTGGTCACGACTTCTCACTAGAACCCCAGGTGACTACCCACCTGAATAGGGCAAGTCGCTAGTGAGCATCTCATTGATTTTCAAGTGTTGGTTTGTAGGGATTTGATTGGTTACAGGATTTCATCATGAGCTGACACCAGTTAGAGAACCATTGGAAAACCTGGGAGTACTGGACAGCTGTTTCGTCCTAGTTTGGGACTCTTCAGCAGTACGCACCCACCGGGATTCGAACCCAGGACCTTCTGGTTACAAGGCGAGCTCGTATACCATTAAGCCACTGGGACCCGATCCAATGGTCCATGAATTCTAACTTCTGCCAATTCACGACATAGCGCGACCCCTAGCCAATGTCTTCGGCGAGTATTTGTCCTCACGCCCGACCTGCTGCACCCTACTGGTCACGACTTCTCACTAGAACCCCAGGTGACTACCCACCTGAATAGGGCAAGTCGCTAGTGAGCATCTCATTGATTTTCAAGTGTTGGTTTGTAGGGATTTGATTGGTTACAGGATTTCATCATGAGCTGACACCAGTTAGAGAACCATTGGAAAACCTGGGAGTACTGGACAGCTGTTTCGTCCTAGTTTGGGACTCTTCAGCAGTACGCACCCACCGGGATTCGAACCCAGGACCTTCTGGTTACAAGGCGAGCTCGTATACCATTAAGCCACTGGGACCCGATCCAATGGTCCATGAATTCTAACTTCTGCCAATTCACGACATAGCGCGACCCCTAGCCAATGTCTTCGGCGAGTATTTGTCCTCACGCCCGACCTGCTGCACCCTACTGGTCACGACTTCTCACTAGAACCCCAGGTGACTACCCACCTGAATAGGGCAAGTCGCTAGTGAGCATCTCATTGATTTTCAAGTGTTGGTTTGTAGGGATTTGATTGGTTACAGGATTTCATCATGAGCTGACACCAGTTAGAGAACCATTGGAAAACCTGGGAGTACTGGACAGCTGTTTCGTCCTAGTTTGGGACTCTTCAGCAGTACGCACCCACCGGGATTCGAACCCAGGACCTTCTGGTTACAAGGCGAGCTCGTATACCATTAAGCCACTGGGACCCGATCCAATGGTCCATGAATTCTAACTTCTGCCAATTCACGACATAGCGCGACCCCTAGCCAATGTCTTCGGCGAGTATTTGTCCTCACGCCCGACCTGCTGCACCCTACTGGTCACGACTTCTCACTAGAACCCCAGGTGACTACCCACCTGAATAGGGCAAGTCGCTAGTGAGCATCTCATTGATTTTCAAGTGTTGGTTTGTAGGGATTTGATTGGTTACAGGATTTCATCATGAGCTGACACCAGTTAGAGAACCATTGGAAAACCTGGGAGTACTGGACAGCTGTTTCGTCCTAGTTTGGGACTCTTCAGCAGTACGCACCCACCGGGATTCGAACCCAGGACCTTCTGGTTACAAGGCGAGCTCGTATACCATTAAGCCACTGGGACCCGATCCAATGGTCCATGAATTCTAACTTCTGCCAATTCACGACATAGCGCGACCCCTAGCCAATGTCTTCGGCGAGTATTTGTCCTCACGCCCGACCTGCTGCTGGATCGGGTCCCAGTGGCTTAATGGTATACGAGCTCGCCTTGTAACCAGAAGGTCCTGGGTTCGAATCCCGGTGGGTGCGTACTGCTGAAGAGTCCCAAACTAGGACGAAACAGCTGTCCAGTACTCCCAGGTTTTCCAATGGTTCTCTAACTGGTGTCAGCTCATGATGAAATCCTGTAACATCTTCACTTTGTTCTATTCTCTACTGCCCTCTTTAGCTGGGCCCATGATTGCTTATAGTCCTTCATCTCGTCCTCCTCCATGTCACCCGAGTACGACCCACCCGCCGTTTCCCATACGGATTCCACTCGAGTGACGGATTGGCGTCCGGTGTCATTCGATAATCTCCTCAGCATATGTTTAATCCATGTCCATTTTCTCCAGAATATTTGTTGAACAATAGGTCCTTGATTGGTTTGCTCTCATAGTTTCTTGTTGCTAACTCTTTCTGGCTAACCATCCGATCTTCATTATGGGGTCAGAGAAAGGAGCTGTTTAATAGAAGTCCGCAGCCACCTGTTAGAAATGCTTTTCTTGACACGTAAGCCAAGTTTCTAACCCATCTAAAAGAACTGAGTGACTACTGACTTAACATTGGTGTTGAAAATCACAATCTTGTTCTTTATGCCGCGGAGTGTAGAGGATTTCCCAACTGATTTCAGATTGTGGAAAGTGTATTTTGCCTTCCCGAATATGGCTGCCTTTGACATCTTTATCCTTCCCGCCTGTGTTTGAAAAGATGCTGCCTGGCCAGATAAGTGAAGGGAGTAACCTCTTTCAAATTTCTCCCATTGATGGTGAACGGTGCTGGTTGTTGTTGCTGTTGGTGATGGTTGGTTATCTTCATCACCTCCGTCTTCCCAATGTTCACCTGCATTCCTGTCTTCGCTGCCTGCTTGTTCAGCCAGTTTGTTGGTTTCCGCCTGTGCATCTTCGAGTTTGTGTGACATTAAACGTGAATCATCCACACGCGAAATTCAGAGCCTTCTCGTTGGTCCAACGTATTCTTATCCTCTCACTCGTAGACCATTTCGAGCCACTGGGACCCAATCCAGTGGTCCATAAATTCCAATCCTGTATTATTATTATTATTGCATCCTTTAATTCCTAGAGGAACATAAGGCTTCAGCGTGCGTCTCCATTGCGTTCGGTTCTCTGCTAGAGTCTTCACCTGGCTCCATGTCTGCCCACGAGTGAAGCGATTCTGAGGACATCACTCGTACCAAATTCCCATGAAACCTCATGAACTCTCTTACAAACGACAACGATGATTCGAGATGTTCATGAAGCCGGCTCATCCTCCCGTAGGAGATAGCCGAAATAAAGTAAAGTAAAGTATGTCTGCCCACACGTTTTCATCTCCTCTTCACATGACCTCCTCCAAGTCACCCTTGCACTGACGACCAACTCGCCGCTTCCCTTTCGGGTTCCACTCGAGCAATGGCTTGTCTAGTGATGTCACTTGATGGATTGTTTCCTCAGAGTATGGCCAGCCAATCCATCTCCATTTCTTCCTGCCTATTTGTTTCACAATCAGTTCCTGGTTGTTTCGCTCCCAGAGATCTCTGTTGCTGATCTTTTCTGGCCGGCCATCTGATCTTGAGTATTGAGCGAAGACAACTGTTAATGAAGGTCTGTAGTTTGTTTGAGATGGTCTTTATGACGCGCAGTGCAAGTCTCTGATCCGTATAGTAGTATTGACTTCACATTGGAGTTGAAAATCCGGATCTTATTTTTAATGCTGAGTGTTGTTGAGAGACTTGAGAGTAGTGACAGCTCGTCTTGCTTTTCCGATCCTTGCTTTGATATCGTCGTCAGTTCCGCCTTGCCCAACCAAACGCTTAAATATCTTGTTCATTTTGTTTTTTTTTTCAATATGAAATCTTCTATTTCATGATGATGATTTGTTTGTTTTTAAATTGTGTTTTATCTCTCTCCCTTTTTTCTCTTTGCCCTTTTTCTTTCAATTTAGAACGCATAGTAACAGAGCGTACTATGTATGAAACATTACGCAAAGAAATGGACACGATGATCAATGAGTTTCATTCAATTTGATCGATACCGCTAGCAGCCCCTCTCATTCTCTTTCATCTGCTTCAATACATTTTACAATTTTGCATGTATTGTAACATTTTTTGTTGTTGAGAGGGAGGACGCCGACAGCGGTGAAGAGTTTTGAGGTGGCGAGGAACTAGTCTTTGCAATAAATAATAATAGCAATAATAATAATAATAATAATAATAATCTGCCTGCATGCATGCATCCAATTAACTCATCCCTTGTTTGTTCATTCTGTCAGCCATTTGTTTCATTTGTTTATTCAATATTTGCTTGCTCCCTTCTGCATTGACCATATTTAATATTCTTATTATTATTATTGTTATTATCAATCAGTTATGCATCTTTTGGATTTTGTGCATTTTGAGCATTGTATGCTTTACTTTGTTTTTAGGCTGCTCTCTTTCTCCCTGTGTCTGTCTCCTTAGTTGTTAGTCTTTTCAGTAAATACATTCAAGGCTTCACATTGCTTTTTGTTGCATGAAATTGGAGTCTCTTTCTGTTATTTAAACTCATTCCTCTAGACTTGGAGTACTTTTAGGCGCGTGGGTAGTAGTGGTGGTTCAAGAACAGTAGGAAGGCTTATGAACCACGCGTCATGTGATGTGGTCCGAGGTTCAACCCACCCCACACACCCCTGCCGTGTGCTGTGACGCACTCTCTGCTGAACACCTTTGTAAGCCGCCGGTAAAGACGGAAGATTGGTTGGTTGGTGTAGGGGGGGGAGGAAGTGAGGACAGCAGCCCAACCTCGTTGTAAAAGGGAATAACACTACTTCCACTGGAACTTCAAAGCTTGAAGCCCTATAGTTCCACTCGGAACTCAATGGAATAAAAATAAAATAATGGAGTACTTTATGTGCCCATTGTTTGTAGGTTAGAGAATTCCGCATACTATTATAACTTTTCTATCTGTTTAGGAGATTTTGTATTCAGTTTACTGCAATCACAAACGTGTAAATCTGTCTACCTACAGTTATCGTGTACGGATATTGAATTTTTGGTTGTGTGTCTCTGAGCTGGATGTCTTAGTTGCGAAGCTGATTTCATCGGCTTACTAGACAACATCCTCATCGCGCATACTTCCATTTGTTGAAGTGAGCTTTTAACTTTCTCCATGAGTTTATTAGTTATCTCTCCTGGTGGGGATGATCTTCAACGTCGTGATTGGATGCTTTTGTTTGCTTTCACACCCTCTAGTCTACATGTGGTATTGGTATTGATTGTTTCCTTGACCTGAAGTTTGACTTTTGTGCATGAAATTGAGCGGAAGCGCGTGCAGAAGAAAGACAGGCAATTATTACAAGAGAATTTAGGGGATCTTAAAGAATGATGAATGCTTCTATGACATTAGGAACAATTCAGAGGCATATCATCATCATACCATTCTCCTGCAGCGATTGGTCCTTAATATCTCAAGGAGCCAGTGAAGCAATCTACACCTGATTACATTGGCTTAAGCCGATAGTTGACGTCTTTACTCCTAACTCTTTTCCAGCCTAATCCTTTGTCAGGTAATATTTATTGACTGACGAGAAAGGCGATGGTTTGGCCTACGTGTAGTACGTCGTGCCCTAGTCATCTCAGTCAATTTTGTATTTTTAGGTAGTATAACTGTCTGTTTTACGACGGTCAGTGTTCATAAGTGTTTGATACAGTTTCCTGTCTCACTTCTGTGCGTATTAATGTACATCATCCTGGCAGATGATAAGTATTTTGTCTGGTTAGTTGTATCAGTCAGGGAAGATCACAAAACTGAAATGATTCGCCATCGATATACGCTTCAAATTGATATCCGATTCTGTAACTTGATGGCTTTCGTTATGCAGCAATAGAACTACTTGGATTCGTGCGTATAGTTGGTTGGTACACGTCTCTAAGGCATACTTGTCACCTCAGAGGAACTGTTGTCCCATTGGTATATGCATACAACATATTAGATTATATATTTCTGCATGTTTTACTGCCTTGATCCTTGTTTATCTATCGCCGATATAAGGATACGTGGAAAAGCTACCAATTGTGTATGATACTTTGAAGTGGACCTTAACTAGTGTGATGCGTCTAGTTCTTGGTGTTTGCTGCAGACTGAATTATATCAGGTAGTCAAGTTTGCAAAGTGTATGGTCACCAATAGTCTAGGTGGCTGTCCATCACGGTGCACTCTGGACTGTGAGTTGTTGATATAAGGTGGTTGGAGGCGCTTGGTAGGAAGCTCTACATGATCTAAGTTTCGTGCCAGTTGGCACCCACCAGTCAGTCACAGAAAGGCTTATCAGCATTCATCTTGAGGGAAATGTCATGTCCCTCTTTCTGATGCTCAAACCCGTGTCGTCATCCAGTGCAGTTCTGCAGTCAGAGACATTACCACTAAGGAGCTATTTGGGCTCGCTATTGATCTCCTGTAGGACTACTGTATTAAGTACTTTAATTGGACACTAATTGCAGCATTGGAGGACATGTGTACGCATCTCAGAAGGGACATGAGTTCCTTTGAGGTGATGCAGATACGCCTTTATCAAGGAAAAACACATCCTATTTGCATACATTCTTAAAGATCGGCTAGGTCAAATGGAGAATAAATTGTTCTGATTGGTTGGCAATTGACTCGAGGTAAAACAAGTTGTCCAATCAGGTTTCTCTTTATCGATGTTCACAAAGTAAGCTTAATCCAGAATTGGGGATGTGTGTATGGGTGGGGGTAGGGAAATAAACACTTCTACCTACCTCTACAGCCAACTAACGATTGACTTAAAATGTTCATATTTCAGTCTTTTTGCCCACCTCCTATCAATCTGATGTGAGTAGTGCCCATGCATGCATACGTGCAGGTTCCTGGAACTAGTGGTTTCTTTGCATCTGATGATAATCTTCAAAAATCTACTTTTGTTCACAATTTCTAGATGATCTATTGGCTGAGAAAGAAAGATACAAAGCACTCAGTGGTGAATTGGATCAAACATTCGCTGAACTTACTGGTTATTAATCTGAAAGTTGAGAATGGTTACTTACCACTTTCCTATTCTCGATACAGACACAGAGACTATATAACATTCTTATCACTCACACTATCCTGTTAAAATTAACTTTGTTAATTATAATTAAACATATAAAAAAAACAACCTTATGTCTCTTTAAACTTCTAGTACTCTAGAGAGTACTAATCTCCGTATGTTATTACAGTTTTTCATTTAACTACCTTCCTTTCAATCATGCTTGTGCTATCTATCTATCTATTAATCTATCTACCCGATATCCCTTACCCTTAAAAAATTTGTAGGCGTTTATAGCAAGCAGCCTAACTGATTGATGGTTCTATACATTTAAAGTATGAATAAATAAATAATGCCCGTGTTAAAAAACCATCTTGTGTTTTCCTTATTAATTACACATGTATTTCATACATTTGGTTCGCTTGACAAGTTTCGACAGAGAAAGAAAGACCAGATTTGTATTATAAAATGTGATATCATCATCCTACTTTGTGCGTCGGTGGCATAGCGGTTGGGATGCTCGCCGACCATGCACATTATCCTGGGTTCGATCCCCGGGCGACGCACTCCTTTACCTCTCGAAGCCAGAATTAATCCTGGTGAAGAGGAAAGGTTGGGCATGAGGCTAGCAACCCCATCCTGTAAAAATAATAAACACTGCTAAAGAAACTTCAAGCCAATATCTTGAAGCCCTATGTTCCACTGGGAACGTGAAGGAAAAAAAAATCATTCTACTTTACAGGTTCTCATCAGCGACTCAGGGATTGACTTGCTACCAGGGAATAATCTCGTCAACTTAGAATATGCGGACGATATGGTCCTCCTAGGCGAGGACGCTGACAAAGTGCAGAGTCTACTGAACACCTTGAGCAACAATCTACGAATGTTTGGCATGCGATTCGCCCCTGTAAAATGTAAGATGATGCTGCAGGATTGGACTTCACCGACCCTTGGATTAGAAATAAGAAGTGAGGTGGTAGAGCACGTTGACCGCTTCACTTACTTGGGAAGTACCATCAGCCCCAACGGGTTGATGTAAGACGAAATATCAGCACGAATACAGAGGGCTAGGTTCGCATACGCCAGTTTACGCCGTCTCTGGCGTAGACGCGATATCCGACTATCGACCATAGGGCGTGTGTACTGCTCAACAGTCCGCTCCGACCTCCTTTATGGCTGTGAGACATGGCCATTGAGAGCAGAAGACATGAAAAGATTAGCTGTCTTCGATCATAGGTGTCTGCGTTCTATCTCCTGTGTGAAGTGGTATGATAAGGTGAGCAATATTGAGGTTAGGCGTCGAGTGCTAGGTAAGGAGGGGAAATCAGTCGACGAAGCTGTGAAATTACATCGACTGAGATGGTTAGGACATGTGCTACGCATGCATGCCTAGTCATCGCCTTCCTCGACGGGCAATGTTAGCTGATATAGGGCCAGGCTGGAAAAGAGCTATCGGCGGTCAAACGAAAACATGGCACCAGTCAATGAAATCCACAACAGTTAGTCTAAGCCACGTAGGAAGGTGTGGACTTCCTGGTTGGGGTCCTCGGGACGGTAAAAGCCAATGGCTGGAAACAATTGGTGACATGGCTCAAAATCGTTGTCAATGGCTGGCGCAGATGCATCCACTCCTTGTGACTCATGATTTACAATTGAACTGCTTTGTTCTTCGTTATTACTATTCCTTTGTCTCACACCTCTGTTTACTGTCTATATTATGCATTTCTTCTACTTTCTTCTCTTGCTTTGCGTGCTACATAGATTGTGGCGACTTGAACTGCCGCACATATGTGCAAAGTTCTATGTTGAAAACCGACTTACCGACTATAGACCACTACCTGAAATTTAAATGGTTATACAGGAATGACACGAAGTAACAAACTTCGATGTTCGAATGGTAGTAGAGAAAATAGTACAAAATGAACGCGTCCGATATATAAGCATTTAAGGTTTTGGTTTAAGTCACTATCACCCAATATGCCTTTGAAAGTAGAAAACGAGTGTTGCGGAGAGGAGAGGATAGAAAAATCTAATAAATAATGTTGGATTATGGGTTCACATATCAGTTCAACAAGATTATAGTTCATAAGATTGAAAAACTTGTTCAGGGAGTTGAAACTACTAATATAAATGACTAATCAATATAATTAAAATTCAGTTTGACTGCAATGGCTTCAGTAAATCATCGTAAATTTGCTTTCCTTGTTTGTATGTTTTATTATTTGAAGGATTAGGAAATCTCGAAGAAATAACTTGTATTCACCACAAGGTGTCTGGTAATTGCACTTTGAGAATATCGTCTTCCCCTTGGGCTTACGTTTCTTTGAATATGCCCACAAAACTAGATAGAAGCCCTTCTTTCTATCCTAGCAACGTAAATTTATAAACACAGTCGGAGGTAAGATCAGTAAGTTACTTTACCCCAGCTTAGATTGGCTTGTAGGGTATGTGGTGCTGTGTAAAGAAACCAGTATAGATACACGGAAGCATCTTTTTACTGTTCCACTTTATTCTCTTTCGAATTCTTCGAGATACTCCTTTTCCTTTAAATGGTAGGCAAATAAAGATTAGATTTTTCTGTCTTCTCCTTTCTCCCACCGTTACTTTTCTATTTTTTAAAATTATTTGGATTACAGTTTGATTCCACACTGTATTTTTGGTACAAGTATGGAATTTTCAGCATGTGATATCGGTAGCCCAAATTTTGCAGACCGACCGTTGATGTCAGGTGTGCGTCGGCAGGGGATTGAACGCCGGACGATGTGAATGGTCGGCGAGAGTCCTAACCGCTGTTCCACCGAACCATCCTGACTGAAAATTGGGATGCGTTACTCTTGTAATGCTTTCTCTACAACCATTCAGAGACTGAAGCATGTTACTGTCATTAATTATAACCACTGTAATTTCAGATAGTCGACAGCAGTTGATGAGAATCCGAGAAACAGAATGATGATATCACTTTGTAGTATAAGTAATTATGAGTAAATTAGGTTCGCGTATATATTTTTCAACATATCTTCAAATATCTTGTTCTTTCGGAGTTCTTCATGTTAGGACTCGAACTGTATCCATCTGATTGATACAGATTAGTTTTGATGAGTAAGCTTTTGTACGGATATGATATCCTTCAAGTTATCCTTCACAGATTCATGTCAATTTGCAGAACCATTAGAAACTGGCTGGGAGTATTGGACAGCCAGTTGTTTTGTCCTACGTTTTAGACATGTTTGCGGGTACGCGTCCACCTTCATGAATGCCCATCCATTTTTCTGTTAATTTTTTTCATATAGATGTACTAATAGAAGTGAATCTCACTGACTTCAGAGATTTAGGGATTGACTTGTTATCACCAGGGAATAATCTCATTGACTTAGAATATGCAGATGATATAGTCGTTTTTGGTGAAAACTTTGATAACACTGAAAGTCTTCTAAACAACTCCAGCAGCATTTTACCTATGTTTGTCATGAGATTCGCTACTGTCAGATATAAGACGATGAGGCTACAGAACTGGACGACGTCGACTGACTCCTAGCATAGAGATAGGCAGGAGTGAAGTGGAATAGCGTGTTGACCATCACTTCACTTATTTCGGAAGTTATATCAGCCGTAGCAGGCTGATCGCTGACGAAGTCTCAGCACAGATACAGAAGATTAGTTTGACAATTGCCAGTGTTACGCCGTTTCTGGCTTAACAGAAATGATATCCAGCTGGCTGTCGATCAAATGATGTGTGCACTCCGTCCTTCTCCATGGTAGTCGGTGAGAAATGATCCTTGGAAGTGGAAGACACGAGAAGGTTAACTGCATTTGGTCATAGGTGTCTGCATTCTATCTATCCGATTTTTTTTTAATAATAATAATTTGCTTTATTCCAGAAACAGTACTAGTGGTACAGTGTGGAATTTTCAGCACATATCTACAATATTTGCATCTAATTTTACACACATTTAAAATAAGTATTAAACAAACAAAAAAAAAACAAATCTGAAGACACCAACAGCAAAAAAAAACAGGATAAACACAAATAATTATAAATGCGAAAAAGTACCAAAGTCTACCAAGGTCTAATTCAGTGTTTGTGGTGGTAGTGTGAGTAATCCTGAATAATACAAAATTTTTAAGGTGGTGACTATGGCGTTCACAACCAATGATTGTTAGTTAAATATTGCCAAAAAGTATAGAAAATAAGAAAAAACAGCCACAAAACTAATATTACATGATTGTTAATGACAGGACAATTTTGTAATACTCATAGTGCTAATAGAGTCGGAACCAGTGGATACACAATAGAAGGAATATAGTAAATTACAAAAAAGGAAGCCAATGTTAATATTTTAGGTAGCTAAGTATGTTTGAGAAGGAGTTCACTAAAGAATACAAAATGAGAGAAATAAAAGAGTCTAAATTTATGTTGTTAATAACAAAGCAAGTCATAGGTTTCACGCTTAACATTATCTTTGTCACTTAGAACACGGGCCAAGTATGGTATCGTTGAGTTCCTGTACTTGGTTGTACGAGCATAGATTATTTTATACTGATTTCTGGTTTTACTTGATGAGATACAAGGAGAGAGTTGGGAATAGAGGGGGTGTAGGGGGTCGGAGAGTATGGTTTTTGACCATTTACCGCATGTATTCAGATGCCTATCAACTAATGTAGTGACGAGCTGACTGAGATTTACACCTCTAGTCCTACTAACTACCTTCAACATCCTTCTCAGGATGGTATAGTCCTTTTTCAGTAGACCAGGAAAGACTAAAGGGGAGCAGTAAAGTAGAATAGGTAAGATACAAGAGTTGACAAATTGTGAAAGTAGAGGTTGGGTGATTCCAGATTGTCTAAGTTTCTTAATGTAGTAGGTAAGACAGAACACTTTCTTAGAAATCATTAGGGTATGAGATGTCCAAGTTAGGTCAGAAGATAGAACTAGACCGAGGTATTTAGCATTAGACTTAGTTTCAATTTTAGTCCCCTCAATGCAACAGTTTTCATGAGAACTTACTAGTGTTTGTAGATCTCGTTTATGCCTAAGGGAGAAGTCAATAGTCTGGCATTTTCAGGGATTCAGCATGAGACCATTTTGTTTTTGACCACTCACTGATGTCCGACAGGAAGCTATTTAATTTGAGACAGTCTGACTGAGACTTAATGGGAAACGATACAGACAGGTTATCTGCATATTTGACGAAGTTGATTTCATCTGAGAGAGGTAAATCATGTAAGAAGAAGGAAAAGAGAAACGGAGAAAGAACAGCACCCTGAGGAACTCCAGCTTCAGTAAGCAATGGAGAGGAAGATACACCATTATATACCGTGTACTGCATCCTATTAGAGAAGTAAGAGTGTAGCCAGTTGATAGCCCAGAGGTCAGTTTGTGTAAGGCTAAGCTTAGGTGGTCTAGTAGGGTGAGTAATATTCAGGTTAGATTTCGGTCTAGTTTTGAGTAAGAAGGGAAAATCAATCGATGAGGTTGTGAATTTATATCGATTGGGATGGCCAAGAAATGTGTTACGCATGTCTAGCTATCAAATTCTCCGACCAGCAGTTTTACCTGATATACAGTGGATCATGTTGGAACAAGGTTGGTGGTGGTGGTGCTACGTGGAGGGAGTGTGGCAAATGGAAATGGTGCACATCTATGCAAAGTTCTACGTTGAAAACAGTCAGCGAATATCACAATATGTGAATATGTATACTAAAGTCGCTGTTTCGCATATTCTATTATGTTACATAGCCTTCAGTATCATAATGCGGCGAAATAATTATCACGATATTCACATTCAGATTATAATTAGATATATTAGTGTAAAAACAGTCGTGTGTACAAGAAGATTACACTCGATACACTAACTGATCTTCTTCAAATTTGATCACAGATTGATATCAGTGAGTTACAGATCTCTTGAAAATTATTTGAACATACTTTTTTCCACGGTGACTTCGAATTATAGGTAGAAAGCATAAGCAATATAATGTCGGAAAATGATACATATAGACGGATTATTCAGTGTTGTCAGAGTAACTATTTATATAAAAGACTTTTTTTTAAAAAAGTTATATTTGTAAAAATCTCAGCGAAATTGAAATGAGTAATTTCAAATTTTTCTACGTTCGGTAAACAGGTCCGAACTTCAGGGAAATTAATTGAAATTAACATAACAGAGGTTTATATATAAAAAGGACATCTCTTGTTTTTAAAAACTTTCATAAGAGTCACGAAGCAGTCATCAGAATATAATAAACAAACAAAATTGTGAGAGCTGTAATCAGAATTTGACCTCAGACTTACAAATATTAAAACAATTAGTCCCTTTGATAAATTTGAATAAGGCATTTAGAAGACAAATTTAGCTAGATGATATCATTTCGTAGTTTCTTTACAACCACTTCACAACTAGCATGGTTCACAATAATTGTCATGCATTTTATTTTATTATTTTGAACCATGTTAGTTGTAAAGCGGTTAAGAATATTAGTCAGCTTTTCTTAAACACTTTAAACAGAGTGTACGTTTCATCAGAATTTTAGTGATTACGTTCGACTAATATTATTTTACGTGGGCCAGTTCTGATTGGCCAATTTCCAGACTGAATATCTATCACTATATCAAACAGAAATTCATTTGTAGAGTGAAAAATAATCGGTTACAATAACCAATATTAAGTTGAATTATTGCAATCACCGTTATGGGGAATACAGGTAGTTATGAGGGATTATATTTTTATTTGAAAAAATCAGGGTACATTACAAAACAACAGTATTAGTAGTAATAATAATAGTTACAGAATTTCATCATGAGCTGACGTAGGTTAGAGGACCAATGGAGAACCTAAGAATACTGGACATCTGTTTCGTCCTTGTTTGGGACTCTTCATTAAGGGATAAATAAAGCATAAATGAGATGAACTAGAGATTTCTTCAGATTTTACTCATCATTTTTCTTTCTGAGAACAAAGGTGGTCTGTAACATTCCGATTAGAATTCACGCTATTCAGATCAGTATAACGGTTTTCACGCTGACGACACAGCTGAGTGATTTTGTGAGCCAGACATGGCCTCGAGTGGGAACCAAAGGGGTAATTACGAACTAGGTGTCTTAGGATGATGTGGTGGAAATCATGTGAGGAGGAGATGAGAGTCTGTGGGAAATCGCCGTGCAGGCTAAAGACAACAAGAGAAAACAGGATTATATAGAGATGTGCTGTGTGAAGCCCTATGTTCCACCCAGAACCTAAAATAATAATAATGATAATCGTCTGCACAGTAACAGTCAAATTTATGAGTATACATTGTAACAGCTGAACTATTCTCATAAAAATCAGCCAGATAGATGACGTTCCCTTTACTCTTAGGAGCATCTGTGGCTCAGCGTTGGAATCCTAGCCAACCACGTCTCACGTGATCCTGGGTTATACCTCCAGCTGACGTAATCCTTAACCTCTCTTAGCCAGTAGTAAGGCCTGTTAAGAGGAAAGGCTGGATGTGGAGAATAACAACACTGCTACTGGAACTTCAAAGCCCAAGCCTGGAGCCCTATGTTCCACTTGGGACGTAAAAGATATTGCAACGGTCTTCATTGAAGAGAGAGAAAAGAAAACTCAAGAAGTGTCTTTATCAATATTCAAGTATGTTTTCCCTGTGAACGCTTATCAAGTTAGACATCTCGTCTAATTATTAGCAATGTCAGTTAAGTGAGGTATGTCTTTGTGAAGACGTCTTCACTAAGTGAGTATGCAGACAGATTTAGCAGACAAGTGCCATGTTGGATGAAACGTGCGTCCACGATTTTATATTAATTTATGATGATTTAAAAGACCGTTTTCAGATGCTTCTTATTATTGTATCTTGGCCTTGAATCTTGATACTATAATAGGCTATAGAATTAAAAAGGACAGTTCTCAAATTACATGTTTATACAGCATGACACAGTTAAAATATTTCCTTCATATTTCAACAAGGATGTCAATTTGAACAAACCGTCCTTCTCGTAGCACTATCTAGCTGCGATTCACCTTCTTTAAACGTTTTTTGAACTTAAAATGTCACATGAAGGGCGTGAACTTCAGAGAGATTACTTCGTTATTCTCAGCCTCAATTTACGTTTGTAGAAAATATTTTTTGCATTCTCCGTTAAAATATTTCGTGTTTCGTTTTTGACTACTCATTAGTAGGCAATATGTTTCCAGTGAATAAATCTCTACGTGCACAAAATTCATATTCAAATAGAAGGATTTTTTATTTATGCTTTCTTTCCCATCACCATTTTTCAGAGGTCGACTCAGTAAAAAATCACCACCATACATCCAGTCCTGAAGATTCATTGTCTGATGTGCTTTCAGGTCAATTTTTCGATTTGGAAATCAAAAATACTTGCAGCATTCCTATAAGTTTAAATGATTTGATCAAAGCTTGGTTATGTATGTGGCATAATGGTCTATTTCCAAATCCTGAACAGATTGATTTAAATCTGGATACAAGACAGCGACCTCCTCTGAAATGGTGTCTCACTATAGCTAATATATGGAGTGATTTATTTCTACGACGTGTAGCTGTATTCGCTATGGCATTACTCGGGGATCTTGTACAAGAAGAAAATAAGGCGAAACGATCACTGAGTGATAAGTTCGACGAATCGGTTGTATACACTGGAAGTAATGGTCATATCAGTGGAATTCGAAGCTTTGATGTTACTCATCAGGATGAAACAGACTCTGGTATAAAAGACGGAGATATGAATGGTTTACCAAGTGATTCAAGGGATCCATTATTAACATGGGATGATATGTTATGGATAGCAAAAGTAAGTTAAGAGAATATTCTTCTGAGATTATGATATGAAGATAACCTTCTCTGAGTGTTAATTGATTGAATGCAGTCATCAGGATGCCTTTGACCTGGATTTCATGCTTGTTGATACTCGTAAACAATGCGTTTATCCTCTGAAATCAGAACCGGCGTCACTCAGTGCTATGGTCAGAGGTGTTACCGCCAGGGGCAGTAATCAGTTTCAGATAACAAACTGCGTAATGTAGAGAGCATCAATGAAAGTAAATAAGTAAACTGAGTGACGCAATATAATTAATGAGGTTGAGTAGAATTCATCTAAAATTTCAACAAGTTAACAGCAGTGGCAAAATGGAGTAGAAATTTAATAGGGGATGATTATTATTATTCTCTTGGGTTCCGAGTGGAACATAGGGCTTCAACAACACATCTCCACTTTGTTCTATTTTCTGCTGCCCTCTTCAGCTTGGACCACAATTGGCCACACACTCTCATCTCCTCCTCGCCACACGATCTCCTCCATATCATCTTCACACTGACAATCCACTCATTGCTTCCCATTTGAATTCCACTCAAGCGATGGCCTGTAGGGGCGCCATGTCACTTGACGGTCTCCTCACTGTATGCTCAATTCACCTGTATTTCATCCTACATATTTGTCGAGCGATGGCCTCTTGGTCAGTTTGTAGCCAGGCAGAGTTTCTTGTTCCTAATTGTTTCCAGCCAGCCGTCCATTTGATTTTCAGTGTGGAGCCAGCCAGCAAGGTGGGTAGCTGTTCATAAAATTCTACAACCTGTTGGAAATCATTTTCTTCACACACAACGACCCATATAGAAAGACCGATTTGACATTGGTGCTGAAAATCCGAATCTTGTTCCTCATGCTGAATGCAGAAGATTTTCAAATTGGTTTCAGGTTGATGAAGGCTTATCTTGCCTTCTCGAATCTGGCTGCCATTGACATCCTCATCCGTTCCATCTGCTTGTTGTTGAAATGATGCTGCCTGGTCAGATAAGTGAAGGAAGTAACATCTGTCAAATCTCCCGTTGATGGTGATTGCTGCTTGTTGTTACTGTTGCTGTTGGTCAGTTAGTTATCTTCATCACCTCCGTCTTCTCTATGTTCACTTGGAGTCCTGTCTTCGCTGCTTGCTTCTTCAACCAGTTTGTCGGTTTTCGCCTGTGCATTTTCTAGTTTACGTGTGATTGAACATAATCATCCGCACGCGAAATGCAGATTTTATGAGTCTTCCTACTAGTGCAACGTATTCATATCTTCTTACTCCTAATGCACAGTCTAATGCATAATCCAGTCGACCACAATGAGGAATATCATAGGTGATAATCGGAAGCCTTTACTTGCTCCTGTTTCAACTTCAAATGCCTCGTTGAGTTTTCCGTTGTGGATCACCTGACACGTGCACTCTCATATAGCTGTGGTTGAATGAGGTTGATAGAGACTTGGACACTGGACGCCATAGAGTTGAAGTAGTTTCCAAATTATTTCTCGGTCAACGCTGCACTGTTGAAGGCCTTCTCGAAGTCAACGAAGTTGAGGTAGAGGTGTGACTCCCATTCTATGCTTAGTTCTGAGATGACAATACATGCAGCTGCAATTTGATCCGCACACGATTTACCTTTCCAGCTTATTTAGGTTGGCAGAGTTCTGCATCTAGAGGAATTTTTATTCTCTCCAGGATGACTCAACTTAGCAGTGTACTTGGTGTGGACAAGAGCATTATTCCACGCCAGTTGCTGAAGTGTATGGCTAAGGTTGCTTTCTTTAGTAGTGTGACAATATATATATATATATATATTGTCACGCTACATACATATACATCAAATCACTTGACGCTTCCAAATTGGTTCAGAAACTTACCTCACATGTCATGGAAAGCATTTCGAACAGGCTACACTGCAGACTTTCATCAATAGCTGCCTTCATCACCGTAATACTAAAAGTCATATGGCTAGCCAGCCGGTCGACCAGCAAGAATTAACAACAAGGAACTCTGGGGACGAACTAACAGGCACGAACCTATTACCCAACAGATATTTTTCGATGAAAATGGAGATTGGTCGGACACAAGCTGTGGGGACCGATGATTAGCATCACAGGCCAGATCCAAAGATGACACAAATATGTCTTTCTATCCTGTGAACAGCTCCGATACATATATATATATATTATATATATGAGTCCATATACTGACAAAGCCTACGCATTTTTCAGTCGATCAGGCAAATTAGTCGACAATACAAGACGTCACTATAATGACTTAAAGAAAGAAAAAATAACCTGAACACAATTCAGAAAAACATTTATTCATGCTTCAAATGTAATCGCTTTTGTCTACACCTAAATATTTAGAATATCATAGGAACTAGATGCTGTCGTTTTGTTTTTATTCATATGATAGTGTATTTCAGTGATACAGGTATGCATACATACACATTTGTTAGTATGTGTTTCTATGCATGTACGCATGTCTGTGTGTGTGCCTCTGTGTCTTTGTGTAATGAATGTGAATGAATGTGCACAAATATATAATGATTACATCATTTTTAAAAAGTCTAACACAAATGAAATTTCAAATTCATCTTCAACATATGATCAAATGATTGACAATAATGAAATAGGATAATCTGTGAAGAGATACACGCACGCACGCACACCACACACACGCACAAAGACAAACAAGCACACACACACGCACAAAGACACCAGAGACAATAAGACAGATACAAGACACAAAGTTATGTCATTATACACTAGACATTATATGTTAAAATGCACTGTACAAATGGAGGAAACAGATCGATAATAATAATGACAATGATAATAATAAGGGCTGATAACCATTTGAATTTCTACAATGGAAGAATAATCCTCTGAGTATCTTACAGCTGAAGTAGGCGATCAAGGAGATCTCGCCGTGCACACGCAGACACGCTTCCACCCACCCACCCACACACACATACACACATAGACAGACATATCTTTTAATGGAAGTATTCACAATTTATGAAAATCGGATAATCTAATGATTGTATCTATTAGAGGTAGAAGAATTATGAGAACTAACTGATAATAATAATAACAATTTGAAAGGATGGCAGATACGACAACTAACTGGTTAGCTAATTTTAACTATCAACCACACAATTGGATGGGAATTACTGAGCTCAATAATTAATTGATTACAGGGTTAGGCATAGGACATCTGTAAAAGGTTCACGTATAAATTACACAACATTACACTGAATTTGTATGATTTGTTTAAGTTTGTCAGTGATCATTCTCACAGTTAGTTGCAATAACGATCAAGGGAAATTGTTAAAAACTCAAAGCATAAAGAAACAAACAAGAAAAAAAAACAGTGAAACAAATAAGGCTAAAATGTTTTTACATTTATGTGAACTACTACTTAAATAGGGTGTGTAGCATTTATACAGAAATCTGTTCATCGTATAGATGAGTAGTACATGTTTAGTTAGATTGAACTCGTCGAAGCTGAAAATTGTTGCTTATGATGAATGAGATGATTTTTAACTTTGACCTGTTTCATTTTGTTTTGTGTCAATGCGTGATTCATGTTGTTGCTTTTCCTTTTCAACATTACTTGCCCAATAGACTGTATTGTCTTCTAAATTTTTCATTAATTCAGGGATTGGAAAAACAGCTAGACAGACAGAGAAAGAAAATGCACAGGTTTGATAAAAATTTAGAAAAAAATATATGACTACTGTAAACTGTATTAAGTAATAAAACATGCAAACACGAAAAAATAAGAACGACTTAATGTATAAAACTATAGATTACTGACTGATTGAAGTGAGTAGTTGTAAACCCCACATCAACCAGTCATCCAGATTATCGGAAGGATCTGAACACCTGAGAGCCGTTTCGTTCACTCAAGTCCGAGCTCATCAGTGGTGTACCCAGTATGACTTGATTACAATTTATGGTATGAAGCAGCATCACATATTGTGGTGATCTCAATAATTTTGAGATCTTAAGGAAACCGTGGGAATCTGATTTAACAAAAACTTACTTTTAACTTCAGCAGACATACTTACATACGACTGTGCTGTACAAATAGTCATGGGAGTCCTTTCATAAATCTCAAACTCAAATTTTCGCTGACCTAATAGAACTTCGGAACTGTGGTTGTATGTAACTCCATATTAATTTGTTTATTATATATATCACACACAGAGTGAAACAGGATTAGGATTTACTGGATAACAAGGTTTCAAACACAATTTATCATGGTTCATGATCATACAACCAGTTATAGCCACAAAACTTCGAAACTTTCATTTCATAGTTCTCTTTATTCCTTCCTATTCGTCATCATCGGGGAAGTCGACATTTCCAGATATCTGAGTAGACAGATGTCGAATCATTCCGATTACACGTATTCTCATTTAGCTGATTGTTATCAATCTCTCTCTCCATCCCGCTGTTATATTAGATTTGAAAACTGTCATCTTATCCCATCCTATTGAATAGTTGTGTGTGATTGCATGTAGTACTATATGCAGCTGAACCGTTCTCCAGATTTCTTAACTTATTCGAGACAACTAATCTAAATTATGCTAGGTGTCTGTGCTGCGTTATTAACCTCAGTAGGATGGTGGTGTTGTTAAAGTTCATAAATCAGGATATCCTATTATATCTATAGTTGACTTTAGAAATTCACCCACTTGTGAATTGTCTAAATATTTAGCTATGGTATTAAATTCACTTAGAAGCCACTCAAAATCTAGACTGACAAATTCTTGTGAAATAAACTAATAGATAGATTAGATAATTTAAAATTAGATAGTGATGAAAAAATGGTTAGTTTTGACATTATCAGTTTATACACACGTGTACGGATAAATGCTGTCAGAAAGGAAGTTATTTCTAATCAATTATTTGAACTTAGAGCAAAAATGCCACTGGAGCAAATGATGCTACAAGTGCAGCTAGACCTAGTTTCTACACTAACTAAATTCCAAGGGAAAATATACGGACAAACTGAGGGAGTTACCATGGGGTCTCCAGTATTCCCGGTTGTTGCAGATGTATAGGTGGGGAAAACTCAGTGACTGGAATGTCCAGCCCCACCCGCAAAGTATGATGGAGGTATGTAGGTGACACATTCACTATACTTAAAACACAGAATGTAAACAGATTTTTTGAACATATTAACTCAGAGGTGGAGGCAATTCAATTCACTCATGAATTGGAACTTCCAATGTTAGATCGCAGCGTAAAAAGGAAAGAAGATGGGAAGTTAAACACTAATGTTTACAGGAAACCCAATGATTCAGACATATATTTGGACTTCCGATGATCCCATCCTATGTCAGTAAAAATTGGATTGGTGAAATGTTTAAGTAACACGGCACAAAAGCTAAATAGTACCAAGGAAAATCTAAAACAGGAACTGATACACATAAAAGAAGCTTTGAAACTTAATAATTACCCGGATAAATAATCAAGAAATATGTAAGGAAATGTAAAAATAAAATAAATAATGATAGTAGCGATAGTGATAATAACAATAATAATGATAATAGTGATAATAATAATAATATTAATGACGACACCAATAATAAGAAATCTAAATCATCAGTAGTAATTCCATACAAGGAAGGAACGTCGGAAGCCTTACGCAGAATTCTTAACAAGGCAGGAATAAAAATGGCATTCAAACCAACCACAAACTCAATTAGAAACATGCTTTGTCGGTTAAAGGATCCTGTAGAGCCTTTAAAACAAAACAATTTAGTTTATCTAATACCCTGCAATGATTGTCAGGTCAAATACATAGGTCAAACTAGTTCGACAGGGGCAGTCAGACTAGCTGAACATAAAAATCTAGCAAAATCTCGATTGGTTGACCCGAATAAGATAAGAAATCTAGAGAATAGTTCAGCTATAGCACTACATGCAGTTACACACAACCACACAATAGGATGGGATAGGATGACAGTTTTAAAATCTAATGTCACAGGGTATAGGGAGAGATTGATAACAGAAGCTTTGTTTATCGAATCAACTGCAAATACATGTAATAGGAATGACTCATCACCTGTCCCCGATATCTGGAAAATTCTACTACCCAAACGACAAATAGGAGAGAACAAAGAAAACTATAAAACTCAAGTGTCAAAGTCGTGTGATTATAATTGATATGATTATGAACAATGAATTGTGTTCGAAACCTTGTCATCCAGTAAATAATACTGTTTCACTGTGTGATATATCTAATAAACAAACTAATATGGAATTGTTTACTGATGCAGAATAATTTTCTATAGTTTGGTTCGCAAGGGTTAGTTTTGTTTTTACGAGTTGATCACGGATTGATATCAGATAGAGAATCATTGAAAACCAGAGAGTACTGGACAGCTGCTGTTTCATCCTAGTTTGGGAATCATTGGCAGTACGCACCTACTGGGGCTCGAACACAAGACTTATTGAGTAAGCATAAGGTAGTGTATAATGACACGAGTTTAGGTACACAGAGAGAAATCTTTTTACTGTTCCATTTTATTCCCATTTTGATTTCTTCTTTTCCCCCTCCTCTTCTACTTTCAAAGGCAAATAAATTGATGGTAACTTAAACTAAAAATTGTAATGCTTCCACTTAAGATGAGGTGATTTCATCATCTTTTCTCTACTGCCATTCAAACACTGAAATGTGTTACTTCGTGTCATTCTTTTATAGAGAGTGTAATTTCAGGTAGTCTAGAGCAGCTGATGAGGAACTGTGAAGTGCAATGATATCATCACATTTTATACTGTAAATCTAGTCTTTCTATCTTTCTTTCTTTCTATATTGAAATTTGATCAAGGGAAGTCAAGTATAAAAAATAAAATAGAAAATAGAAATCTATTTAATTAAGTGATTCAAAAGTGAATCAGTGAACTTACAATCGAATCCGGAGAACATTCCTTTCAAGAAGAAATCAATAAATGAGATTTGTGATTGAGAAATATTACATGTCTGTCTATCAAAATTCGGCATAACAATTGGTAGACCACGTCGTTTCTCTTCTTCCGTCTAAAATAAGCAAGTAAGGTAATAATAGTAATAAAGATACAACAATACAAAGAAATAAATAAGGAAAACTCAGGAAAACTGTTTAGTTCTAAATGGACAAACCAACTAACACATGCACACACACGCACACACACACACGCATACACACAAACATACAAACAGACAGTAGATGTCTATAAGGCATTACAATGAAAATTTGAATTGCTAAATAGACAAAACTGAAATATATTGTTAGCTGTTGAAGTTACTCAGACGAAAAACAGGAGATTATATTGATCTGTTTTATTTATTTTTTTTAATTGTAATTGAGAACATTTGGTCAGTGAAATATAAATTTCTTCATTGGGATTATTCGTGTTGTGTTCAGAACCGAAAATGGCTTTGAAAATAACAGGCTCAGTAAATGAATATTACTAATAGATTTACATCTGCGGGATCGGTAGAAAGACTCTAGAAGATTTGGATTTTGCGGATAGATGATTTTTGTTGAATATTACACAAACTGGAAGAATAACTGCCTGACGAAGCAGTCGGGGAAGACAGGAATTCACGTGAACATAGAGAAGATGAAGATAACCAACCAGTTACCACCGAAAAAATAAATTTGAAAGAGGTTATTTCCTTCACTTATCTGCCCAGGCAGCATCATTTCAACTACAGGTAACAGAACGGATAAAGACTCCAAATCCTGAATCGGAAAGCCAAAGTAGGCGAAAACTGTGGAATTCTTCTGCACTCAGCTAAGTGAACAAGATTCAAACTTCCAACACAAACACTAAGTCAGTTCGGTAACGATAAAGAATAGATACCACAGTCAAATGACCTTGAAAATCAACCAATCAGGTCGTTGCTGAACATTACAAATGGATACCTTTCATAATCCTCGCTGCAAGTTTCATCCTGATGATTAAGGGTCATGGTTACGGTGAGATCAAGGTAGAGTTATCATTAAGGTTGAGGTGAAATCTGCAATGAAGATTACGAAGAGCATCGATTTGTAATGCTGAGCGATATGATTGGCTGGTTCAAGGTCATTCGATTGTAGTGTCTATTTTACGCTGTTTTCATCAGTTCTTCTATATGGGACATAAAATTGGCTCATGAGTCACGAAAAGCATTTAAAATAGGCTGGTGTAGATTTTTTACCAACAGCCACCCTCTTCACTCCATATTGAAGATCAAATGGCTAACCAGAAGGAATTAACAACACGAAACTCTGAGAAGGAACCAACAGGCCAGAACCTGTAGCTCAACAAATGCTGCAAAGAAAATGGAGGTCGATTGGGCGCAAAACGCATACCAGGCCATCGCTCGAGTGGAACCCAAATGGGAAAAAGAGCATTGCATTTGTACCTGAGGGCGACATGGAAAAGGTCATGAGAGGAGAAGATGAGAGACTATGGACAATCTTGAGACCAGCTTAAGAGAGTCGCAGAAAATAGGAAAAAGTGGAAACGTTCTGTTGAAGCTCTATGTTCCACTCGGAACCCAAGGCAACAGTAATAGTAAGGATTATATCCATCTGAAGAGTTCAAGACAGGACGAAACGAGCATCTTGGATTCTTCCACTGCTAGTCATCATCCAGCCAAATTACCTCAAGGTAGTCCTCAAACATCGTTGAAGTATCCATTCTAGGAGCCAACATGTTAACACAAGTCAAATGTTTCTGTCCAGTCGACCAACGAGTAAGTCCAAATTTAATTTAAAATAAATTGGCCTATAATAACTGACACCCGTTGTAAGAGAGTTGATGTCTTGGACGAAGGGGTCTAGTAGATAAAACTTTGGTGTTTGAAAGGACAGGTACTGGATTTGAGCCTCGGTGGGAACACCATCACTAACTTATCACTGGGGAATGCACGTACATCCAGATGACGAGCAGCCGAAACAGGACGAAACGCCGAACAAGAAATTTTAAACCCTCAACTTATTCATCTCCAGATAAACTAGCGTGCCACAAGAAGATTTGTAATCAGATTGTTGGAAATGTGTTATTCAGTTAGTTACTTACAATAACGCATTTTTTTTCATATAAAATTTGTACTATACGATCATGCTGAACAGAACTGTAGGAGACGGTCACCGTTGTCGGTTCGCTGGCACGGAATTCCGTATGTGCCACCCACATTCTTCTCAGATTGACACAATTTCCCTACTTGAGCATTAAAGTCACCAGCTAAAACGACTATATCTGGGCGTTTAGCCTTTCGCAGCAAACTAGACAGCTTTTGGTAGAACTCATCCTTCGTTTCATCCGAACTGCAGGCAGTGGGGGCGTAGGCGGAGATTACGAAAAGGCATCGGCGAGTAGTGCAGTCCTTTCTCCTTTTCACTGATCCGTTCAGACGGACAGCACACATTCGGCTATCTACCGGGATCCAGTCAAGTAATGTCTTTTCTGCTCTAGTACTCAAAGCTATCCCAACACCAGTTAATCCTCGTGAGCTAGCTGTGGCATCTCCTGACACCCTCAAGGTGAATTTTGCAGATTCATCCTGTTGGCCAGGTGGGGTTAGGTGAATAACCACACTTGGGTGTTGTATGCGTGTTTCTGAAACACAACATACATCAATGGCTCGGGATGCCAGAGTCTTGGCTAGTGATGCTTGTTGTCCTATTTGGCAAAGTGTCCTAACATTAAATGCTCCTATATGAAATTGGTGACGTGGCTTTAGGAGACTATCTATGGTGGTTTTTTGGCTTCCGTCGTTTTCAGTGCACACAGAGTGAAGAGGAAGTGAAGAGCCATCAAGTAGAGGAGTTGCATTAGTAGGAGTAAGGCAAGATAATAGAGATGAAGATGGAGACAAAGATGAGTGAGGATTAGACAGGTTTCGCGTGCACTTCGGATTGTGAGGGCGATTGTTACTTCCCGGCTGCCCACGCCATGGAAGTTGGTTGCGTGACCGCAGAGCCCAGGGGACAACTGCTTGAGGCCAGTCACACACGGCCTGCTTTTGTTTTTTCTTTTTCGTTTGGTGTGTCTCAGTAGCATATATATCACTTCTGCCCTGTGACACGGCAGCAGGAAGCGCAGTCGTTGTTAATCCGGGCCCCGACCGATCCGGCATGATATTTTGTGATTTTGATTGAGTCATGGCATTGGGTTGGGTAACTGCTTTTTGTCTAACCGCTATCCAAACAACCTTTCTGGCATGGTCGAACCTTAAGCGACATAAGTCTGAGCCAGTATAGCTTGTTGGGTCATTGCGGTGTTCAAGCCCGACCACCACGTCATGGTAGCAGCTTTCTACCATTACTCATTCTATTTCACTCTTATACTTGTCAAAACTCTATTGATTCTCTTCACTCATTTTCCTGTCTACCTTTGTGTGCTATTTGGAACGTGGCAACTCGAACTGCTGCACTTCGGTGCCAAGTTCTATGTTGAATCCAGACAGACAGACATACGATCATGCTAAAATTCATAGAGAGAGAGAAAGAGAGTTAAGCTCAAAGTCTCAAAGCTACAGTGACATCAAGTGTCTATATTGAATAATTGTTTTCTGTGCAATTCCCTGTATAGTCTAATGAGCAAATAGAATTTCAACTTAAAGTAACACATTTTTGATAATTTTTAAAGTCTTCTGTTTGTTTCCACTGAATTATAATTGTAAATCAAGCTGGTTGTAAGTAAAAGCTAATTTTCGATGTTTTTACACTTGACGCACACTGCCTAAAATGACGGTAAAGGTCAGCGACTCTATCGTTGGAAGAAATATCATCTCACTCCATATTTCAGATGCACTTACCTATTTATTTACAAGCTTCTGGCGTCCTAAAAGTGAAATGAAGTTTTATGGACTCAGCAATTAAAATAAGAGCACTGTACGCAGTAAAACGTGTGACCAAGAAGTAATTTGGAAACTACTTCAAAACTATGGAATGCCCCAAATCTCTATCAACCCCATTTAACGGCTATATAACGATACCACATACCAAGTGATCGACAACGGAAAACTCGTCGAAGCCTTTGAAGTGGAAACAAGAGTTGGAGAAGGGCTGTTTACCATCACCGATGTTATTTCCGACTGTGGTGGTGGAACAACAAGAAGGCTCAAGATTTCGCAGTTGACTTATGTCTAACGCCATTTAAACCCGAAGAATTACAGGTGATAACAGATAAGTTATCAGAAGAGGTAGGCAGCGAAGATAGGACCCCAGGTGAACATAGAAAGATCGAGTTGGTGAAGGCAACCAATTAACCAACAACAACAAGTAACAGTCCCTTTCAATGGAATAAATTTGAAAGAGGTCACTTCATTCACTTGTCTAGACACCATTGTTCCAAATACAGCCAAACGGCATGGTCGAAGACATCAAAACCAGCCAGAATCGGGATGACAGGACATACCTTCATCACTCTGAAGTCAGTTTAGAAATTTCCTGCACTCATTATAAACAACAAGATTCGGATATTCATCACAAATGTTAGGTCATTCAGTTCTCCTACATGGTTGAGCAGAAAGAATTGGAAACCAACAAGATCTTCGGGTGACATTACACTCCAGGGGATCCTCCAAGTAAAATCTGAATGACAAGAGAGAAGTTGTTGTTGGTCCAAGGATGATATAGAGGAGATGAGAGACTATGGGAAGCCGTGAAGCCAGCTGAAGAGGACTGCGGAGGACAGGATGAAGTGGAGATGTGACTGTTGAACCCTTATTTTCCACTCTGAACCCAAGCGAACAATAATAATACTGAGTAAAACTTATCTACAGACTAATGTTTTCACTGATAATTTAAGAAGTGCAAACTTTAGATTTGGAAATTAACTCACCTGAGCAAAATACTCTTCAGCTATTCTGGCTGCCCATTCTTTACAAATAGATAGTGGTCTTGTAGGATTGTTGACATCAGAGCATTTTATAATTAACCGTTTAATCAAAGCTCTATTCTCTGCAGTCGATAAATTCTCCAATGTGCTAGAGATTCTTTCTTGTCCAGGACTAGGTGATGTTGAATGAGACATTGACATTCCCATTGAACATGACTCCATGGAACTCATACTTCCCACAGAGGAACGATCATGATGCTGTAAGTAGAATAAGACATTTGAAAATCAGTCTCTTAAAAGGCTTTTAGGATAGAATAGTTAATTTTAATATATTTTGGTCTACCTAATGAAAATATTTCAGTGAGAGGTGTAATTCATGGTGTCAATACCATTGCCGATGCTCGTTATGGCCCTCCCCCCTTCCCAATTTTGAATCCTCTTCAGGACCGCTTTGCTGTTTAATATTTAACGCAAATTTATGCGAGATTCTGATGGTAACTGTCTTGGAAATTCAGTCTGCTTATGCAGAAAAACTCTTTACAAGAGAGCATGCAGACACTAGACAGAAAACCTGAGACTATGACAGCACGGAAGGAACCTCTATTTATGAAGCTACAATTTAATGGGAACTTGTCGATTGAGATTTAGTTCCAAAGACTTTCCAGAAGTAGACGTAGAACGGTCTACGCATTGAATCTACGTTTATCATTCTGTAGCCGACGGATGATTGGGACGCAAACGAAGGATAGATAGTCAGATAGTTTTGCCGCACATCTATGTACATTTATCAATTCAACTGTGCTCCTGTGGAGACAGTTATGTTGGGCATACTATGTACTATACAGCTTAGCCAACCAACGTGTAACTGAACATCCCCCATAATGGTTTATGAAAGGACAGACAAAAAGCATCCATAGCTCTATTTTGTCACATTTAGTTGGTAGTGGTCATTCAGTGCAGAAAACCAAAGCATTCAAGGTGATTCATCACATCCCACTGAATCTTCCCAATAGACTTCGTATTCGTCTACTGTACAAAGCCGAGGCGATAAGCATTCGAACGTCTATTAAGCCTAAAATATGCATTGAAAAGAAGTTCGTACAGCCATTATCCCTCCTTCCCTCCTGGCCTATTAAGACCTAATCAACTGATGACGTCCCCACCGTCCCTTACTTATATTTTCAACCCCTCTCTCTTATCATCATCCCTTAATCTTATCACATCTTCATTAGAACATAGTTTATTTACTTCCCTTACAATTAATCTTGCATTAATTAATTGGTCCATCTGTTTATCTTAGCCTTTATCGACTACCACGTTTACCTGAACACATTTGTTTGTTTAATCATGCTGTTTTTCTTATTATTCTTCTTGTTATCACAAATCACCTCACTTTTTCATCTTTATTACTGACAAAATTACTATTATTATTATTATTAATATTACTGTTATTATGATTAATTACACAATTTATATGCACAATCTTATTATCCTATTGAAAAAACCCCGTGATTGGATTATAATTGGCCTAATATTTATTTGTAAAGTTGTGTAGGCATATTAAAGATAAAATCAGTTCACTAAATTATCAGTTTCTACTGGTGTACTTCCTTGATTTATATCTGACATTCAGGGTTCTGATAGCAATACACACATGAAAGATTTGCGTCGAGCTTACGTTCTCCTCGTTATCTATTGAAAACAACAAGGAACTATAGGTATTTACTAACTACATCGGTAGAGTTATCCAACCTGAGATCATTTGAACTAGCAGGGTGTCAGAAATTATAAATATTTACTAGTATGGTTAGTCATTCCACTGCAAAAGGCTCGCAATTATTCATGACTTAGTTATTTTTTTCAAAAATTTTATTTCTTTTCTTCCTGAGTGGAATTCGGGGCTCCAACTTTGAGCCCTGAAGTTTTGGTAACACTGGTGTTGTTTTACGGGATGAGTTTGCTAGCCTCACACCCAACCTTCCCTCCTTATTGGGTTTACTACCGGTTAAACGAGGCGTATGAGTTTGTCGGCAGCGGATCGAACCCCCGACCTCATAAAACATGGTTAGCGAGGATTCTGCTTAGTATCATACAGAAGTATCTTCAATTTTGAAGAATTAGAGAACCATTGAAAACCAGGGAGTACTGGATAGCTGTTTCATACTGGTTTGGTACGCACGGTCTGAGGTTTGACCCAGGACCTTTCGGTAACAAGGTTAGCTCGTATACCGTTTAGCTACCGGGATCCGATTCAATGGCTCATGAATTCTAACTTCTAGCAATTTGTGATTTTAACGCGACCACCTACCGGTGTCATCGGCGAGAATTCCATCCTCACTCAGAACTGGATGGCCCCCACTGGTTACGACTTCCCAGCGGGTGCGTACTGCCGATGATTCCCAAACTAGGATGAAACAGCTGTCCAGTACTCCCTGGTTTTCAGTGGTTCTCTAACTGATATCAATCTGTGGTCTAACCAGAAGCATCTTTATTTGGAAGGCAATTTACGGTGTGCGTTTTTTAAAACAATATACAATAAGCCAATTTGAAATAGTCTTGTATCAGCGGGTTCTAAATTAGGTGACTCATCTGCTAAGTAGGTCTCATAGCTCAGCTGGTGTGTGTAACCTGAAAGCAGTCAGCTCAAATTCTCTTACTAACCAAATGTTTATCTCAACTTCAAACATCCATCATCCAGTACATCACGTCCCGATGAGTATCTAAAAGAAAATCTAACGTCCAAAACACGAAACCAGTCAACAAATAAGAGATGAATGGTTGAATTGCCAAACTTACTCGATTCTTTGTCAGCATAGGTTTACTCAGAGTGTTGACAAATTTTGTAACAATATCAAAGTGTCGTACCATTTCAGTAGCTAAAACCATATCGACTATGTAGCTACGCATTGTACGATACTCTTCTCTGTGTACCGAAAAACAAAAGAAAAATATAAAAAAGGTAGTGAAACAGTTTTTTAGACATTCAGAATCAATAAATCGATATGATTAATAATAATAATAACATCTTTCTTCTGGACAGTATTTATAAAATGTACAGAATTTTTAGAAGAGCTTATTGCATGATATTTTCCCTTCGTATAATATCTTCAAGTAATATATTATTGATTGACAGTATATCCTTCCTGTGACACAATGCTCTCTGGGTTCAAGCACACATCATTCCATTATGATATATCTGTTTTGTCTCCTTCGAGAAATCCACGATATTGATCTAATTGAAAGCCAATTGTAAGATGTTCAGAAGTACATTTTGAGACCCAAGGACATAAGTGAAGAACGGTTATCTCATATATTGGGACTCGTTGCCACTCACAATCAGGCCTTTCCTCAAGTCTAATACGAACTGGAGAATCCGGAGCTTGTATACACTTTAAATACACACAAAAGTCGAAAATAGAGATCATATTTTAATCGACTAAAACAAACCGAACGAGAGAAAATCTATGCAATAGAGAGATGGAAGTTTTTTGGTAGCCCAAGTCTTAAGCAGTATAGTCGTAAACCTACTGTGGGTGGAATTCCAAGTTTAAACGATTGATCTAGACATAATCTCCTTGGTTCATAGCCTCATGTAATGAACTACAAAAGAAACCTGATATACTGGAAGATACTGTGAATAGAACAGAACAGAATTATTTAGCCTCATTCGTCAAATACACCTATTATAGTACAATTCGAAGACTTACAGGAGAAAACCAGTAAGTTGACGAAAGAAGCAAAGGGAACAGGAATTTATATAAACAAAGAAAAGACACAGGTGATGTAGATAATCAGTCAACGATGACATCAACAAGCACCAGTCACTATAAACGGAAGAAATTTATAAAAGAGTCATTTCCTTCACTTATCTAGGCTGCAGGCATCGTCTCAACCCCAGGCGTAAGCACGAATGAAGATGTCCAAACCAGCATAAATCGGAAAGGCAAGACAGACCTTTATCTGTCTGAAGTCAGTTTGGAAATCTCCTGCACTGACTGAGCATAAACGAGACAATACGGATTCACAACATCAATGTCAAGTCAGTCACTAAGTCAGTTCTTCTATATGATTCAGAAACTTGACCAGCACGTCATGAAAAGCATTTTGAACAAGTTCCAGGATTTTATCAACATCTCCTCCATACTGCTACATACTGATGATCAGATGGCCTACCAGAAAGGAATAAAGACAAGGGACTGTAGTAATGAACCAACCAATATTCTTATATCCAAAGATCTTCTAACTACCATTACCCAATTATTCGAAGATCGGAAGTCCGCTCATTTCAATGCTATTAAGCAAAGACAAATTCGAAAATTTGAAATACTTATAAATCCGAAAGCAGCATACTCCAGAGCAAATAAGTCAAATGTACAGACTTGATTGTCTTCTAAAAAGACAAACTGAGGAGAAACTAAAGTTTACCATATACAGAAAGCCGACACATTCTAACAAGTATTTGAATTTCCGATCAGATCATCCAATAGGAATGAAAGTTTCAGTAGCTTTAAATCTCGTTAACAGAGCTAGAAACATAATAACAGATAATGATGATATGGAGAACGAGATATCCAATATAAAACAGGTTTTGATTGGAAATGGTTATACAGAAAAGCTACTAGATAATATTACCAATAAAAAGGAGCAGTAGGGAAAACAAAAAAAATGGAAAATCTTGGCTATCGACCATAGCCATTCCATATGGAAAGGACACAGCTGAACAACTTCAAAGACTATTTGCTTCATATAATATAAAAGTTTATGTCAAACCCTCTAATTCTGTGGAGAAAGCGTTAGTGCATGTCAAGGATATGGTTCCAGAATGTCACAAAGTAATTGTGTCTATAGGATAAAGTGTTCGGAATGTGAAGCATGCTATATAGGTGAAGGTCAGAGTGAATGAACATAGACTATGCACGAATTAAAGAGTCTCAAGAGAAGATTGGCTATAGCAATGCATGTGGTAGACAGCGGACATAAGATTGATTTCGACAATGTCGAAATTCTTGTAAAGGGATTTCATTCACATAAGAAAGATTGACCTCTAAAGCCTTGCACATTTTAACCACATCGAATGAAGTGAATAGGAAAGAAGGGATAGACTTATCGCCTATATGGCAAACTCTTATGAAGCAAGACAGATGAAAAAACAACAAACACTCTATGAGCCTCCATGACCTTTTAAAAAATGTATTATCATGTTTATCACATGTGAACTGACGTCTTTCCATATGACAAATAACATACATACAGACACACTCATACAAAACTAATCTTTACAAATTAACTATAGGAAATGATACACAATAACAATTTGACATTATTCATTACAAATCTATGATGACTGCTTACATATTTCTATCGGTACAAATGTCCATGGACAAATGACCTTCAAATCAACTGACTTCAATTTATGTAAAAATTTTTGACTATATATTTTGATGATTAATAAAAATCCGAATAAATCTGCTGAAGAAGCTGTTTTGCTTTTCTTAACACGCTGGGATTAATTTAAATAATTTATAATGAATCAATCTGACTTGGCGCTCAAATTATTCCAGGAAGTTCGTAACACCTACGGTCTAGAAACTTATAATCAAGAACCTAACGCTCAACATAAATTTGGAGATAGATGGGACACACTCTGAGGGGATCATTGGGTGACAGCGCGCACTAGGCCATTTCTCACAAAATAGAATTTCAGGGCAACAGATATTTAGTTCTCAACATTTATTGATTTTCGACCCTGATAGTCTTATCAGTCAAATTTAGCAAAATTATCAGTAATATATCCTTTTGATTAAGAAGATAATGGGCTTCAAACCTGATGATGATACATTTTTTGACTAACAGGCAAACCACATACACCAGGAGAACAGAAAGAGAGAAAGAGAGGCTGTTGTCCACATTCTTGAACACATACCAAAAGAACCTGAGACTAATAGGCAAACAGACAGTAAACGCTAGGGAACTGCACGCTATCTAATTGTTTATCGAAGTGATGTAATTGAAGCGTAATTCATTTTATCTTAATTTTAATCTCTCATACTCCTTTTCGCTTATCTATTTGAACATAACCTGAAAAACATTTGCACGTGTCGTTTTGCATGATTAATTCAATGTCGTTAATTTGCTTATCAATCTTATATCTCCCAATGTATTTCCAATAGTATATATATATATATATCAGGAAATAAATGTACGCTAGCTGTCAGATAGAAGTCATATTGTGAACAGTGTAGCAGAAAGACTGTTTGGAATGTCCCTCCTGAACAATCTACTCACAAGATTTAGATGTTTAGACTAATTTTGTAATTGTTATCGGATGAAATAAAGCGAATTCTTAACAATTATGACATAAGAGTGTATTTACGTGCCACGAATGCCTTAGGCTCATCACTGATGAAGGTTAAGGATAAAATAGAAGAAGACAACCGATAGCATTGCGTGTACTAGATCAGTTGTGGGGATTGTGAGAGAAACTTCCAGACAGGTAAATACAAGAGTAAAGGAGAATGGACAATGTTTAAAAGTGATTCAAAAGACGTCTGCAGATTTGAAGAAACTAGAAAACAGATCTGCTATTAAACAACACGCAACAGAAAGGAGGTCAACAGCACTCAGCATTAAAAATAAGATTCGGATTTTCAACTCCAATGTGATGTCAGTGCTACTATATGGATCAGAGACTTGGCGCGTCATAAAGAGCACCTCAAACAAACTACAGACCTTCATTAACAGTTTTCTTCGCTCAGTACTCAAGATCAGATGGCCGGCCTGAAAAGATCAGCAACAGAGATCTCTGGAAGCGAACCAACACAGCAGGAACCGATTGTGAAAGAAATAGGCAGGAAGAAATGGAGATGGATTGGCTGGCCATACTCTGAGGAAACAAATCATCAAGTGACATCACTAGACAAGCCATTGCTCGAGTGGAACCCGAAAGGGAAGCGGCGAGTTGGTTGTCAGTGCTAGGGTGACTTGGAGGAGGTCATGTGAAGAGGAGATGAAAATGTGTGGGCAGACATGGAGACAGGTGAAGACCCTAGCAGAGAACTGAACGCAATGGAAACGCACAGCTGAAGCCCTATGTTCCTCTAGGAATTAAAGGAAACGATAATAATAATAATAGTAGAATCGAGGTTCTGTAGAAAGGTTTTGGATCATATAAAGAAACACTGACTGCAGAAGCCTTACAAATATGGATGAATCTCAAAAGTTTGAAAAGGCGTGGTGTCAATGATAGTGAAGATTGAATAGTTTGATATTCGAACTGGTCTCCTATTGGTGGGAGACAAGAAGGCTGTCATAGCTTAATCGTGTACTGGTTGGCAGAGGATTGGAGAAATGCGATCGGAAGTACTGTGCGTCGGTGGCACAGTGGTTAGGACTCTCGCCGACCATGTACATGGTCCGGGGTTCGATCCCCTGCCGACGCACACCCGATATCTATGGTTGGCCTGCAAAATTTGGGCTACCGATATCCATGCTGAAAATTCCATACATGTACTGAAAATATGGTGTGGCATCAAGCTGTAATCGAAAATAAAAAAATAAAAACGTTTATTCAGAGACTTTGGCAGTGATTAACCATTGTAAATCTGTTTCGTTATCTCTTGAAGAGTAAACAGTCGTGCTGCCCAATTGTTTTCTGTTGTTCTGTGTCGGTTACAGTGCATAGTATTTTGAATATTAGGCTTAGTCTTCTGAAACCAGAGATAGGTTCAGGATCTCCGCGATCTGGATATCTGACACGTGTTGTGTTATTAGCTGATGCATGGCAAGTCCTGATTATTAATTAAAAATGGATATGTATCATTAATCAGTTATACATAATCTAAATTCCCGATTGTCCATATCTTCTTATAGAGAGGCGAACAAGTGTCTACAATTGTTCCCTAATACACACACAGAATTGTATACCGCATTTATTATTATTTATTACTGTTTCCTTTAATTCCTAGAGGAACATAGGGCTTTAGCCACACGCCTCCATTGAGTTCGGTTCTCTGCCAACGTTTTCACCTGGCTTCACGTCTGCCCACATGCTTTCATTTCCTCTTCGCATGACCTCCATGTCATCCTCGCACTGACGATCGATTCGCCACTACCCATTCAGGTTACATTCGAGGTATGCCCCGGCGTGTGATATCACTTGATGGTTTTCTCAGAGTATGGCCAATCTGTCTCCATTTCTACCTCCATATTTGCTGTACAATCTGTTCCTGCTGGGTTGGTTCACTCCCAGAGATCCCACCCTCTTGCTGATCGTTTCTGGCCGGCCATCTGATCTTGAGCAGAACTGAGCGAAAACAGCTGTTGATGAAAGTCTGTAGTTTGTTCGAAGTGCCTTTAATGGTCTCTGATCCGCATATTGAGTAGCACTGACTTCACATTGGAGTTGACAATCCGGATCTTATTTTTGATGCTGAGTGCTGTTGATCTCCACACAGACTTGAGAGAAATGAGAGCTTGCCTTGCCCTCCAGATCCTCCCTTTGATGATATCCTCATCAGTTGCGTCCGCCTGTAGTTAAAACGATGATTCCCAGGTAGTAAGTAAGTAGGTAAAGGAGGTTGCTTTTTTCCATATTTCTCCCATTTATGCTGGCTGATTGTTGTCTGTTATTGTTGCTGTTGGTGTTGGCCAGGAATCTTCATCACCTACCTCTGTTTTCTCTATGGTCACCTGAAGGAAGTCCTATCTCCTCTGGATGCTTCTTCCGCCAACTTGTTGCTTTTCACTTGCATATCTACCAGTTTGTGGGAAATCAGACATACACCACATCAGTGAAGTCCAGATCCTCCAAATTTTTTGTGTGAGTCCATTTTATGCGTGTTTCCTCGTTGACCGGCCCGCTGATTGTCGCATTATCCAGTCTACCGAAATCAGGAAACTAATCATTGGTGATAGTAGGCAGCCAGCTTGTCTTACTCCCGTCTTCATTTCGAAGGATTTCGTGAGTTTCCCGTTGTAGATCACTTGGCATGCAGTATTGTCGTACAACTGTTAGATGAGGTGTATAATTATTTGCGGCACCTGTATACTGCATACACGTATATATTTCTCATATTCAATTATTTATTACCATGAACTTTAGTCGAACGTAATCACTAAAAATCCGATGCAAAATTACACACTGTTTACAGTGTTTAACAAAAGTAGACTAATAATTGTAAGTCTATGGTCAAATTTTGATCAGAGTTCATGCAATTTTGTTTGTTTATTATATTTCAATGTCTGTTTCATGACTCAAATGACTGGACAAGGTTTCCACAGACAAAATGTTTCCTTTATATATATATATATATATTAATTTGATTAATTTGCCTGGAAAAGTTCGGATGAATTCGCCGAACTCAAGAAACGTTGGAATTACTTATTTCAGTTCTTAACTGAGACCTAACAAATACACTTTTTACACATATCTACTTCGTACTTAGCGCTAAATTATTTTGAAACTTTTCGTTCAAATCTTGATCACAGTTCATATGAATGTTTTTCTCGTGAAATGTATATCATTACTTCGACATTTGTACTATTATTATTATATTTATTCCTTCACTTTACCAGTGGAACATAGTGTTTCAAGCTAGAGGCTAGAAGTTTCGTTAGCAGTGGGGTTAACTTTTACCGAATGGGGTTGCTGGCCTCATGCCTAACCTTCCCTCTTTATAAGTCATATTACTGGTTTATAGAGGCAAAGGAGTGCTCCGGCCAGGGATCGGACGCCGAACCACATGCGTGGTTGTCGAGTATTCTATTGGTGTGCCAAGGATACGCCGACATGTGCAAATCATATGTTAGCTTGATCCTTATTACTTGTCTTCGTCCCTATTTAATCTCGAACTTTAATGCTTCTTTAAGTGTTGGTTTGTAGGGATTTGATTGACAAGTTACAGAATTTCATCATGAGCTGACGTCGGTCAGAGAACAATTGGAAAACCACCAGGGGGTACTGGACAGCCAGCTGTTTCGTCAGCCTAGTTTGGGGCACTTCAGCAGTACGCACCTACCACATTAGATCTGAACCCAATACCTAATGTTTACAAGGCGAGCTCGTAGACCATTCAGCAGCCACTGGGACCCGATCCAATGGCCAGCCCGTGAATTCCAACTTCTGCCAAATCACGACATAGCGCAACCTCTAGCCAATAACCTATGTGAGTATTCGTCTTCACACCAGCCTTACCTGCTGCACCCTACTGGTCATGACTTCTCACTAGAACCCAGGTAACTACCTACCTGAATAGGGCAAGTCGCTAGTGAGCATCTCATCGGTATTCAAGTGTTGGTTTGCAGGGATTTGATTGGTTACAGAATTTCGTCATGAGCTGACATTGTTCTTTGTGCTTCTCTTTGTGATTGTTTGTGCATTGATAATGTGTTGTACGTAAGGTTTTGTTTATGTGAATGAAGATCAACCTGACCTTGGATTTTCTGTGGGAAGCCTTAATGTGTGTGATTCTTGTGGGCAGACTTTTTCACTCCACCTTGTTCGTAATATTCTACTTGATTCTAAGGTTCTTCTTACAGTTGAATTTCAATTAACTAATTTTGTACCACAGTACTTGTTTTGCACTTATAAAACTACATTGTCTGAATAGCTGTCTAACAGAAATATTGAGGTAATTTTGGGTTTTCGATGTTATCAATTGCTAAATAGAACGATACATAGATTCGAATTACAAAGAATCATCTTTTTCCTGTCTTTGGATTAGCGTTTTGTGACTGTGCTTTTATCAAGGGAGTTTCAGACAGACATACAGTATGAAGAAAGGATTGATTCTCTGCGTTTAGACCACAACGAGTTGGGTTTGGTCACTGCAAACATTCTCAAGGTGTTAAAAATAGTCGCAAGGCAAAAGGGACCTTGACTGTTACTACCTTTTGCTACCGTAGTGCCCAGGTTCTACAGCTACATCAATGAAAAAGCGAAGAACCTACTGCTTAAAAATGTGGAAAAGAAAATGGGGATGGATTGGACAAACACTGAGGACACTGTCAAATGACATCACACACCAGCCAGGCCATTCTCCGAGTAAAATCCGAATAGGAAAAGTGGGTTAGGCATGTATCTGAAAGTGACACGTAGTAGTTCGTGTGAAGAGGGGATAACAGACAGTGGGAAGTCGTGGGGCCAGCTGATGAAGAGGGCTGAGAACAGAACAAAATAAGAGACGTGCTGCTGAAGCCCTATGACTCTTTTGCAACCCAAGGGAACAATAATAATAATTATAAATATCATTTCTGATTTGTCAAATTTTATCAACGGGAAATAATTGTAGAAAATATCACAATATCTCAGGAAGGATATACAAAAACTGTTACTTACCGAGTAAGATTTTGGAAAATATTGATTTCCGGTGACCTCAGGGTTAACTCAAATGACAACGCCACATGATGACTTTCCAAGACAGCGCTAACAGAAGAAAAACAAACAGTGTTAAGAAAGGGTTAAAAGTGAATGCCGCCATTTTCATTAAAAAGTTTCAATGCAACGGGTATGATTCATTGAAAGGCATAAAAACCCATTAAAACATCCAATAGATAGAGCTGTTTTCCACAAGGAGTAGGAGATATGTTTCAATAAATGAATCGCTAAATTAATCCCCTTACACGTCCACAATAACTAAGTTGTTAAGTAGTAATGATAGTAATAATAATAATCAAAGCTTTATTCTGAACAATGTTTATATAATGTACAGAATTTTCAGCGGAGTTTATTCCATGATATTTCCTCTTCATTGTTCAGGATCTACAAATAAAAAAGATTAATTGACTGACAGTAGATCGTGTGACACAGTTCTCAATCTGACATGAAGCGCCAACCAATCCACCATTATGATATCTCTTCTTTGTTTCATTCGAGAAATACTCGACGACATTTTGTTCAATTCCAATTATAAAAGGTTCAGGAGTACATTTTATGAAACAAGGACACGACCCAGGAACAATTGTCTCATATACTGGTATAAGGTGCCGTCGACAGTAATGCTTTTTCTCATGTTTAATAAAATTTCTCGAAATCGTAAATGTTTTAAATACTCGTCAGAGTAAATAACACTATTAGAGGTCATATTTTACTAGATTTAAACAAACTGAATAAGAGAAATTATGCGTAATATATTGACGTAGGTTTTTCGGTAGCCCAAATTTTAAGCAGGCTTTCATACAGTATGTGTAAGCTCACAATTCCCCACTTAATTACTGTAAATTCTACAGAAGTATGAGCCTTAAGACGAGTCTTCTGGGAATCCGCTTTTGAAAATAAACCCTTTAGAATCTAAAGATGTACACTTCACTTTTTTTAGCTAAAGTATAAAGATAGGAGGACCAGTGAAGACCTTGATGAGACTCACAACCTTCTAAGCATGTTCAAAAGTCATTTAGGCATGAGGTTTATGTATAAGTGCTCTGACAATGGCAATAGTTTTGACAGTATGTTGCTTGGAGAAAGAAATGTAGCAGCATATATGGTGATAATGAAATATTTGGACAGGTAGTACAACATCTACATACAGTCATAAAGTGTCATAGCTGCTTGGATTCCTGTGTTTTTCTTCAGACAGCTATGGCTTTCAATGAACTCCAAGAATAATCAGTTCTGAAGTTAGCTGTGGGCTTTTAGTTAGGTTGTAAAGGAGAAAAAACATATCTGGTTGCTACAAGAGTAGAACTTAGGCATTCCGGGGGGGGGGGGTGGAGTGTAAATCCGCTATGGAGAAAATTTATTTGATAAAGTCCGACAGTGTTATACAGTACTATTTACTGATGACGTTTCGGTCACAGTTTATTGCTCATAATCATATGAGAAGATTTATGCGTTCCATCCAACTTGAGTGTCGTGGGAGGTGCTGATCTTTTGCTAAGTAATTGCTCCATGGTTTGTTTTGCCGTTTCCTATCCATTCGAAATATATAATGCTGTAACATCGGAGGATAATGTCATTTTTGTTGGTCCTCTATTTGGATGAATTTGATTTTCTTTAAAAAAGTCGGTTGAAGAATCGCTAGGCTGATGGCAGGATTCAGTTAAATGACTCAATTTTCTCTATAGTTCTTCGGATAAATTGAATGTTTTGGGTTCCTGGGAGTGATATGATTAGTCGTAAGGGGATGTTTGATTTGTATATTCTGGGCCTGGCGTAGAATCAGGATAGAATTGGTCCATTGGATTTTAATCACCATTGATCTTCTTTTGTAATGTGGCCTGTTCCCTAAATGTGGTCGTTGAAATTAGATGGTTGGAGACAATCGGTAGGAAGCCTTCCTCCACCTAGGTTTCGTGCTAGTTAGCACTCACCAGTCAGTCAGTAAGTAATATCTGCAATCTTCGAGGAACTTGTGTCCCTTCTGAGACTAAAACTCATGTCACTCAGTGCACTTCTTCAGTAAGAGACGTTTTCACTGAGTTATTCAGGCTCGCGATTGACCTCCTGTAGGACTGTATTGAATACTTTGATCGGGCACTAATTAGTAAATAGCGTAATGTGTCTAGTCCTTTGTTTGGCGTTTTGGTCAGAAGAGACATGAATTCCTTCAAGGTGATTGCGTTACGCCTTGCTGACTGACTGGTGAGTGCCAACTAGCATAAAACCCAAGTCAAGCGATGCTACGTGCTGATTGCTTCCAACCATTTAATATCAGCAAAACAAAGTGCACCGTAATGGCAGGCCACATAGAATGTTGGCCACCTTGCAGAATTGACTGACAGAATTCCGTCTGCACCGACAAAAAGGACTAGACACATTACACTAGTTACTGACTAATGTCCAATCAAATTATGTGGTTGTCCAGTATTTAGATGAGATTTGTCATGAGTTTTTGCCATATATTTTCATCTTTGAGTAGCTTTTTAGCTTTCTTAGATTACTTATGAGTCCAGATCAATGAGCTATACTCAACAAAAAGCTGTGAAGCAACCAGGACACGGAGACATAGTAGAGACGTCTATTAACTCGGGTTGATGTGAGATTAATTCGACAGAAAAGATGGAGATTTCAAATTTACAGATAAAACTACAGACTTGATGATGAAAAAGAAAGTATGGTCGAGTTAAAAAAAAGGAGGCGAAAAGAGAGGCAGAAATGAATTACGTAATCACATCAGTCGTTTGCATGTTTTCCTTTCATGTGATTGATGATCATCATAGTGATAAAAGCGCCTAAATTATTGCAGATTTATTATTTTTTTTAAACTCAGCATAAAGAGAAACATTAATGAATTCTAAAACTAAGAACAGTTCATTTTTCGCCAGATTTAGTGGAAATCTCTCAACTAAAATTATTCAAACTAGTTTCCCACTGTGCTGATGATTTCAAATTTTGACAATCATATGTCCAAGTTGATGTTCATTATTCTTTCTCCATCTTGTTCTTCATATACTGTCTTTTAGGGATTGGAATTATAGCCGACATTATTATTATTGTCCTCTTAAGTCCCTAGTGGAAAATATGGCTTCCGTAGCACATCTTCACTTCATTCTATTGTCTTTGGTCGCATTCAGCTGACCCCACGAACACCCATAGTCTCCCACCTCCGCTCATACAATCTCTTACATGTCACCCTCGAACTCTCAACCCGTCGTTTCCCATTTGGATTCAACTCGAGTGATGTCACCCAACGGTCTCCTCAGTGTGTGTCCAATCTATTTCCATTGCGTTCACCATATTTGTTAACCAGTAGGTTGCCGACTGGTTCGTTCGCAGAGTTTCTTGTTGCTAACTCTCTCTGGTCAGCAATCTGATCTTCAGTATGAAGCGAAGGCAGCTGTCCATAAAAGTGTGCAGTAGCCTGTCCGAAACACTTTTCGTGACACTGTGGTCAAGTTTCTAATCCACATAGAAGCAGGGACTTACTTACTATTGGTGTCGAAAATTCGAATTTTGTTATTTCTGCTGTGAAATACAGAAGATTTTCAAACCGATTTCAGAGTGATGAAGGTGTGTCTTACCTTTTCGATCCAGGCTGATTTTGTCATCGTTATACGTGCTGTTACCTGCAGTTGAAACAATATTTCTTAGATAAGTGAAGGAAGTAACCTCTGTCAAATCTCTCCCGTTGATTGTGACTGGTGCTTGTTGTTATCTTCATCACCTCCGACATAAACATGCATAAATGTATAGTCTTTATCAAGTTTCTATCTATCAGAGTACCTGTTAGTCTCCGCCAAATGTTGCTGTTTGAAAGAATGGCTTCAAATAGCATTCCCAAAAGGTAGACATCTATCACGAATCATTCAGCTTTGGTTTCAAAATAAATCTGCTAAAATCCAACAAAGAGTCAAGCGATGATGTATCCTCCAGACTGTTTAAGAAAAAAGGCAAGTGTGCCGAACCGTCACCTTCCACGTCCAGCAATGTCAGGTGATATAATGTGGATCGGAAAGCAGTGAAATGTGGTCAAGCCAAAATATCGCATCTATCCGACTGTTGGTATATACCGTTTGGTTGGTATCATGAAGATGCTAAGAATCACAGCCTGGAGACATAACTTCTTGACGTGGCTGAAAATCATTCTCGGTAGCGTAGATGGACTTGTTCGCTGTGATCTATCCGATTCATGAAATTTGCATTATTCTCCGTGTAACTAATCTTCCCCCTGCACACTTCTGTTAGCTATAGTTACCTTGAACTTCCTTTTTCTTTTAGCTTTGTGTATGTTCTCATGATCTTCTTATTCATTAGTTCCCAGTGGAATATAGATATTCAAGTTTAAACTCTGAGGTTTCAGTGGAAGTCATGCTTTTTTATGGGGTGGGATTACTAGACCTTCGCCCAACCTTCCGTCTATGTCGGGCTTACAACTGGCTAGAGAGAGTAAAGGTGTTTGCCGACTGGTGATAGAACCACGGGCTATTTGACTGATTGACGAGATTTCTACCGCTGAATAAACGACGCCATGTTTCTGTGAAGTATAGTAATATGACTGATCGCACTTTCATGTTGAAAATTCAGTCGAGTCATTCAAGTTGGCAATTATGTCGTATAGGCAAAATTCAATCAGTATCAATGATCAAAAATTTGTTGTCTGTTGATCTGTCACTTTGTTTATTTAAGGCTAACGCGAATTCACTTGAACCCAAATAGATTGTCTGTCAATTTTTTGACGGCTAAGAAATGGCAACAGCGCCAAACTCCCCACCACTACCTTACACTCATAGGACATTTTTCCCCGTTTTCATAAAAATTACTGGACGTGTGATGTTGATGATATAGTTTTGGAGGCTTATCTGCAATCTAAAGTAAGTATATGACTTCTAAGGAGCGGAAATGGTAATAAAACAAAGTCATCTACAAAATACAGCCACTTATATAAAATCTCACTGAATATTTCCAGACTGTCGTTGGGGTATTTCACATTCTTGATCAACCCCTATAGTGAAACATATGACCATATGATTCTCCGAAAATCTTCAAATTATCTCAATTACTAGAGAATATTTTCAGAGATTGAAATAACAGAGAAGATTTGTAGCTCAGGTGGATGATTTGCAATTAATATTGTTCTCTGAGCTGGTTGGTTTAGTTGCGGAGCATATGTAAAGATGGTTACCGTGAGACGCAATTATATCCCTCATGAAAAATTTAAATCATTTCATTTTATGCTAAATATTGCGCTGAAGATGTTGTCCAGAAGGACGACGAAAGCTCCGCAACTAAACCAACCAGCACAGAGAACACTATTAATTGCAAATTTTCAGAGATTCCTGGCTTTTTCTTTTCCTTTCTAAAAATTACCACTTACTACAGCAGTCAACTAACTTCATGCTGAAGTATCGTGGACATACTGTTAGTCATTGACAAGAAAATGATCGTTGTAAAAAGGACTCACTAACTAAAACCCGAATTATATTACCACCTTACCTAGTTCTGTTGTTATGCAGATAACACACACGTGATCTTTAACTTCCGTATGAAAGTTAATATGAGAAAAATCGGCTACAGATCTAATCGTTTGTGTTTCCATTAAAGAGTTTCAAAATGAGAAGAAACATTATCCCTAGAAATGATAAGTGTTTCCACCGCAGTGAACAATATTGAGGAAGGATCGTTGAGTTCTAGGCTTTCTTGAAATGTCCTTGATGAAGCGAATGGATTCTGCACATTATGTGCGAAGCTATTTCACACACTTAATTTCGTCATAGATATAAACCAATGGCAATTACTCCGTCCTCTTAATATTTCGAACAATATCAATTTGTAAAATTAACTAGTGACCAGTTTTCTGACTAGCTGCCTGGTTTCAACATAGAATTCTGCTCAAAAGTGAACCAGTTCAACTCGCGAGTCTCCGTGTAGCATACAAACCATGTGAACAGAGTAAAGACAGATTCATAAGAGAGAGAGAGACAATAAACAGAAGTTTTAGTGAGGGGAAAAGAATAGTGGTAATATGCAAAAACAATACAGTTTTATTGGATGGATGTGACAAACCACTCACAAAGAGTGAATGCATCTCCTCAATTCCATTGTGATCGAGGAGTTTGAACCGTATCACCAATTGTCTGTCTAAAGCCGTCATTGATTCTTACCATCCCGAGGACCACAACCAGCCAGCCGGCCAGTCTACACCTCTTTAAGTCACCGGTTGGCTGACTGGCTTGGTTTCATCACCACTAGCTGGCTCTTCTCCGACCTGATGCATCCCATGTCAATTAGCTAACATTTCCCGTCAGGGAAGGGGGGAGATAGCTAGGCATAGATGCGTAACACATGTTGTCCTAACTATCTCACTCAACCAATGTTACTTCACAACCTCGTTTATTGATTCTCTCTCCTTGTCTACCTAACACTCGACTGAAGCCTAACCTCAATATTATTCACCTACTCTATTATACCTACGATCTAACATGGGATGTAGTGAGAACGCAGACAATTACAATGAAAGACAGCCAGCTAGTTAGTCAGGCTTTTCATGTCTTCCACTTTCAATGGCCATTCCTCACTGAGTCATAAAGGAGGATGGAGAGAAGTGCTACTGAGTAGTACACACGCCAGTTGGATATCACGTCTATGAAGCCAGATATGACGTAAGTTGACAAATGACGAAACGAGACACAAAACACGTTTACAATAAAAACAAGGTCACATAAAATACACACACGCACACACAAATCCACTTACATATCATTATATAGAATTGCCAATGGATCATTATTATTCACAAGAAATGGATTAGTTCTCCCCGGATGATCGACATCATGTACAATGGCGGCTAGAAGTGTTGCCACTTCATCAGTATTTGTGTATATTGACTAGCAGAAAAAGTTTAAGAAAAAATAAGTTTTTAAAGTGAAAGAAGGGAAGAAGCAATTATAGAAACCAACCAACAGTTATTTCAGTAGTAAAATACAGAACGTATTTTGTAATTTCAAATCTACAGTACAATGAATCAAATTCCATACAAAACTCAATTTGTGAATATAAACATCCCGTCTGTTCGGGATACTTAATAGTTTCCCCGAAGTTCTAATGAGATGTCGTACACCAGTGGGGTATACTAAGTCAGTTTTGAAACGGATGCTTAGAGATAGCACTAGTTCGCGGTGGTGGTATATTTATCGTGAATCGAGGGAATTTTGAATTAACAGGTCTTCGGATCACAACCTATTGACTGAAAGATAAACAGTTTGGCTTCATGAAAGAAAGGTAGTGAGTTCAATCCTAGATGGGATCATTTGTGCAAATTGGTAAAAAGTCTGAAGTTGGAATAGAAAGAGCTATCAATTATTGCTCCTTATATTTCCATGGTACTCGAATTTATATCATTTCGTAGAGGAATTTACTGAAAAATTAATGAAAATATCAGCAAAAATGAGAATTTGAGGCATTATTACGTTATTTCTGCTTTTTTGCAAAAGATAGGGCTTCAGGAGCACATCTGCATTGCACTCTGCTATCTGAGGCGATTTTCCCCTGGGTGTATCACTCCTCACTAGCTTCCATTTCCTTCTCACATGACCTTTTCTTTTTCACACTTGGACCCATACTCAATACATCAGCTTTCATTTGGATTCCACTCAATGTCCATACAAGTGATGTCATTTAAATTTCTCCTAGACGTATGTCCACTCAATCTTCAATCCGTTCTACATCTTTGCTAAGAAATGGGTATCATCAGACACTAGTTAATAACTAGTGTAATGTCTCTAGTCCCTTGCTTAGTGCAGATTGAACTCAATCAATCAAGTTTGTAATGTGGCCATCATTCTAGTTAATAGCTAGTGACCAACCAAAGTATATAATACAACCATACAGGAGGTCAATCGCGAGTCTGAATAGCTCATTGGTAATGTCTCTGAGTGCAGCACTCCGTGGGTGGTGATACGAGTTCAAATCTCAGAAGAAACATGAGTTTCTCCAAGGTGATTGCAGACACAATTTGCTGACTGACTGGTGATTACCAACCAGCATAAAACGTAGGTCAGCTCCTGACGATTGTCTCTAAACATCTAATATAAGCAATGGGTTCTTAGTTGATTCGCCGCCAGAGTTCATTGCTGCTTGCCTATATACTTTCCAGGTGGTTCTTTAAAATTCTGAATCGAGCAAAGGATGAAGTCGGTGTAAGTCTCTGGCCAGTGGAAAATGCTTTCACTGACGCAGAATAGTTTCGTTTCCTTCTGCTGATGTGTCTGTCTGCTATTCAGAATATGTTTTCAGTGAAAAATCTCAGTTTGAAATCATTTCTGTGACTATTATCTCCCATCAGGAGGGAATTCAAGGAACACTATGGTATGTCAGAGATAGTTAGCTTCACTAATTCGTGTCACTAAGCTTTTTATCTGCCTCCCGTAGGGATGATTTGCTTTGATATGAGAAAGATTATTAGTGTGACTAAAGTTATTTGCGTCCTCGATACCTATTCTAACAAAATGTAGAGAAAATCTCGTGCCTATCGTGTTCCGTAGATGGCATTTCAACATTGCAGTTAGAGAGTACCAGTCGTTTTATTTAGTTGTAGCCAACTACAAGCCTAGGGAAACCTCATCATTAGCATTCACAGTAACAGTGAGGAACAGACACCACAGTCAAACTACCTTAAATCAACCAATCAGATCGCTGCTCAGGATTACAACTGGATGCTTTTCGTAATCTTCTTTGCAAGCTTCACTCTAACCTTAATCATAATCCTACCTTGATCCTACCCTAACTTTAATCCTGAATCAGGATGAAACTGCAACGAATATTGTGGAAAGCATCAATCTGTAGTGCTGAGTGATCCGACTGGTTGGTTCAAGGTCATTCGACTGTGGTGTCTATTCTTTACTGTTGCCCGCTTCAGTGCGGCTTTATAAATTTAACTGCTCTTCTGGTGACAGTTAGATCGAAAGCTGCTACCTTGACGTGATGGTTGGGCTCGAACACCACAATGACCCAACAAGCTATACTGGCTGAGACTTATGTCGCTTGAGGTCACAAAATATCATGCCAGATCGGTCGGGGCCAGGGACCACGCTTCCTGCTGCCGTGTCACAGGGCAGAACTGATAAATATGCTACTGACACACACCAAGCAAGAAAGAACAAACAAAAACAGACCGCGTGTGACTGGCTTCAAGCAGTTGTCCCCTGGGCTCTGTGGTCACGCAACCAACTTCCACGGTGTGGGCAGCTGGGAAGTAACAATCGCCCTCACAATCTGAAATGCACGCGAAACCTCTCTAATCCTCACTCATCTTTGCCTTCATCTCTATTATCCTGCTTTCCTTCTACTGATGCAACTCCTCTACTTGATGGCTCCTCACTTCCTCTTCACTCTGTGTCCACTAAAAACGACGGAAGCCAAGAAAACCACTACTGACAGTTACAAGGGTAGAATGACTAGGAAGGCCCCTCCCCCGTCACCTTCTGGAACACTGTATAACGTGGATGGTTAGGTAAAGAAGTTGTAAATTCAATCAGAAGTTCCATATTACCATAATTCGGAGATACAGATCACAGGATTGATGAAAATTCCGTCTTTACAACCCTATACAAGGTGCCACCTTAATCCTGTAAGGTTTTACGCCTTCGACTGCTACGCATAGTTGTGGCAGTCACAATAAGACAAATTTCCAGCTTAGTCCTTGTGTTCAACAAAGGTTTGTTCAAGGCCTCTCACTCCAGTATCTTTCAACGCCTACTTAGAAAAGTTGTCCCAGTTATTATTAGCATTATTCTATTTGCAATCTCTTCGATTCTGTTTGATATTATTGAACAGCACAGTTTCAGATATCTACGACTGATATTTTATTATGTAATTTGGTAGATGGAAATTAAGACTCGAAAATACGTATCTGGTTGCTTAAATCGTTTCTTCGAATGTATAGAAAGCTATTCTTTGGAAAACTACATGTTCTCTTACTGATAATGTGAACTTCTAACACAGAGAAGACTGGGGATCAGTCGCCGGTTTCTTTCTAATTCTTATCTACTCATCTTTACATCGTTCAATATGATTCAACTCAAAGTACTCACACTGATTGTGTTGGAAACCATATCCTTTTATTTCAATGATTTGTCTAATTTTTGTTGGCTTTAGACAGAATATTTTAATATTCAAGTGTCCGTTTGCAGGGATTTCATTGATTACAGGATTTAATCATGAGCTGACATTGGTTAGAGAACCACTGGAAAACCTGAGAGTAATAGACAGCCAGCTGTTTCGTCAGCCTAGTTTGGGACTCTTCATCAGTACCCATCCATCAACGGGGTTCAAACCCAGGGCTTTCAGGCTACAAGGCGGGGAGCTTGTAGATATATATTTGTGATGTCCACGCTAATCATATAACAATTACAGTGGAATAATGAACTGCTTAGTGGCTAGTAAGTCGCTCCAGAATAGTAATTCAATGGTGGCTGGTTGGAATCAGGTCGCAACCGAACTTAGGATTAAATTAATTATCTCCGCTGATTCAAGTTTGTTCAGTGATTGATATTAGCCAGAGAACCGCTGAAAACAAGCAGGGAGTAGTGGACAGCTGTTTTTGTTGTCCTAGTTTTGGACTCATCATTAGTACGCGCTCATCAACAGGGTTCAAACCCAGGACCTTCCGGTTACAAGTCAAGTTAACATTCAACCACTAGATTCTCATGTCACCTTCAACCATCACACAGTACTTCGATAACAACAAACTGTCTCAAGTCTATCTCAAACAGTCTCACTATCAATAAGAATACCAAATACTAGGGAACGACATAAAGTGTGAAATAAAAAATTTGCCGGTGTTATTACATATATAACAAATACAAAATTAGCTTACCCTTATTAAACTGTGTTGTAAAAAGTAGGCTGAGGCTTGTAGAACATCACCAGCATGCGTTGCATTATGATATGGATTTTCCACATGATAGTGTTCTTCAATAACTGTCAACCAACCAATCAGCACTTGACTAGGTATACGCAGTACACTGAGAGCATTAAAATTATTCAATATCTTCATGCCTAAATATGTCAACGGTCTGAAAATAAAGAAAAAAAGGATAATAAGAATTAATTTACAGAAGCAGCTAGCTAGGCATGCGAAAGACTAGAGAATTGTAATCATACAGTGTTCGTTTGAGTTGTATCTGTAATAAATGACCTCCAGTTTGACGGTTTAGAAAATGGCAGTTAACAGTTGAAACCAAGATACAGATTTCACCCTGTTTGTAACTCATCAGGTGGATGTAATGCGCTTGCCAAGTTTCTGACCCACATAGAAGCACTGACTGATTTAACATTTGTGTCGAAAATCCGAATCTTGTTCTTTATACCGCGGAGTGCAGAAGATTTCCAAACTGATTTCACATTGATGAATGTTAGCCTTGTCTTAACGATTCTAGTTTTTTTGACATTGTTCATCTGTGCTGTCACCTGTAGTTGAAACGATGCTACCTGGACAGAAAGAGGGAGGAATTGACTTCTTTCAAATTTCTTCAGATAATAGTGATTAGTAATCGTTTGTGTTGCTATTGGTTGTTTATCTACATTACCTCCATGTTCTCTTTGTTAGCTTGAAGTCCTTTCTCTTGTGTCTGCTTCTTCTGCCAGCTTGTTGATTTTCGCTTGTATGTCTTCGATTTTCTGTGACATAAAGCATGAATCATCCGCGAAATCCAAATCTTCTATAGTCTTCTTGTCGGTTCAACCTATTCCTGTCTTCTTGCACCCCACGTACGGTATTCCGCGCAGTCCAGTCCACGACAATTGGGAATATCATCGGTGACAGTAGGCAACCTTGTTTTATTCCTACCTTGACTTCATTTACTCCAGTGAGTTTTCCACTGTGAGACCTGGTATTGTTATATAGCTATTGAATGAGGTCTTTAAAGACCTAGATTACTGCACTCCATAGTATTGAAGTAGTTTTAGAATTACTTCACGGCCAACTTTGTCGAGGGCCTTTTCGAAGTAGATTAAGCTGAGGTTGATTTTTGATTGGGACTCCATTCTCTTTTCGATGATGATGCACCGAATTACTGTTTAATCCGCAAACGATTTGATTTTCCTGAATCAAGATTGTTCCGGTCGAAGTTCTGCATCCAGTGATTACCAATATTAGTGTTCATAATCGCCCCATTTACTCCTGGAGCTGTTATTATTTTGCTTTTTTTAATAACTGAGCTTCCACTTCTCTATTTTCACATAAATTAACACTGACAAGTAGATGTGTGATCAGAGTGTTGCAGTGTATTATGCAATGACATCACAAAACCTTTTTCAGGTTAACTTTGTTTCTCAATAACGATATGTAAACTTATCAAGGCAAATGATTGTCATTGGTCATTCAGTCGTCTAACAGTCATTGATTATTCACTTTTTCAATCAGTATCCAGAGCACACTCGATTGTAGGCTGTGTTAATTTAGCCTGTCATATAATTATTTTATTAGATGTCCACCCTAAAAATGCATCTAAAAAGTAGCGTAAACACGATGCCAGGAAGTTGTACGAATTCCTGTAGAAATGAAACAAAATTAGCTATAATGTCCATCCAAGGTGTCTTTCATTTTCATCTGACTGACTTATATGTTGCCAAAATTTTGGACCTGCATGTAGATATCGGCTCCCAGGATGGAATCTTAGATTATCTCTGCAGGTCAACATGATTATGTTTGTTAGATTGTATAATCGAAGTTGCCCATTTCGTCCCATTCAGAAATTGTTAACTGGATTTAATATCTCACAGGCGATGGAGATGCTGGGTCCATTTATCAATAGGGATATAATTAATCACTGGAAAACAGGTTCATCCAGCTAACGAATCCAAACCAGCATGAAATATACATCATGGATTCCATGGCTCTTCCTCCACCCTGTTAAATTAGATTTTAGAACTGTCATCCTCTCCCATCCTGTTGTGTTATGTGATCGTGTGTAATTGCATGCAATGCTATCTACAGCTGAGCCATTCTTCAGATTTCTTATCTTGTTTGGGTCAACTAATCCAAATTTTGCTAGATTTTTATGCTCCACAAGTCTGACTGACTCCGTTCTACTACTTTGACCTATGTATTTGACTTGACAATCATTGCAGACAAGGTATTAGATAAACTAAATTGCTTTGTCCAGTTAGCTCCACAGGGTAGACCCTTCAACCAACAATGTTTGTTTCTAAGTGAGTTTGTGGGTGGGTTGAATGCCACTTTTATTCCTGTCTGTATTATTAGGAATTCTTCGTAAGATTTCCGAGACTCCTTCTCTGTATGGAAGTAACACTGGTGATTTAAATTCTCTATTGTTGATGTTGTCATTATTCTGTGCATGTTTGACATGCATGTCGTCATTAATTATTATCATCACTATCACTACTATTATTATTTAATTTTATTTTTGCATTTTCCTATATACTTCCTGATTAATTTATCAGGGTTACCATTAAGTTTCAAAGCTTCTCTCATATGTCTCACTTTCTGTCTAAGATTTTCCTTGGTACTATTTAGCTTTTGTGCCGTATTACTTAAGCATTTCACCAATCCCATTTTTACTGAAATAGAGTGGAGTGATCGGAAATCCAAATATCAGTTTGAATGTGTGGGTTTCCTGTAAACACTATTGTTAAACTGCTCATCTTCTTTCCGTTTTACGCTACACTCTGACACTAGAAGCTCCCCTTCCTGACTTTCCAATGCATAAGTCAACTGAATCGTCTCAACCTTCAAAATTTTTGAAGTTATATAGTTAAAATTGATTATATGATTATGAGCAATAATTAATTGCGTTTGAAACTCTGTCATCCAGTAAACAATACTGTTTCATTGGTTGGAGGATTTCATCATAAGCTGACATCGGTTAGAGAACCATTGGAAAATCACCTGGGAGTACTGGACAGTTGTTTCGTCCTACTTTGGGACTCTTCATCAGTACACACCCACCGGGATTCGAACCAAGGACCTTCTGGTTACAAGGCAAGCTCGTAGACCATTAAGCCACTGGGACCCTATCCAATGGCCCATGAATTCTAACTTCTAGTAATTCATGACAGCGCGACATGACATTACGAAGTGGTCGTAACTGATGTCAGCTCATGATGAAATCCTCCAACCAATCAAACAAAATCCCTATAAAAACCAATACTTGAAAAATGGTCTTTCACCCTCTGAGTGGTATATCTAATAAACAAACTGCTACACAGTGAAAAATAATCAGTCATCAAGTAATCATCAATCGAATGTTATCCCTTATTTATTGATTCATATAAGAAAGTCAAACTAATATGAATGTCTTCATATGATATTCTAAAATGCCCACTAAACAGATCAGTCTAGAGAATGGCTAGACTGTTACTCAACCTTAAAACTTAACCAGTACTCACACAGCTAGTCAAGGATAAAGGATGGATAGTGGACTCGTCAGTATGTATTGATGACTTTAATGGCTGTTATGCAGCTAATATTGTCCAAACTATTGTGTGAAGATGTATCGATATAGTTCATTAAAAGAGCAGAAAAAATGTATGGAATGAATAAAAGTTTACGGAAAACAGAATTGTTTATATACGGGACTTACTTCTTATTGGTTACACGTTCAAGGTCAAATATATTAAAATCCCATTTATCAAAGTTAGACAGGCAGGCCTCAATCTCTGCATTGGTCTGCAGAGTTGCAGCAGGGGATAGAACACTGTCTGATCCTGAAAATATGTATAAATATATTTAGAAATTAGTGTAGTATCACAGAAAAGAATAAGATTTTCGGTAATCAACAAGTGTTAGTAAAATTAATTTTTCCCCCGGATTTTCACATTCGATTAATAATCATTTAGAATGAAGCAGAAGCATTTAATAACCAACCGGTTTCTTCAAGTCGCTGAGGTATCAGCGCTGTGTAGCTATATTGAGTCCAGAAATCGGGGATTCAGTGGTGATTACTACATCATTCAAGTATTAAATCACCACTAAACTGCAGCTAAACTGTTATTTTCTTGAATAAATGTTTGGTTGCAAATGTTGCTATTAACCAGGTGTAATAACTTCCTGTTATCAGTTTATACTTGTGGACTGTCCAATTAACGTCTTAGGGATGTTAAGAGTCAATAGTTGGAGACTGTTTTTTGAAATCGTTGGAAGTCAATCACACATATTGACATGTATTCAATTCTTATCATCTTTCACTTTCTAAGAAGTTCTTCTAATCTTCCTTTAATTCTTCGTCCCTCTGGCATATTCTTATTTATCTGTTGCGTGCGCATGGAGTTTCTTTTCTAAGAATGTGTTCTCTAAACTTATAGGTCAGTTGACATGACGGCTACCTAACTAAATAAACAGTTAAATCATTACCATAACTATCCGCCAGCAATAATAGGCTATCCAATAATACTGAGACTGGTAGTGAACTTGATTTAGCGAGTGAAGTAAGTATCCTCAAACCAGGAAGCTCGGGATCTAGAATTGGTGCTAGCTGACACTTATCAGAAAGGCGTATGAATAACCTTGAAGGAACTGATGACCCCTCTGAAATTCAAATCTGCGTCACTCAGCACTACAGTGAGGGACGTTATCACTGAGATATTCGAGCTAATGATTATTAGCATGCAAAACTTTAATAGATACATCGATACATCTGATCTTACCTTTTAATGAATGCGCCAACGATCGAAGTTTAAGTTGATCCTCTGGTTCCTTAGACAGATTTGATGCCTAGTGAATTGTTGAAAAATGAAAGTGGATTATTGAATAAGGTTTATTTAGAATTACGAATAGAAACACATATTCCCCCATGTTGATACAACTTATACTTACAACAATAGTTCATCAACACTTTGAGTAGTTATGATTATTTATATAAACTTGAATGTGAGTGGATCAAGTATATATTTTTAATGTATGCATCAGATATAAATGTGGCTCATTGGTTTAGGATCTCTGTTTTCAGACAACAGGTCCTGAGCTCGAGTCCGGTTTGAGTAAGTGGGTAGTACTATCACCTCTCAGGAAGGCTTCGTGTGATTTTGGAAATGTTCATGCCTAGCCATCGCCAGCTCGACGAGCATTGTTAGCTGACCTATGTCAAAACAAAACATGACTTCATCCGTCAATGAAATCCACAACAGTAAGTTTAAGCCAGCCACGTAAGAAGATGTAGACTTCCTGATTGGCTGGTTTGGGTCCTCAGGATGGTAAAAACCGATGGCTGGTGACAATCGGTGATATGGCTCAAAATCGTTCTCAATGGGGATGGAGAGATGCATCCACTCCTTGTGACTTATAATACTCAATGAAACTATATTGTTCTTCGATATTACTATTCTTTTTGTCTTATATCTCTGTTTACTGTCCCTATTTTGCATTTCATTTTACTTTCTTCTCTTGTTTTGTGTGCTACAAGGAGGGAATGTGGCGACTCGAACTGTTGCACATCGGTGCAAAGTTCTATGTTGAAACCAAACAGAAAGACTTTCACCTCTCACATGATAAGTGTGGTTCACAGACTGTTTTACAAAACATCTAGTACATCTAGTACAGTTGAGCTCTTTCATTTATAGCAGTTCAAGTTAGGGAAAATAAAACTAAATCTTTCAATAAGGCATTTGTTAAATCTTTTCAAAGAAGGAATGTTTGTCTTTTTCATAACGTTAGTCTTAATTATGTCAATAAGGCAGGTGATGAAATGTCCTCCTTCAAAGATTATACCTAGGTGAACAGAAAAGTTAACGTTGAAAATATTGTCCAAAAGAAGGACAATGAAAGTTTCGCAATTAAATCAACCAGCCAACAGAACACGCCAACAATATGAAAAACATTCATCTGAGGTACAAATTTTCTTTGCTATTTTAATAGAAAAAAAAATCGTTACTTTTTGTTTATATAGAGACAATTAAACATCAAGTGATAAAACAGAAGGCGAAAACTTTTCTCAAGGGTATGAGTTCATTAGTGAGAAATCTAAGCATCTTCTTTTTTTAACAAGTGAAATGAGCAGTTCTCTCATTTTATAACAAGACATCGCTGTATGTATTAGGGTAGGTTTGAGAGAACGTCTGTTCGCCCATCATTTCTGTATCAGTGTTACAATCAATGCCGATTCGTTTTGGTCTGAAAGCGAGAAATCGATGTTTACGTCGTTTTATAGAGCTGAATAAACTTTCTTGAGAGATGCACAGTTACAAAACGCTGCTCAAAAGACAGTGAAACGACGATTATTCATGGTTGGAATCCATGAATGATTCCATTCAACAGTGATAATAACATCAAGAACTCAAAATCACCTCAACAGAGACGTTGAATGGCTGGTTATACAGGTATTGTAGGCTTTTTTAAAAGTGCAAAACAAGTACTGTACAACAAAATAAGTTAACAAAAATTCAACTATAAGAAGTACTTTTGGATCAAGTAGAATATTCTCAGCAGGGTGGGATCAAACATCTGCCTGCAAGAATCATACACTACTGCTTCCCGCAGAGAGTTCAAGGTCAGAATGACCTTGATTCATTCAAACAAAATCACAACTTACCAGTGTGCACTAAATAACAAAGAGAAGCAATAAAATTGGGTATTCAACCGGGATAAAGACAAACAATAAGGATCAAGTCAACATATGATATTCAAATGTCAGAACAAGGATCTACAATCTAGCAGAAAAACGGATAATAATTACGAAGCTAGTTGAAACGTACAAACAAGTTATTAGATCGTTCATAAGGGATTTTCCAAACAATTATTCCGTTTCAATCAGTGTCTTTTTACTTTCAGCAACTTGTGGATTTTATTTAACGCACTATTTACGGACTGCTGGAACACGTCTAACCAAAAATTAGGTATGAAAAGAGCGGAATTATTCCACAAAGACATAAACTATTCTTTTGAACCATGTAAGGAGTTTCGCACTGCTTGAATGGGATCCTCAAGAGGTTGTGGAACGAAGGCCTGGGATTGTTGGCAGCTTGGTCAGAAATCCTTCTCAATGTCGCAAATGCATTTGCGTACATTTCAATTTACTATAGAATCACTGCATTTCCTTTTGTCTACCTTTTTGTATGACAAATGGGACCACTGTTTATTTTAGTGCGAATTTGTACGCTGAATATTCAATTCCGTCCAGTTATTTTGCTGATGGACGTTGAAAAGAAATCATTGGTCTAAAAAGAATTCATATCACCTATCTAGAGATTAACAGTCTGGCTCATTGAGTGACCAGATAGACATTTAGTTATCTCATTTTAAGTATTGGTTTTTGTAGGGAATTTTGATTGATTGGTTGGATGTTATCTCATTTTAATCAGAAAATGTTTTATGTTAGTTTCATGTGAATGAATAAAGAGCAACTGATGTGATATGATAGTTGAAACACTTGGTAGTTTGCACTAAAGAACTTCCTGCCTAGTTGATTCGTCAACCAACAACAACAACACCACACGATACTACAGGAACCATGACACAAGGAGACAAGAAGAGAAGACAAACTGTTGACGTGGAGAGCTTTTACTGTCTCGAATCAACAGTGATAGGGGTTGACAGCAATTGAATACATTTATGTATATGCTTTAAGTGGCCTTGAGGGACACTAGTTACACTGATAAGTTAAAACAGTCAACAACCAATAGGATACCAGTATCATAAAGTGGGTAGGAAGGGGGGATACAGACAGCACTGCACTGTTGAGATAAATGTGGTTTTTTGGAAAAACAAGGTCAATATACAATTATCATAAGAAAGACATCATCCCAATTTGAATCATACCTTATTAAACAGAGGAAATGAGTCAATATGAGATATCTGTGGATTGCTAGGCGAATTTGCATCTAGTAATGGGATGACTGAAGATGAATTAAAAACGTCGTTAGGTAGAATATGGATCTACCATATTCAAACAAGCGAAAATAAATATACTACTGAATAGATAAAATGAAACAAAAGAAGTGGGGATACAGAACGGATGAAGACATAGAAGAAGGGATAATTCCATTAATATCCTTATATCATACTGCGAACGTTATAAAAGGTCGTCAGTAGGGCAAACAGTGTATAAGTAAGGCGGCTGGTCACTATTGTAGTCGACAGACTCCTGAACGCAAATGAGAAATGGTCTAAATCCATATGTGTCCGACTCTCCGTATTCTTTCTATTCTCAACTCTCCCCACCTTGTACCTCACTGAGTAAGACTAGAAGTCATCATAAGACACTAAATGCTCATTTGCACAACCAAGTACAAAGCTCAACGATACTCTATTTGGTTCGGCTCCATTCTATGTGACAAAAATACTATTAAGCGTGAAACCTACAAACTACTATGTAAATAGCAAAACGGATGACTCTTTTACCTTCTACTATTTGTAATTTATAGTGACATTATTTTAATTATTTTATAATTTTAGTTATTATCATTATTATTTTCATTTTATACTCGCTGTACATTTTTGACTTTATTGTTACCGCTGATACCAAAAACGTCGCTATTATAAATCTTGGTTACATATACCCTGTAATGTTATTTTGTCGTTGTTAATGTTGTTGAGTAAATTAGATTCAGTAATGTACCAAATGCGTCGGTGGCACAGAGGTAGAATGCTCGCCAACCAGGAATGTGGTCAAGGATTCGATCTCAGGCAACGGACTCCCTCCTTTACCTCGCTAAGCCGGTAATAAGACTAATAAAAAGGAAAGGTCGGGCATGAGGCTAGCAACCTCATCCCGTAAAAATAAACACCACTGCTACCGAAACTTCAAGTCTCTAGCTTGAAGCCCTATGTTCCACTGAGAATGTAAAGGAATAAAAAAACGAAAAAAACTGTACCAAATGCTCAGAATTCCACACTGTGCCATAAGTACTCTTTGGGAATAAAGCAAATTATTATGATTATTATAATTATTATTGTTAAACTATACACTAGAAATTGAAAACATTTACTTACTGTTATCAATCCTTCAATTAAATCCGCTGTTATTGGATCATTTGTTCGACTCAATGGTTTCATTATTTGATCAACAAATACATCTGAACTGCAGATCAGATTAATTGCTTTCTGTAAATCTTTTGCCACGGGTAGTGGACTTCGAGTACGAGCAGAATTCAATATAGCGATTACCTGAAATAAATATTTTTTAATAGGGAAAGAAAATTTAAGCATATTGAGTGAAAATTTGTTGTTTAATTCTTGTACAGATGAATGTTGAAAAGACATATTTAGGGTGGGGATTTCGTCTGTAGATTCCTTTTCATGTGCATTAGGATGACAGCGGGTAAAAGGCTGGATGTTAAACTACTGAACTATGTAGGATTATACAAATATACATAAAGAATTTCAAGCATTAACTGTCACTCAACAGGTGGTTCTTATCAACCAGAAACCAAGTGGATAACCTTCTGGTGTTAAAAAAGATTGGCATTGGGTTCGAATCTCTATGAAAACATCGTCACTTACTAAAGGTGCAGTTATATCCAGCTGACAAGTACTAAACAGAATGAAACGCACTTCCAGGACTTCTCTACTACTGTCAATCGAAGGCTTCGAATAAGTACAAGATTGTAAGTAAACTATAATTCGTACACAATTATTCTAATATATTTACACAGTCTAGCCTATGGACATTATACCATAAACCGGTATATCTTATTCATAACAAATCAGTATGAAAAGAACAGTGTCGTCTCATAAATGAAGCAGTTTAGCGATTAGGTGTTAATATTATGAACATTAAACACTTAATCTTCCAACTAAATGTCTAGGTTAGTCGGCGTATCAAACATGAGTGGAATGATTCTCACTAGTTAAGTCCCCACACTTATAACTAGCCAGAACCTATCCTGCCACTAAACTAGTTCCCGTTTGCCGAACAACAAACTCTTTGGTTTAACCAAAGGTTGATGTTAACTCAAATTGTGTTTACAAATTCACGTGAATCTATGATAGTGGTTACGCTGCGAGAGGAGAAAGAGGGGTATATCCCGGATTCTCCGAACATGTACCAGAAGAGTTTATGTCTCAAGAAAGTGAACGCTTTGATTAGTGGTATTGCCAGACATCTTGTTAATACAAGTCATGAGGTGGATACCGTGAAATCGTTCAAGATTAATAATAGAAAATACAACCCAACCCTCCTCAAATTTACCGAAGCGATCGCTATTAAACGTTTAAAATCTGACTTATGTATTCAAAAAGATTCACTTATTAGTCTTTCCTTACATTGGTGACCTAACTTCCAATCTATTCATCTCAATTGATTATATAATCTTTCACTTTTATCCACCCCACACAACCCCCATCTTTTGCTGTAGCGTAATTCAGTTCTCTATTGTTACTACCACTTAAGTTAAACTCACCACACTGTTACTCATCATCATCAACTTCTCTCCATTTATAGTCACTGTACAAATTAATTTTCAATGTATCCAACGTTTAATTTTATATGTTTGTATCTTGTTTGAACTTTCACCTCTTTTCATAAGTTCAATAAGTGGAACTTCTGAACACTGTTTATGGACTTGTGTCTCTGTTGACAAAAATCATGTCGAACCTTGCAAATATGACAAAATTCTATGTACATTCGCGTAGTCAACATTTAGGATGTAATCAGATGAAGAGAATCCTGCCAGGAAATAAATGATGGCCTCATATTATTCCACACAAATGTTTGTCTTCGCTTTGTTCAAATGTAACTGAATAATTGTTTGGACTGTCTCTCCTCAGTGATCTGTTTACAACATTGGTACTTATTTGGGTGTTTCAACTAACTTTGTAATTATCATGCGTTTTGATCCTAGACTGTACATCACTGTTCTAACGTTTTTATGTCACCTATTAACTTAATCGGTATTATTTATTTTTGTTCTTGTATATTCCCTGACTTGGAGGATCTGGACTTCGCTGATGATATATGTCTGATTTCCCATAAACTGGAAGATATCCAAGTGAAAAGCAACAAGTTAGCAGGACAAGCTTCAAAGATAGGAATTCAGGTGAACACAGAGGAAACAGAAGTGATGAAGACTCCTGGCTAACAGCAACAGTCACAGCAACAACAGACAACATTCATCCAGCATGAGTGGGAGAAATCTGAAAGAAACAATCTCCTTCACGTACCTATCTACCTACCTGGAAAGCATCTTTTCAACTACATGTGGAACTGACGAGGATATCAAAGCGAGGATCGGGAGGGCAAGGCAAGCTGTCATTTCTCTCAAGTCTGTGTGGAGGTGAACAGCACTCAGCATGACAAGTAAGATGAGGATTTTCAACTCCAATGTGAAGTCATTGCTACTTAATGGATCAGAGACTTAGCGCGTCATGAAGAGCACTTCGAACAAACTACAGACCTTCTTCAACAGCTGTCTTCTCTCAATGTTACTCAAGATCAGATGGCCGGCCAGAAAAGACCAGCAATAGTGAAGGACCTCTGGGAGCGAACCAAATCAGCAGGAAGGGATTGTGTGACAAATATGCAGGAAGAAATGGAGGTTGATTGGCCATACTCTGACAAAACAAATCATCAAGTGATATTACACTCCAGGCCATCACTCGAGTGTAACCCAAATGGGAAGTGGCGAGTTGGTTGTTAGTGCAAGGGTGACATGGAGGATGTCATGTAAAGAGGAGATGAAAGCATGTGGGCAGATGTGGAGCAAGGTGAAGACGTTGGCGGAGAACCGAACGCAATGGAGACGTGCGGCTGAAGCTTTATGTTCCTCTAGGAACTAAAGGAAACAAAATAATAATAATTTATTTCCTGACTTAAACGCTTTTCTTTTTGGTTGTGTGATAGTATTGACAATGTGTTGTTTTCACGATGTCAGTGTGTTTGAATGGCATCAATGGCTACCAATAGGGTTCTGACCTTGGACCGTTTTATAGAAGTGTTTGGTGCGTGATACGTGCTGATAGAGTTTCAGTCCCACCTTGTTGGGAATACTCTACTTGATTCTCAGGTACTTTTTACATCTGGTTTTGGTTAACTGACTTTGCTCTACAGTACTTGTTTTGTATTTGAGAAAATACTGGACCTATGAAGCGGCATTGTTGAGGGAATTCTGAGTTCTGATATGTTATTATTATTTAATACTGCCACAGTTTTCTGTTGTTGTCATCACGTCACTTGGCGATTGTGTGTCACTCAAGGAAGTTTTAGTTAGCTATACAGATGGCGGAGAAGACTCTTTTCCAGTGTCATTAAGAAGACGTAACTCCAAAAATGTCACTGCGATAATATATTTAGGTCTCATGATACAGCAAATAGCGAAAACATGACTTATGTCTCCAGTTACTTTATACATACATATGCACACATTTCACATTGTATTATATGAGTTGAGATACAGGTTATTCTTTTTACATATACGTCCACCATTTTCTTGTTCGAAATATAATATCTTAAATATCAAAAGATAATTATACCTCAGTAAAGATATCATGAAACTGTCATGAGTCAGGTGATTCACAACAGATAAATCAGAGAAAACAAGGGTTAGACAAGGCTGATTGCTACCAACCACGATGATATTCCTGTTTGTGGTGAATCATAGCATACAGCGCATCACGCATAGGACGCGAAAAGACAGAAATATATGAAACCGATGAGAAGACTTCAGAAGATCTGGACTTCTCAGACGATTTATGTCTAATGTCACACAAACCCGAAATCTTACAGGCGAAATCAGACAAACTGGCAGAAGAAGCAGACGGAAGAGACAGGACTTCAAGTGAATATAGAGAGGACAAAGGTGGTGAAGATAAACTACCAACCGACCGACATTAACAGTAAGCACGGATCACTATCGATGGGAGAAGGACGTCACTCTCTTCAGTTATTTAGTACGCAATGATTTAACTACAGGCGCCACGGATAAGGATTTGAATGGCAGGATCAAAAAGTCAAGGTAGGGAGACCTTCATCACTTTGAAATCAGTTTGGAAATCTTCTGCACTCAGTATAAACAACAAGATTTGGACTGCAACACCAGTGTTGAATCAGTCAGTTCTTCTACATGGATCAGAAAGTTGTCTGATGCAGAATTTTATCAGCAACTGCCTTCTCTGGTTCCATATTAAAGATCAGATGGCTGACCAGAAAGAATTCTGGGAACAAACTAATGAAGGACCTATTGCCCAAGAAAAATTCCAAAGGGAACGGTAGTGGATTGGTGAGGAAACCGATGAGTGACGTGAGTTGCCGAGCTCTGAAAGTGGAACATGGACAGGAGACGACCAGATTGGTGTGGCTCCAAGAGTGACATATAAGAAAGAGATCGTGCGAAGAGGAGGTGAATGCTTATGGGCAATTGTGGAGCCAGCTAAAGTGGACTGCATAGAACAGGGTAAACTGGAGATATTCTGTTGAAGCCCTATGTTCCACTCGGAACCCAAAGAAATAACAATAATTATAGACATTATAATGCATCAAAATTACTCAATCACTGAAAAACAAGAAGAGCCACTAAATGGACTGTTTCGTCCTTGTTTGATACTCTTCAGCAGAGTGATGACCTAACCAACAAATGTGACTAACTAGACTTTATTCTTATTTTGACTTACAGATTAGTGTGCATGCATGCCCATGAAAAAATTGTATAGAAGCTTTCTCCATCTTAGTTGAGTTATGTCAATCAAACTATCGTTTCATTGAAAGAAATATGTAACTTAGTAATACGATCTTTTCAATAGAAGATAAATACGCCCAATTGTAAATACCATAAAATGATTGATAATAAATGACCACATTAAATTGCATTATATACATCATCTCTTTATCCTATTTGGTTAATATCACTTGAAAATGGTAAGAAGAGACGCCTTATTCTGAATGGTAAAAGCCTTCTACTATTCATCTGAGTTTAAGCTGTCAATAAACTAAGTTTAGCTGATACCAACTCTAACAAAGTCTATCAAATACTTCTAAAATCTTATAAAAATGTGGATATAACTCATCTGTTGTGACGTAAATCATCATTCCAATTGACAGAATTTGTGAAGTAGTTTATCTTTTTGAGTACTTAATTGGCTGGGTCTCCAGCAAGTGAAACAGTCACACTGAACACAAATCAGTGGGGTTGAGATGAACTATGATGAGATTTGGAAATTCTAATTTCAATTTTATCAAGGTTTCAAAAGAGAGGGTTTATGGATGGTTGGGAATATTAAAAATTAACGGCTGAAGTGAAGAATAGTTTCCTTCTGACGAAATCATCAATTAGATAGTTGTAAATTCGTGTGTATTTATAGCTAATAGGTGGGAAAGTTCCAGAAGTCTATTTCTGGTCAAGCGGCAAATTAATAAAATTGGAGATGCAGATTAAAATGAGATGATGATGATGATGATGATGATGATGATGATGATGATGATGATGATGATGATGATGATGATGATGATGATGATGATGATGATGATGATGATGATGATGATGATGATGATGATGATGATGATGATGATGATGATGATGATGATGATGATGATGATGATGATGATGATGATGATAGTAGAACTGGTATCAATCCGTGGTTAACCAGGAAAGCATTTAAATTTATTTTTCGTATTCTGAACAATATTAGTTTTTGCCTTATGTGTTCGTCTTCTGCATTCGGTGCTGAGGAAGGGAAATTTGTGTGTTCAGAAGAAGTTGATGAAGTGACTATCCTAACCTTGGCCGTTGTTACATGAATGCAAAAGAAGCGATTACGTTTCCTTTCATAATTCCGACTACTTCATCTTTAATTGCTTGTTACGAAATCATTTCGTAAACTTATTTATTTCAGGTTATAAGTTATATAACCATTGAAAACTAGGGAGTACTGGACAGCTGTTTCATCCTAGTCTAGGAATCCTCGGCAGTAAGTACCCACCACCAGGGTTCGATCCCAGGACTTTCCGGTTACAAGGCAAGCTCGTATACCATCCAGCCGCTGGGACCCGATTCAATGGATAACCCATGAATTCTAACTTCTACCAATTTATGGTTTAGTGCAACCAATAACCAATGTCATCAGTGAGAATCCATCCTCATTCCCGACTGGATGGACGCCAGTAGTCACGACTTCTCACTAGAACTCCAGGCAACTCCATCCTGTAGAGAGTCACTAGAAAGCATTGTATTAATTTTCAGTAATCGGTTCATGGAGACTTTATTTGAATCGAATCCCAGTGGCTGAATGGTATACGACCTTGCCCTGTAACCGAAAGGTCCTGGGTTCGAATCCCAGTGGGTACGTACTGCCTATGAGTGCCAAACTAGGATGAAACAGCTGTTCAGTACTCCCTGGTTTTCAGTGGTTTTCTAACTGATATTAATCCGTGGTCTAAGCTTAATCAAACAGAATCCTTACAGACCAATTCTTGGAAACTTATTTCTTTCTTAATAAATCCTTATTTTCCTTAAAAAAAATCCTTATTTAATCCAACTGTGTAGTTTTTTCTAGGTATTTCTACCCTTCAATTGTTGTATTAATTTTCTTAGTTAATTATCATCCCTTTTAAAATATTGATATTGACTAATAATTACTAAAATAAAAACCCATCACCACTAGAAATGAAATTCACAGTTTGCAATTTACACGATTTGAAAAGATGAAATCTCATCAAGTAGCTAGGTAGAAATTAGGTGATTTGAACCTATCCGGCTGTCCGAGCTGAATCGATGACGAGTTCGGCTCCAAATGAGTAAAATGGCATTCCAGTGGATAGATCATTTTGATCTGACTGGCTAGCAGGCACCAGTAACTGATTGATTCGAGAGGTATACAACTACTGATCTTAATCAACCAGTAGTTTATAATTTTATGCAGTTATCACCACTAGATTGGTAAGTTTTTTGTGTTGTGTTATAAATTAAATAGAGAAGATTTGTACCTCTCAAGTTGACGATTTTGATGCAGTTGTGTTCTTTGATTTGGATGGTTTACTAGTCAAGCTTTCATTGCCTTACTACGCAATATCCTCAGCTTGCCTACTTCAATTTGTTGAAGTGAGCTTTTAGAATTCTCAACGAGTTTATTAGTCATCTCTCCTGTTGATAACCTTAACTGTTGTGGTCGAGTGTTTTTGTGTGTGTTTTCACAACCTCTAATGTTCTTCTATTGGCATCGATTGTTTCCTTGACCTGAAGTTTAACTTTTTGTATATGAGATCTCCTTCTTATGGATTGGTAAATTTTTTCTGTGTCAATGTGTCTATTGACTGCCGATTCACTTAAATACCAGGCTTCCAATAACTCTTTGGCATTTCTCATGTTTCATCTACCTAATCTCTGAACAGTGTTCAAATCGAATTGATGTCCGTGGTTGCCTGTATGCGCAGTGATATGAGGGAGTGGATACCATGTCTTTTGACGGTTAGTTTATGTTCATGGATGTGAAGACTAAAACGGCTTCCACTATGGCTGGTGTAGGGTTTTTCGCAGTCGTTGCAATTTATTTTTAGATGATGTTGGTTTCATATGCTTTCGCTGGTTGACATAAAGCCAGCCGAGTGGAGTGCTTTTGTTGGTTTGTGTGCGGCATCAATTCCCAACGGTTTGAAAAGTCTTGCAGTGATTTTGGAGACGTCCTTTATATATGGTAAGATGATTTCCTTTGTGTTTTCATTGAGGACCTTTGATTCGGTTGGTTGATTGGGTTGGGCGAAGTTGTCTTTTGGTGACATTTCGAGGATATCCATTCTTTTAGAAGGCATCCATGATATATTTTTCTTCAATCTGCTTCAAGACAGGAGCGCTGCGATGACTCTTGGCTCTTTTGAATAATTTTTGTATGTGACTCTTTTATGTGTTATTGGGTTGTTACTGTTGTATAAGTGAGTATTTCAGTAAACTTGAGTTTCCAATTTTCCTGTGGTTTTTCACTTGACTAAGATGTTCAAAAATGGAACTTTGTCCTCGGATTCCTCTTCTCTTGTGAAGTGGATGTCGTTTATTAAGTTATGAGTTTTGTCCACCTCATTTCTTTTGATTATCACGAATGTGTCATCCATGTAAAGTACCCAAATTTTGAGTTTGATCTTCGTTAGGATTATATTTTCAATTTATTACAGCATCACATCTTCTGGAATCACACCTGATATGGGCGATTCCATAGGTGTCTCTTTAACTTATTCATATATTTGGCTGCTGAACTGCAATTACTTTAATACACATAGGCTTATGCATTCCATCTAACTTTATTGTTGAAATTTTGAATGTTGTGGAAGGTGTTCATCGTTGTTGAGTAGCCGCTCCACGGTTTCTTTTGCTGGTTTCTGTCCAACTGAAGTAATAAAAATGTTGTATGTATACTACAGTGGAGTGATAGGCAATGATCTAATTAGAAAGTGAATATTTCTTCGCTCAGTCCTTCTGTCTTCTAAGCAGGAATCATTTAGCCTTCATAAATAATGATTGAGAAAGTGATGCAAGAAGATGTATGACCATTTAGGTTATCAATGAGATATAAGGATAACTATGGAGCAGTTCAATATAGTGTTATAAGAGTCAGATGAAGCTTGATAAATTTACTGACCATTATGTAGAAAGAAATTCTCCTATGTGAATTATTCAAATATTTTAAAAATGTTTTCGTAAGAGAGTTAGGGGAAATCAGAGCGAACGATTGTACACAGAGTCAAATTTACCCGTGACAGAAAAATATCAGCTTCTGTTTATCAGTCTGTGCTTTCCCCTTTACGTCATAGTTCTCATCACCATACTTAAATATTATTTGTATTCCCCTATCAGTTGCCTACCATTAGCCTATTACTTTTAATAGGACTATATTTTGCAGTTATCCCACACTCACGGCGTCTTCCACAACCCTCACTCTTTTTAAAGGCCGATTCCTCAATGATTGCTAACTGCTTACACTTGTCAATGAATTCGGTGTTTGTCAATGGTCATTTAAAACCGCTATATGTATATATTTAGTAATGCTGTCAAAAGTTTCAACTCATTGTTTAAAACAGTAAAAGTTGTCATGTCAACGATCCTTCTTCTGTGTCTTGTTTATGCACGCTGGTGTTATTGTCGTTATGTTTAGTGATTGGTGTAGGTTACGTTAGGTAGCGCGTCAGTCGTTTATTTCCATCGGATTTACGTCATACTAAAACTTTTCCAGACATAGTCACATACCTCTATCTGCTATCTTTTAATGGCTTGTTTACTTACTTGAATGAACCATTTTTTATATATATATGATTACTAATGGTTTAAAGGTGATGGATGTTGTTGCGAAGAAAATAAATAGTGCTATTTCAAGTTGGATCACGGATCGATGTCAGTTAGAGATACGTTCCAAAACCAAGGCACGTTGGGCAGCCATTTTGTCGGCCCAGTTTGGAACTTGGCACTAGTACGCACTCACTGCAATAGTTCGAACCTAGAGCCTTCTGGTTACAGATCGAGCGCGTAGACAGTTCAACCATTCGGACTGAACTCAGTCGCCCATGAATTCTAACATCTACGAATGTGTGATTTTAGCGTGATTATTCGTCCTAAAGGCTGACCACACTGGTCCCTATTTCTCAATAGGACTTAAGGTTACTTCATCCTGTAACCAGTCAGTTACTAGCAAACAGATCAGAACACACTGATGCATGATAAAATATGGAACAGAACAAATCCCTACAAATTAACTGTTGATAATGATGCTATCTTATGTTTGAAGTGAGTATTTGAATATTAAAAGACTGCCTATTATCACCAATGATATTTCTAATTGTGCTTCACTAGATTATGAGGAACACCGTGAGTGAGCGGAAAGAAGACTGGAATACACCGGACCTAAAAGAACACTCTGGAAGATCTTGATTTTGTGTGTGATTTGTGTCTGTTGTCATATGAGCTCGAAGATTTACAGGCAAGACCAACAAACTGGCTGAAGAAACTGGCAGTGAAGGCAGGACTTCAAGGGAAAATAAATAAAATGGAAGGGATGAAGACAACCAATCAATGATAAAAGCAAGCACCAATCACTATCAACGGGAAAAATTTGAAAGAGGTCACCTCGTTCACTCATCTAGGAGGAATCATTCCAACTGTAAGCGATAGCACGGATGAGGATGTTATGAACAGTCAGGATAGAGGAGGCAAGACAGATAATCGTCACTCTGAAATGTAAAGTCAGCCACTCAGTTCTTCTGTGTGGGTTAGACATTTGGCGATTGCGACACGAAAAGCATTTCTAACAGGCTAGTCGAGACTTTCATCAACAGCTGCCGCATTCGCTGGCTCTATATCAAAGATCAAATGGTTGACTAGAAAGAATAAGCAACAAGAAACTGTGGGAACCAACTAACGAATGACCTATTGCTCAAGAAATATCCCGAAGAAAATGGAGATGGATTGGATACGCGTTGAGAAAACTGTCAAGTGGCATCGGGAGCAGGGCTACAGCTCATGTTGTGCCCCAGTATCGTAAAAAGTAATGCTTTGACGTTTGAGATGACGGATGAAGGGTTTTAGTTTCGATGTTAACATTCTCACTCACTGGGATATAGGTACATCCCATCTGACACGTCTCAAACAGGACGAACAGCGGGAGCTGGCTTTCACTGTTGGTCTCTCTCCATGAAAACTTAACCTCAGATATGTACGTGTCCGGTCATGTTATGAAAACTTAAACTAGGGAATGCTGTTAGGTTAGGTAGCAGAGTTAACTGAGATATATGTAAGCCTTATAAACTCACAGATAATTTCTTAATTTCTATAATAATAATCAATATTTTAATAAGAAAGAATCAGGCTTACTTTACACATTGGGGATGAAAAGTCCGGACATCTTGAGTGGAGTAGGGCATTGATATTACTCATATTAACAGCATCTGTAATGTAGAAAATCAAAGTAAACTTATGAAGATAAGATAAGAGCGACTGATTACGTCATTGGGGCATTTTTCATTGGGATAATTAAATGAATGGATAAAATCATAAAATAAATGGTAAAAGGCATAAACCAAATGATAGTTGACAGAGAAATAAGGCCGAACTACATAATTTCGCCTCTACTATATGCATCTACCAGTTTGACTGCAGCTGGATGCAATTAGCCAGGTTCATCATCGTATTTCCGAAAATCGTCCGGCAAATGGTTAAACAACGGACAAACAAGGTGTATTGGTAGCTCTCTTTTAGCACACCTTGTAGATGGTGAGCATAAAGCTGACCTTAATACAGTATTTAAAGTTATTCATCTCATTCCATCTAATCTTAGTTTTGATTTATGAGTTCGTCTTCTACATACAACGGCCGAAGACGTCAGAATCCACCTGAAGCAGTCAAATCTGTGTGTTCAGAAGCAATTCGTGCAGCCACTTTCCTTACCTTGGTCATCGTTACATGAATGTATAAACGTGATTACTTCATCCTCCCCCTTAGCCCCCTTCAAAAATTATAAATGTTTAAATCGTTTTGTAATAAAAATGCTCTGTACTTATTAGAGTGTAGTCATAGATGAGAATCTAATTGAAGAGTAAATATTTCTCCGCTCAATCCTTTTGATTTTTACACTTAAAGGTAACGAATTAGGCATTTACTATTAGTTAATAGTTCAGTTTTCAAGAGTTTGTACGCTTTTGATTTGTTTCAAGCCTGATGACGGAATGATGTCGGCTAGTGGACCATTGGAAAGCAGGGGGTACTAGACAGCTCTTCCGTATTATTTTGCAACTCGTAGCCAGTAGGCACCCGCAGGGATTCGAATCTAGGACCTTCCAATTACTAGGTGAGCTCGTAGAACATTCAGAAACTGGAACCCGACCCAATGACCCATGAACTTCAACTTCTACCATTTCGCGATATTTGGCACAACCACCAGCCAGTAACGTGGGCCAGTCACCGTCCTCTTATCTCACTAGTTAAAACTTCTTACTAGAACTCCAGGCGGCTTCGCCATGTGATCAGCTACTAGTGAGCATCGGAATCCCGGTGGGTGCGCACTGATGAAGAGTCCCAAAGTAGGATTAAAAAGCTGTCCAGTAGTCTCAGCTGGTTTTCACCGGCTCTCCAACTGACATCGATCCGTAATCAGACTTGAATCAAATCAAATCCTTACAAAATAAATATTAAAAGTCTCTTATTTCATTGGTAATAACTCATCCTGTGAAACCAGCATAAGTTAAAACATCATCAGAATCTAAGGAGCACAGAACAAATGTATCCTATGGCTTAAGAATTTGCAGTGTGGACATGGATGATCTCAATTCGGATCAAACCTAAAATCCCTTAAGTTATCAGCTGAATATGTTTATCACATAGTCATTGAATAGGAGTTGATTTTGAGAGCTTTACTGAAGTTAATTTAATCGTAACTTTTTCCTTGGTAACTCTCTGTCTTCTAATTTCACCATTTTGTTTGGTGTCCATCAGGGATGTCTATTTACTTTCATCATCCATGTACTAATGGAATTAACCCTAACTGCCTTCAGCTACTCAGCGATTGGATTATTACCAGAGAATACTCTTGTTTATTTACAGCGTGTCGACCACTACACTTATTTGGAAAATTTCATCAGCCCTAAAGGCTATTTGTCGACTTATACCAACTCTGGCGTGGACGTGATTTCCGGCTGGAACTGCTCAGCAGCACTTCAGTCCGTCCTCCTTTATGGTTGCTGGTGAGAAATAGCCATGGAAGGTGGAAGAAATCAAAAAGCTGACTGACTAGATGGCTGTCATTCATCATAGGTGTCTGTCTTCTCTCTACCTCCCATATAAGGTGGTAGGTAAAATAGAGTGGGTGAATAATATTAAGTTTAAGCCTCGGTTGAGTGTTAGGTAGGTAAGGAGGGAAAATCAATGAACGAGGTTGTGAAGTCACATCCGTTGAGTGAGATTGTTAGGACAACATATGTTACGCATTTATGCCTAGTGATCTCCTTCCCCCGACGGGAAAGGTGAGCTCACTGACACAGGATGGATCAAGTTGGAAAAGAGCTAGCTAGTGATGATCCAACTGGAACATGGCTTCATTGGTCAATGAAATCCATAACAATTATTTTAAGCCAACCGACCACGTAGAGACGTATTGGCTTCTTCTTTGCAATCCAGAAGATTCTAAGAATCAGTGACGGCTGCAGACAATTGGTGATATGGTTCAAAGTCATTCTCAATGCCGAAGATGCAGTCACTGTGCATAATCGTTCTTCATAACTCGTAGTGCTGCACTTCTACGCAAAGTTTCAATGTTGAAACTAGTCAGTCAGAAAATAACAAAGAATTGTTCATTTTCTAGTTTCAAATAACCAAAATCATAAATTGTGCCTTTCTAGTTTGATTTTCTATCTTTATGTGCATAATTGTGTTGTCAGTATAAACAATCGTGTACAATCGATTATACATCGTGACATTTTCTGCTAACAAATTGAACGAAAGGACAAAAATACAAATTTTTTATTAAAAAATTTGGTGCATATGATTAATGCTCAGCAAGCACACATTCTTGTTTAATTTATTGAATTTTGAATATTAAACAAACAAAAATATAAACTGAAGCGTAATTCAGTTTAAATGTCAACCAAAAAACCATCACATACCTGCATTTCTATTTCGTCGAGAGGATACAAACTCTTTTAACTTTCTGTAGAAAGATGAATAATTGAAAATAATATTCATGATAATGGCAATCAAAGCTGTATTCTGAAACAGTGTTCATATAATGTACAGAATTTTCAGTGGAGTTTATTCCATGATATTTTCTCGTTGGTGTCAAGAAATTTCAAATAAAAAAGACTAATCGACCGAGATTAGATCGTGTGACACAGTTCTCTATCTGACCTAAATGTCAGACGAATCCACCATTACGATATCTCGCCTTTGTCTCCTTCAACAATTACACGACAATATTTTGTTAGAGAATGTCAGTTTATAAAAAGTTCAGGAATGCATTTTGTGAACGAGTGGCACTACTACTGAGGAATGCTTATCTTATGTAGTGGGATAATCATGTCATGCATCTTGAATCATGCTTTTTTAACTCAAATTTCGTAGATTCTAGAGAATCAGCAGATTGTAAGTGTTTTTAAATACTCGCCAGAGTAAATAACACTATTAGAGGTGATATTTTACTAGATTTAAACAAATTGAATAAGAGAAATTATTTATAGTATATTTGATGGAGTTATTTATCGGTAGCCCAGGTTTTAAGCAGGCCGCCAAAATTGGTCCAAAGAGAAAGACACGATATGCTGTTTATTGTATCAAAGATTTTTAAGCCTTAAATGACCTTGTAGGATTGGCATACCAATAGTCAAACATAGTTGTCTAATACTACTTTATCAAATGGATAAGTAGTCGATAGAAGTGAACCTTAAAAAGTTTTTGAAACTCCAAATTATTTTCAACGGTAAACTTTAATTTGTTCCAAATTTGACCAAGGACTGATGTCAGTTAGAAAATCATTGAGAAACCAACAGTGGGCTACTGGACAACTGTTTCTCTCCTAGTTTGGTCTGCATAAACCAACACCTTCCAATTTTATTTATCATGATTATAGACTAACTGACATATTCAAATGTTGGTTTGCAGGGTTGGTTTCAGGGTCCGCTGAATAGTGAGACAGTAAGACATGACTAAGAAATGTATTTATTTACAGATTGCTAAATGAAGTTGAATAGCAAACTGTATGCTTACTGTTCCGTACTCATAGATTCCTTTATTAAGATCTTTTCTGCAGTGTGCACCACCCAGGACCCTCAGGCCACAAGCCGAGCCTTTAGACTATTCAGCCATTGGGACTCAACCCAGTGTCCAGCCTATGCATCCCAACTTCTGCCAATTCACGCAAGATATAGCGTAGCTGTCATCGGCGAGTAATTACCTTCTCATCAGACTCAATGGACCACCCCATTGGTCACAACTTCTCAAGAGTTAGTCTGTAGGGCTTGAATCGGGCCTCAACGGCTAAATGGTTTACAAGCTTGCCTTGTAGTCTTAAGGTCCTGGGTTTGAATCACAGTGGGCTCATACTGGTGAAGAACCTCAGACTGAATGCGAAACAGCTATCCAGTACACTCAGATGGTTTACAGTGGTTGCCCAACTAATATTAATCTGTGATCTAAACTGTTTGATACTGTCATACGGTTTGTATAGCAACCGATGTTAGTATTCTTTGTAATGATATGTATTATAATTATTATCATTACTTTAAATATTGTTAATAGATTTAAGAAAATTCAGGTCAAAAATGACTGATTTGGTATCAATAAATAATGAGATCAGTACATAAGATCAATGGACTGCAAACATATTTATGAATAGATGATTACATACAAACGACATGTGAATGACACTTTAGTTATATATGATGATATGAATCATGCGAATGGTTTTGGTGAACAGATAGAAAATAAAAATAAACTGAAATATATGAAATTCAAACTGAATCTGTGATGATAACCTGCCTGATGACAGTTGTAACAGTTTTTTTTAAAAGTCAATTTTCAGTACTACAGAGTACATGATGATGATGATGATGATGATGCGAACGTCTAAAGTGCCAGAGAGGTAATAATTCAGTGCTTTACTAAGCTTTCCGCACAGAGAAATCGTGCGTCTTCGACTTTATGTGAGGGATAAAACGCATGTTATTCATGGATGTATCGTCACTATTCACGAATGTACCACTTATGGAAATGTAGATTGCATTTGTCAAGAAAACACCGGAAGGCAATCAGACTTAGGAATTTCCTTGTGTAGTAGCCTTAAAGGATTATTCTTTGAACGCCCAATGAATATGCATTTCGTCTTCAATAATTCATACTACCGACAAGTAGATGGCATAGCTTTTGGTTCTCTATTAGGTCCAATATTAGCTGACTTCTTCCTTGCAAAACTTGAAAACTGGGAAAATGAAAGACATCATCAAGGAGTTTGATATGTCAATGATACATTTATCTGAGCTGATGAGAATGTAAACATAGACGAATTGTTGATGAAATCAACAACGTCTATCCTTCGCTTACTTTTACTTGTAAAGAGGAGCAGGATAGTAAACTACATTTTCTGGATGTCTTGCTAAGTAGGCAAGAAGATGGGTTGCTTGGAGAAGCGTGTGTAGAAAAAGCACATTCATAGGGCGTTACGCACGCCTCCTTATTTACGTGCCCATTAAATATAAAAGAAATGTTGTTAAATGTTTTACGAGCAAAGCAAGAAACATATGTACGGATGATCTCATAAAAAAAGAATTTGAATATATTCACTATCCGAGTTGTTTCATAAAGAAACATATGAAAACATCAGAGAGAAAACCTGAGACTCTGACTGTACGTAAAAAACCTCTATTCATTATGTTACAATTTTATGGTGACTTATCAAATGAGATTTTATTCCAGGGACTTTCCAGAAGTATACGAAGAACGTTTTACGCAGCATACCTATGTTTGTCATTCTCTAACCAACGAATGATTGGGACGCAAACGAAGGTTTAGGTAGATAGTTTTGCCACATCCATGTGCATTTATCAATTTAGCTGCACCTGCGGTGTCAGTTATGTTGGGTGTACTACTAAACAGCTTAGCAAACGTGTTAGTGAACATGTTTCTTCGCGGTTTGGGAAACGACAGAAAAAAACAATCCGTAGCTCAATTTCGTCACATTTAGTTGATAGTGGTCATGTAGTGGAGAAAACGAGAGCTTTCAAAGTAATTCATCGTATCCCACTGAATTTTTCCAAAACGCTTACATTACTTAGGAAATTGAGCAACACCACTAGACAGCTCTTTTGCCTTAGTCTGGAGCCTACCAGCAACACACTGGGGAACTTAAGGTTACGATACTTAAGGAAGTATGTAAGTAACTATTCCTTCCTGGCTGCTCACACCACGAAAGTTGATCATTCGCCTAAGTACCAAGAGCAGAAAAAAGCAAATCATGGGCTAATCCTATTGCAGGGCTCCAATATAATCAAGAAGAGCATAGGATGGTGGTTAAATATCTGCCTCAGCTTCATCGGCTTTGCAAAGTCTATCAGCAGTGTTGATCACGAAGTGACTCAGAGACTGCTCTAGCACTATGGCATGCAGTGGCACAAACTCTTATCAACATCATTCAAAATTTATATGATAATGCCACATATCAAATAATCCACAACCAAAAACTCAGAGAAAGCTTTAAAACTAAGACGTCTATTAGACTAGTCTGTTTTTGCTATCACTGATGATATTACAAATTGTGGTGGACTGCGTTACGTAAAAGACTGTGGTGAGCGATTGGACAGGAATACGTTTTACTGATAAGAAGACTGTAAACGATCTGCATTTCGTGTGTGATTTATGACTGTCACATACACAAGTGGAAAAACACAAGCTGACAGAAGAAGCAGAGAAGACAGAACTTCATGTGAGCACAGAGAAGACACAGGTGATGAAGAAAACTAAAGAATAACAACAAGCACCAATCTCTTTCAACCGAGGGAAACTTAAAGTAAGTCGCAACTTTCAATTATATAGGCAGTACCACTTCAACTACAGACATGTGGCACGAATGACGATGTCGAAGCCAGGCCGTGTCGGAAAAACAAAATAAAAATCAGTTTTCAAGTGTCGGTTTGTAGGGATTTGATTGGTTACAAGATTTCATCATGAGCTGACATTAGTTAGAGAACCATTGGAAAACCTGAGAGTACTGGACAGCTGTTTCGTCTCAGTTTGGGATTCTTCAGCAGTACGCACCCACCGGGATTCGAACCCAGGACCTTCTGGTTACAAGGCGAGCTCGTACACCATTAAGCCACTGGGACCCGATCCAATGGCCCATGAACTCTAACTTCTGCCAATTCACTTCATTCTACAGAATAAAGAACAAAATCCCCATTTTCAATACAAACGTTAAGTTAGTCAGTCAGTCAGTTCTACTGTATGGGTGAAAAACTTGGCGGGCGTGTCACGAAAAGTAATTCCAACAAGTTGCAGACTTTTATCCCAGGAGATATATAGATTTCATGGAGGATCGCGAAGCGTATTAAAAGTTGTCAGTAGGGCGAGTGGCACGCCAGTAAGTCAACTCATTACTATTTTAGTCGACAGATCACTGAACTTATGTGAGAAATGGTCTAAATCCATATTATCGGACTCTCAACACCCTCTCTATTCACAACTGTCCTCATGCATTTCATCTGGTAGGACTAGGAGTCATTAAAGAAGATCATATGCTCATACAACCAAGTACAACACCCCCAACGATACCATATCTGACCCGCCCGCGTTCTATGTGTTAGAGGTAGTGTTAAGCGTGAAACCTACGACTATGTTATTAGCAAAATAACTGGCTCTCTTAACTTCTTCTATTCGTAATTTAGGCTAAGAATATTTCAATTCACTTATAATTTCAGCTATTAACATTATTACCATCATTATTTTGCACTTCTTGTATATTTTTGACTCTATTGTCACTGCAAATACCGAGAAAGCTGCTACTATCAGTCTTGTAATATTATTTTCTTTTTGAATTTAGTTTTCGACGTTCTCCAGTAAATTAGATTCAATATTGTATCAGATGCTAGAGATTCCACGCTGTATCTTAATTACCTTTTGGAACTGAGCAGATTATTATTATTATTCATCACTCTCAAGTCTGTGTGGAGGTCAAAAGCAGTCAGCATCAAAAATGAGATCCGGATTTGCAACTGCAATGTGAAGTCAGTGCTACTCACTATATGGATCAGAGACTTGGCGCGTCATAGAGAACACCTCAAACAAACTACAGACCTTCATTAACAGTTGTCTTCGCTCAATACTCAAGATCAGATGGCCAGCCGGCCAGAAAAGATCAGCAACAGGGATCTCTGAGAGCGAACCAATCCAGCAGGAACCGATTGTGAAATAAATAGGCAGGAAGAAATGGAGATGGATTGGCCATACTCTGAGGAAACCATCAAGTGACATCACTAGACAAGCCATCGGTCGAGTGTAACCCGAAAGGGAAGCGGCAAGTTGGTCGTCAGTGCAAGGGTTACTTGGAGGAGGTGATGTGAAGAGGAGATGGAAGTATGTGGGTAGACGTGGAGCCAGGTGAAGACGTTAGCAGAGAACCGAAAGCAATGTAGAGGTGTGGTTGAAACCCTATATTTCTCTAAGAATTAAAGGGAATAATAATATTATTATTATAGAACAACCATTTCGACCTAATTCGGGAATCTTCATCAGTTCGCAACCATGACCCAACCACAGTTCGGATCCAGAAGATAGAGCTTACGAAGCGAGTTTGTTGACCATTAGGTCCATGAGACGGAATAAAATGGTCTACTGATTCTAACATATATATATATATACATAGGTAGGTAAGTAGGTAGGTAGGTGGGTAGGTAGGTAGACAGATAGGATAAATAATTAGCATGAATTACTAATTCACAATAACCCTATTTTTTGCATCTGTTAATAACAATTTTTCACATGAACGGTTATTTTTCTTGCCATTTTTTGTCCATTTTAATCCTTTTATCACGTGGTTATACAAAACAAAATTGTTACAATAATTAAAACTCAGACACATTGTTTCTTCGTTGTTATCAAATAACCTTGTATTCTATTGGTCAATCCAGCATGATTCTAACGTGTATCAGTTGCCAATCAATCTCTTGTTGAATACGAGTTGTCCTATGGTGGTGATCCATGTAGACATGAAAATCCAATATACAACCAGGTTTACATTATAATCTACAGAAAATCATAAATTATTGAAGTAAAGTTCACCTTTAGATACCCGAAAGGAGCAAATGCACCTATAAATCACATTGGAACAGTCAGTCAGAACAATCAGACTGTGAAACCAAGTAAACGGTACTATATTCATCGATTGATATGTAATGAGATATTAAGTAGGACAAAAGGTTGGGCATAAATTAAGGTTACGGTTAGGTTAACCTGATTAGATAGATGTTAGGGTTGAGTTAGGGGTCAAAATTTACATTTACGTGCATGTACACCTCATCGATGTCTAAATATTAACAATGGCCTCCTAGAAACGTGGACTGCTGGCAGGCACCATCATGAAATTTCTCCTGTTCGCTTTGTTTTACGGGTTTGAACACGGGTTAACATCAGTTACAGAACCAGCGGAAAACCACCTTGGAGTACTGAACAACGACTGCGTTAGCCTAGTTTGGGACTCTTCATCAGTACACACACCCTGGGATTCAAACCTAAGACCTTTAGGTTACAAGCTAAGCCTGGTAAATCATTCGGTCACTGGGGTCCCGATCCAATAGCCCATGAATTTCAACTTCTTCTAATTAGCGTAACCGCCAGCCAGTATCATAGGCAAGTAAATGATCGCTTAACTGACTCCGTGAACTGATGCTACTAACTACAGATTCTCACTAAAACCCTAGGTTACTTCTTATGGTTGAATAGTCTTCGAGCTCGTCCTGTAAACAAAAAGCTGTGGGTTCGAATCCCGGTGGCGCGAGGGAACTTCCGATGAGTCCCAAACTGGGTTGACGAAACAGCTGTCCAATAGTTCTGTAATTGATGTCAACTCATGATAAGAAACATTGTTTATTTGAGTAATCTGTTTGTTTTGAAAATGCAGAAAAATAATAACAAATAACACTTTCGAGAACTAAAACAACAATTTGTCATGAAATGATGAGATAGGAAAAACAGAAGAAAACACCTGTGTGATATATGACTGTTATGATGACTACAATTCATTTGGCTTCATGACATGCACTAAAATAAAACATCGAACCACAATTCCATATCAGTGATGAATGGAAGAAAAATAACCATCGAGAGGAAAAACAACATGAATGGATATATACATATATATGTAGTGTTGTGAAAGAGAACAAATTGCTTCTTACTTGAAATAACTGTGAAATAAATAAACAGAATTAACAAGAGAGGGAGATCAATGTAAAGTATGGGTTTGGTTGTGGTTGGTCATTCAAAAAGCTGTGGTGACTCTGTGAAGTGAATAGGTATACTGGCAGAGTGGCTTAATTTTGAATAATTTCGGCATTCTTCTTTCTATCTTTCATCCTTTTGTGTTCTGAGTGAGACATAGGGCCCCCACCCCGAGTACAAGCTTTGAGTTTCCAGCAGTAGTGTTGTTTACTTTTCACCCCATACAACCTTCCCTCTTTACCACGCTTAGTACAGGCTAAGTGAAGGTTAAGAAAGCGTCAGCGGGAAGTCGAACCCTGGACCATGTGAGGTGTAGTTGGGGAGCATTCAATTACTGAAACACCAACGCACAACTTCGACATAGTTAATCACTAGTGACATTTTGGGTAACGGTAGATAAGGGTGGAATCGTTTCAGATAGAAAACCATCATTCACCGGGGAAGGTAGTTATATCCAGCCCACGAAACTCAGATGAGACGAAATGTGAGTGCTGGATGTCATTGCTGGCAAACGCCAAGTATCGTAATTGGCACAACATGCTTTCTATTGGGTTGATATTTTATTTTCGATTAGATTCATTAAACTGCTAATCTGATTGAAACAGCACTTGTTATGCATGTCATGCTAACGTCTTCCACGTCAAATAACGTTGATTAATACAGGATTGTGTTGGAAAAGAATTCAGCTTGATTATACATAATTCCAAGAACAGTTCATATGGTCATTCACCGTTGTTTCTAGCTACCTACAGAGAGCTAGACTGCTCAACATAGGTCTTTAAGAGGCTAAGAATCAATAGATTGAGAGTATCCACGATATATGTCAAAAGACTTCTCAATTGCACAGATATATCCTCCCATTTTGGTCTTCCAAATTAGATAAACTCTTATTATTCTCCATTATTCCTATGCCTCACTATGCAAGAACTAGCGTGGAATAATGCTCTTGTCCACACTAAGTGAAGTACTAAGCCACGTCGTCCTGGAGAGAACAAAAGATGCATTGATGCAGAACTCCACCACCCACCGGAACAAAGTGGATTCAGAAAAGGGGAATCATGTGCTGATGTATTTGCAGCTCTACGCACCGTTATCGAACAAAGCATAGAATGGCAGTCAAACCAGAACTTTACCTTCATCAATGTAGAAAACGCCTTCGACAGAGTAGATCAAGAAGTAATTTGGAAACTACTTCAACACTACGGCGTACCTCAAGTCTTTATCAACCTCATTCAACAGCTGGCTATATGATAATGCCACGTGTCAATTGATCCACAACGGAAAACCCATCGAGGTATTTGAATTAAAGACGGGTAAGACAAGACTGCCTATTATCACCGATGATATTCTTGATTGTGGCAGACTGGATTATGTACCAGACTGTAGGAAGCGAGAAGGCAGGAACACACTCGACACCGATAAAAAACCTCTAGGTGTTCTGCATTAAGAAGATAATTTATGTTTGATGTCATAAAAACGCGAAGATGCATAGGCAAAAACTAACAAACTGGCTGAAGAGGCAGAGAAAACAGGATTCTAGGTGAACATAGAGAAGACTGAGGTGATCAAGATAACCTACCAACATCAACAGCAAACACAACCAACACCAATTACAATCAACGCGGGAGATTTGACGAAAATTACCTCCTTCACTTATCTGGAAAGACACCGTCGTTTCAACTACAGGTTGAACGGATGAAGATGTCAGAGGCATCCAGAATTGGATAGGCAAGATACACCTTCATCAACCTGAAATCAGTATGAAATCTTGGTCGCTCAGCGTAAAGAAAAAGATTCAGATTTTCAACACAAATGTTAAGTAAGTCAGTTAGTCCTTCTACACGGGTCAAAAACTTGGCCAGCATGTCACGAAAAGGATTACCAACAGGTTGCATAGTTTTATTAACAACTGCCTTCGCTGGCTCCATACTGAAGATCAAATGTCCAGTCAGAAAGAATAAGTAACAAAAAACTCTATGGTGGAACAAACCGGCCAAGAGCCGGTTGCTCTACAAATATGTAGGAAAAACTGGAGATGGATAGGGCACACACTAAGGAGGCCGTCGAATGACATCGCGCTCAATGCAGGCCATCGCTCGAGTGGAATCCCAATGGAACGTGACGAGTGAGTCTTCCAAGGGTGACATGGGAATCGTGTGGTGAGGAGGAGATGAGAGATTATGGATAATCGTGAAGCCAGCCAGCTGAGGAGTACAGGAGTGAAGATGTGTTGTTGAATCCCTATGATCCATTCGGAACACCTGAGAGAATAATAATAATATATATTTTCAAACTGGTATGTCCCTGAGAAGAAGTATTCAAGTATGAATAATTATCATATACATAACCAATAAAAGATTAGACAGATAGAATAAGCAAGTGTAAGCCTCATGGATGAGAATATCAAGGCCAGCCAGGACCGGTAAAACGAGATAGGCGTTCATTACTCTGAAAGTCTACAACGTTTATCACATAGAACAATATTCAAGTATTTAAAAGTAAAATCAAGTCAATGTCCCTACATGGCTCATCAAAATAAAAAACTCCCAACAAGCTGTCGACTTTCATCAATAGATGTCTTCTTTCAATTGTGAAGATCATCAGATGACTAACGCGAATCATCCAAGAAGCGACTACCCGACAGAAATGCGGAAGGAAAAGAAGATGGTTTGAATATATGTTGGGGAGACCGTTGCGTGAGACCACACGGCATTTCCTCGAGTGGAACTCGAATGAGAAGAGAAAGTCTGATGTTGAGTCTAAGGGTAACATGGAGATGTTGTGAGTAGGGAATTTAAAACTTGTGGACAGTTATAGAACCAGGGGAAAGCGATAACAGTGAATTAAGGGTACTGCATGTTTTACTCTGAGGCTGTATGTCCCACTCAAAATAATTAATCATAATTACAATAATAATAATAATAATAATGATGGATGAACTTACTTTCCCTGTTCATGGAGAATAGTAACTGAATCGATTACTGTGGCTGTTAATTCATCAACTGAATGTGTTTCATTCTCTGTAGATGACTCTTTGATCGTCGGCTGTCTGCTCTTCTGATTACTCTTGGATACTTTTGTACTTTGTTGGAGAATCTTTATTGAATGAAAGGGTTAGAAAGAAAGATGGATCAATAAAAATGATGGATGGAAATATATAAAATTTAGATTATTTCACTGTGATTTTTAAACATTTTTATTCATACTATATATATATATATTCATTGTTAATTGAAATTTAAAACAGAATAAATTAATTTCAGTCTGTCTTCATTGAAAGCATATGTGTAGAGATATTCATATTTTCGAAACACTGCAATTGAATATTGGCACTAGTGCCAAAGTTCAACAATAGCGTCCCAAGGGATGCGAATGCACGAGTGAACTTCAGCCGACCAATCATAAAAATGGGCAACTTTGCACACAAAAAAACGACGTATATTTACAAGAAAATGTATGAAAACACATGAAACAGGGTATCTTTCTCTGACATGACTTAAAAATACGTCCCACTTATAATGAGGAGTATCAGTTGCTAAGTTAGACAAGTTTCTGTACATGTATTCTCCGAGATAACTGAAGATGAGCTGTTTTTGTCAATCAGTTATCTCTCTTGTCCTGTTGTGTAGTCTCTCCAAAAAGCCCTCGGATGAATTACTATGGTGTACAATAAGAGGATCGACGACTACTTACCAAGAAAATATGGATAATAAAACAAATTAAAATAAATGACATCAACTCCACATCTATCCCTAATCGTAACCCTAACCTGAATCCTGACCCTAAAGCTAACCTTAACATTAACCCTAATCCTAATCATAACTCTTATCGAAACCGTAATTCTAACCTCAATACTTACCTTAACCCTAATCCTAACCCTAACGAGCTATTAACACATTGTCCAAACAGTACTTAAAAACGTGATCTGGGTTAAATTTGCTGCTTAGCTGATGAATAAGGTTGATATTTCAGCTATGATAATGACAGGTGCCGTCAGCCAACAACTAGCATACGTTAAAGGTCATTGGGGCGTTCGCACTCCTGGGACGCTCGTTATTGTTGAACTTCGCCGTAATATTTTCACATTAATACGATTCAAGCATGAAATAATATCAACTTAAAAATCACCACTGATTTCAACGAAGACTTACTCTTCTCTCCATTATGGATAAAATTTTATTTTGATATAGTCTCACAATGTTATACAGTAATATTTACTGGTGACAACGTTTCGAGCACAATTTGTTACCGCTCATAATCATATCAAGGCACTCACATGCAACTTTCTTGCTTTATTTATACACATAAGTAAAAACTGATAATTAGACATTTGAATAAAATCAATATAAGATACTCTACCACAATGCGCAAGTTTTATGCTCATATCAAATTACTCTTTTCATTTAGTATGATATTATTCTCAAGCTGTACAGTCATTTGTATATAGTAAATTGTTATCTTAGCAACAAAAGGAATATTTTCAAAAATGTTTCATTACAAACTATAAATGTTTTTTAATACCAAATTACGTGATATAAAAAGCGTTAATCGGGTAGAAACTAAAATAAAATTCAAAAATTAAATTGAATGACAATGTATTTATTTATTTATTATGGCTTGACTCCACACCGTAATTTTTATGTAAGTATGAAATTTTCAGCATATGATATCGGTAACCCGAATTTTCTAGGCCGACCATTGCATATTAGGTGTGCATTGGCAGGGGATCGAATACCAGACCATCTGCATGGTCGGCGAGAGTCCCAACCGCTGTGCCACCAACGCACAATTGCGGTTAACCAGTTTTGAAGAGAGTGTACATCAAAAAGAACATTGTGTCTGTATAGAGAAACAGGAAAACAACGTTACATAAGATGGTAGTAAATCATAGTGTTAAAGACGTTTTTGAATTCATTGCTAACGCAGATGATATCAGTGTAAATGGGAAGCAAATGCTATCCTTAGATGTAGAATCACTGTTCACCAATGTACTACTTATGGAGACTGTCGAATTGATATACAAACAGATACTAGAAAAACAGTTTGACATCGGAATTCCAGTTATTAGTCTGAAAGGGTTGCTTTTGAGATGTACTATGAATGTACACTTCACATTCAAAACCTTTATTACAGACAAATCGACGGCGTTGCCATGGGTTCTCCATTGGGGCCAATTTTGGCAGGTTTTTTCTTGCTAAGGTTGAAAATGGTCCATTGAAACAAGTAATAGACAAAACTGATTCTTATTTTCTTTATGCTGATGATACGTTTATTATTCTTGATGTGAAAGCTGACAAGAATGAAATTTTAATAAAATTTAATGATGCACATCCATCGCTCATCTTCACTTGTGAAGAAGAACATGATGGTAGACTACATTTCCTTGACGTCCAATTGAGCAGAAGAGAGGATGGTTCACTCAAGAGAGGTGTCTATAGAAAACCTACATCTGTAGGACAATATACACATTTCCTCGGTTTTGTACCGATCCGATACAAAGTCAATTTGGTCAGATGCCTCACGAATAGAGCAAAACGTATCTGTACAGAGGACTCCCTACAAAATGAAATAGGATACATCCAAAATACGCTGGTCCAAATGGGTTATCTTAGTAGACTTGTAAGAAGACGTATGAACACCAAGTACAATAAAGAGAAACTGATAACAGTTAAAAAGAAACAACTGTTCATGAAATTGCAATTTAATGGGGACGTGGCTAGCGAAGTCTCACATCTGAGATTATTGAGAGCCATAAAACGGACTTATACTGCCGCCACCCTTTGTTTGTCATTTTCCAGCCGACCAGTTATGATTGCTCAAGTGAAAGACAAGCTACCTAGCTGTGCCACTTCTATGTGTATCTATAAATTTAGTTGCTCCTGTGGAGAAAGCTATATAGGGCGAACAACTAGACAGCTTAACAAACGCATTAATGAGCATCTTCCTTCATGGTTCAGAAAAGGTCAAATAAAATCTATAAGAAGTTCTATTTTGGCTCATTTGATTGATAGCAGTCACCAAGTGGACAAAAAAGTGCCTTCAAAGTTATCTGTCGCATTCCATCGAGCCTTTCGAACGGAATTCGAATCCGTCTTTTACACATAGCCGAAGCTATGGGAATTCGAGAGAACAATCCTAGTCTTTGCATACAAAAGAAGTTTGTTCTACCTTTGTCTCTCCCTTGGCCTAGGTAAATTCTATTCAAAACCCTCCCACCCTTTCTTATTTTCCATCTCCTTCGTATTTTTATGATATTTATTTAAACTCTGATTATCTGTCCACTTAACCTTTAGTATTACGTAACTTTTAAGATTTGACCTAATTTATTTATTGAATTGTCTACATATACACATATTACTCACTACCTTCGTTATTCTTATCGCCACCTGCATAAACCTTATTATCAATATTTTGTTGTCATTATAATCATCGTTATTAACTACGTTCAAAACATTTACCACATTATTATTATTATTTGATCCACAAAATCACCGTCATTGGTTAAAAATTTTTATATATAAATCTATGTAAATTAGAGTAAAGCCTGAAGAAGATCTAATTGAAAACAGCAATACTGTTTGCTTATATGTCTTGTCCTAACGTTAGAATAGTCAAATGTTACACTTATATTCATCACAGTTGCTTGCAAACCACGCATGTAATTGATGGGATTGAGTAGAATTCAACTCAAAATTGAACGAGAATCAAGTTTAACAACAGTGGCGATAAGGGATGGAAATTTAATATATCTGGTGTTAAGACATATCAGGTCCGTTGTCGTCTTAGCAGCTGAACAAATTTATCGTGTATGCCACCAATGCTTCTGCGGTTTGAAGAAGATTGATTTGTACACTTTTAGCAAGAATCCCGCGTATTCTATAGATGACTCTGAAGTAGGCTTGTGAGTTCGTTTGGTATCCAGGTTTGGTCAGGTGTTCAAGGACTGAACCGTGATGGGGAGGTCGTTTTTATCCTTTGTAAAACCAAGAGGTTAAGTGTTCATTGATACATCTGCATATCAAACGCTGAGTACGGCCGACATACCTAGCTCCACACGGGCAGTTGAACTGATTGATAGTTGCGCATTGATGAGGTGGTCAGCAGTGGTAGCTTATCTTTCATGCGCTTGCGAATCATTGGTTTCGTAGAGGAATTTCTACCACATATTACCACTGTTGTTAACTTGACTCTCATCCAATTTTAAGTTGAATTCCACCCAGTCGCGTCAGTTATATTGCGTCACTCAATCTACTAACTAAATTGTATTTTAGTTTCTACCGAATTAATGCTTTATACATCACGTAATTCGACTCCACATTAGTTTAGATATATCACACAGTGATACAGTATTATTTACTGTCTGACAAAGTTTTGAACACAATTTATTATTGTTCATAATCATGTCAGTTATAACTACACCACTTTGAAATTATCGTCTTATAGTTTTTCTTTATTCCTTCCTATTTCTTGTCGTAGGTGCAGTAGAATTTTCCAGATATCTGGGACAGGTGTTGAATCATTCCTATTACACGTGTTTGGAGTTGATTCGATAAACAAAGCTTCCGTTATCAATCTCTCCCTCAACCCTGCTGTTACATTAGATTTTAAAACTGTCATCTTATCCCATCCATCCTTTGTGTGGTTGTGTGTAGTTGCATGTAGTGAGTAGTATAGCTGAACTATTCTCCAGATTTCTTATCTTATTCGGGTTAACCAATCTAGATTTCGCTGCGAGGTTTTTATGCTCGGCTAGTCTGACTGTACCTGTTCTACCACTTTGACGTATGGATTTGACCTGACAATCATTGCAGGTGGGGCATAAGATAAACTAAATGGTTTTGTTTTATTGGCTCCATGGGAGTATTCTTTTAACCTACAAAGCTTGTTTCTAATTGAGTTTATGGGTTTGGATGCCACGTTTTGTAATTTGTTATCTGAAATTTACACTTCTAATGATATTTCTTTGGAAATATTCTTTTGGTGCTTAGATAACAATTTACTACATATGCGCGACTGTACAGCTTGAGAATAATATCGCTGAAAAGCCTAACTCTTCGAGGATTGTCTTTTCTTTACTATAACTCAGTGGAGATTGCCATTTAGATAAATGATGATATATATGATTTTCGTCCTGCAATTTATTGAAAAGAATGCTCACAAGCTGAACATGATAGATCTATAAAATGTACCCTAATCATGGTAATAAAATATCATAATAGGGAATCAGTTAAATACCTTGTCATTCACATTACTGGAATGCTATAAGGCACTACTGACTGACTGATGTAAGTAGTTAAAGAACACCAAAGTCAGTTAGTTTCTAGTACTTATCAGCCAGATCAAGGTGATTTGAACAGCCGAAGGTCGTCGTATCTCAAAAACGTTATTTCATAGTAAGAGTTATGCTAAATAAAGGAGTATGGCAGAGTTTTTAGAACGAGTAAAAACAACTCAATTGTGAAGAGGGATTCACTCAGCCTAAAAGTTAAGTAAAATTGCTCAATAAGGCTTGAAATACGATACTGTGGTAGAGTATAACTCCATATTAGATACTTTTATTTAATTTAACAGACTCGGTGTTACAGGATTAAAATCCAGCTGACGTTTCGAGCACAATTAATCGATCCTTATAATCATATGAATTTATTCACGTGACTTAGCGGTTTGTGTCATATATAAATATATTCTCTCCCCTGTTGTTTGTTACTACTTTCCACATCTCCGGAATAGTCGTTGTGTCCTTTCAATTGAACGTGTCTGGTGTTGAATCGATAAAGCTCCAGTGATTGATCTCTCTCCCTCTCTGCACCTAACTATATTCTTCTTTAATACTCTTAACCTGTCCGCCCCACCTGTTGTGTGATAACATACAATGCAATGTAATGGCCGAGCATTTTTCCTAAGTTAATTAACTCAGCAGGGTCAATCATTCTAGCTGCAGCTAAATGTTTATGTTCCAATAGGCAAATTGATCCCAATCTACTATTTTCACCTACGTAATTGATCTCATGGCCATTACATGATATTTGGTCAGTTATATTATTTTTCTTAATTCGATCTATCGAGCCCTTAGTCAGACAGTGTTTGTCTGTGAGTAAGCTGGTTGATTGGTTTGAATACTACCCTAATTGTAAACTCATTGAGAATCCTAAGTAAGGCCTCCGACGTTCCTTCTTCATAAGGCAGTTCTACAGAGACTGCGAATCGTACATTATTTTCTTCGTCATTTTCATTACAAATCTAATTTTTTCGATGGTTATTTATATGCTTCTGAATAAATTCCGGTGAGTAGTGTATTACCATTGATTGATTTCATTATGTGAATCTTCTGACTTACGAGTTAGTTAGGCTTCTGGCCCGATTATATAGACACTTTAACTAAATCTACCTTTACTGATTCTGTATGAGATGAATTAAAGTCTAAGGATTTATTAGAGTGTGTATCGCTTTCCTAAAAATGCGAAATAGTAATGAACCCACCGTTTTGTTTTCGTTTTATTTTATAGTCTAGCATAGCCAACTCACCTTGTCAGTTTTCTTATTCAAAAGCAAGTTAGATTCCAGCAAGCACTCGGTTTAAATGTGTGAAGAACTTAGAAATATGTTCAAAAAATTTGCCAAAGGAATTTTGTCAGACTGTGAGCATCCACTTTACTTAACTGCAGCTCCAACCTCGTGTCTCCTCAGGTAAAACAAGAAGTCTTTTCAGAAGACTTTATGCACGTCCGTCTAAGTATAAAAACTCCACGATACCATATTTGGCACGTACTTCATGTGATGAAAATAGTGTTAGGCATGAACTAACTAACCTTCTTTGCACTAGTAATGAAACCGTTTTCGCCACCCTTATAACATCAAGCTTTATTATTATTGTTCTTCTTAAAATTTATAATCCTCTCAGTTTTTTGTTTTTATTTGTTTATTTTTTCATAAGTGTGAGCATCATTTAAGCTGTGTTGTAACTGTTAATTTTAAATTTCCTCTCACCATACTAGAACATACTAGAACCGACAGAACATTAAATTCAATACTCTATAACATGCTAAAGTTTTCAAACTGAATCGCCAACACTGTTTGAAACAAACTCACTCTTATTATTATATTTGTTATTCTCATTTTGTACTTAAAATATTTTTGACTTTATTTCGTAAATGTGGACAAATTCCTCTGGTTAATTTTGTTTTAATTTTATTTATATTCTGAGTAAATCAGATGCAATATTGTGACTAATGCTGAGAATTCCATTCTGTATTATAAGTACTGTTTTTGGAATAAAGTAGATTATCATTATCATTATATTTCGACACATTGAATATATGTCATCCACATATCTTCACTACAGCCTAGAAGCAGGATTAAGCGTCCTAGGAGCGTTATATTCCCAGCTGAAACTATGGGGCATCTTGGTGACGGTCACAGTGAAGTAAGCGCTGAAGATGTTATCGAAAAGTCATTCGAAAATCTTAGGGTAAAGCTCTTAAACAACAGATACCAAACGACCTTGAAAAATAAACGCTCGTATCCAAATCATGGAGCAGAAGGAGACACTAGTTGTTCACTTCGTATTCAAAGGCGAGACCACTGAAGAACTTAAAAGTCGTCCATCCAAGAGTATCTAAAGCACTATCTATGCAGCTGACTTACACCTTTCATTGACGAGTGTGAGTTTGATTCAGAAATGTGTCAAGAATAAAGTATGACTCATATTCACTTTTGTATCTATTAACCTTTTCGCCAGTTACTGCCAGACACTGTAATTGAGCTTTCCGGAAAGGGGTAGCTGGATAACACCCAGTTTAGTTGATGAATGACAAACACAAGATAAAGACGTCTTCTTTTTGTGAGTACCTTCTTGAGCTGAGTTACACTGTCACAAGTGATCGAGCCTCCAAATTTGTCTACAGGGCTAAATTCAGACACTTTAAGCACAGCCAAAGCTCCATACATACATGAACGAAATTCGGAAGCATCCACCTAAAAACGTCTTTACCCTGATTACTTTCATGTAAATTCATTCTTTCTTTGTTTTCATTTTTGTTGTTATGATCATCGTAATTATTTTCACATTATTTAACTCAATTTAAACCTCTAAATACTAATTTATTATTTTAAATAATTGATTTTTTGCATTCCAACTCTACCACACCCCCACCTCCTTGAACATCATGTTAATTATTATTGTCATTATCATCATTATTATTATATTTTATGTAAACCTCCTCTCACATTAAAAATACATTGATACACGAAAACAGAACAATAATTAATTCAGTAAAAATGTCATAGAGAAGTTAGTCAACGTGGCACACTGATGGGAATGTTTAGTGACTTATTGTGAAGGTAGTTTAGGAAAACTGCCTCAACTCAGAAGACGAATGTATCTGTGCTGATTTTGCAGATTCAACGGATACAGATTGAGATCTTGGATAGGATGATCGAACTTCTAATTATATAATCATAAGTAATGCATATGATGGACAAAACGTCTAATTATTATAGTGATAAGCAACAGCTTGGGAGCTTTTCATTTTAAAAATTCTTCCTCTAGGTGTACCAGCTGAAATTCCCCTGAATCGTCGATTCGTTTGACATAAGATTTCATACTTCAGTATATATTATTATCATTGTTTCATTTAGTTCCTAGAGGAACCTTGGGCTTCAGCCACACGTCTCCACTGCATTCGGTTCTCTGCTAACGTCTTCAGCTGGCTCCAAGTCTGCTCACATGCCTTCATCTCCTCTTCACATGACCTCCTCCATGTCACCCTCGTACTGACGACCAACTCACCGCTTCCCGTTCGGGTTCCACTTGAGTGATGGCTTGTCTAGCGATGTAACTCACTTGGTGGTTTTCTCAGACTATGGCCAGCCAATCCACCTCCATTTCTTCCTGCTTATTTGTTCCACAGTCGGCTCATGCTGGGTTGGCTCGCTCCCAGAGATCCTTCACTATTGCTGATGTTTCCTCGCTGGCCATCTGATCTTGAGTAGCACTGAGCGAAGACAGCTGTTGATGGAGATCTGTAGTTTGTTTGAAGTGCCTTTCGTGACGCGCCGCGAAGCCAAGTCTCTTATCCGTATAGTGAGCAGCTCTGAATTCACATTCAGGTTGAAAATCCGGACCTTATTCTTCATGCTGAATGCTGTTGACCTCCACACAGACTTGAGGGAAATGAAAGCTTGTCTTGCTTTCTTGATCTTTGCTTTGATATCCTCGTCAGTTCCGTCAGGCTGTAGTTGATAGGTAAAGTAGGTTGCTTCTCTCAGATTTCTCCCATTTAGGCTGGCTGATTGTTATCTGTTGTTGTTGCTTCAGTATACAGGTACTAACTTTTTAACTGATATTCTATTTTGGTAGGCAAAAAGTCTAATAAAGGGAGGAAATCTGGAAACACTCACCTCATCCATTTCTGTCCTTGACTGTATTCGATTCGAAGTGACATCTAAATCACCTAAACTCTCAGTAGTGGTGATTGTTGTAAGGATAGGAGTATTGATAGAACTTGTGATAGTAATATTATTATTATTATTACTATTGTTAGTGAAATTTCTCAGTTGACTTAATAATCGCCATTCATTATTGGCAAAATTTTTCAATTCTTGATAGAAGTCGTCTATAGTTAATGATTCAGAAATGCACTGAAAAATAAACAAAAAAGGCAAGATTATCGGGATTTATTTTCATTTACACATGTGATGACTAGTGTTGTTGATGTTCAAGACAAATCAGTTAATACATATTACATAATAAACCTGTTACTTGACTTATCCAGGCAGCATCTTCTCAACAACAGGCTACAGCACGGATGAGGACGTCAAAACCAGCCATGATCGGAAAGGCAAGACAGACATTTGTCACTCTGAAATCAGTTTGAAAATCTTCTGCACTCCACAGCATAAAGAATAGGATTTAGATTTTCAGCACAAATTTAAGTCAGCATGCCACAGCGATAGAATGCTCGCCAACCACGCCTCATGTGGTTCGAGTTTCGATCCCAAGCTGAAGTACTCTTTTACTTCACCAAGCCAGTAATTAGACTGGTAAAGAGGGAAGGTTGGGCATGAGGCCAGTAACCATATCTCGGAAAATTAAACACCACTGCTACCGAAACTTCAAGTTTTTAGCTTGAAGCCCTATGTTCCACTGGAAACGTAAAGGAATAAAAAAAATTCAAGTTAGCGCGCCACGAGAAACCTTTCTAAAAGGCTATTGCAGACCTTTATCATTAGCTGCCTTCACTGACTCCTTGTTAAAGGTCGAACGACCAGAAAGAGTTAGCAACATGAAACTATGAGGACAAACTAATCAAGAACCTGTTGCGCAACAATTATGGAGCAGAAAATGAAGATGGATTGCGCACACACTGCGGAGACCGTTGGCTGACATAGCGCGCCAGGCAGTCGCTCAGTTGGCACCCGAATAGGGGACGACAAGTTGAATATGGTTTGAAGAATAGCATCGACGAGATGGTACGAGGAGGAGATCACAGAACATAGGCAATCGTGAGGCCAGATAAAGAGGACCTCAGAGAATAGGACAAAGTGAAGATGTACTACTGAAGCGGTATCTTCCACTCAGAACACCAGGAAACAATAATAATAATTTTAATTTCGGGTAGTCTGCAGTAGCTGATGAGAACCTGTGAAATAGAATAATGATATCATTTTATCCCACAAATCTCATCTTTCTTTCTTAATCGATATTTTCTCATTTGCATTCACACAAGTCTACTAGAGCTCTGGTTGTGGCAGAGTAATTTGGTGGATAGAGTTTTGGCGTCTGAACTGATGGATACTGGCTTCGAATCTCGGTGGGATTACCACCAATAACTTTGCGTGTAGTTAGATTCATCAGATGAAACACGCTCTGTAGATTCTACAACCACATGAAAGCATTAAGTATTCACACACCTTTTCATACGCTAGACACAAATATCGATATACTCTTTTCTCTGTCTAGACGAGTCTTATAACCAGTTCTCTTTTCCATCTGTATTGAAGAATAAAAAACTTAATTGTAACCATCATAGCATGAATACAATGATGCTATTAATAGTAATAATAATGACGATAATGAGAAATAAGGAAAATTGTTAGAAGCAACTCTTTTCAATGAACAAAGTGAACTCATTTTTGTTTTACTGGAATTATGTTAGTTAGTATTCCATTCTCTTTTTTCTGTTATTAAAACTAGAATATTGGAAAATGGATATATGATATATGAACTGGTGGCAGTTGGAATTCATGGGCTGGCTATTGAGTTAGCTGAAGCGGTCTGCAAGCTCAGCTTATAACTGAAAGGTCCTGCATTCGAACCTTGGCAGTAGGTTGGGTGAGTACTGTCGATGGGCACCAGATTAGGCTGACGAAAAAGCTGGCTGTCCAGTACTCTAGTACCGCTTTTCAACGGCTTCCTGCTAATATCAGTCCGCGGTCAAACTTGAAACAAATCAGATCACTACAGAGAAGCATCTTTTTTCCTGATATTTTAAAATAAGTATTGAGTAATGGGAAAAATTTACCCCTCCTACTTTACTTTCCATGGAAATAATAGTGAGCATTGAAAATTAATTGAACACTACTCTGGATTTATGTATGTGTGTTCATATTTGTGCGCACCTAATATTTTCAAGAGTATTCTTGTAGTGATTTCACAAGGTTGACTGCCCCAATCATTATCAACCTCATTCTATAGTTATATGACGATGGCACGTGTCAAGTGATCTACGGCCGAAAACTCAATAAAGCCTTTGAAGTGAAAACAGGCATAGACAAGCTTGCCCACTATCCCCCACGGTGATATTCCTAACTGTGGTAAACTGGATCATTGTTCTCTAAGACATAACTCGACTGAAACTCAAATGGGAAACGACGAGTTGGACGTTGATCCAAGAATGACTTGGAGGAGATCGGGTGAGGAAAAACACGAAACCAGCTAAAGAAGATTGCAGAGAACAAAATGAATTGGAGACGTCCTAGTGAAGCCCTGTGTTCCAAATGGGACAATTATTGCTCGCTTTCTTCGTGGAGTGGAAGATTTCAGCAGCACACCACTATGGCACACACTTCTCTGTTGTCACATTTAGCTGGCTTCACCATCACCCACAAGTTTTGTTTTCCTTCCAAAGTCAGACTTAAACTCACGCCAAACTCGTTACTTTCCATTCAAGTTCAACACAAAGGCCTCTTTGGCTATGTTTAATCCATTCTCATTTCCATCTGCGTGTTAGGTGGGCAACAGACTGTTTCGCTGCCAGAGTTCCCAGTTTGAAATGACTGATTTACCAAGCTTTTCTTATTGAAATGTTCTGGTTATTCCATTCCTAAGATCCCTGGGAAATTACAACTAAAAAGATGTCTGTGTCGAATCTTCAAAGTTATACAAGCACATAAGTAAAACTGCCAAATTTTGTCTTCTAACTATTATAATATATAACGAGAGGTCCTAATTTCAAATCCATTCAACTATTTATTTATTTTTCACTTTTTTATTTTTGATTACAGCTTGATACCACACCGTACTTTCAGTACAAGTATGGAATTTTCAGCATGGATATCGGTAGCCCAAATTTTGCAGGCTGACCATAGATATCGGGTGTGCGTTGGCAGGGGATCGAACCCCGGACCATGTGCATGGTCGGCGAGAGTCCTAAACCCTGCCACTCCTGCCACACCTCTCGTGTAAAATGTCCACCGAGGAACTGTATCTCGAAGACACGGAACAATGAATGAAACATGCATAATAACTATGAATTGGCTTTCCGCTGTTCAATATTTAATATTACCTACTTTACAAGGGTAGAAACAGACTGAGGAAGAAAATTAGGTCAAAATAGGAAAGGAAGAAATAAAATAAAACTAGGGAGTAATAATTAAATCACAAAAAGTAACAATGTCAGAAATTTACAAGTTGAAACATGAATATTATGAATAATAATTATTACATTTTTTGTTTTTAAGCCTAAAGAATTACTAATCGATTGAAAATATTGTTCTTCCGGTGGAACAGAATAAGGCAAGACACACTGTATTTTTCTAATAGAAAGTGTTGTCAGAGTTATAATACTATCACCTTTTAAATAACGTTGACTGTTTGACAGACTGAGTGAATAAGGAGTACCAAGACCTGCAAAGAAGTGCTGTGTTTTATGATGTCCTACACCTTCATTATTATAATTGCTCCCTTGGGTTCCCAGTGGAATATAGGGCTTCAGCAGTACATCTCCACTTTGTCCTATTTCCTGCTGTCCTCTTTAGTCGGGCCTACGATTTCTCATTTCTTTCACCTCTTGTTCGCACGATCACCTTCATGTCACTCTCGAAGCGAGGCGAAGTCCTGGTCTTCTAGAGTCATATTATCGGTCTGGTGTATTCGTGTTTTCTCGCTCCCATGCACATTCTTCGTTATAATTCAGTCTAACACTATCAGGAATATCAGTGATAGTAAGCAGGCTTGTCTTACTCTTGTATACACTTCAGACGCGTACACCTCAATAGAAGTACTTATTGAGGAAATAAAAAGAAATATAACGGATCTTCAGTAGAGGAAGGAAGGAATGGATATTTCTGAGCCATTGTGAATAATATTTCTGTAGCGATTGGACTAATTTTCCGGGTAAGGGTCACTAACCCTACACCCAACCTTCCCTTTTATCCAGGCTTGCGACTTACTAGAAAGTTAGTAAAAGCTAATAAAGTAGGCAAGGGTGATATGGAGGAGATCGTGTGAGTACGAGATGGGAAACTGACTAAAAAGAACTGCAGAGAACAGGACAAATTGGAGATGTACTACCGAAGCCCTATGTTCCACTCAGAACCAGAGGGAATAATAATATAGTGTAATAATTGTGAACGATTTATTAAAATGGTGTTAAATATCACAATAACAACATTGTGAATAATCCTCGTCTAGATTTTATTGAAAAAGTAACCTGTAGTTCAGCGAATAGGCTTCATATGAAATTTACTTGAACCTGGATTTCAGAGGAGACTTAGCTGGCTAAATCCATAAAACAACAACTTCATCACCTCTGAGAAGAACATTCTTCTCAGAAAAGATGAGAGTAGTCTTCTCCGGTCATCCATTGTTCTGCAGAAGATTTGAGGAAAATTTCAAGCATCTGACCACATTTATGTGCTTATATCACTTCACCTGTTCTTACTGAGTCAGGCATATTGGTCGTCAGATGCATATCCTGTCTAAGAGCTTCCAAGGAAACTATCCAGACTGGCTGCAGAAAGGTTGTATTGACTATTTCAGGAGTGGGATAATCAAACACCTTGTCAACACTGGCCATTTCGTCTCAACAAACTCCTCCTCCTCCTTCGAACCCGACCGATAGCTGCTACCTTGACGTGGTGGTCGGGCTTGCACATCGCAATGACCCAACAAGCTGCACTGGCTGGAACTATTATTCCTACAGGTCTTACCATGTCAGGAATATTGTTAGGATCGCGATCAGACTAAAAGCAATTACCGGAATGGCGTAAAAATTTTGTTTACACTATGCTGTGGGTCTGTGGGCGAAGTCGTACTGCTGGGGAATAGGGAGGTAACAGCAATAAGGTGTTTCCCTCAGACAACCAGCATGTCAGCTCATCTGTTTCTCCGTTGTGGAGAGAGGGATTTAGAGAAGGTAGACCCCAACAATTGTACATCCCAACTTACCCTACGGTAGTCCTTAACCGGCTGTAAGTTTACTAATACAGAGCCAATCCCAGAAGCCAGTTCAGACAGGTCGTGTGTGACCGGCCACAAGCAGCTGTGCCCTTGGCTCTGCAGTCAAAAACCCTATATACATATATATGTATTTATATATATATGTATATATAAATATATATATATATATATATATATATATATATAGGTAAAGGCTTTCTTAAACATCTGTCTTCTGTCGACACTGAAGATCAAATGGCCGGCTGGAAAAGATAAGCAACAGTGAACTCTAGAAGATAAAGAATCAGCCTGCAAGCAATTGCCTAACCAGTACGCAATAGGAAATAGACACATACTGGATATGACCTAAGAAAATCATCAAGAGATCTAATACGTCGTGTCCTCCAGTGGAATTTGAATGAGAAGTGGTAAGTTAGGCGTAAAAGTATAACATGAAGGAGACTATTTGAGAGGGGAAAACGAGAGCTTGTAGAAGGTAGAGAACTAGGTGCATTGGAAATGTTCGGTTGAAACCAGTAGAGACGAAAGGAACGATGACGATTAATAACAATAACAATGACAAACTTCATCGTTTGCATTGAGGTTTATTCACCGACGATTTGTACTCAGTATTCAGTTAATCCAATATTTCATATTTGTACCAAAAGTACTGTTTTGAATAAAGCTATTATTTTTTTAAAGTTCGTTTGTAGAGATTTGATTTTGTTCAACTATAGCCACGGATTGATATCAGTTAAAGAACCATTGAAAACGAGTAGTGAAGTACTGGACAACCGTTTCGCCTTAGGCTGAGACTTTTCATCATTGCTCACACAAAGTGGTGCGAACCCAAGACCTTCGGGTTACAGGAAAACTTCGTAGACCATTCAGCCTCTGAGAGTGAACTTAATGACTTGTGAATCTTAACATCTTTCAATTTGTAATTTCAGGGCGACCACCATCCAGTATTATCGGTGGCGAGTATTTGTCTTCACTCCCGGCCTAGTGAACCCCACCTCTCAGTAGAACTCAAAATAACTTCTGACTGACTGGTATCGACATAGAGAAATGCACAGAAGTGAAGCAGTTCTATTTGCCAAACGCCATAGAGCCCACAGAGGAAGACAAAAGAGAGAAAAGAAGAGACTCTAAAGAATGATAATAAGCAGAAATGGCAGATAGTAAGCAGCCACTGTTTCTTAGAATCCAGAGGACCCCAACCAAAAAGTCTACACTTCCTTACGTGGCTGTCTGGTTGGCTTAAATCAACTGTTATGGATTTCATTGACTGATGAAACCATGTTTTGGTTTGATCACCACTAGCTCTTTCGCAGACCATCGAGGAAGGCGATTATTCAGGGTGCGTAACACATGTTCCTAGCCATTTCAACCGATGAAGCTTGACAATCTCGTCAATTGATTTCCCTAGGTAACTTCGTCCCATATCCAGTCACCAGCAAACATCAGATTGTTATTTCTAAATATCATTGTTATTTTAAAACATATTAGGCAGATAATTCAGTGCAAAAGTAGATAAATGCTTCTTACCTTATTACAGCCAGATCTGAGGATTTTATTCGTGAGGATTCTTTTCTGATCTAGAGAACTGAAAAAAACATATAGAAAAATCACCTGGTTAGGCAATGTTAGAAGAAACTGTAATGTGGCTCATTTAATATTTGTAATTTGATATCTGGTTCAAAGTAATCGTGTCCTGCTGAATTTAGTAAGCTTATGTCGTTTTGTTTTGTCAGCTTTCCTGACTACTCTGTTCCTCTTAGTGTTGATGGTATTTCAACCGAAGGAATCCAGACTGACTCTTGGGAGATCGGAATCCTGACGATGAGGAACAATGACTTTGAGATTTTGTCGAACTGGTTGGTGACAAATCATAAGCTGAATAGAAGAAAGATGACAAAACTCTGAACATCACTCATTCAGGTTACAAACAAGCCCCATGGTTTTACGGCAGAATACCAGTTCACAATGAGAATAACCTACCCCTCTATCCGCATACATCCACTACACATTCTCAAGAGTACATCGGTCATTAGAAAGAAGACTTCTCATGCGTATTAGACAAAAACTGAGTCAATGTTAGTCATATCGTTCAATCTCAAGGGAGACCCAACTGCGCCTCAATGATTCTGACTTGTCATATCCTTACCAAAGAAAGAGCTTCAATAGATACCTTGTAAAACCGTCTACAGTCTCAAACATGGAGCCACCTGTGGTATTAAGTGGCTCACTTTTCATCGTCTGAATATATTTTCGACTTTCTGAAGAGGCTAAAATAAAATCTACCCTAAAATGGTGCAGTCTGCGATTATTTTGTTTCACTAAGTTACTCGATTCTACTCAGTATAATGATGACAGTGCATAATTTGCCCATGATTCACGGAACAGTATTATCGTGCAGACTGATGCAAATGACCTTTTAGCCGATGGCTTCTTAAGACCACTGTGAGTTATAATCTGTCATCAGAAAACCATGTAAGTCAATCAGTTGATAAGTATCAGTATGTAGGCTGTATACACCGTTTGCAGTCGAAGGAATTATGATATCTGAGTTAATGTTAGCATCAAAATAACATACAAATACTCGTAAATGAAAACTTTTATATTATATCTGTCCAAACCATGCTCACTTCTAAAAATTTGAAAAAGCTTTTGGGAATTGGGTATATGATATTCATTATTATAAACGTTTCTATATTTCCCAATGAACGCCATCTCTCTATTTAATGTTTCCATATAGCTCTACAAAGTATTATTAAATCAGAATTAACGAAATCTCAGCTAATATGTAACAACTTAATCACCGTTCATCAACATGAGGTGGTAATTTTTACGTTGTTGTCAATTTGGCCAATTAGTAAAGATAACAAAACCATGCGTAGATGACTGTTGGATTTGATAAGTGTATAAAATTATAAAAGCAACATGTGTTTACGTAATGAAATTGCTTATCAGATTCGTGCTGACTCTGTCATTTCATGGGGAACAGGGGTTGCTCTCACCAGGTCAAATTCTGTTTTAGTCCATCATTCTTATTCAGACAATTTGGATTCCATTTAATGTGAAGTGCTGGTATTAGATGGTTGGAAGCAATCGGTAGGAAGCCTTTGACTTAGGTCTCTTGCTGGTTGGCACCCGTCAGCAAGACGTATCTGCGACCTTGAAGGAGCTCCTGTAGAAAGTCAACCGCGAGCATGAATAGCTCAGTGGTAACATCTGCGACTTCAGTGCTCAGTTACGTGGGTTCGAAACTTCGTTTTTTTTATTATGGCTTGATGCCACACCATATTTTCAGTACAAGTATGGAATTTTCAGCATGGATATCGGTAGCCCAAATTTCGCAGGCCAACCATAGATATCGGTTGTGCGTCGGCAGGGGATCGAACCCCGGACCATGTGCATGGTCGGCGAGAGTTTTAACCACTGTGCCACTGACGCAGAGAAGAGACATGAGTTCCTTCAAGGTGACTGCAGATACGCCTTGCTGACGAGTGCCAGCTAGCATCAAAACCTAGGTCCAAGACTTCTTGCCGATTGTCTCTAACAATCTAATGCCAAAAATTCAAAGCGCACCATGATGGCGAGCCACCCAGGATGATGACCACATTGAGAAATTGACCGATCGAATTCAGTCTGCACCTAAGATAGAACTAGACACATTATACCAGTTACAAAGTGCATCTGATGATGTTAGACATTCTTTTTCATTTCTGAAATTTTTATGGATGATTCCAATATTGTCAGAATCAATTTTATGACCTGATTCTATAGCATAGTGTGCAAACCTATGGCTGATGATTTTTCAAGCTTTACTAGTTCAACAGGATTTCTCGCTGGCTGAGTAGATGCTCTGCAGTATTCATTTCTGCTGATTACCTTGATTTTTCTCCAAAATTTATCCAATATACATCGAGGATCACATTTCAAGCATTTTATTTTATTGACACAGTTCGATTGTGAATCCTTTGCAGTTTTGTCTTTTATATAGAAAAGATTGCTTTGTTTTGAAAAAAATCGACTGAAGAACAATGGTATGTTCTTATATATATAAACTGAGATTTTGTAATTTCTGGTTTGATATTACTTCTATGATAAAGCTATTAGCAAAAGTTAATAGCAAAATGTCAGTAAAAATAACAATATCATTGTGGACTACAAAGACTTTTATAGCAATGAATATCGATGTTTCATTTTCCTAACGTGCGTCTAGCACCTATTGACTTAATCCTTAGTAATTGTCTTTGTTCCTGTTTAATCTCTAATATTAACGCTTCTCTTTGTGGTTCTGTGTACATCAATTATGCATTGTTTTACGATTGGATTTTTTTTTTTGAGTGAATGGAGATCATTCTGACCTTGAACTCTCCGTCGAAAGAGTAGGTGTGTCTGATTATTGTGGACAAAGTTTTGATCCCACCTTTTTGAGAATATTGTACCTGATTCTCAGGTGCTTCTTACAGTTGAATTTCTGTAGTACTGAGTTTCTGATGTTAATTTTTTGTTGCATAAAACCACAGAAATTCGACGAGGAATAACCTTCTGTTTGCTGCCTTAGGAATATTTTGTGATTACGCGTTTCTCTAGAAAGTATCGAACAGCTTTACAGTAGGACACAAAGATCGACTCACTGCATTCAAACTATAACAAACGGTGGATTCTGTTGTTCTTGTTTTTGTTATAAGATTGTAGAACGCAGTAGAGAGGTAGCTTTTGACCTAAATGGCTTTCACTAGTGTAGCAAGGCGTGTATCTGCATTGTTGAAGGAATAATTCATGTCTCTTCTGAGATTCGAAACTACATCACCCAGTTCTGCAGTCAGACACATTGACCTGTTGGATAAAAGGTAGTAATTAGTGTCATTTGTGTAGACCTTGGTGTCGATGAATGCTAAATTCTATCAGTCAAGTTTACAATGTGACTACCATGCTACCAGCTGACTGTCCATAACTGCTTCCTGCTAAATACCTCCAACTACTGAATAACATGCACCATTATATCATGATTCCATAACTAATATCGTTTCATGACAAAATCCACGTTGAATCTACTCCAAATCTCTACGAAACTCAAAATCTGAACATAAATTTTCTTTTCGCCATCCATTAGAATGATTGTTAAGAAAGGAGACAAATTATTCACAATGTGCAAATACGTTTACATTTGCTTACCATTGTCGATGAATTAACCCCATAATTACTGAATCTTTTGTTAGAGAATGACTTCGAAGCAGTTTACACCAGTTAACCAATGATTGACTAGTAATATTACCATTATTGTTATTATTATTATTGTTCTTGTTATTTTCTATAAGACTCGATGGTTTCACTCCTGGTATACTTAGCGAACGATTATATTTCAATTTTCGTGTATCCAAAACCACTAAATCGATAGGCTGTGAAGGGGGAAGAAGAAAAAATAAATTTAGAAAAAAATAGTCCACTTCAAAATAGAAGTTGACAGTAAAGTATCGTAAACAAAGGCATAATTAAACATTTCAGTTACACAGTAGTGCCTAATTACAATGATGAGAGATATTTTCGCTGCGGGATAGTGTTTAATTGGTAGACTATTGTTGGTGTAATGGATGGTGGGTGACTGTCTGTGGTAGAATGAAAATCTCCGACATGGTAAGATTAAAGTCAGCAGTCTCCAAGATACCAGTCCTATGCAGTCAGCATGAGTAATGTACAACTTGGAAATAAGAACAAACAGTTCAGTGAAGTGTCTTTTTTCGGTAAATTCATCCACTTAGCTGTACAATTCCAATTATATATAATTATTATTGTGTGTGTGTGTGTGTGTTCATTACGTCTGTCGAACAAGGATAAAAATTAGTTTAGGCTATTAATCAAACTAGCTGAGAAGCATTTCATGATCTCTGAGATGAACATTCCCCTCAGAAACGTTAAGAACAATGTTCTCCAGTCGTCCATTGGTCTGCAGAAGCCTTGAGGACTTGATATCGCTCCTAACCACTTCTGTGTGCATGCATATATCAGTTCATCTGTTACTGTGGAGTCAAGCATATTGGTCGTTCGATGAGCATCTTATGTAGAAAGGGTTGAAGAATACTATCCCGAATGGCTGCAGAAATGTAGTAATGGGTCTATGAGGAATGCGATAATCGAACACCCTATCAACACTGGTCATTCTATCTCAACAAACGCCTGCTTCAAAGTAATCTACAAAGTGAAGAATAACCTGCCAAAGACAGTAAATACGCTTTCATCCCCTTAGCCATTCAGATAGCGAACCCAGAGATATGCTTGCAAAATAAAATTATTCAACTGCATCTATTGTCATGGTAGCAACCTCGTTGATTTCTACTGACTTGAGTTTTTGTTTGTTTGTTTGTTCGTTTTTCTATCTCCTTATTACTCTTGTATTTCTTTAGAACTCTCATATAATTTTAACGTTTTCTTTCGTTTCTATGTGAATCCTGACTACAACTCATCCACTGAATCATTCGTCTTATTGCGTAACTCCGGTACACTTATTCAACTCGTCTTATACATTGACTGACATTAACAACCATGATTGTCACAACTCATCGCTTTTGTTATTTTCCTCTTTCATGAAGAACTGTATAATAAATGCTAACATTTCCACAAAATCACCAATTTATTTGATTTTTTTAGACTGTCGACAGTGCATATCAAAGTAGACACCAAAACAAACTTGACTGTCAGATAGCTCAGTGTTCAGATCTTACTTGTGTGTTAATTAAATAATCTGAGTCACCGCAAATACCATAGTCTGAATATCAAGCTCCAGCTCATCGATGGCTACCGGATAGATGTCCCGAAACTGTGTGATGAAAAGCTGTGAACAATGGACTCCACCGTGTCAAGGTGAGGTGGACAGTCATCTAAGGCATTGGTTCACAGTAGCGTCATAATATGAAATGACGAAGGTAGAGTTCACGAGTCACTGAATTCCGGCTCAAGTGGCTACCGAAAGGCTACCGAAAGAAACCTCTATCATTATATTGCACATAATTTCCCTTATCGAGTTTGCTTAAATCTAGTAAAATGGGACTTCTCATAGTGTTATTTACTCTGGCGATTATTTTAAGTGTTTACAACCTACTGATTCGCGAGTTTCTATTAAACTTGAGAAAAGGCCTGATCGTGGGTGGCTACGTATCTCAATACGTGAGATAACTGCCCCCAAGGTATGTCCTTCGGTCTCAAAATGTACTCCTGTATTTTTCTAATTTGCTTTCAACCAAATGTCATGGATTCATCTAAGGAGACAAAGAATAAATACCATAACGGATTAGGTCAGATAGCATTGTGTGACAGGATCTTTTTTCAGTTATTATTTTATCTGAAGATCTAGTACAAAGTACAAAAGTACATCATGTAATAAACCCAATGAAAATTCTGGATGATTATTACTACTCATTATTAATAAATCTTTGAAACGTACTTGTTGTAATTCAACTAATTTCTCAATGAAATTCTTTTCAACATCCTTTGATGATGCATTCTCCACGCATGTATTGATCAATGTACAATTGTGTTTTAATTGTTGCGCGGCTTCAATCATCAGTTGAGTTTGTTTATCACTTCGAGGGAAAATTAATACAATCTGAAAGGAAAGAAAAGAAAGACAGTGGGAGATGAAAATTCTACTCAGAACAAAATATCAGCAACATCAGTGTGAATAAATTGATAACAAGTGGAATCGTACTAGAAATTCCAAATGTACACATCACGTAACAGGCAGAAAAGGAAAAAAACAGTATGCGATTACACTAGCCATGAGCTGACATACTACTGGGATGCCCAAAAACAAACAGGTGGTTGTCCTAGTGGACCATTCGCTCACTAGGTCTTTGAGTTGAAGTCTGATCTACAAGGGAGTGGAGCAGCTACGTCCCCAGGTTCGTTTGCCATTCAATCTATTTGCATTCTGCAGACCATGTACACTACCATAGGTTTAGGACCAGCGTTTTCCAGCTACTCTAAATACATCTACATGTTACCAGTCCGCTTGTAGACTCCAGACATTAAAATATGCCCTTTTGATTTCTTGAGAAACGTCCCCACTGTGTAGAGGCCGCGAAGTGGTTGTTGCTATACACAAAGATATCGGCCATGATTGAGGATATTGATAATCCATCCCAATGCTACGAACCTGAAAGAAACAACCTCTTTTACCTACCCGGGAAGCATCGTTTCAACTACAGACGGAGTAAACTGACGAGGATATCAAAGCAAGAATCGGAAAAGCAAGACAAGCTTTCACTACTCTCAAGTCTGTGTGGAGGTCAACAACACTCAGCATCTAAAATAAGATCCGGATTTTCAACTCCAATGTGAAGTCAGTGCTACTCACTATACGAATCAGAGACGGCGCGTCATAAAGAGCATCTCAAACAAACTGCAGACCTTCATTAACAGTTGTCTTCGCTCACTACTCAAGATCAGATGACCGAACAGAAAAGATCAGTAACAGGGTGGGATCTCTAGCAATGAGCGAACCAACCCAGCGGGAACCGATTGTGAAACAAATAAGCAGGAAGAAATGGAGATGGATTGGCTGGCCATACTCTGAGGAAACCATCAAATGACATCATTAGACAAGCAATCGCTCGAGTGGAACCCGAACGGGAAGCGGCGAGTTGGTCGTCAGTGCGAGGGTGACGTGGATGAGGTCATGTGAAGAGGAGGTGAAAGCATATGAGCAGACTTGGAGCCAGGTGAAGACTCTAGCAGAGAACCGAACGCAATAGAGACGCACGGCTGAAGCCCTATGTTCCTCTAGGAATTAAAGGAAACAATAATAATAATAATCCCATTGCTACAACTTCTGTTTGTCTATATATTTCGCCCTGAAATTTAAAGATAGTAGACATCAGGTAGCATGACTGAATTCTTAAAATAACTTCTTCAGTGAGTAGCTTTGTGCTATTGTAACAGCAGAAGGCAAGACATGGAAGCCAAGGTATATTTTTCATTATTCAAACCGCTATTTATATATCTACAGTTTATATTCATTAAACAATCACTGAGCGTGTGATTTTGGTTTGCATTAAACGACATGAAGTAGAATGTTCAAATATACATAGTATTCTGTTGCTAACGCAGTATCAAACTTTGGGACTATGTGAGAATCATATTCCGTTGGAACACATAGTCCGTATTACACCATTACAAAAAAAGGTATTATTATTATTAATAATTTCAGGATCAGCTATATCCGAGTTAGAGGATATCATCATGAGCTGATATCAGTTAGAGAACCATTGGAAAAACACCTTGGAGTACTGGACAGCTGTTCCCTACGTCCTAGTTTGGGACTATTTAGTAGTACGTACCCACCACAGCAGGTTCGAACCCAGGACCTTCTGGTTACAAGGCTAGCGAGCTCGTAGACCATTCAGCAGCTACTAGGACCCGATTCAATGGCCAGCCCATGAATTCTAATTTCTGCCAATTCATGACATAGCGAGACCACTTCACATAGTCTTCTTCCATGAGTTACTGCCTCCCATTCAAACTGCTGTACTCTACTAGTCACTGCCTGAATAGGAACAGTCGCTAGTGAGCATCAGATCAATTTTTCAAGTTTTGGTTTTTGTAGGGATCTAGTCAGCTCATGATGAAATCCTCCAACCAATCTAACCAAATGTCTACAAAAACCAATGCTTGAGAACCTGAGGTACTCATACAACTTTCTGATTTGAGATCAGCAATAAATAAATTGGGCTGGAAACGTAAACAGCAGTAAATATTACCACTGTATGATAATACTGTGAGACTTTATCAAAATGAATTTTCTCCATAATATAATTATACTCTATCACAATACCTAAGCTTTATTCTTATATCAATGAAAATTCTACCTTTGAACAAGATATCAGCGGGAGAGAATCGATTGCAAAAGGAATTGTAGCAGAAATTCCACGTGCACACACATCACAAAAAAGAAGAGGGATTAGGTATGCGAGTACACTAAATGGTGTACACAAACACACATGCGTATTTCACATAGTACGTAACTTTTCTTATATTCATGTGTTGTCTTCAGAGAGAGAGGGGGAGAGGATGGCAGACAGAATGGCATTTCCATCCACAAATCAAAAAATTAATACTCGGCTATACTTGTCGACCTTTTAGTTACCACATAGTGTGATTTGATTGTGTCATAAATTTAGTATTAAGTCTAATCTATCATATGGTTTGTTTCCTTCATTTCATATACAGACAAACAACCAAAGAGGATCACATACGGACTATCTATCCGTCCAATTAGTTTACATATTAATCAGAACAAAAAATCCCACACTCTGCAAGAAGTGAAAATATCAGCGTTCTACTTTCTTTTAAACTTTTTATTCAGTGACATGTAAGTAAGTAGTGGAGAAAAGTGTAAACCGTAGGAGTTAGGCAGTTCTAACACATCATTACTGTTTGGATTAAAAATCAAATAATACACAAAATTAGCTTATTAAAATCAATTACAGATTCAAATAACCTGAGCTACAACTATTTGTGATCAATGGACATTTCCGTTTACCCCAGATCTTTATCAATCTCATTTAACAGCTGCTGTATGAAGACAAAGTCATGTGTCAAATGATTTATTTATTATTCCCTTGAGTTTCGAGTGGAATACAGGGCTTCAACAACACATCTCCACTTTGTTCTGCTTTCTACCGTCCTCTTCAGCTGGATCCATGATTGGCGAAACTCTCTCATCTCATCCTCATACGATCTACCCCATGTCACGCTCGCACTGGAAACACACTCGTCGCTTCCCACTCGAGCAACGGCCTGGTATGCGGTGTCATTCGGTGGCCTCCCCAACGTTTGCCCTATCCATCTCCACTTTCTCCTACATATTTCTTCGGCGATCGGCTCGTGGTTGGTTTGTTTCCATAGTTTCTTGTCACTTAAACTTTCCGATCAGCCATTTGATCTTCAGTGTGGAGTCAGCGAAGACAGCTGTTGATGAAAGTCTGCAACCTTATGGAAACGCTTTTCGTGATACGCCAAGTTTCTGACCTGTATAGAAGAACCTACTTGACATTGGTGTTTAAAATCCGAATCTTGTTCCTTATGCTGAATGCAGTGCAGAAGATTTCTAAACTGGTTTCAGGTTGATGAAGGCGTATCTTGCCTTTCCGATTCCGACTGCCTTTGACATCTTCATCTGTTCCACCTGTAGTTGAAACGATGCTTCCGAGCCAGATAAGTGAAGGAGGCAACCTTTGTAAAATCTCTCCTGTTGATGGTGACTGGTACTGGTTGTTAATTCTGTTGATTGGTTATCTTCATCACCTCCATCTTCTCTGTGTTCACCTGCAGTCCTGTTTTCGCTGCCTCTTCGCTGCCAGTTTGTTGGTTTTCGCTTGCGAGTTTTCGAGTTTGTCAAATGAACAACAACGGAAAATTGAGTGAAGTCTATGAAGTGAAGACAGTAGTGAGAAAAGGTTGTCTGCTATCGCCTACAATGATACTCCTAAATGAGATGCACTGGATTATTCAGAACACTGAACGTGGGGGAGCGAGAAGACAGGAATGCATTCGACCTATAGAGAGGCTGTACAAATTAGGTCTACTTCTCACTCGGTGCCCAATTATTTTAGAACTATTCTGTCAAATCTTGATCACAGTTCATATGAGGCTGTTGAAGATCTAAATTTTGAGTATTATCTCTGGTTAGTTTGACACAGACTCGACGGTCTATAGACGAAAACCAACAAGCTGCCAGAAGAGGTAAACAGCAAATATAGGACTTCAGATGAACACAGAGAAGGTGAAGATGATGAAAATAACTAGCCACCTTCAACAAAATCATTTTAAAACAGGTCACTTCCTCCACTTATATAGACAGTACCGCTTCAACTACAGGCGATAGCGGGGATGAGGATATCAAAAGAAGGCTTGGAAAGGCAACAGAAACATTCATCACTCTAAAATCATTTTGGAACTCTTCTGCAAAGTCAGTCACCAGAATGGACACTAATTCCATTAATGGTTCCAGGTACGCTTCCGGACGATTTCAAACTAGCAATAAACCCAGATCCATGGTTCCCTCTGAATTGGATTTGATATTCATATTGATGATCTACATCAGGAATGGCAAGTCAGTCACCTAAGGTGGTGATCACATTGCTAACGTAACTGACAGAATCAAGGCAGCACCAGCATCAAGAGCTAAACACATAGAATTCAATACTCTCCAGTAAACATCAACAATAAATTATGTTTAAAACATCATCCAGTAAAAGAATATTACTTGAAGTGTTGGTTTGCAGGGATTTGATTGGATAAAGGTTTGTTAACGAGCTGACATAATTTGAAGAACCATTGGAATACCAGGGAATACTGGATAGCTGTTCCGTTAGCCTAATTCTGAAATCCTTAGTAGTACGTACCCACCGACGGAGTTCGAAACCCGGGTTTTCAGTTTCACTTTCACTTTGTAATATATCCAACGGACAAATTAATATGTAATTTCACACTACTAGTGTCCAGTTTTACTCGGAGATATGTATTAAAATACCTAACTATTTCTATCTGTGACTAGTGAAATGGACACAGTGCTTGGTAAATCTCTCCTGAACGAACTACGTATATAATATTCATACTTAGACATCTCAACTAGACCCGTTGCTCACTAGCGACTGGCCCTATTCATGCAGTTAACCTAAGGTTCTGGTGTGAAGCCGTGACCAGTAGGGTGCAGCAGGTTGAAAGTAAGGCAGTAACTCATCGGGGGAGACACTGCGAAGTGGTTGCGCTATGTCGTGAATTGGCAGAAATTAGAATCCATGAGCTGACCGTTAGATCGGGTCCCAGTGACTTAATGGTCTACGGGCTGGCTCGCCTTGTAATCAGAAGGTCCTGGGTTCGAACCCTGGTGGTGGGCGCGTACTGATGAAGATTTCCAAACTAGGCTGACGTGAAAGCTGTCCAGTTCTGTCAGGTGGTTTTCCGATGGCTGTCTAAATGATGTCAGCTCATAATGAAATCCTGTAACCAATCAAACAAAAAATCCCTACAAAATCGATAATTAAACATTTCAACTAATTGTGTAATTGGTATTTCCCCTAGACTGTGTAGCATTAGATTGATATTTGCATATCAAGCGTTGATTTTTGACATTCATTATTTGCTTTTGTCCTTGTGTAATCTTCAGTTGTAGTACTTATCTTTGTGGCTGTGTATACATTGACAATGTGTTGTTTAACACTAAGATTTTGTTTGACTGAATGAAGGTGATTCTGACCCGGAATTGTCTTCGGGAATCCTCGGGGTGTTGTTCTTGTCATGGAGAGAGCATTTGCTCACACCTAATTGCCAATATCCTCCCTTATTCTGATGTACCTTTTCTAGTTGAACTTAGGTCAACTAATTTTGTCATACAGTATTTAGAAACCTGCATTGCCTGTATAGCTAACTGACTCACGTCACTGTTGGAGGTAAATTTAAGTTTTGATGTTATTATCGTTGGTTCTTAATGGAACCGCTAAAAGGCTTTTTGATTATAGCTTGATTACACACCGTATTTTTGGTACAAGTATGGAATTTTCAGCATGTGATATCGGTAGCCCACATTTTGCAGGCCAACCATTTGATATCAGGTGTGCGTCGGTAGGGGATCGAACCCTGGAGCATGTGCATGGTCAGCGAGAGTCCTAACCACTGTGCCACTGAAGAATAATCGTCTTTTCCCTGCCTCGCTAATGTTTCGTGATACTGTGTGTCTCATCGATATTTTGTTGGCTACACAGTATAGAACGCAGAGATTACTTTCTTGCATTCAGAACATAACCAAATACATTTTTTCGTTTGTTACAACTAGTGATCTCGCATTTTCATAAAACTATCTTAGTTAAAAATCGATTATTATTTTGTCTACAACAAAAACAACATATCAACAAGTTGAAAATATCCCTTTTGGCAAAGTATTTTCAACACATCTTTGCATAACTTTTACTCTTTCCTGCTTAGAAAACTAAATTACTAAGTGTATTTCTTTTTAAAGGAATAAACAAACTAAAAATGCTCAAGTTTCTACCACCACATTATTTATTTATTTATTCCTTCTCCTCTTTTTTTATTCTCACTTGATTCGCCTTCATTCATGCCTCCTCCACCCTTCCAACTATCCATTTGCCTTTTTACTCTAACAATCAATTCATCATTTGAAGGGTGGACATTGATTGAATATTTTGATGAAGAGATTCTTTGAAAACACACTTGGCGAATTTGATTTTTCAATCCGTTTTTCTAAGGCGCTTACCACTATTGTTATTATTATTTTCATAATGTCCACTCTTTTCATCGTCATTTGTGTTTACAGTTGAATAGTATACTCGCTATTCCGCTACTTGGAGCACTATGTTGTTTGAGAATAGTAGAACATATGACATTATTTTAACCGACTGGATGCCAGTTTGATCAGAGGATTTTGATAGAGTGGAAGCAATGGTGTTGTGCACCCACCACCACATAATGTTACTGTAACCAGAGTGACTGGTTTCAACATAGAACTTGGCACAGATGTGCAGCAGTTCTAGTTGCGACACTTCACTCAGCATACAAAGCAAGAGAGGAAAGTAAAAAGACACGCGAAATAGAGACAGTAAACAGAGTTATGAGGTAAAAAGATTAGTAGTATCGAATAACAGTATAGTTTCATTGGGTCTTATAAGTCACAAGGAGCGGATGCATCTGCGCCAGCCATTGAGAACGATTTTGAGCCATATTACCGATTGTCTCCAGCCTCCATTGGTGTCTACCGTCCCGAGGACCCCAACCAGGAAGCCAGTCTACACCTTCCTACATGGCTGGCTTAAACTAACTGTTGTGGATTTCATTGACTGATGAGGCCATGTTTTCGTTTGACCACCACTGGCTAGCTCTTTTCCAGCCTGACCCTATGTCAGCTAACATTGCTCGTCGAGGAAGGCAATGGATACACATGCATGCGTAACACATGTCTTAACCATCTCAGTCGATGTAACTTCACAGCCTCGTCGATTGATTTCCCTTCCTTACCTAGCACTCGACCGATGCCTGAACTCAATATTGCTCACCCTATTGTACCACTTCCCTGAGTCTCTGAAGTGAGTCACCATAACCACCAAATGATTGGAATAGTACTGTGACTTATTTACAGATGGATGATCTGGTTTATAGTCAAGATTACTACCCGGCATGAGCAAAATGGATCAGATTAAGGGCACACGTGGAACAGAGATTTATGAAGTAGAAGTGGGGAATAAAATGAAACACGGATACATGAGGCACAATAATTAATTACATGATGCACTATGTGACTTCGCCAAAAACCTGGCATATTCCTAGATCTCCCACTTGAAGGATTTAAACTACCTTCAGTCGATACGAAGGTAAACAAACAGGAATCAGAGAATAATAAGGAGTTTCAGCCCAGAAGTCAATCCAATCGCAAGAGATCCCAGACACTAGGATTCCATGTTGACTCGAAGAAGAAAAGATACTTATTTTTTCGTACACGTACGCTTTTTTCATTTTTGACTAGGTAGGTGTTATCTAGACCCAATTTTCAAGTAATACATTGGTCTTTAACGTACACTGTTGTTTGTATTCTCCCCCACCCCAACATATGTTCCTGGTATCCTATTTGGTTGTTGACTGTTTTAACTTGCCAATGTAATTAATGTCTCTCAAGGCCATTTGAATCATATATATATATATGCAATTGCTGTCAACCTTTTTCACTGTTGATTCGATACAGCATAAGTTCTCTACATCAACAATCTGTATTCTTGCCTTCCTGCGTGGCGGGTTCGGTGGTAACATATAGTGTTGTTGGTATGAGGAGAGGTTAAGTCGACTGAGTATATTTCCACTGTCATACAGACGACTAAAGGGTGACCTAATACTAGCATACCGTATCCTAAGAAATGATTTTGGAGCTAATTTATCTAATTTATTTCTTCCTTCTAGCACCAACCAATTGCGAGGACATCACCTCAATGTTCAAAAACCACGGTCGAATCGTCTGCGTTTGGAGATCCGTTTTTCGCATCGGATTGTGAACCATTGGAACTCCCTACCGGAACACGTCGTATCAGCGCCATCCGTTGATTCATTCAAGGCGAGATTGGACCTCCTGTGTGTAACAAATCGAAAGGATTAACACAGGCATATAGCCTACTATCCTAAATAAATTGTAAACTGTAAACAGTAGGCTGACGAATTGACTAGGCAGGAAGTTCGTTAGCGCAAACTATCCAGTGTACTAACGTTCATATCAAACGACTCTTTAGTTGAGTCAGTAACTTTTTCTTTCTCTGTGTGTGTGTGTTATCCAAGTCGACTGTGTTCTAGATCACCTTCATCAACACCTAATATTAGCCTACATAAAATTGCGTTAGAGGCGTAATCTTTAATTTTTGGTGAATGCCATTTAGGAAGGCGTAGGCCACTTGTTTGGAGTCCTCATAACGCTAAAAACCCATTGCTGAAGACTATTGGTGTCATATTTGAAAATTATTGTCTGTAGCTGAGATGCGTTCAAAATTTGTGAACCACCAGATCTAATGAATCCTCTTCCCCCCCCCAAATAATTATTCTTTATCATGTGCATTTTTATTTATTTTGGTTATAATGATCATAATAGTTGCAGCTTTATTCCACACAATACTTTTCATCCAAATACTGAATTGAAGAATAAAAAAGCGCCATTTACTCAGTGTTTCTCAGTAAATTAGCAGTGACATGCCTTACACACTTCTCTCATCACTTAAAATCTCTGCCTGACAAATAAGCTATTCCAGAGGTTTTAGACTTAGTCGTCCGAGTATATAGTCTTCTGCAGTTGATTCTACTTCCACCTGTGAAGATGCAGGGGGAAGAGTTGTGTCTGGAGTGGATTCTCAGGGTCCGACAAGATCATATTCACTAATTTCTTCCACGACTTCACAGTGTCTATCTACAGCAGTATTAACTAGTTGGTTTATCGATGCTTCAGTTGTCCTACCGACAGAATTTAGTGCCCTTCTCAGTGTAACAAAATAGTCTTTCTTTTTAATTATCCGAGAAATCATTAAGGTGTGGAGAGCAATGAAGGAGAACTGATAGAATGCTTGACTTAACAAAGTGTAAATGTAGAGACTGAGTGAGTGATACCAGATTGTCTTAACTTCCTCACGTAGAAGGAGTTAGACGAAATATCTTTCCAGGGTCTAACATGATGTGGGAAGACGAGGAGAGATCAGAGTAAACAGACAGTCCAAGGTACTTAACATCCGACTTAATTCCAACTCCAGTGCCAACTGTGATAGTGGAACCATGCGAACTAACCAACTCTTGGATGTGAAATTAACAGCCTGAGATTTTGAGGGATTTGGCTTAAAACCAACTGACGAGGACCTCTTACTAATTTCTGATAAAAAGTTATTGATTTTGGAACAATCTGACTGAGAAGTAACAGTTATACTTAGCAAAATCGGCTTCGTCAGAATGGGGCAAGTAAGTCATGTAAGAAGAAAGAAAACAGAAAAGGAGAAAGAACAAAACTTTGAAGAACACCAAGTAGAGTAAGTAAAGCAATAAAGGAACTCCCACTGTAAACAATGTACTGCTTCTTATCAGAAAAGTAAGAATGAAACCCTACGTTAAAATCTGAGTCCAGACGTGCGAAAAAACAATTTTCACGTGTCATTTTAAACCAGTTAGTAACTGGAAATGTAAACTTCAATGAAATACTTTCGTTAGCTAGCATCTATTCTGTGCGAAATATACCTTAAAATCTCAATGTTTTATCAAAACTCAACTGTTTTCGCAATCTAGGCCAAATCAAATATATCTAAAAGGCAGAATTAAGTATCCAGAGGCAAACCCCAAGTGTGATTAAATAAAAATGAGTAAGTCTTTGAATTGCTTGATATAGGCCACTTAATTGCAAAGCTTTCACTCTCCCTGTAGACAACACCTTCAGGGCTAATTTCATTGTGAAGTGAAGTGTTTTTTTATAAGAATTTTTCATGAATAACCATCTTTTCTGTGAATGGTTGTCTTCAGAGATTTAATTATCCTTAGGTTCATCTGCATCGGTGTCGATCGTTTCCTTGCCTTTTTAAAAATTACTTTACGCTCCCAGTGGAACACATAGGGCTTCAAACTAGAGGCCTGAAGTTTCGGTAGCAGTGGTGTTTATTTTTACGGGGTGGATTTGCTAGCCTCATGCCCAACCTTCCCTCTTTACCTGTGTTATTACTGGCTTATCGAGGTAAAGGTGTGCGTCAGCCAAGGGTCGAACCCCAGACCACATGTGTGGTTGGGTAGCATTAAACCGCTGTGCTACCGACGCACTTCCTTGCCTTAGTGATCACATTATTATACAGCACAGCATCCCCTATTCAAAACGAGTTGCCTCCATTATCCCTCATCATTTTAACAACTTAGAATACATCTCATTCAGGATAGTGGTTTATTGCTAGAATGATCATCAGTTACGTGAAGGGTCCAGGTTCCATTTCCAACCGATACACTCTAAACCTCGCCTAGTTTACTTTTTTAGATAGAAAGCTCGGAAAAGAGAGGAGGTTGGGTGTGTGAGATCAGCGACCCTATCAAATAGAAAAGCAACTCCAGTTCTACTGGGACTTCAAACCTAAAAGGCATATGTTCCACTCAGAACACAAAGGAATGAACTAATATATCAGTATTTCATAAATTATACTAAACACATTGAAACAAGTGAGTTAATTCAGTCTTCTGATGATTGTGTGATATCCGGTGCTGAATGCAGTTTGTTTCAACTACGATCAAGAATTGATATTAGTTAGGGCACTACTGAAAACGAACAAGGGGTACTAGACAACAATTTTATCCCAGTTTGGGACTCATTTTCAGTGCGCACCCGTCAACATGATTCGAACGCAAGATCTCTTGGTTACAAGGCAAGTTCACAGACAATTCAGCCTGTAGGACCCGTGAATTCTATCTTCTACCACTTCATGATTTCAGCGCGACCTAGCACCAACCAGTGTCATGATTGGCAAGTATTTTCCTTCACTCCTCATGAGACAGACGCCACTAGTCACGACTTCTCAATGGAACACTAGACAATTTCGTCATATAACTAGTAACTAGTGAGCATCAGATTGGTTTTGAAGAGTTAGTTTATGGGGTGGTGGTAGCGCTTAAATCGTGAAATGGGCCATTGAGATGGGTCCCAGTATGTGCATACTACCGATGAGTTCCAGACTAGGACGAAATAGATTGCTGTCCAGTGCTCTAGTACTGGTTTTCAGTGGTTCAGTGTAACTGGAATGGTCAAAGTTTAAAAATATTTCAAATCCCTACAAATTAAATCTTGAAAACTGATGCAATTTGTCTACTAAGAAAATTTAGATAATATCTCAGTGTGTCACCCCCTCCTCCTCTATCGTTTACTTAACGTTATAAAGGCTTAGATTAACTCAAAAACAAATTACTTATTAAAATGAAATCTTATTAAGTTGTTTTCTTCATTGTGAAAAGGGTAAAACGATGCATCTATTAAACATATAAAAGGGTTTAGGTCGGTTGTAAACATGGATGAATTTATGGGATAAACACATAAAAGTACAGATAGCATTGAGCGGAAGAGAAGTATACTGAATTCGAATGCACTTAAGAAAGTTTTTTAATTCAAATAGAAAAGCGTAGAGACAAGCTGCTTGAGAAAATGACTCTGTCATCTAGATTCGCTTTTCACCATTATTTACCTCCAGCTTACTGCATCTCGGAAACTCCAATCAACATGAATATGCCTATAATGCTTCTGTGTAAACACTCTTGTGAGGCACACCAATAAACATACATAACAGTGACAGGGGACACACCAAGGAAATTTATACTATATCAAAGAATCTTTGGAAAGGTGTGACTTTCGGCTGCTTTACTCTGGATGTACACATCAAAAATGCCATGGTCATGAACTTCCTTCTCGACCGATAGTAGAATTAAGTACAGAATGAAAATAATACAAAAAATGTAAATTATTCATCCCATCAAATGTTGACTTGCATGGATCTGATCGGCTACAGGATTGGTCACAAGCTGACATCAGTTAAAGAACCACTGGAAACCAGCAGAAAGTACCAGACAGCTGTTTCTTCAGCCTAGTTTTGGACTCATCGACAGTACACATCCACCGACGGGATTCTAATCCAGAACCTTCCGGTTATAAGGCTAAAGTTGGAATTCATGAACCATTGGGTCGGCTTCTGGTGGCTAAACGGTCTACCAGCTTTCCTTATAACCGGAAGGTTGTGGGTTCGAACCCTATTGGTGAGTGTATACCGCCGATGTGTCCCAAACTAGGCTGACTGGTTTTCAGTGGTTGTCTATCTGATCAATCCTGTAATTGTTCATCTTGTTATTTACGAGCAGAAACTACATCTGAAGAAATAATGAAAGTCACTGGAGGATAACGGATGAAGAAGATCATGTGAGACAACAAGAATGAGCAAGGCCTTAGTGACAATATACTTATATACATCTGTTAACTTTGAATATTAGAAGAAGGGTCAGTGTGTGAGTAGAATTTGGTCACTGTGGCAGAATGCTATTCCATATTAAATGAGATCATTTTATTTGACACACAGTAATACAGTATTGATAACTGAATGACGTTCAGAGCACAATTTATTGCCAGTAACCACATCATTGTATTCATATGGCTTGATAAATTGCTTCATATATATATATATATATTGCTCTTGGTGTTTGTTGCAACTTTCCATAGATCCAGTATAGGCACTGGGTGTTTGGTAACGTTTTGATGAACAAAGATTCGGTGATTAACCTCTCTGTGTCCCCACCCAACTATATTACTTCTCAATATTTTTACCGTGCCCCACCCTATTGCGTGATTACATGCAAGTGAATGCAGTGCAATGGGTGAGTATTTTTCCAGGTTATTTAACTTAGTGGGGTCAATCATTCCAGCTCTAGGTGAATTTTTATGTTCACATAATCTAAATGACCTTGATTCACTACTTTAACGGACCTAAGTGGTATCTGGTAAATTAAATTATTTTTCTTAATTTGATCTATCAGGTACTCAAACCAACAAAGTTTGTCTCTGAGAGATTTAGTTGGTTTAAATGCCACCCTAATTCCAGGTTCACTGAGAATCCTAAGTAAGGCCTGCCACGTTCCTTCTTCATATGGTAGTTCTACAGATTTTTTGAATTCTATATTATTTTCTTTGTTATTTTTAAAGTGTTGGTTTGTAGGGATTTGATTGGTTACAGGAATTCATCATGAGCTGACATTAGTTAGAGAACCAATCTCGGTGGGTTTGTACTGCTGAAGAGTCCCAAACTAGAACGAAACAGTTGTTCAGTACTCCCAGGTTTTCCAATAGTTCTCTAACTAGTGTCAGCTCATGATGAAATCCTGTAACCAATCAAATCCCTACAAACCAACACTTGAATATCACTGAGATGCTCACTAGCAACTTGCCCTATTCAGGTAGGTGGTTACCCGGGTTTCTAGTGAGAAGTCGTGACCAGTAGGGTGCAGCAGGTCGGGCGTGAGGACAAATACTCGCCGAAGACATTGGCTAGGGGTCGCGCTATGTCGTGAATTGGCAGAAGTTGGAATTCCTGGGCCATTGGATCGGGTCCCAGTGGCTTAATGGTATACGAGCTCGCCTTGTAACCAGAAGGTCCTGGGTTCGAATCCCGGTGGGTGTGTACTTCTGAAGAGTCCCAAACTAGGACGAAACAGTTGTCCAGTACTCCCAGGTTTTCCAATAGTTCTCTAACTAGTGTCAGCTCATGATGAAATCCTTTCTTATTTTTGTCATTTTTATTAATAATCTTTTATTTTCTATGATTCTTCATACATTTCTGAATAAACTTTGGTTAACAGTGTGTTATTCACGAGTGATACTTCCTTTATTTGTTTGATTTCATTATTTAAATCTTCTGGTTTACTATGTAAGGTTTTTATTATACCTAACGATTTTGCCGAATAAACGATTCTCCTACTAAATACCATGAATTTATATGACAGATTTATTATACATCACCTTGAAAATTCAATATGACCGGTGATATCACCTATATGAGTGTGGGCACTACGAAGCTAAAGCGCTAACCAGCATCGTTCTAAGCGATTTTTATGACGTCATCCAATGGGAAAACAACAGTATCACTGACACGTAGAAAAATTATGAAAACAGAGTCGCATGACAAGGGAGCTTTAATTGTCTACACCTCCCTCCGTTGCCGGCTGGCTTGAATTAACTGTTATGGATTTGACTGACTGTTGGAGTCATGTTTCAGATTGATTACCACTAGCTGACTCCCTTCCAGCCTGATCCATCCTATGTCAGCTAACATTGCACGTCGAGGAAGACGACAAAAAAAAGCATGCGTAGCATATGTCCTAACCACCTTACTCAACCTATGTAACTCCACAACCTCATCCACTGGCTTTTCCTCCTTACATAACACTCGATCGAAGCCTAACTGCAAAAATACTCACCTACCACGTAACATGAGTTGTAGTGAGAACGCAGACACCTATGATGAAAGACAGCCAGCTAGCTAGTCAGGCTTTTCATGTCTTCCACTTTCAATGGTCATGTTTCAGTCACGGTCATAAAGGAAGACAGAGCGAACTGCTCCTGTGCAATCTACACTTCATCTGATCGATAGCCAGTCACGTATCACGTCTATTAAGCCAGAGACAGTGTAAGTTGGCAAATGCTGAACGAGCCTTCTGTATCTGTGCTGAGATTTTTTCAACGATCAACCTGCTAGAGCTGATGTAACTTCCCAGATAAGTGAAGTGGTCAACACGCTCTAAGTCAACGAGATTACCTACTGGTAACTAGTCAGTTCCTGAGTCGCTGAAGTCAGTTAGATTTAAGTCCTTAAGTACATCAAAATAGGGCTATTTAATGGTGATAGGCAAATGCCAGGCAAAAATTTAACAGAATTAGAGTTATATAGCAAGAGTTCAATATAAGCCATACATATACACCAACTTTGGGTCTATTTTATCCTATTTAATCTTCTCATTTTAGACATTTGACTGCATATTTTAAATTCAGATTTTATTTTCTCGTTGATGGATTGAATTAATTTGTTGGATGGTGACTGGTGGCGGAACCCTGCATGATGCGAATTTCGTCCGCATCGGGACTCGCCTTTTGGGTGTTTCTGCATTTCACAATCACCATTCCTCTAATACCCAGAAATGTTTGAAGCCTCTTCACTAGGAGTCAACATGTCGACAGAGGTTCAACGTTTCAGCCCAATCAATCAACGGAAAAATCAAAATTGATTTAAGAACAAACAACAACTGCTGACGCCCACTGCACAAGAAAAAGGTGGCTCTTGTAGCTCAAATGGTCATTCTGGTAGATAACGCTTTGCCATTTGAAACGAAATTGATGCAGGGTTCTAAAGGGTCTCAGTGGGAACACCATTACTCACTCACTCACTCACTGGGGAATGCAGGTACATTCAGCTGACCATGACGAGTCTTAAAAGTGGACGAAACACACATCCTGGTGGATTCCTTCACCATTCGCTACCATCCATCCAATCTGACTGTATGCTTTAATGCCAACCAGTTCATTCAAATCAAGACACTTATTCGTAACATATAAGCGAAGAATATTGCTGTTTCCAATTAGATCTTCTTCAGGCTTTACTCTAATTTTCTCAACCTTATCAAAAAAATTCAACCAATGACGGTGAGTTTTTAGATCAAATAATAACAATAATAACAGTAAGTGTTAAGTGGTTTAAACATCAATAATAATGATGATTATAATGATAACAAAAATAATAATAATAATAAGGTTTATGCAGGTGGCGATAAGAATAACGAGATTTGTACTGTGTGTTTATGTAGAATATTCAATCAATAAATAATTAGGTCAAATCTTAAAAGTTACGTAATACTAAGGTGAAGTCGGCAGATAATCAGAGTTCAAATAAGTATCATAAATGTACGAAGGAAATGGAAAATAAGAAAGGGTGGGAGGGTTTTGAATAGAATTTACCTAGGCAAGCAAGGGAGAGACAAAGGTACAACAAAGTTCTTTTGTATGCAAAGACTAGGATTGTTCTGTAGAATTCTCATAACTTCGGCTATGTGTAAAAGGCGATTTCGAATTCCGTTTAAAAGGTCCAATGGGATGTGATAGAAAACTTTAAAGGTATTTCTCCTGTCCACTTTGTGACCTCTATCATCAGTGAAATTAGACAAAAAAGAACTTCTTATGGATTTAGTTTGACTTTCTCATAGCCATGAAGGAAGATGCTTATTAATCATGCGTGTGTTGAGCTGTCTAGATGTTCGCCCTATATTACCAACTTTCTCCTCAGGAGCAGTTAAATTTGTAAGTGTTCATAGAAGTGGAACAGTTAGGCAGCTTATCTTTTTCTTGAGCCATCTTAATTGGTCAGCTGGAAATTTGATAATTTGATCCAAAAACTCACAGTCACTAATTAAATTTTTTTATCCATATAAATCTATGTAAGTTAGAGTAAAGCTTGAAGAAGATCTTATTGAAAGCAACAATATTGTTCCACTTTGCATTCTGTCTTATCTAATATTAACACAATGGGAATAGTATTGAAAGATTTATCTTCGTGCGTTTAACCAGTTAATAATAAATTGGAACTCAAACCAAAAAGACAGAAAAACAGATAGTCAGTCATTTAGCCACTTTTTATTTTATCTCATCATTCAACTAATTGATGAAAGGATACACTCGATAAACATTTCGACAAATACTACCGGGTAGGTAGGTAGGTAGGTGGGTAGGTAGGTGTTGAATATTGTGTTCCTGTACCCATGTCTCCCTGTGTGTGTGTGTGTGAGCATCGGTGTATTCAATTGTGTTCATGAGAGTGAATTTCTAAGCAAGTTATTAGACAGACATCAATCTCGCCTAGTCAGTCTACTGTTGTTTCTATTCCGTTTATGAAAATAATAGACACATGGAAGTGTGTGAGTGTAAGATAGATACAGGAAGTCAATAGGACATTTATCCATTTATGCATCTATGCTTCTATCCACCTATCTATCTCATTATCATTATCATCACGAATTCTGTTCAGATCAATTTCATCTATCTATTTGGAAATGACGAGGAAATCACACTGAGACAGATGCAGAGAGAGAGAAGGCGAGAGTGAGGGCGAGAGAGTGAGAGAGTGAGATAGTCAGGGAGAGTGGGTGAGAGAGATACAAGTGACTGACTGTAAGAACTACTAACTAATCTGATCAACATAGACACACATGTGACACATGCCATATCTCTCGAGTTAGAAAAGTGAACAAATTAATCTGATCATGTAATTAACTTCCTTGGTTATTTTTTCCCCATTATTACTATTATTACTATTATTATTATTATTATGAATAATTATTATCAATATTATTTCAGACAAATCGCTTTCTTCCCATCTAACTTCCTTCCTGACTTTCTATACATTTATCCCTTCATTCATTCATTTATTCACTTATTCTTATATGGCAACAATATTTTCGACAGAGTTAGTTTTTTCTTGCGGATTTGTTTTGTTTTTCAATTTGGACTATGGATTGATATCATTTAGAAAATCAGTGGAAAACCGGTACTGGACTACTACTGGACAGCTATCTCATCCTAGTCTGGGACTCTTTAGTAGTTAGCATACACCAGGGTTCTAACCAAAGTCCTTCTGCTTACAGATCAAGCTTTTAGGCCATTCAGTCAATGGGACCCGATCCTATGTCCAGCCTATGAATTCTAATTTCTACCAATTTGTGATGTATATATATTTAGCGCGACCTATCACCAGCCAGTGTCATCCGCTGGTAATGAGAAGTACCGACCAGTGGGGTTCACCTGGTCAGGAGTGAGGATAAATACTCACCGACGACATTGGTTGGTGCGAGTAGTGCTAAAATCACGAATTTGTAAGAGTTGGAATTCATAGGCCATTGAGCCAGGTCCTAGTGGTTTAGTGGTCTAAAAGTTTCCCTTGCAAACGGAACGTTCTAGGGTTCGAAACCTAGTAGCTTTGTACTGTTGAGGAGTCCCAAACTATTACAAAACAGTTATCCAGTTCTCCTAGCTGGTTTTCATTGGTTCATCTAACTGATATCAAGTCATGGTCAAATTTTCTCACTTCAAGCAGAAAAAGTGCAACCATATGAATATCATTCAGCCATGTGGTTGCATCTTATATCATTCATTGTTCACTATACATAATACACATTCTTACCAGCACCAGTCATGGGGTAACCAACTTATAACTGTGGATTAATTCCGCTATACGACTGTGAGTCGGTGCCTTACATAATTATTTAGCTTAAATTGTCAGCCATTAGATAGTTGGTCTCAGTTCATCGTTAAGACAATGACAGTTACTTTAGACAAATAAGAGACTGTTTGAAACGGATTTGAATCTTCCAGAGAACGTCGGCTCCCCCCATATGACGAAAATACACCGTATGGATAACTTCTGGAAAGCACGAAACCTAAGTACGGAACTCCTTGTCAACTGTCTCAAATCACTTAATCCCATCACTCCTTCTCAGTCCTCCAACAGACTGATAATGCTGAACAATTACACAATTCGTAACTCAGTTACGCTATACTGAGATTCCAAGGTTCCTTATTTTTGTCAGTCAAACTAGTAGAGCACAAAAATCTAGTAAATTATAGATTAGTACAAAGAGGGAACCTTGGAAACTTTACAGAGAATTCTTAACAACGCAGGAAAAAAAGTGACTGATATTCAAACCACTCACAAAAACTCACCTAGAAACAAGCTTTGTCAGTTAAAGGATTTAGTAGAGTCAATTAAACAAAACAATTCAGTTTATCTGATACCCCGCAATGATTATCAGGTCAAAGCAGTAAAGTCAGGTCAGTCAGACTAGCCAAGCACAAAAACCTAGCAGCAAAATCTAGACTAGTTGACCCAAATAAGATAAGAAATCTAGAGAATAGTTCAGCTATACTACTCACTACACACAATTACACACAACTATTCAATAGGATGATGGGATAAGATGACGGTTTTAAAATCTAATGTAACAAGGTGGAGGGAGAGGTTGATAATGGAAGCTTAGTTTATCGAATCAACTGCAAATACGTGTAATAGGAATATTTCAACACCTGTCCCAGATATCTGGAAAATTCTAATACTCCAACGACGACAAATGGGAGAGAACAAAGAAAACTATGAAACTCAAGTTTCGAAGTCGTGTGATTATAATTGATATGATTATGAACCACAATAAATTGTGTTAGAAACCTTGTCATCCAGTAAATAATACTGTTTCAGCCTGTGTGATATATCTAATAAACAAACTAATATGGAATAAACTCTGCAATCTTTTTTAAAACATTTTCTTCTCATGATTTATTTGTTTGTTATTTTTGCCAAACAACCTAACATACTGAGAACATAGCAAAAACAGCCATATTTTCTCATTGACATAGGCATTTCTATAATTCAAAATAGCCTGTTTTGACGTCATTTCAAAATGATGCTGCTTTTTCTTTTTGCTTTCTGATGTTTATAAACAAATTTAGTCAGAATATGGAAACTGAAAGTGATACTCCGCTTTAAAAAGGGATACACAAGAAAAAAGCACATGCGAGTAAGAATCCCTAAAAACATCAGTAAACAATATTTTAAATGGTTTCAATGTTTGTAACAAATTAGTCAATGTTCAATAAGTAAGTACTTCTATGCGTTACATTACATATCGAAACCACAGTGGTTAGGACTCTCGTCGACCATGCACATGGTCCGGGGTTCGATCCCCTGCCGGCGCACACCCGATATCTATGGTCGGCCTGAATTTGGGCTACCGATATCCATGCTGAAAATTCCACACTTGTACTGAAAATACGGTGTGGAATCAAGCTGTAAATCAAAATAAAATACTTCACATAGTGTGACCTTTAAGGGGTTGAACAGTTGTCAACTAAATTTGTTATGTTTAACTAGTGAAATGGATAGGTGAGCTGATTAGGGTGTTAATAGAAGGTTTGGGTTTGATTCTTGCATGACGCACTGCTAAATCTCGTTTAGTTTATTTGCCGATGGTAATCTCCAAATAGGCAGAAGGTTAGGAGTAAGGCTGGAAGCCATACAGTATCAAAACAACACTGCAGCTATTGAAACTGTCCACCCGGACATCTGTAGAATTCTACTACCACTACGACAACGAATAGGAAGGAATAAAGAAAACCTATGAGACGTAAATTTCAAAGTTGTGCAGTTATAATTGACGTGATTATGAACAATAATCAATTGTGTTCGAAACCTTGTCATCTAGTAAATAATAATAATAGTGTTTGATTGTGTGACATATCTAATAAACAAGTTAATATGGAATTACATACTTCCAAAGTGTCCAAGTATGTCAGTGGATGAACGAAACCTGACAGAGACATTTTGATCCAGTAAGTTCAACAAAACTAAGGTGAGGCAGTAACTCATGGACGAAGACATTGCGAAGTGGTCGCGCTATGCCATGAATTGGCAGAATTTGGAATTCATGGGTCATTGGATTGAGTCCAAGTGCCTGCCTAATGGTCTACGAGCTGGCTCGCCTTGTAACCAAAAGGTCCTGGGTCCGAACACTTGTGGTGAGTACGTACTACTGAAGAGTCCCAAACTAGGACGAGATACCTGTTCAGTAATCCTTAAGCGGTTTTCTAATGGTTCACTAACTGATATCAGCTAATGATGAAGTCTTCCAACCAATAAAACTAAATCCCTACAAAAAAAACAATACTTGAAAACTAATTCTGTAAATGATGACATTTTCGTCTGAATAAAACCTTCAATAGAGTTGAATTTGATAGTTGTTCTACTGTACTCATGACTTAGTCACAAGACTGAAGTATTAGTCATGGGATTTTACAGTCATTACAGTTTTCGTGTGTTTGGCCACCGAGATACATACATGTAGGCTATAACATAAACTTAGAATGAAGGAGATTTATAGCGCAGGCGGATGACTTTCATGTAGTTGTGTTCTCTAAGGATTGTGAAGCTTTATTTGTCCACCATCTAGACAACATTCCTACAACGGAGGTTTTAGCATGAAATCAACTTATTTGACGCATTGTCCATAAGTCATATACATAATTGTATCTCCTGACAACCTTTGTTGTCGTGATCGCTTGTTAATTTACATCTCACTTGATCATTCCTATTGTCTTGGAATTTGAACTTTCTTGTCATGTGACTTTTTCTTTATTATTTGGTAAATCTGATCTTTAGTAGTGATGTATGTCTATTAATCGCTGATATTCATCTGAGTACTAACTATCCTTCTAGAAATTCTCTGGCATTACTCTTCGTGTTTCCTCTATTAAAGATTCCTACATTATCCCAACTTAAATTAGTGTCCACAATTGTTGTTCGTTCATAGTTAAGGAAGACAGTTCACTCTATCATATATAAAGAATATCTTTGAAATAACGACTAGAATACTAAGACGATTTGAAATAAACATAGAACACAAGCCAACACAATCACTTCATTCGATATTGTGCAGACCGAAGGATCCAACAGAAAAAGGAAGATAAGATTAACACCATTTACAAAATAAATTGCATAATCTGCGATAAACACTATATCGGTCAAATTAGGCGTCCCCTTCGAATCCGAATCCAAGAACATAAATCAGTTGTGAAAAGGCACCATATGTATTCTTTCATATTGATGCATGTAGATAATCACGGACACAAATTTGATTAGGATGCTGCTAAGGTATTTCTAAAAGCCTGGTACTCATTATTATGATTGTCAACTTTAGTTCCTAGAGGAACATAGGGCTTCAGCCGCACATTTCCATTGCTTTCGGTTCTCCGCCAACGTCTTCACCTCGCTCCACGTCTGCCCACATGCTTTCATCTCCTCTTTGCATAACCGCCTCCTTCATGTCACCCTCGCACTGACGACTGACTCTCCCCTTCCCATTCACACTCCACTCGAGTGATGGCCTGCCGTGTGATGTCGCTCACTTGATGGTTTTCTCAGAGTATGGCCGATCCTGGTTGGTTCGTTCCCACATATCCCTGTTGCTGATCTTTTCTGGTCGGTCATCTGATGTTGAGTACTGAGCGAAGAGCGCACCCTGCGGTTAACAAACGTATTACTATCCAAGTAATGGTTTTCAGGGATTTGAGTGATTGCTGACAGGATTTCATCATCTCTAATCGATGTCAGCTCATGATGAAATCCTGTAACCAACCATATTACTATATAACAAAAGAAATTTATCAGCTAATAAGAAATAAGTCACATGATAGGGAAGTTCAAGCTCCAAGTCAATAAAGACATAAAGTAAAAACCGATGACATTCATAATAAAAAGCCTACAGTGAAGCAATGTTGTCTAGCAGGTGGACAGCGAAAGCTTCACAACTAAATCAATCAACTAACAGCTTCTCAGAGAACACAATTAAATCACAAAAAAAACATGAACTTATAGACATAATTATAAGAAATTGTAACTTACACGAATCTGTACGTTATCATGAGTGCAGTATATACCTTCACAACTTATAGTATTAACTCGACTCAATGATGATGATACTTTATGCTTAGATCTTGAAAATGAAGGTGAAAACATGTTCTGAGGTCTTTCACTTGATGATGATTGGTTAAATAAGTGTTTTTTGGGAGGTAATATTCCTGGTATAGAATATCTACTTTTCATCACAGGTGTTATCAATGTCTTTGAGTTATTACTATTATTATTATTATTATTACTATTATTACTATTACAGCTATCCAATAAAGCCAGTTTATACTTAGATCGTATAACTTGCTGATGATGACAATTTCGGTAAATGCTGATTACTCAGAGATCTGACTGGTTGGTGTGAACTATTCTTCAAAGGGATACAACTTGGCGGAGGTTTACTCATCGCCGGAAACCATAAAGTAGTTTGCGGTATCGAATTCATCTATGTAGACGCACCACTTTTCCAGCATAAAACAGATGTCGAATACTGTAGATTGTGGTATGTGAACTCGTTAACTGGTTTAGTCTATTTTTCTGTCTGTCTGCCTACCTGCCTGTCTCTCTGTTTATCTGTTTGTCTATTTTTGGTTAGTTTGTGTATTTCTCTGTGTTTACAAAACTAACTAACTAACTAGCTAACTACCTATAAAATAGCAAACATTGACTTTTTTGTTGTTGTTGGTGTTGTTGACCTAACAACGAAATAATAATTTTGAGAATAGAGTAGCATCATCATAATTAGAGGAAACGCCTTCATCGGTTTGGGGTTGTTCTTTCATGGTTTGTTTGTTTGTTTGTTTTTTGTCTTTTCTCAAGCTTTTGTCCCATTTCTATCTCACATTTCCCTTTTTTTCCCCTACAATTTTCGCATTATTGACACTGTCAGCTTCTATTAAAACAATAAGCTATTTTCATTTAGAAGAATTTAAGTAGTCTTATTTCAAGGTGGGGTGAGGGTGGCGGTTCTGCTAGGCGAGGGAGGAGAAGAGAACTTTTAATCTCTCTTTCTCTCTCTCTAGCAAACAATCCAAGAAGCTCAGCAGTGCTAAACAATTACCATCACAAATAATGAATTTTGTGGTCAGTATATATCGTCTATATTTACATAACCATGTAGACTCGAGATTGTTTCTTGTTTCAATGAGCTACTGTCTAAGCTGACCATTAAAAAGAAACATGCGCTAGGAGAAGTCCTAATTAGAGACCAAATGGCGACTTCATCCTTTTGTTGACAGATGACATCGTTAAATCTAAACTGCCTATTATGCGTGCCATGCCGCATGCTGACTAAGTCAATTTTGTTAAGTATGCTGATGATCTGACTGTTTCCATACCGATTAATTCTCAGTCAGACTGTTCCAAAATGAATAATGTTTGATCAGAAATTATTCGGTGACCCATGTCGAATGATCTTAAGCTAAGTCCCTCAAAATGTCAGGCTGTTAATTTCACTTACATGAACTGGTTAGTTCGCATGGTTCCACTATCATAGTTGGCACTGGAGATGAAACTAAGTCGAATATTAAATACCTTGGACTGTCTGTTTACTCTGATCTCTCCTCGTCTTCCCACATCATGTTAGACTCTAGAAAGATATTTCGTCTAACTCCTTCTACGTGAGGAAGTTAAGACAATCTGGTATCACTCACTCAATCTCTACATTTACACTTCATGTATTCTACCAGTTCTCCTTCATTGCTATCCACACCTTAATCTTTTCTCGGATACTTAAGAAAGACTATTTTGTTACACTGAGAAGGGCACTAAATTCTGTCGGTAGGTAAACTGAAGCATCGATAAACCAACTAGTTAATACTGCTGTAGATTGACAATTGAACTCGTGCAAGAAATTAGTGAATATGATCTTGTCGGACCCTGAGAATCCACTCCAGACACAACTCTCCCCTTGCATCTCACTAGGTGGAAGTAGAATCAACTGCAGAAGACTATATACTCGGACGACTAAGTCTAAAACCTCTGGAATACCTTATTTGTCAGGCACAGATTTTAAGTGATGAGAGAAGTGTGTAAGGCATGTCACTGCTAATTTACTGAGAAACACTAAGTAAACGGCCCCACTTTTGTTTTCCATTATTATATTGCTGTTAATGTTACTGAACACTACGAATAAATTAGAATGCTCTGTTTTAATTATTATCCTTGTAAGCAGAAAGTTAGATGCAATACTGTACTACATGCTGAGAATTCCATATTTGTTCCGAAAGTACTGGAGCTATAATAGCATCAAGTCCTGTAACCCGACGAATGATATGCATTGAAGGTCACTGGTGCGTTCGCGCTCTATGGTCACTATTCTTTAGATTGGCTCATATTCGTGTACACTTGCACAGATATTTGATACAAAATCTCACCTCTATCCTTTTTGATCCTCTGCAGCATATTATTTAGTGGTGGACAGCACTGGAATACAAAACGCGTGTTTTATCCTGCTTACGACTCATCAGCCTGATGAAGTTGTCTGCAATCCCAGTGAATATTAATTTTCCGAGTGAGACTTCAGCTCATAACTTATCATTTCAAATGCCAGATCACAGGTCAGTACAGCCATTTTCTGTGTGTCACGAGCACAATTCAAATTACATTTTCACTGTTTGCAAATATGTGCGTCGGTTGCACAGTGGTAGAATGCTCGCCAGCCACGGAGGTGGTTCAGAGTTCGATCTCAGGCCGACGCACTCCTTTACCTCGCTAAGCCAGTAATAAGACTGGTTGAAAGGGAAGGTTGGCCATGAGGCTAGAGACCCCATCCAGTAAAAATAAATACCACTTCTACCGAAACTTCGAACCTCTATCTTGAAGCCATATGTTCCACTGGGAACGTAAAAGAATAAAATAAGTAAATAACAGTAATGTCTACAAATATCATTATCGATTAATCATCATTCCAATGTCATCATCTGTGTTAATTTGAAGCAGATTTTCTACAAGGCCATTTATAAGGATCATAAGAAAAATTAATTGATTAATCGCCATATTTAAATATGCATAAAATAAACCTTATTCAGTACAGTTCAGCTTACAGGGTGTCTATGAGTGAACGTGAAGCTAAAGATTGAAAGACATGAGAACGGACAGACGTAAAATTGTAATCGGAACGAATATCTTTCATCCTGTTAACCAGATTAACTATGGTTATTTACCTTGAAAATATTTTACCAGATTGTTTTTTTCTTTTGTGTGAAAATTTTGTGTCTGATAACAAATCTTGGAAAGGCCATCATTGTAAATGTCAAACTGATTATGAGGGATGATTTTATACACAAAAGATCATTTCAAGGCCAAACTGACAGAGTTGAGTCGATATATGATATACCCGGTGAAGCATTATTAAGTTTGATCACGGATCTGTGACAGTTCGAGACCCATTGAAAACAAGTACTGGACAGCCAGCTGTTTCGTCCCAGTCTGGGATTCTTCACTGATATGCAAATGAAGAACTTCTGGATACAAGGCAAGCTCGTAGACTGTTCAGCTCTTGAATTCCAACTTCTAGTAATACATGATCCTAGCGCGATCACCAGTACGGTCCACCAGGTCGTGAATAGTGACTAATACTCGGATGGCTTTGGCTCGTACCAGTCGAGCTAAATATGCCACGAATTAGTAGAAGTTAGAATTCATGGGTTGGCCATTGGGTCGGGTCTGAGAGTTTCACTTGTAACCGGAGTTGATTAGATGAATAAAGATTCCGTTATCCATCTCTCACACCCCCTCGCTCTGTCCCATCGTTATATTGTATGGTTATGTGTAAATGCGTATAATAATATTGCGGTGAGAGCTGGCTGCTAGCCAAAGCTGGTAGACAGTAATTGACGTCAATCAAATCGAGAATCCGGAAGGCGAGAAACACATTCATCAACCTGAAACCAATCTGGAAATCTTCGTCACTCACCATCAACAACAAAATTCGGATTTTCAATACAAACGTCAAGTCAGTTCTTCTATTCGGATCAGAAACTTGGCGGCGGGTCACCAAGAATATTTCCAACATCCTGTTGCAGACCTTTATCAACAGCTCTCTTCCTTCTCTACTGAACATCAGATGGCCGGAAAGAATCACCAACAAGAAACTATGGGAACAAACAAAAGAAGAACCAATCGCCAAACAACAAATATGCAGGAGAAAGTGGAGATGGATTGGACACTCGCTGAGGAGGCCGTTGGGTGACATCGCGCGTCAGATCCTCGAGTGGAACCCGAAAGAAAAGCAGCGAATGGGATGTCCAAGGGTAACATGGAGGAGATCGTGTGAAGAGGAGCTGAAACAGTATGGACTAACGTGGATGCAGGTGAAAAGTACAGCAGAAGAGAGAAGCAAGTGGAGACGTGTAGTTGAAGCCCTATGTTCCACTAGGAACCCAAGGGAACAATAAATGATAAATAATAATTGACGTCAATGTTTATGTCCCCAATATTGGTGGTGAGAAAATGAGAACAAAGGCCTTGCGTAGGCGGATACAGTTGGCATATGGATGGTCTGACACAGGCACAAAGAGATGCAAGGTTAACTTTCTGTGAGAAACAATCAATCAAAAGACTGTATTTTCTACTAACAATAATCTACAATAATGTACATTAAAATCCATAAATATGTGTTGATTTCCATAATAAACGATCTGTTGCCTGGCCCTTGTCTTCTGTTGTTACAATACAACTCGACGTTTTTCTTGATTTCTTATCTTAGTGAGCCTACTAGTCTAGATTACGATTAGCTTTTGTGCTCAGCTGATCTTACAGATCCTTAGCATACTATTCTGACCTATGCATTTGACCTCACTAGATTCTTCAGTCGATACTATTTTCCACATGAGGCAGCTACTGTAGGTGATAGCTCTACGATCAATTCGTTAACCTTACCCACTTGTAAACTACATAGAAAGCGATCCAAATAACTTTGCTGTAAAACTCTCACGACTGAATCAATGAATAATATATATACAGAGAGAAGAAAACCTCTGTGTCTTTCGAGCAGTGGCCCCCTAGTCCAGTCTATCTGTTCCCCACGCAAATCTTCGTTCTACCACCAGCCATTTGGTCGTTACTCTGGACACCGAACAAACATTTCTCTCATCTGGAGTCTAGTTCATCAGTAGTGTAACCAATTTGGCTGAACACACGAATCATAGGAGGTCAACAGCACTCAGAATGAAAAACAAGATCCGGATTTTCAACTCCAATGTGAAGTCAGTGCTACTCACTATACGGATCAGAGACTTGGCGCGTCACGAAGGGCACTTCGAACAAACTACAGACCTTCATCAACAGCTGTCTTCGCTCAATGCTACTCAAGATCAGATGGCCGGCCAGAAAAGATCAGCAATAGTGAAGGATCTCTGGGAGCGAACCAACTAGGAACCGATTGTGCAACAAATATGCAGGAAGAAGTGGAGGTGGATCGGCCATGCTCTGAGAAAACAAACCGTCAAGTGACATCCATTACACGCCAGGCCGTCACTCGAATGGAACCCGAATGGGAAGCGGTGAGTTGGTTGTCAGTACGAGTATGACATGGACGTGGAGGTCATGTGAAGAGGAGATGAAAGCATGTTGGCAGACGTGGAGCCAGGTGAAAACGTTGGAGGAGAACCGAACGCAATAGAGACGTGCGGCTGAAGCATTATGTTCCTCTAGGAACTAAAGGAAACAATAATATAATAATAATAGGTCCACCGAAGTAGCTAGCCAATATTCGGTTGGTCTTGAGTGACTCACTTCTGTTAGCTGAATTGTAAGTGGTTGCCAACTACTCATATGAATCCATTAGTAGTATATAACCATCAATATTGATGATGATGGTGTCTAATATGAACGAAGTCTATTTTATTTATCAAAGAACGCATTTTCTTTTATTGTTTTTTGGGAATTAATTCTATTGGTATGCTAAATACTGACCGAATCAATCAGTTCACATAAGCATAAGATTTACATTTTCTGATTATATTTCAGAATGAATAAAACGATTGTTTCATAAAGTAAAGAGGAGAAAATCCAAATTAGATGTTGATGTAACATAATGAAACATCCACAGTCATACAACCACACAAAACACGCACACATACACAACACAACCACGTAGAAATGAATTGGTTTGATTAAACTGTTTGACTAATTTGAAGGAGAAAAAGTGCTTTTATTAAACAAGTTTTATTCCCTATCCCCTATCTCTCTTTCTGCTATCTCCGGGTCTCTCTCTTTCGATGCTTAGCTATAATGACCGAAATCAGTAACTGTTTGAATAATCCTCTTCTTGTGCTTACTGTATCTCTCGCTCTTCCTCTCACTTACTACACTCCCTCTCTACTCTCTTCTTACTTTCCTTTAGATACCATAGAGTACCGTTAAGACTATAAAATGGAATAAGCCAAAAATATAATAAGATGTGATGATATTCAATTAAATAATCATGGTATTTATTTATTATTTAATTGATATCTAATTATTATTATTCCCTTGGGTTTTGAGTGGAACATAAGACTTCAAAAGTACATCTCCACTTCGTCCTATTCTTCACGGCTCCACGATTGACCATAGGCTATCATCACTTCCTTACAGGACCTTCCCCATGTCACTCTCGAATCTATGCCTCACTCAGGTTCCATTTGAGCGATCGTCTGGAGTGAGGTGTCACTCGATAGTCCCCTCAGAGTGTGTCCAATTCATCTTCATTTTCGTCAGAAAATATTTATTGGACAATAGGTTCTTGATCGGTTCGTTCCCAGAATTTATTGTTATTAATACTTCCTGGTCTGCCATCCAATGTTCAATATGTAGTCAGAGATCGCAGCTTTTAATGAAAGTCTGAAGTAGCCTATTGGAAATGCTATTAGTGACGCGTGAGCCAATTTCCTGACCCATACAGAAGAACACAGGTGTTGGAAGTTTGTCTTTTTTATTCTGTGGAATGCAGAAAATACCCAAACAGATTTCAGAGTGATGAAGGTCTGTTTTGTCTTGGCTAGTTTTGACATCATCAGCCATGCCCAAAATACCTGCCTCATTTAGAAAAAAACTATCATGTCGATTAAAAGGTCTTGTGGAGTTTACTAAATGGAACAATTAAATTTGTCTAATACCTCACAATAGTTAGGAGGTCAAATACATAGGTCAGGGTAGTGCCACCTAATTCCTTTTTCCGAAGTATGAATAGGACTGTACAGCTTGAAAATGTAGTCGTTGAAAAAAATATTTCTTCACTGGATGAAACTGTGTTTTTCCATATTAAATATGCGCTAGCCAATAGAAAGTGTACGTGAAAACCAACAAACTGGCAGAAGAAGCAGACAGTGAAGACAGGACTTCAAGTGAACATAAAGACGGTGGTGAGGAAGATAACCAACCAACAGCAACAAGCACCAATCACTGTCAGCGGAAGAAATTTGAAAAGGTCACTTCCTTCACCTATCTGGCTAGGCATCATCGTTTCAATTACAGGGCTCAGCATGGATGAGGATTGGAATCAGTCTTGGAATCTTCTTCAATGTGCACCATAAAAAAAAATTTGGATTCACTACTGAAATGTTCAGTCAGTTCTTCTATATGGCTGAGAACCTTGGCACACATGGCGCGAAAACATTTCGAACAGGTTTTAGACCTTTATCAACAATTGCCTTCGTTGGTTGGCCAGGAAGAATTAACACCAAGGGACTCCAGGAATTAACCAATCAAGAGCCTATCGTTTAAGAAATATTCCGAAGAATGTGTAAGTTGACCAAGTGTGATATGGTGAGATCGTGTGGGCAGAAGGTGAGGGACTATGGTCAATGATCGAGCCAGCTAAAAAGAGGATCATGGAAAATTGGACAAAGTGGAGGTGTGTTGGTGAAGCCCTATTTTCCACTCGGAACCTAAAGGAACAATAATAAGTAAATAGTAGTCAATAGACTGCCAGCTAATGAGGTCAATAATCAAGTCAGATTGTGGTGAGAGATGGTTGCTAGCCAAATTGGTTGACAGTAATTGAGGTCAATGTTAGCTATGTGAAAACAAGGTCAAGATGGATAGGCGGATACAGTTAACATATAGATGAACTGACACAGCCACAAGAGATGCAAGATTAACTTTGTGTGAGAAACAACCAATCAACAGACTGTATTTTCTACTAACATTAACCTACAATAATGTACCTCAAAATCTATAAATACGTGTTGACTTTCTGTAATAAACGTTCTGTTGTTACAAGATGACATCTCGTTATGAGTATTTTTGATTAAGTTTACACTTCGAGAATCTCTCTTCCCTCACTTTATGCCTTTGGTCGTCATCAGCATTTACACAGGTCATAGGTAGGCGCAATGAAAGCAAAATTCTATGGGATTGTTATATGGCCCGCTAACTTCACCTTATTTTCTTTTAACATCAGCCTGAAACTTTGAAATAACTGCATTTTACAGTTATCCACCCAGCCATTGCGCCTTTTGTTCTATTCCTCATCAAGCCTGTAGTGTCACTGATTACCACCAACTCTCTAAATTGTATCAGTGAATTTAGCATTTGACAAGGTCATTCGAAACCAATAGTTCCAGGATAATCATCGAACATTTCAATTAATGTTCAAGATATCAGAGACTTAGCAACGCTCCGTGTATTCTTCGTGATTCTGCATGCCTCCGTATGTAGGTGTGTTCACACATGCATTTAAATTGGTAATCGTAATGGGATGTGACATTCCCGTTAGGAAATTGTGAGGGTTTGCAGGACAGATAAGTTTAGTGATCAGACTTTGTTGTTAATCCTTGGACGGCAAGGATACTTAAACATCCTTTGTGGGAGCTGACTGGATCATTAGAGCCTTTTGTTTGATACTGCTGTAACGCTTAATGAATTTCAGTGGATAGTTGTTATCTAACAATGTCTTAGCGACGTGTTGTGTTTCTTCTTCACCCTCTTCCTTCTTTTTTTATCCCACATCCTCATATAGTCTTCCTACCTCTCACTTGGGACCTTGGTCTGTACACAATTTGACCTGTATTGTAGTAATTCATTCCGTCTCGCCTTCTACATAAATGTGTAAGACAAGTGCTTGTGTGTATGTGATCAGAATGTCTGAAATGTGTTGTAAAAATACACGCACATTACACGTTTCAGATAAACTACATCTTCTTATTGTTTTATTGAAGTATTATTCTTTGCAAAATTGATATCTGATATGTAGGCATATAAACAATGGATTATCCTTTATTGATGATATGGGGATCAAGGTCAGTCTGGAAATAAACCATTCAGAATTAGTCTACGTAGAATAACGCCTACTAATTTTATTGATCATAATTACAGACGAATTGACCCATCCTTGCTGATTTTCGAAATCGTACATTATTGTGTAAAAATATTCTATGCCTTATACTTAAATACACTTTTCGGCTCACGTCGTTCTGTGTTCTTGCTTAAGTAGAACGATCTGGTGGGGGAACAGGTAGCTGACGTCTAATGTTGTTAGCATCAGTCAAGCGGTATTCGTGATCAGCGCGTCTGCGTCCAACTCAGAATCCCTAATTTCAACCTCAATATTATCACGAAATATAATATCGGAGATATCATAATAGAATCCCAATGAAAGATAAGGACATCTACACTTATTTAAAGAAATCAGACTCTCTGAGTGTATAAAAAGTCAACTGACATGAAGATGGCCGTAGATACGCTGAATTTAAAATGACTTCTGGATGAATGCTAGTGGACCATCACATATCAGCCTTCAGTATGACCATATCAGTCAGAATTACTGAGACATCTTTTTGCATAATTTTAGAAATGATTAAGGCTTCAAGTGTCTAACATGACAAACTTAAAAGTCACGATAAAGTCACAAAAACGTATGATCTAAAGGATAGTTGAAGTAGGTGTTAAAACCAAAGGGACTTTGTGTACTTTTAATTGGACACCAGCTAGTAACTAGTGTAATGTGTCCAGTCCTGTCTTTGGTGCAGACTGAATTCTATCGGTCACGTGGGCAGTGTGGCCACCATTCTAGGCGGCTCGCCATCATAGTGAACTCTGAATTGTTGATATTAGATTGTAGAATTCGGTCTGCACCAAACAAAAGACTAGACATATCACACCAGTGACTTACTAGTTTCCAACCAAATTATCCAATACAGTCCTACAGGAGGTCAATCGCGAGCCCGAATAACTCAGTGGTAACGTCTCTGACTGAAGCACTGGGTGACGCGGGTTCGAATCTCAGTTGGGACATGAGTTCCTTCAAGGTTGCAGATAGGCCTTTCTGACTGGTGAGTGCCAACTAGCCCGAGACCTAGGTCAGGTATGGCTTTCTGTGGCCGATTGCCTCCAACTATCTGATTTCAACAATTCAATGGGACTTTGTGTGTCAGAGAACTTTCACATATAATAACAAGATAAATATCACTTGTAAACCAACTGACAAGGAAAACCTACAGATAACTAGGAAATAAGCGGTGAGGTGACACTCAGAGGCAGATACACATGGAGAATTCGGCAGCGACCAAGTAACTTTGTCAAAGCAGCACATTGCGTCATGACCTATCAGTTGAATGCAGTGTTATGCCTTTGGTAGTAATTACAATAGGCAAACCAACCAAATCTCTTAGAGATAAACTTTGTCGATTTACTGCCGATGATTCCCAAACTAGGATGAAACAGCTGTCCAGCACTCCAGTGCTGGTCTTCAATGGTTCTTTAACCAATTTCAATCCGTGGTCAAACTCTAGTCATATCTTCGCTGCAGACTGAATTCTATCAGCCAAGCTTGCAATGTGGCCGCCATGCCAGGTGGCTCGCCATCACGGTGCACCGTGAATTGTTGGTATTAGACGGTTGGAGGCAATCGGCAGGAAGCCTTGGGCCTAGGTTTCTTGCTAGTCGGCACTCATCAGCAAGGCGTATCTGCAACCTTGAAGGAACTCAAGTCCCTTCTGAGACTCGAACAGGCGTCACCCAATGCTGCAGTCAGACACGTTACCACTGAGCTATTCAGGCTCGGGGGTCGCGTGGTCAAAATCGTTGAGACAAATCTAATCCTTACAAACCAACTCATAAACTTTGTCGGCTTAAGTACCTAATAGATCTATTTAAGAGAAATAATATAATTTACCAAATACCATGTAATGACTGTGAGATCAGTTCCATAGGTCCGTCAAACTAGTAGGTTGGGGTCAGTTAATTAGATTACTGGAACATAAACATTTAGCTTAACCTAGAATGATTGAGTCTGGTAAATTAAATCACCTACAAAAAAGCTCAGCCATCGCATTGCATTCACTTGTCTGCAATCAAAAAATAGGATGGGACAGGGTGAGAGTATTAAGAAGTAATATAGTTAGGTGGAGGGACATAGAGGTTAATCACTGAATCTTTGTTTATCGATTCAACACCACACACATGCAATAAGAATGATGCAACGCTTATACCGAAGATGTGGAAAGTGATAACAAACAACAAGGGGAAGAGGGAGAGACAGAAAGAGAGAATATATGACAAATTGGGAAGCCTTGTGACTAAATCCGTATGATTATGAGTGGCAATAAGTTATGCTCGAAACCTTGTCATCCAGTTGTTAATACTGCATCATCAATGTGTAATATTTAAAATAAACATCTAAAATGGAACAATTACTTTCAACTGAGGAATCACTGGCATTCATGAGACAAAAGACACAATTTACAGGAGAGGAATTAGTGTTGAGTCATAGGTTTACTTGCGTGCATTCGAGTACCTGCATCTCTATGAAAATAAAAAGAGAGCCGAAAGGGAAGAATACTCAGTGGCGGTCAACCTGAAACCTGAACTACCAGAAATCCCCACCATTAGCTTTCATCTTATGTCTGCTGTTCACACTGTTTTAATCCATTTGGATATGAACTCTCACAAGTATTTAAAATGAATGCAGTTTACTGATACTCAAGGTTCTACCGAATTTGGAAGGAAGCAAAGTCATCAGTGGGGGGGGGGCGTGTATCCCAATATGTGAGATGACTACTCCTGAGGTCTTAAGTACAAACTGCCACTCCATAGGAAATAAAATTAACTACCTCCAGTCTACAGCTATGTTCTTGGATCTGAAAATGTACTCCTGAACTTCTTCTTTAAACTGTTTTTCAGTCAAATGTTTGGCACTTCTAGAAGGAGACAAAGAAGATGGCGTTGCATCACGCGATCTTATTTTTATTATAGCTTGATTCCACACCATAATTTTGGTACATATATGGAATTTTCAGCATGTGATATCGGTAGCTCAAATTTTGCAGGCCTACCATCGATATCAGGTGTGCTTCGGCAGGGCAGTGAACTCCGGATCATGTGCATGGTCAGCGGGAGTCCTAACCGCTGTGTCACCTGAAGATCCTGGATGAAGCGAATGAATTTTGTTGAGAATTCTGTACATTTTCATAAATGTTGTCCAAAATAAAGCTATTTTACTAATATTGTCATTATTATTATTTCTAAACATGACAAGTGAACTTTTTGGGCAGAAATAAACAAAGATAAGTTTGTTATCGTTTCCTTGACTACGGCTTTTGTTGCTTTCTTTTCATAAAATTAGTTCTATTGTTGGTCGGTTCAATATATTTTAATCCTTATTTATTTACTTGTGAATAGAAATGTAGAAGAAAAAGTTATCAAAAAAATATGTTTACTAATGACCTCATACTTTGCCTATATTGAAAATAAATCTATTTTTGAAGGCTAAATCGGTTTATTTATTATTATCATTCGCTTAGGCCTTGAACAGCACATCTTCTCATTTCATCCTGTTCACTGCGGTCATCTTTATCTGGCTTCACAATTATCCAGAAGCTCTCATCTCCTCCATATCACCCTACAACCATCACTGAACTCATTGTTTTCCATTCGTATTCCACTCGAGGGTATGCTTGGCGCGCGATGTCCCCCAATGGTCTCCTCGACATTTATCCGATTCATCTCCATTTTCTTTGGCAAATTTGTTAGGCTTTGGGTTGTTGGTTGGTTCATTGCCGGAATTCCCTCTGGTTAATCCTTTCTGGCCTTCTGATCTTAATTATGGACAGAGTTAACTCAGATCTTGATAAAAGTCTGCATTAGCCTTTTCTGAAATTGTTTTGTGACCTGCCAGGTCTCTGAAGCATATAGAAGAGCTGATTGACTTGACATTGCTGTTGAAAATCCGAATTTCTTCCTTTCTGTTGAGCTCAGTAGATTTCCAGGTTGATTTCATAACAATGAATGCATATCTTGCTTTTCCGATCTACCTGTTGATATTCACCTCTATACCGTCTGTAGTTGAGACGATGCGACTCAAATAAACGAAAGTAGTGGCTTCCTTCAAATTTACCTCGTTGATGTTGGCTGATATTCGTTGTTAGTGTTTGATTATATTCATCACCTCCGTCTTCTATATATTCACTCGAATTCCTGCCTTCTCTGCCTGTCTCTTCTCCAAACTTGTTGGTTTTCGCCTATAGGTCATCGAGTTGGTATGACATTAGACATAAATCATCCACGAAATCCAGAACTTCTACAGTTTTCTTATCTGTCAAACGTATTCCTGTCTTCTCGCTCCCTATGTAAGGTAATCTGCATAATCCAATTAAGATTATCATCGGCAGACAGCCTTGTCTTAACCCTGTCTTCACTTCAAAAGCTTCATTGAGTTTTCCATGAATGAACAGCCAGATGCTCGATCTTATACAACCAATCAAATTATTTATTTAATAGCTTAACTTCCCAAGTACATATATATGTTTCGATACAAGAAAATTAAATTGTTCTCACCAGCTTGGAACAGTTTGTCTTCTAAGAAGTGAAGTGCCGCTTTTGATTGATCAGAAGTGTTCATAGTCGGTATTAGATATCTAATTTTCAGAATAGTTACTTATTGCCTTTCTGAGTCAAACACCAGCCGCCATATTCTTATTCTTATTATTGTTATTATTACTATTATCTCCTGTCATATCGATATATTTGGTACCTTGTTGAGTAAAACAGTTTGTGAGAACATTTCAGGAATAAGAAGTTAAGGACTGGAAGTAAAGGAATGGAAATCGAATTCGAATTTTGGATGGCTTACTGCGCACTAACGAGAAAAGTCAGTGATAACTGAGATAACCCCTAATTTTCTGTGTGATCTTTGGTTCAGTGAATGAAACTTTGACTCATGATATAGAAACGACTTTCTGAGATGGATGGAGCCTTCATTGTCCTTCTAGACAACATCTTCAGCATCAGATCCAATGGTAATGAACCTGACTGCAGGACTTAGTGACGTAGGTTTGAATCCCCGAGGCTATGTCACTGACTTCGAGGTCGGATATACACCTTACTGACGAGTGAAGACAAGCAGAAAACTTAGGTCTGTGGCTCCCTCTCGATCGCTTGCAGCCACATAACATCATTTCAGTGTGGACCAAGATGACAAGTCACGTAACCAGGTGATCACAGTGCACATGTGACTGTATATTACTTTGTTGTGTGGAATAGCAATAGAAACAGCTGTAACATTTCTAACACTTTGCTTTCTTTTTTGTGTTTTCGGTGTACGAATAGTTTTCAATTCGGTTGTATTGTAGCCGCATAACAATGGTCTTCCTAGTTCGCAACCAATGAGAACACTTTCCACCTCCAGACTCATTCTACTTTGTTAACTCAGTCAAAAGTAGATAAGCATCCTGCTCATGTCAGCTCCAACTCTATTTACCAATTCACCTGAACTTGCGGCAGCAGGTACACAGGAAGGGCTGAGAGAAGAGAGTCTCCTTATTAAAGGCAGGAAGGTGTTCTCAAGTGCAATTGCCAGACACCTAATTGACATGGGACATAAAGTAAAAATTAGTCAGGTTTTGAAAATAATCAATATACAAAGAAAACCATGGTTACTCCAGTTAACAGAAGCCATTACTGTCAAAAGACTTTGACCCAATGTGTGTTTATACAAAAAGCTAGCGTGATTAACCTCTCACTACCTTGATAACCGTAATTTGCTTCGTTCGTGTACTTCTGTATAGCACCATACTTAGTTTTGATTTTCACCTGCTGAGCTGAACTCACTGTTAAGTTTCCAAATTTATTTAATGGTTTTTCTGTGTAGCAAGTTTACTTTGCTATTCACCCCTACCCTCCTGAAATCTCCATCATAATATGCATAAATTCACTATGTTATTCTATCTTATATTTCGCCTCTAGTCAGTCCTTGTTTCCATGCCGAACCAGAACTCTACCCGTCTCTTGTCTTTACCATTATACCATAAACAGTTAGTCTTTTCACACTGAATAATTCATGTTTTGTTTTGCAGGGATTTCAGAGGTTACAGGATTTCATCATGAGATAACATAGCTTAGAGGAGCACTGGAAAATCAGTGCTGGAGAACTGGACATCAGTTTCATTCCAGTTTGGGACTCTTCAGTGGTTCGCATTCAATACTAGGGTTCGAACCCAGTTCCAACCAGTTACAAGGAGAGCTCGCAAACGATTTTGACACTAGGATTCCGTGAGATGGCCAAATCATGAATTCTAACTTCTACCACTTCAATCCCTGTAAACCAGTACTTGTATATCAATCTGGCCCCATTTAGTTAGTAATTTCCCTGGGTTCTAGTGGGAAGTCCTGCCCAGTGGGGTACGGCAAGTCGGGTTTCAAGACAAATACTCACCCCTAGTGACATTGGCTAGTATCACTCATGTTATATTGGGAATTGGCTGGCCACTGGTCTACGAGCTCGCCCTGACACCGGAAGGTCATGGGTTCGAACCTCAAGTGGTGGGTGAGCACCATTGAAGAGTCCCAAACTAGACTGACGAAACATACGTCCTGCATTCCCAGGTTTTCGATGGGTTCTTTAACTGAATAATTCGCCTACCTACATTATTATTGGAATTACACTGCTCATACTTTCTATCTATAAGTCGAAGTCATTGAAGAAAAAAGTGCCTTCAAAGTTCTTGTAACTTATGATTTGATTTTGTTTAGGATGTAGGTAGTTAAAGTGAAACCACGAGAAAAAACGAGCTCGTATTATCCTGACTGCAAATATGTGTTCTTTCTTTCTTTATTCAAACTAATGAAGGGAACCGATTGTGTGCAACCAGTCAGTTGGAAGGAACCTGAATATATACATATGTACATCTCAGTAATAGGTGAAGCACATCACCATATATGGTTGCAGCATACCAAACTTACAATCAATTATTCAAGGGGAAAAAGAAGACGTATTACCCACTCTTTCTTTCCGAATTTCCCACATATTTCTTTGACTATCACAGCGAGAAAAGAAAGAAACAAGAAGTTCAACTAGTCTTCTTGTTTCAATTTTTCTTCCTGTTTCTAATATCCAAATGCATATTTCCCACGATTGTCATAGTAACATGCGTGGGTTTCTGTCGTATTTTGAGGCACACAAAGACACAAACAAACAAATATGCTTACACTTTCAAGGCCCGGCACACACACATAAAAAAAGAGTCAGTGTGTTGTGTTCTGCCTTCCACATGTCAAATTAATGACAGTTATGAAATGTATATAATACTTGAAACAGGAATGGTTACCAATATGGTAATGTGTGTCTATTAACTAGACCAACACCATTTATCTATCTCACAAAGGTAAACACTCCACACCTACCTTACCATCGTAGAATTATTCGCCGTCAATCTAATTTTCCTTGATATTCTTCCATCATTCAAAAAGCAGAACAGTTTAGGTTTTTTATAGACATTAAATGGTTTATCCGTCCATCAAAGGATTTTTATTAAAACACAGTGAAGAGAAGGACATTGACATAATTGATGTGTGCTGAATTCATCACTATTAGTTCGTTTGCTTGGATACAGTAAATTCACTCTGGTAATATATATCTCTACTTAGACTTTTTTCCCTTTTACTAATAACAGTGCGAGTATGTCTGCTTTGCCCCTTAAATTTGGGATGGAATTCAGAGGGTAGCAAAATGAACAACCGCACGACGGATGTTCAAGATGATCCTGGACTGCATGCCTAACCGAGCTTTATTTCCCTAGGTATAAAGAGTCCAAGACTGCCGCGGGGAGAAAGAGATGTTCTTTCTGCTTCTTACTTTTCAAAAGCTTCACCAGTTGATGAGCAGATCTTTTTCTCTTAAAGGACAGTTTTCCACGACTTCTTTTAGTCATCTAATAACAATCTGAAGTACAGTCTCGATGATGAGTCATTCAGCTTGATGACTACACTGGGAACTTGACAGTATACTGTCACAGTGAACAACAAAAACAGGTAGGTCAGAATTTAAACATAAGTTTCGATTGACGGCCTGCTTAGAACTTGGGCTACCAAAAACTTCCGTCTCTCTACTGCAGAGATTTTCTTCCGTTCGGTTTGTTTTAATCGATTAAGATATGATTTCTAATGGTATTATCTACTCTTGTTCGTATTTAAAATATTTACAAGTTTCTGATTCTCAAGTTCCCACTAAACTTGACGAAAGGCCTGATTGTGGATGGCAACGTGTTCCAATACATGAGATAATTGTTTTTCAGTTATATCCTTGGGTCTCAAAATGTACTTCTGAACATCTTACAGTTGGCTTTCAACTAGATCGATATCGTGGATTTCTTCAAGGAAACAAAGCAGATATATCATAATGGAATGGTTTTGTTTCAGCTTAGAGACCATTGTGTCACAGGATATCCTGACTTGAAGATATTGTACCAAAGGGCAATGTCATGCAATGAACTCCTCTGGAAATTCCGTACATTATATAAATACTGTCCAGAATAAAGATATTTTATTTTTTATTATAGCTTGATTCAACACCGTATTTTTGGTACAAGTATGGAATTTTCAGTGTGTGATATCAGTAGCCCAAGTCTTGCAAGCCAACCATTGCATATCAGGTGTGCATTGGAAGAGGATTGGACCCCAGACCATGTGCATGGTAGGCGAGATTCCTAACCGCTGTTTCATGCCTTAACACACTTTTCACATAAAATGTGTGCCTGGCAAATAAGATATTGTAGAGGTTTTATACTTAGTCGTCCTAACATACAAGGAGAAAGTTGGGTACAAAGAGGATGCTCTGGCTGCGATAGCACAATATTTTCTAATTACTAGTATGAATTCAAGTGTTTATCTACAACAGTATTAGTGACACCCCACTGACCATACTGACAGCTTTTTGTGACCTTCGCATTGTAACAGAGTCTTTTTTATTTAGCTCCGGAAAGACTAAGGTAGGAGTAGCAATAAAGAAGAATAGGTGGAATACGAGAATTAAAATATTATAACAGTAGAGATTGAGTGATACCACATTGTCTTAACTTCCTTGACTGACTGGCTGGTTTCAACATAGAACTTTGCACCGATGTACACCACTTCGAGTCGCCACACTTAACTCAGCATACAAAACTAGAAAAGAAGAATAAACTAAAAAGAAACGCGAAATAGAGACAGTAAACAGAGATATGAGGAAAAAAGAATAGTAATATTGAAGAGCAGTATAGTTTTAATGGGTATTATAAGTCACAAGGAGTGGATGCATCTGCACCAGCCATTGAGAACGATTTTGAGCCATATTACCAATTGTCTCCAGACATTTGTTTTTACCGTTCCGAGGACCCCAACCAGGAAGCCAGTCTACACCTCCCTATGTGGCTGGCTTAAACTAACTGTCGTGGATTTCACTGACTGATGAAGCCATGTTTTGGTTCGACCACCACTGGCTCTTTTCCAACGTGACCACATGTCAACTATCACTGCCCGTCGAGTAAGGGGATGGCTAAACACGAATGCGTAACACATATCCTAACCATCTCAGTTGATGTAGCTTCACAGCCTCGTCGATTGATTTCCACTATGTACCTAGCACTCGACACCTAACCTCAATACTGCTCACTCTAACTTAACTTCCTTATGTAGAATGAGTTAAACGAAATATCTTTCTAGTCACTAACATACTGTGTGAAGACCAGGAAGGATGACAGGAGATACACAATCCAAGATATTTAAATTTTGAGTTATTTTCAACTTCAGCGCCATCTATGATACTGAAATCATTAGAACGAACTACTTCATGATGTAAATGGCGCTTGAGTCTGAAAGTGAAACTGATAACCTGACCTATGGATGGATTCAGCTTTAGGCCATTATTTGACAAGGATATCTTACTGAATAATATAAATTTGGAAATTATTCTCTTTACTGTAAGCAACATGAAAAATATTTCCCTACTTATAAACTAAAGACTTTTGTCGGAAAGAATAAAACCTCGCTTAACCTTGACCTTACTGTTCATATTCACCCAAATATATATACAAACACCTACTGATCAGAATACTTATTTGTTTTTTCTATTTACCAGTGACAACAATTATTGATTTTAATCGCTTGCGCGGTTAAATCAGATTTTGTTTAAAAATAGGCAAGGAAGCTTGGAAAGGAAAATAAAAGTGTTCTCGACGATTTTCACTGAAATAACGAGAAGTGAGATAATAGATAAGGTTATAAGAGTTAGGCAATCAACAAATAAAATAACTTTCAGTTTGCTGAGAAATACATCAAGGTGGAATTTCCACCGTAGACTGCCGTGAAGACAACATGATCTGGTCTACTTGATGCAATAATTTTGATATGGTGGTCTATGTCCAACCTGGAAATGAACCAATCAGCATAAACCAACGTAAGTGATTAATGTCCGGTCTAGAAATAAACCAATCAGAATTGGTCTACGTGAAATAACACCCACTAATTCATTAATGGGGATTATAGACTAAGTGATATATTCTCGCTGATTTTGTAAACTATACGTTACTGTATGAAGTACACCGTCACTTCCCATCTCGTCTTTGGTGCGCTCTGGCTTAAGTAGAGCGGTTTGAGAGATCCGTTAGCTGTTTTGTATGTAGTTGGCGTAGATAAGGGATATTCGTGATCAGCGCGTCTGTGTCACCAGCTCGGAATCCCTGTTTCAACTTAACGTTTCGCAAAGTGTAATAAATCGATATTAAGAATATCAGCATTACGTCAATACTCGCTGATATGAATCATATGCACCCACTTATATCAATCAGCCGCATATGTTTATGACCTGTAGTATTTCCAGGCTTTTGGGTTTCGCTGGGATTTCGATTAAGTTCACCGCAGATTTCGTTACGAACCGACATCGTCTGTGGAACCATCAGCAAGCAAAGCATGCTGCTAGACAGTTTTTCCTTTCGTAGTTTGGGTTCGCTTGCTGGTGACGTCATGAGTGCGCACTGTTGAAAAGTCGCAAGTCAGGACGAAACAGCCGTTTAGCAGTGCCTCTTGGTTTTTAATGACTCTCTGACTGATGTATCGGTGCATGATGAGAAATACACTGGAACTTTAGTTTTTTTATTGTTTATGTTAATGATGTTCAACTAAACCTACACAACCTAGATTTCGTTTTTTTGCACCACTGTGAGTCAATGGTACAGTAGTAAAAAACGTGGTCCGGGGTTCGATCCCTGGTCAATGCACTCCTAAACCACGCTTAGCCGGTAGTAAGCTCAGTAAAGAATGAAGATGTGGAGTGAGGCCAGCAACTACACTCCGTAAACAAAAATCCCCAGAAACTCAACCAGGCAATTTACACCTCCCGACACGTCTTAAACTAGCTATTAGCCCTCTACCAGCCTAATCCTATGTCAGTTAACACTGCTCGTCTAGGGAAGCGATAACTAGGCATGCGTAACACATGTCCTGGCCATCTCAATCGACGTAGCTTCGACTGATTTTCCCTCCTCACCTAACCCTCAATGCCAACTCAAATATTACTCACTGTATTATACCACCGAACACGAATGATAGGGCGCAGACACCTACAATGAAAGAAAGCTAGTCTTTTCATGTCTTCCACTTTTAGTGACAATGCTTCATATCATCCGCATATTCTAAGTTAACAAGACTGTTTTCTGGTGTCATGAAACGTAGAATTGCCTAACAAGCACCAACAGCTTTAAAGTCTGTCAAATTCACTGAAAGTGATTATTCTTACTTTGCAGAGAGAGAGAGAGAGAGAGTGGGGGGAGGAAACAAACTAACTCCTAAACTGATCTATTTTCAATCTATTTAAGTTTGAAGTATATAATTAATAGAAGTGAAATGTCTCTTATAATAAAAATAACCACTCAGTCTTAATCAATACCTGTGATTACGTCATGCAATTTCGATTAGGCCTAAATAAGAAAATATTAAACCAAAAAAAGAGAGACAACTAAAAACTATTCACCACAGGGAATTCTAAACAAAAACATGAAAGAAAAAGAAGACTGTCTGCTAAGAGGTTGACAGTAGTCGCAATTATTGATTATTCAGATGAAGATGGACTTTAGTCAGTCAGTCAGTCAGTCAACTAATATCTTAAAATCAACAGAAATCCTCAGACAGGGTCTTTTTTCCTCTCTTTTTGCTTTTCCACTAAATGTTTTATTTTTCAAAAACTAGAATTTGGTTTTCTCTGACTTTTCATCTTAGAATTTCAGTTGATTAGTATTTATTTCATTTGCAGTTAGCGTATGTGTGGAATTTCCTTGGTTTATTGTACTTGAAATCATTCAAACTACAGTTCTGCCTGTCTTGTGAAATAGGGATGCCAAGCTGAGACGCAACAATTACGAGTAACGCTTGTCTACACTAACAACGTGTACAACAGCTAACCGATTTCCCTATCATCTCTACTTAAGCCACAGCACACGAAAGACGAAGCGGGAAGTGACGGTGTATTTTACACAGTAACGTAAAGTTTACAAAATCACCAAGAATATATCACTTAGTCTATAGTTATGTTCAATAAAATTAGTGGGTGTTATTTTATGTAGGCCAATTCTGATTGGTTTATTTCTAGACTGGACATTGATTACCATATCAAATAATAGAATACTCATTGGCTGTGACTTCAGTTTAGTGTTTGATTTCAACGACCGGAAAAGATACCCTTATTTAGAACATGAATGGCAGAATTCAGTCGGCAATAATACGCTAAGGAGACACTTCCTATTGACAAATTAGTGTTTGCATTGCAGTCCTACATGTGATCAATGATGAATACGAATATATAGGAGTTGATGTCTCTGGGTGTAACACTGGATAAAGCGATTTGAATCACCAAGGGGGAGATGAGGTCCTTCAATGTTGCAGATATATATTGCTGTTGAGTGCTAACAAAAACGAGACCTAATACTACGGTTGCCTGTAAGTTATCTCCAACAACCTAAAAATAGTTATATGAACAGACTACTTTACCGAATAGATTCGGGGGGAAACTTAATGATTTGAGAAAATGTAATGAACTGTGTACCACTCGTCTCTTTTTCTGATCATATTCGATATGTTCATTTGATATAACATACAGTGAGTTTTTACCTTTGAGTTCTGAGTGGAACAAAGGGTTTCATGTTTGACCATTGAAGTTTGAGTAGCAGCGGTGTTGTTTCATTTTTTACTTGGTGAGGGGGCTGCTAATCTCACACCCAATCTTCATTCTTTACCAGGCTTACTGCCGGCTAAAAGAGGTCTAGTGATTCATCGGCCGGAGATCGAGCCTCGGACCACGTGAAGCATGGTTCGCAAGCATCCTACCGCTGAATAACTGACGTACGACGACTGATACAGTGTAAATAACTGGACGACTTCTCAAACACAGCTTAACTCCCACAATCTTGTCACGTTGTAATCACAGTGTGGTGAGAGCTGTCTGTAAGCCAAAATTGTAGACAACAATTTACGTCAATGTTACATCCCGAATCGGAGTCATGAGAAAAAGCAATAACAAAGCTTAACCTTGAGGAACTCACCAACCAATCACAGCAGAATTAACGTGTGCAAATACGATTCGCAGATAAATGGATTAACCTTTTAAGAAACGGTCACAAGCAGTACACAGAATAACCTTCAGCAAGAAAACAACCAATCAGAAGACGTTGCTTCTCCTCTGACAATAATGTACATAAAAATACATAAATATCTCTTGATTTTCTCAATAAATGATCTGTTGCCTGACCCTTATCTTCTGTCGTTACAACATGACTTACTGAAGTTATTTCATCACAGTCTATTTCCATTCTATTTCCTATCTTAACTGCCCCTAACTTTCTTCTCATTCAACTGATTAGTTAGCCTAAAATCTGACCAATTACTAAAGGGACATTTATACTAAATATTTAAACAGTTCATTTACGTTGATGTTCCTAAAGTTTGTGCTTATGAAATCACTATCAAACACATGAAATCAAAATTAAGCATCATCTACACTGGGTTAATCGGGAATTGCAGTGAAGAATAAAAACAGTACTATAGGCTAACGCTATTTAGAGTGAATCATAAAGTCGGGTTAATACACTGATACAACTATGAGTAATAAATTGTTCTTCGAACGGCATCTGTTTATAAATTCCGCATCACTATGTAAGTTAACTCGAATGATTCATCTCATGCAGAAATTAAGAACTACTCTACAAGGAATCGAACTCAGGACTCTTAAGTTACGAGATGAGCCTGTTAACTATTCAGCCACTTGCGACGGCATCTAAACAGCCCCTGACTTCTAAATTCTGTAAATTCTGTCGCGTCCCTACAAACTAACAAATGAAAACTAATAGGCAGCTATATTCTACCAAAGTGCTGAAATTCTTACCCTACATAGATTTTACTCTCAATTATTTAATTTTATTACGCGGACATTAACCCCGCCTATCTAATAAAATTTCATTCACCGCCTCCACACTGATATCTCGTTCCGCTTTCAGCGTTAATCTGTAAGTGTCACTTTCGGTTTTCTTTCTTTGTAAAAATCACATGCATTCCGCATGTTGACGGTAGTAGGTATAATCACCGACACAGTGAAACTGAAAACAGAAGAACAAACAAAGAAACAAACAAGCACCGATCGCTTTCATGGATACACTAAAGCAATCACACTGTCTCCTGTCAATTCACCGTTAATTTCGCGCATTATCATTATTGTTATTATTATTATTACTGCTTATTTCACACGCTTCGCAGGGAATGTATATTCCGCCCATTTTTCAAAATCAGAAGGTGGTGTAATGTCTTAAAATGAAGTTTCTAAAGAATGAATTTTTTAATTATAGCTTGATTCCACATCGTATTTTTGGTACAAATATGGAATTTTCAGCATGTGATATCGGTAGCCCAAATTTTGCAAGCCAACCACTGATATCAGGTATGCGTCGGTAGGGGACCGAACCCTGGACCATGTGCGTGGTAGGCGATAGTATCAACCGCTGTTCTACAGACGCACCGTCTTTTCTGAGAGATTTATGAAGTCTCATTGGAAATATTACAATTCCTTATCTCTGTTTCCAGTGGAGAATAAAGCTTCATATTTTAGTTTTGAAGTTTCACTAGCAGTGGTGTTTATTTTTTACGAGGTGCAATTGCTAGTCTCACTCCCAAGCTTCCGTCTCTTCTGGGCTTACTACTGGTCAAGCGAACTTGAGGTGTTCATTGGCCGAGAATCGAAGCTGGACCACATGATCCACAGAAGCACTTCCTCATCCTAACAAGACAGTATATACCACTTATAGATATAAGTAGCTCAAGATTAGTTACAGGATTTCATCACCAGAAGTATGCACCCACCGGGGCTCGTACTGATGAAGAGTCCCAAACTAGGACGAAACAGCTGTCCAGTACTCCCAGGTTTTCCAATGGTTCTCTAACCAATGTCAGCTCATGATGAAATCTTGTAACCAATCAACCAAATCCCTACAAACCAATACTTGAATAGCTCAAGATTAGTTAAATCAAACAGTTGTCCTTACCATACACTTTGCTTTACTGATTATCATTTATATAATAAAGCAGATCAAATATTGTGATCTCCACAATAATTTCGGTTTTCAAACAAAACTGTGTAAAATTCTAACTTTAAATTAATTCAACTGTTGGTCAGCCTTGTAAAGTTGACTTATTTGATGGTTTAGTCATTCGATCGGCACTGTAATTCACGCAAGCTTAGTAATTTAGGTGATTTTCGAAGGAAGATTAACACAAATTACCATTCATTTTTACCTCTGTTCCATTTGCTTTAACATTGTGTGAATGATTACAGTACACTGGGCTAAGTGGGTTCCCTATTACGACTAAATACTGAAGACTGAAGACAACTAGATACTAAGGCGTTACGTTATTTAATTGATGTTGAAGTGCGAATTGAGCCTTTCATGCTATTTTGGAGTCGTTTACAGAATGCATCTACAATCCCAGTGTCTAGTGTATTTCCCACTGAGCCACATACCCAGTGTCCATCGATTCAAACGCCTACACATCGGACTACTGCATTACAAGAGCCACATTTTGTGCAATGATTACCACTTGTTATTGACTGAAATTCAGAATTAGTCATTGGATGATTGCATTTGTCACATTGGATTTCAGTACGGACGCTTTAATTGTCGATTATCTTGCAATGAAATTCCTACGAGAATCTACTTCATAATAACGAAGTTTAATAGAATGATACTCCTTCCATTTGAATCAATGAGAAAATCAATATTATTCAGTTCTCAAAACTAATGAGTAAGGATAAAGGGTTTATTTACTGATCAATCTTGATCTTAACTGATGATTTCACTTTTTGAATGTTCGTCACAGACGAAAATCATTTCATTGGATGACTAAAAACCATCAGGAAGCACTAAGTTGCAGTGCAATCCCACGATACCAATGAAGACCGAAGTTGGGATATTCAGGTTATGAGACCAAGCTAGTTAACCATTCAGCCCTTTAAGGCGGTTGAGCATTCAGTGACCCCGGAATTTTAACTTGGTTATTTCGTGATATGACGTCAGCGTGAACCAGTGCTTTCGATTGAACATTCACTTCACCTTGACTCCCTAATGCAGTTTCAGAAAATCCATCCACTAATCATCAGAGGGCTGGAGATTGTGGGACTTGTGGTGTTTTGGATTGATTTCATCTGTTAAATCTTCATCATGGCCTGATTAAAACTTGTCGCATATCATTTCTCTTGTTCAGTTCTACCTTTTTTTATTCCTAAACGTTCCCAGTGGAACATAGAACTTCAAGCTAGAGGATTGAAGTTTCAGTAGCAGTGATATTTTTTTTACAGGATGGGGTTGCTAGCCTCATGTCCAACTTTCCCTCTTTACTAGTCTTACTACTGGCTTGCTGAGGTAAAGGAATGCGTCCATGGCCGGGGATAGAACCCCGAACCACATCTGTAGTCGGCGAGCACTCTACGGCTTTGCCACCGACATATAATTTCATCTTAAACTGTTAAAATATCTTTAATGGTGTTTTCTCCTCTTGCAAGTACTTAAATATTTAGAACCTACTGATTCTCCAGTTGCTACTAAACTTGAGAGAAAGTATAATCATGGGTGGAAGGGGGATGAAATGTATTTAAATACATGGGATAACTGTTCCCGAGTTATTTCCTTGCTTCTGAAAATATACAACTGAGCATCGTACAATAGATTTTCAACCAAATATCGTGAATCTTTCAAAGGAGGCAAAAACGAAATATCCTAATGGATTGGTTAGCGCTTCAGGTCAGTTAATATCTTGTATTTGAAGATCCTGTACGAAGGAGAAATATCATACAATAAATTCCGCTGAAAATTCTGTATGCTTTATGAACACTGCCCAGAATGAAGCCACAATAATTTTCACCACTGTGATTATTCAAGAGTCCTAAAACAGAATGAAACAGCTGTTAAGTGGTTCTCCCTGGTTGTTTTGCAATGATCTCTGTCTCTGATATAAGGATAGAACTTGTGCACTGTAGAGGGGTATGATTCCTTCGTGGGCAAAATTTATTTTGACAAAGTATTATATACTGATGACCACTTTTCGAATACAATTCACTGCTGCTCATAATCATATCAAGTTACTCACACAAATTTCTAGCTTCGTTCTTACTAAAGCAGGAATTACAGTGGAATTAAAACCTACAAACTCACTCAGGCAGGACAAGCTCTGTAGGTTAAAGGACCCTGTTGGTGGTCAACTACATAGGTCAAACTAGTAGATCGAGGGTAGCCAGATTATAAGATATGAATTTAACTAAGGCTAGAATGATTGACCCCGAGAAGATAAGTAATTTAGAAAAAAGCTCAGCAGTTGCATTGCATGCATAAACACACAACCACACAATACGGTGGAATAGAGTGTAAAATCCAAAAAGTAACATAAATAGATGTAGAGAGAGAGTCTGATTCCTGAAACCTTGTTCATTGAGTCTACACCCAACACGTGCAATAGGAATGACCCGTAACTCATACCAGAAATATGGAAAATACTACCAGCATTCAAGCCAAGAGATGAAAAATAATGATGGAATTATATAAAAGAAGTTAGAAAATTGTGTGAGCGACTTGATATGATTATGAGCGTCAGTAAACTGTGCTTGAAACGTGATCATTAGTAAATATTACTTAGTGTATAACACTATGAGACTTTAGCAAAATAAATTTTACCCACAATGGATATCTGTCTCGGTTCAATTTATGTTGGTTCATGACGTATATCTAACATGTGAAATGAATCCCGAATCCCTAAATCAATTATTAGTGGGGTGTTTTGGACTGGCAGTAGGGTTGACAGGTGGTGGTAATAGACGGGAATTAAGTTACTTATGTGCATAAACAATTCCAACCAGAAACTGACTTCCTGCTTCGACTATACATAAATCTATCCTGACCATTCTTATTTATTTATTTATTTAGCTATCTATCTATCTATATCTAATGTAGACAGATTAATGAATCATCACTTGCGAATAACTCTGATAAGTATAAAATATAACATATTTAATCACGCAGATAAACAGAGACAACCAAATAGTCAGACGTTGTTGCCCTCGGAAATTCATATAAGAGCAACACATATATACATATATATCATCGTGTTCTACTGTCAAAGATACTAGATACCCTAGTTTGATTAAAAAAAAGCAGCAGTACTCTGTTCTTTCCTATCCCAAAGTATCGATATACAGTTTGATGTCTCAAGGTTTTCATGTTACAAGTTCAGATAAAGGAACAGATAAACGAAAAAAAGAGTTGCGAAGGGGAGGGAGCGAGTGTGTGTTTGTGTATGTGTGTGAAGTGGTAGATTAGAAACAGACGGAAAGTTAAAAGAGAGAAAAAAAGGAAAAAAGTGGTTCTATCCTACCCTGGAGAACAATCAGAATGAAAATAACAAATGGACATCAAAACAAGGATTATATATGATGGGTAAACATATAAAAGATTGCTGACTGAACAAGTCATATATATATAATTGGACTAGGTAATTGATTTTCCTTTAAATAAAGTAAGAAAGAGACAGTTTGTGCAGAATAAGATGGTACCATCATTTATTTCATTGACACCTCATCAACCGTGTAAAGAAATTACTAAGTTTATGTGGAGGAATACACTAGATCGATAATAAAACTGTAAAAGATCTGGATTTCGTGCCTGAATGATTTATGTTTAATGTCACACATACTCAAAGATTTACGCCCGAAAGCCAACAAGTTGGCAGAGGAGGCTAGCAGAGAAGAAAGGACTCCAGATGAACATAGAGAAGACGGAGGTGATCAATACAATCAACCGCCAGTCACTATCAACGGTCGAAATTTGAAGAGGTTAATTCCTTCATTTATCTAGAAAGCATCGTTTCAACTACAGGCACGCCGAACAGATGAGGATGTCAAAATCAGCCAGAATCCGAAAGGCGAGATATACCTTCATCACTCTGAAATCAATTTGGAAATCCCCTGCACTGACTCAACATAAACGACAAGATTCGGATTTTGAACAGTGATGTTAAGTCAGTCAGTTCTTCTGTATAGGTCAGGAACTTGGAGCGTCACAAAAGCATTTCAAACTGGTAGTTGCAGACTTTTATCAGCAGCTTCTTTTGTTGGTTCCATATTGAAGGTCAAATGACCAGAAAGTATTAGCAACAAGAAACTGTAACAGTAAACCAATCAAGGATCTATTGATTTCCCGAAGAAAATGAGGATGGATCGGGTAAATGTTGACGAGACAGTCAAATGACGTCGCGCGTCAAGCCGAAACTCCAGTGGAACGCGAATATGAAACGACAAGTTGGGTGTGTATCCGAGAATGACATGGAGGAGATCGTTTGGGGAGGAGGAGATGGAAGATTATTGATTGTGGGCCTCACTTATGAAGAAGACAGTAGATAAGAGAAGAAAGTGAAGATGTGTTGTTGAAGCCCTTTGCTTCACTCAGAACCCAAGGGAACAGTAATATTGATAATATATAGAAAAAGTTTCAGCACACTTGCAAATATAACATAATACCAGTTGTTAGGAGACTGCAAACTCACGAAATAGTGCTGTAAAATTACGTCTAACTAGTCAGAACTTTTGCTGCAGCTAAGTTGGCTAAGAAGGGAACAGCTCCGATTTTCAAAAAATGCACCAAAAAGTCTACGTCTCAAGGGAACAGACACTTACAATAGTGCTATTGACAGATATCTCATCACAATACATGTCATGAGGTGGACATAACGAAATCGCTTAAAATTGTCAGTGGATAAAATTTGTTAACCGAAGCAACTGCTTTCAAACCCGATTAATGTGTGTATGTGTGTTCAGAAAGAAGCAATTATCAGTCTCTTCTTGCCCTTATGTAACTTGATGTCTTTATTCTCTCTTTCATTTGATTACACAATCTTTGGCTTTAACCTATGTTGTCTTTGATATGGTGTCACTTTGCTTGTCTCTTGTTCGTATGATTTGAGTTGAACTCGCCACATTCTTACTCAGTTTATTACGTAACTCCCTTACCAATGTATGGAAACCCTTATTCTCATTCGAACTTGAACTCTCTTGGTAAAAGATATATAAGTGTAATTTTCTGAGCACTGTTTATTAAGATTATAGTCTCCTGTTAACTGACATCATGTTACATTTGGAAGCTGTACACAGTTGGTGAGAATCCAATGATGGTACCATCTTATTCTGCGCAAACCAACGTTGTTCTTGCTTTATTTAAATTCATAAAGGGGATTAAGTGTATGTTGTCTTGGTTATATTACTATTTATATATTCTTCATTGATTAGCTTATTTGTTTCTAATTGACCTGATTTTCTTGATCGATCGACTTAACGAGTCAAGGTTAAAATTGTAGTTATTATAATTGAGACAGAGTGACCTTAAAGTTGAATTCGGTTATTTTATTCTGCTATAATTGGATGCTTAGATAATAAAATTATCCCACAAATTTCTATAACCAATTTGAACGCACTAGTCGAAATATTGATTAATCGATTGTTTCATATCATCGATCAGCTGATTTGGTTCATTTTGTTGCTTACTTATACTCAAGTTCGGTGTACCACTAGAGATTATTTCAATCAATTGTTGGGGTGCAGAGGTTCCATTGGTTACAGGTTTGATTACGAGTCGACATCAGTTTGCGAACCAGTGGAAGACCAGGGTGTACTGGATAGCTATTTACTCCTAGTTTGAGACTGTCTACGATTATGAATCCAGCAGGATTCAGACGAGCTCGTAGACCATTCAGCCATTCAGTCCAAGAAGTTTGTCTAGTGAGTAACGCTTTGATGTTTGAAACCATGCCTACTGGGTTCGACACTTAGTGGGAACACAGCCACTGACTCAATGGGGAACGAAGGTACATCCAGCTGACCATGATTCCCAAATAGGATGAAATGCGCATCATGTTGGATTCTACTGCTAGTCACTATCTACCGAATTACCTCGAGGTTAAATCATCAAACATCATCGAAGCATCCACACAAGGAGCCAACATGCCAAATGAGGCCGAGAACTTCGATTCAGTCAACCAACGGTAAAGTCCACATTGTCCAAATTATTTTATTTTTATTTATTTTGACCACTTCATCTTTATTTACGTGTTATTCTTGTAAAATTAATTAATTCTATCCCTTTCTACCTTTTAAATGTGTACTGATTTTCTTCGTTAATTATCAACCCATTGATATTTTGACACTGACTAATTATTGTTAACAAATATATCGCCACTTGTTTGGTAAATTGTTGTGTATTGTAAAAATGCTATATATATTAGAGTAGAGCCAGAGATGAGGATCCAATTGAAAAGTAAATATTTCTTCTCTCAATCTTTCTGTTTTCCAAATGTCTAAATGGGGATATTTTCTATATTGAAAGTCCAGATTGAATTAAAGTTTAAAACATGCTTTAGAATCGTTCATCCGATATATCTGCAGTCACTTTAATGACCTGCCTTTAGAGGTGAGGAAAACTGCCATGTAATGTAGTTGAGTCAACCAAAGGGTCTGCTTCTTTTCCTAATTGCAACAGTAAAGTGTACAGTTATGTAAGGGTTTATATTTTCTTAATCACCATAACCTAACCACTTATGCAAGTCAGCAGCATATATAAGGCGTAGCGCATATGGGCACACGATGTCACTTACAACGTCGAAGATAACAATTTATTATTTTGTCTAAAAGAAATCGAATTCGTAATTTACAGTCCCTATAATTACCTTTTGAAACCTGGATACCATAAGTGATGATCAAGAAAGAAACAGTGGACGAGAATTACATTGATTTTGGGCCGAGCTAATCAGCTGTGTGCTCAGGCGGACTCAGCTGAGAGAGTGAAAGAATTCATCTGGAATTTCGGAATTTGATTCAATGTTATACGGTATTAGTTAATAAGGTAGCCAGAATCTAAATGGTTTGAACTCATTCAGCCTTCTAGGCTGAACCAAACCAAGTATACTGATGACCAGATCACGTCTTCAACAATAATAATAGGTTTATTCCAAACAGTATTTTGATATAAATGTGGGATTTTCAGCATATAGTACAGTAGTGCATCTTATGTTGTCATTATAGGCGCATTTAGATCGATAATAATGTTAAATAAGATTATAAATATAAAATTGGATTAAGTGAAAATATTCACAATAATATATCAATGAAAAAAGAGAGCAGTTCACTCAGTGTTCCACAGTAAGTTGGTAGTTTCCCGCCTTACACTTTCCTCACCACATAAAGTGTGTGTGCCTGCCAATTAAGATATTCTGGAGGTTTTATATGTAGTAGTCCGACCATAAACTCTTTTATAGTTGCTTCCACTACTACCTAGTGAGATGCAATGGGAGAGTTGCATATAAATAGGATTCTAAGGGTTTGACAAGAGAACACTCGCCAATTTCCTCCACAATTGCAAGCATCTATCTACAGTAGTATTAACAAGTTGGTCTAGCAAAAACCCGCTTGTCTTGTTGACAGCTTCTGGTTCCTTTCGTGGTGTAACAAAGTCTTTCTTAAGTAACCCAGGAATATTTAGGCTGGGTAGAAAGCAATAAAGGAGAATAAGTAGAGTAAAAGAATGAACAAACTATAAAGGAGACACTGAGTGATACCAGATTGTCTTAATTTTCTAACGTAGAAACTAACATGAAGTAGGAAGACGAGGAAAGATCAGAGGAAAAAGACAGTCCCATGTAATTTGACATTTGACTCAGTTCGCACTCCAGTGCGATCTATGTTAGTGAAACCTTGTGAAGGAACCAATTCATGTAAGTGCCACTTGTGTTTGAGAGTGAAATCAGCAACCTGACATTTGTAAGGATTAAGCTTAAGACCATTTGAAAAATATCACTGACTAATTTCAGATAAAAAGTTATTCATTTTGGAACAGTCTGACTAAGAGGAAACCGCCGGCATAGGAACAGTCAGATTATCAGCAAAAGTTGGCTTCGTCGAAATGAAGCAGGTGAGTCATGTAATACGAAAGAAAACAGAAAAGGAGTGAAAACAGCTCCTTAACGAACACCCTTTAGGGTAATTGAAGCAGTGGAGGATTTCCCATCGTAAACAGTGTACTGCATTCTCTCAGAAAAAAAATAGGAATACAAACACTCATTAGTCCAGCACTCAGCTTGTGTTTCAGCAAGCTTGTTCAACAAAAAAGGCCCAGGTACAGATTCAGTGGCAGATATGTAATCAAGGAAGACACACCTGTCTGAAGGCACCTCTATCTGAATTAGAGACAATATTATGATATAAGGCAAGAGTGGCATCTAAAATACACCTACTATCTTTATAAGCAAAATGTTTTGGGTCGGTAAAAGCCTTCAATGAACAGTTAAGGTTAACTAAAAATCAGTTTTTCCATTACTTTTATACAAAATTGCTGAGCTTTTGGTAATATGTCTGACTAGCAAGCAAGCAAGCAGGAGAGCATCAGTGATTAGTATCCATCTACTCATTTCAACCAGCTAGTAGTATATAACGACTAGCTAAAAGACACCTTGATGGAATGTAACCACGATTTATACACTTTTCAAACATCTAGTTCCATTTAAAGGCTTATTTGTAATTCGTAAATGTCAATATCGATTACTAATGCACCTTTAATCTCTGTCTTATTATTGTTATATATGTATCTGTAGTCTGATAGAACAGTGTTGTTTTTTTCCCCTCTTATTTTGGACAACTGAAATGTTAAAAATAAAAGCGCCAGCATCATGAAAAACAACACATTGGCTAAGAATGCATTCATCACAAGCGAACAAAGAATTACTTTCCGGCCTATTTTGAATGCCTCACTGCCAACGCCAAAAAAATAGTAGTCTGTTCTCCCTATTTTACCCAGATGAATGTGTTCTATGAAGCGTAAAGAAATTGTGTGAATGTATAAACAATTATTAACTAATCACTTTTGTGACTTGTACTACTGCCAAATAGTATATTCAGTAGTATATTCTTCTAATGTAGCATCTTTCACCAGATTAATACATAGCGAAGTAATGATAGGTCAATTAAGTTATGAAAAGAGAATAAATGAAAATAACTGTGGTTAACGGTATGTAGAAATCATGAAATTAAGACAAAAGAATAAGGAGAATAGGAACGCTATTTTTGGAAAATTGAAGTTTTGGTATTTCTCCAAAAATGTATATGCTATTCTGATTTTTCTTTTTATTCCTTTACATTCCCAGTGAAACATAGAGCTTCAAGGTAGGGGATTGAAGTTTTGGTAGCAGTAGTGTTTATTACTCTTACGGGATGGGATTGCTAACCTCATGACCAACCTTCTCTCCTTATCAGTCTTATTACCGGCCTAACGAGGTAAAGGAGTGCGTCCGTGGCTGGGGAAGGAACCACGAACCACACGCGTGGTTGGCGAGCATTCTACCGCTTTTCCACTGACGCACATACCATTCTGATTAATAAACCATCATTCTACTAATTTCAGTTTCCGACGTTATAGGAAGTTAAATGATGAAGCTGTTGATTCCTGTGACCGTTGTAAAATTCATGTTATAAATGATGTACAAAACAAGTTTTATGTTAAGTCATCTTGGATTAATTCTTTCTTCTGATCTATCTTGGTCTTCCCATGTTTTAGCGATTTCTAAAGTAATATTTCGTATGACTTTTTACATTAAGAGGTTAAGGCACTCAGGAATAACTCAACCAATCCCACCTCCTCCTCTTACAGTTTGTCAACTCGTGCATCTTACCGATTCTTCTTTACTGTTCACATTTATTCTTCCCTGGATTGCTTAAAAAGGCTATCTCATACTTCTTAAAACTCTGAAGACTGTCAGTAGGGCAAGTGAAATCCCACTTGGCAACATCGTTGACATCGTCATTGATAGGCACTCGATTTCATGCAATAAATTTGCCTGAGGGATTTCGTCAGACTGTGAGCATCCACTATACTTAACCACAGCTCCAAACTTGTGTCTCCTCAGGTAAAAAAAAGAAGTCTTTTCAGAAGATTTTATGCACGTACGTCTAAGTACAAACATTCCATGATACCATATTTGGCACGTATTTTATGTGATGAAAATATTGTCAGGGATGAACTAACCAACTAACCTTCTTTGCACTAGTAAATTAACCTTTTTCTCCATCCTTATTTCACCAAAGTTTACTGTTATTATTCTTCTTATATTTATAATCCTCTCACTTATTTTTGTTTATTTTCCCATAATTGTCAACATCATTTAAGCTCTGTAATAATTTTTATTTTTTGTTTTTCCCATCACCATGCTATACGGAGAGAACATTAGATTCAATATTCTATAACACGCTGCTAAGATTTCCATACTCAGTCGACAATATTGTTTGAAACAGACATACTGCTATCATTATTACAGTCATTATTCTCATTTTGTACTTTGCACATTTTTGACTTTATTCCTACTGTAAATATGGAAAAGTCTCTGTGGTTAATTTTATTTATATTTTGAGTAAATTAGATACAATACCGTGATAAGTGCTAAGAATTCCATACTGTATTATAAGTACTGTTTATTTTGGAATAAAGCAGATCAATATTAAAGACGGTTGAGGCGAAAAAATTTTCTTTTTCGACGAATTCATCATCAGCCAGATTGCCATACATTCGTCTGTATTTATAGTAGAAATGGTTGAGAAAGTCCATCTACAAGATCCGATCAGACATCTCAAAAAGAATCAGATCAATGCCATTTGGGCATACCTGAAGAACTGGAAATCCGAAAGATCAAACCAACACTATGTATTCAAAAGAAATACTTCCAACCGTTTTCTCTAAAACATTGTCATCATAAAAAGTCAATCCTCTCAATAATGATTACCTTATTACCTTTCTTTAGTGGTAATAATGACTGGCTTTATTCCCAAACAGTACTTATGATACAGGCTGGAATTCTGACTAAGTGGAACACCACTTGCTCTAATGGCAACCTTTAATAACCTTCGAAATATGACTCAGTCCTTCTTAGATGGAACATTTTCTTAGAAATCAAGAAGATATTGGATGATCAAGAAATTTTGGAGGATAGATATATTCCAAGGTATTTTATTCCTGAACTAGTTTCTGTTTCATTGATTTCTACCCCGCAAGCACCATGTGAACGAATAAGACGGTGAACATCATCTTTATATCTAGAATTTTAGTTAACTGTGTGATATTTAGTAGAGGGATTTAACGTAAGAAAATTTAGCTTAGACCATGGGCTTATATCCTACAAAATGCTATTATGTTTGGAACAGTCAGATTAGGAGAAAAGTGGCAGCGAAACAATCAGATCATTAATGTATTTAACAAAGTTGATTCCTTCCGAAAGAGACAATTCATGTATTTTCAAGCATTGGTTTCGATTGGTTGGAGGGTTTCATCATGAGCTGAGATCAGTTAGAGAACCATTGGGAAACCACCTGGGAGTACTGGACAGCTGTTTCGTCAACCTTGTTTCGGACTCTTCATCAGTACACACCCACCGCCAGAGCTTGAACTCAGGACCTTCTGGTTACAAGGCAAGCCAGCTCATAGAACATTCAGCCACTGGGACCCAATCCAATGGCCAGCCCATCAATTTTATCTTCTGATAATTCATGACATAGAGCGACCACTTCGCAATGTCTTCTTGGATGAGTTTCTGCCTCATCTTCAACCTGATGCACCCTACTGGTCACGACTTCCCACTGGAACCCCAGGTTAATTGCCTGAATAGGGCCAGTCGCTAGTGAGCATCAGATTAATTTTCAAGTATTGGCTTTTTTTTAGGGATTGTGTTTTGATTGGTTGGAGGGTTTCATTATGAGCTGACATCAGTTCATGTAAGATGGAAAAGAAAAGAAAAGGAGTGAGAACAACACTTTGGGGGACTACAGCTTCAGTATGAAAGCAGAGCAGAGGAGGATTTGCATTTATATACAGTATACTGCATTCTTTCAGAGAATCAAGAATGAAACTGGTGAACATTCCAGGAATAATCGGCTGTTGTTAGGGTAAGCTTATTTAACCAAAGATCTCTGGGCTACATACAGATTCAAAATACATCCAGCTACGGAGAAATCAGTTTTAGATCCTAATATTAACTGTCATGAACAAAATGATATGAAGCAGCCTAATGTTCTTGGAGTGAATAGGAAGCCTACTGCCACATAAGAATTCAAATAACAAAGCACTTATAACAACGCAAAATAAATTTTGTTTTGACCAAAGTTTTCAGCACCCATTAGTAACGATAAAATTAAAATAACCACAACACCTAGACACAACTGATAAATAGCATTTCACTCTAAAAATCTAGTTCAAAACCATCAGTCAATATTATTATTGTTCCCTTAGATTCCAAGTGGAAAATACAGCTTAAACAGGACAAATGCACTTTTCCCTGTTTTCTAAGGTCTCATGTAACTGGTCACACAATTGCCTATAGTATCTCATATCCTTCTTCCCAAAAGATCTCCTCAGTGTCACCCCTGAACCCAGGCACAACTCGTCGTTTATCATTCTGGTTCTACTTGAGTGACTACCTGACTCGCGGTTTAATCCAATTATCTTCTCAGAGTGTGGCCGATTCATCTCAATTTTCTTTGGGATATTTTTTCAGCAGTAGGTTCTTGATTGGTTCGTTCGCAGAGTTTCTTGCTGTCAATTCAATCTAGCTATCTAATCTTCACTATGGAAGTAGAGAAGGCAGCTGTGCATGGAAATCTGCAGCAGCCGGTAGGACATACTTCTAGTGACGAGTTGGCCAAGTTTCTTATCCATATAGAAGAACTCACTGACTTAACACTGTGGTTGAAAATCCGAGTTTTGTTCGTTATGCTAAGTGCAAAACCATCATTAGTAGATTAAGGCGACCTGCTTAAAAGCCTCCATCACTATATTGCATGTAATTTCTCTTATTCAGTTTGTTGAAATCTAGTAAAAAATGACCTGTAAGAGTATTATTTACTCTGGCGAGTATTTAAAAAACCTCGCCTAGATTACTAGCTCGCTAGTTTTCGAGCCGATCCCAAACCCGGATATAAAGAAAGGGTTGAGGCGTGGTGCTAGCATCTCCACCGCCAAAACTTAACCAAATTGCTACAGAAACTTCAACTCATAAATATATTAAAAATACTAAAAATATAAACAATAACCTAATTTTTCGCTGGAATCGGGGAAGTGAAATGACGCAGGCTGGTGAAAGCCTTCGGGAAGCCAGTCAGCCGATGTGCCTTCTTTCGATGGAAGCAAAAATAAGGATGGGGACGTGGAATGTTCATCAGAAACTTGGCGGGTCACAAAGAATATTTCCAACAGCCTGTTGCAGACATTTATCAACAACTGTCTTCGTTCTATACTGAAGATCAGATAGCCGGAAAGAATCACAAACAAGAAACTATAGGAACAAACAAAACAAGGACCAGTCGCCCAACAAATATGCAGGAGAAAGTGGAGATGGATTGGACACTTGCTGAGGAGGTCGTTGGGTGACATCGCGCGTCAGGCCAGTGCTCGAGTGGAACCTGTAAGGGAAGCGGCGAGTGGGACGTCCAAGAGTGACATGGAGGAGATCGTGGGAAGTGGAGCTGAAACAGTATGGACTAACATGGATGCAAGTGAAAAGTGCAGAAGAAGACAGAAGCAAGTGGAGACGTGCAGTTGAAGCTCTATGTTTCACTAGGAACCCAAGGGAACAATAATAATAATAAAATAATAATGGTATTTAAAATGTTTATAACCTGCTTATTCACAAGTTTCTACTGAACATGTGAAAAGGCATTATCTTCGATGGCATGATTATCCCAATACATCAGATGACCATTCCTCAATGGTGGTGTCCCTCGTTCACAAAATGTACTTCTGAACTTTTTATAATTATCATTCGACAAAATGTCGTCGAGTACTTCTCGAAAGAGACAAAGAAGAGATAGGATAATGCTGGATTGTGTTGCGCTTCAGGTCAGACAGAACTATATCACACGATCTACTGTCAGTTAGTCTTTTATTTGAAAATCCTGGACGAAGACAGAATATCACGCGATAAACTCCGCTAAGAATTTTACATAGTTCAAAGAGTTATTACCATTATTATTATATTGTGTATATCTAAATAAGGCATGGATGGACCGGAGTAGTTGAGAGATGACTTCTCCTCAAGGTTAGATGAAGATAGAGTGATAGACCCAATTTTGTTGATATAGAATTCATAACGGATTTCAATAAACCAAACACCTACGTGTGACATTTAGAGTAACACGGTTAGGTAAAAGTGCTTTGATAAACAGTTGCCTTGCTATGCTGTGCTGTTTAGTTTATCTTGTGTGTGTGTCTGCAATATGAACTACAACCAACAGACATACTTGTGACAGACTTTTGTGTGCGGCTGTTTAACTGCTGTTGTAATATGCGTGTAACTATCACCACACTGATGTGCAAATATCCGATCATATGATCCCTCGGATTTTGTAAACTAAACATAAATCAATTGGTCTTATACAGTGTTTGATTTATGCTAAGAATGAGGGAGAGAGAGAGTGAGTGAGGAAAAGAGTAGTGTACACACATAGACACATATATAAAGTCAAGCATAATGTCAACTTTATTTATGCATACCATTTTTATGGGTGCATTCAATGTGTTCAAATGACAAGTTATGAAAGAACAGTTGTTCAATGTTTATCACCCAAATCAACTGAAAATTAAGTGTTATTTTTTTTGTCTTTACCCCATGTTTAAAGTTCACTTTGATGAGAACTATTCACTCACTTTTCTAGTTAAGCTTCAAAATTACTAAATGACTCATCCAGAAAAAGAGGATTCTGGTGTTGTTGTTTTTCAATATGATGTTGTTAGAATAATCTAGTGAAATGTACAGATTATCATCGACCTTGACATTTTGAAATTTTGTGGGAATTATAAATAATTTAAAGAATCACTGTGATAGTCAAAGAGTATTGGAAGGACAGAAAGAAGCACTTTTTTGCCTGTGTTTTCTGAGCATGTCTCAAGAAAATTAAGTCTAAAGGGAAGCAAATATTCGCAAAGCGCGATTAATTATCAAACACCATGTGGTGGATATGAGTCATTTAATCAAGATTTCCAAATCCTTCAAAATGTTAAATATACAAACAAGAAGAGCAGATTTACTACAGTTTGTCGTAGTAACTGCAATCAAACGTTTTGAAACAAATTTATACAAACACAAAGAGAGTGGGCAAAGTTCAACAATAGTTTCCCAAGGGACGCGAACGCACGAATGACCTTCAGCCAACCAATCATAAAAATGAGTGACTTTAGCATGAGAAATGTCGTATATTTACAAGAAAATGCATGAAAACACATTTAGCAGGGTATCTTTCACTGACATGACTTAAAAATTCGTCTCAGTTTTAATGAGGAGTATCAGTTGCTAAGTTAGACTAGTTCCTCTACATGAATTCACCGAGGTGACTGTGCAGTCTTCCCCAAAAGCCCTCGGTTGAATTACTGTGGTTTGCAGTAAGAGGATCGACGACCACTTACCAGGAAAATGTGGATAATGAAACAAATAAAAATGAATGAAATCAATTCTAAATCTATTCCTAATCGTAACTTTGACCTTAATCCTGACCCTAACCCTGATCTTAACACATAACCCTAACCCCAATACTTATCTTATCCCTAATCCTAACCCTAATGAGCTATTAAACACATTGTCCAAACAGTGCTGAAAAACGTAATCTGGGTGAAATTTGCTTCTTAGCTGGTGAATAGCTTTGATATTTCAGTTATGATAATGACAGGTGGCGTTAACCAATGACTAGCATGGGTCCAAGGTCATTGCAGCGTTCGCATTCCAGGGACGCTATTGTTAAACTTCGCCAGCGAGTGTAATCAATCTCTCACTCCCTTGGTAATTACATTTTGATTACATTGATTAGTCATCCATATTAGTGATTTCAGCTCACTGAGCATAATTAGCTTTCAGTCGAATGAACCATAACCTACTTTGAGTTGCTATGTAAACTTTATAAGCTAACATCGTTGATGAGATCTGTTCCTTTTTCTGTCTCCACCTCTCTCCCACCACTCGTTTCCTACTTTCAAAGGCGCATGAATTGATGGGAACTTAAACTGAAAATTGTAATACTTATATTTCGGAGGTGCTGATTTTATAATGTTTTCTCTAGTACTGTTCAAACATTGAAGTATGTTATTGTCATTCCTGTATAACCATTTTAATTTCAGGTAGTGGTCTGCAGCTGATGAGAACTAGCGGCGATATCACTTTCTACTGCGCGTTTAGTCCTTCTTTCATTATCAGAATTTATTTAAGGAGCCAAATGTATAAAAATGAAAGAGCACTCAACAGTTGCTTTGCCACAGTTCCAAAACTTCTCATCTGAAGTTAGAATTCAAAGACGACTGAATTTCAACCCAATTAGTGATTGGCTGGTCTGTGATCTAGATTCGTATCCTGAAGGCCGTAAGTTCAATCTCTGGTGGACTTGTGTATGCGAAATATTGAAGGGTTCCAAACTAGGATGAGACAGCTGTCTAGGAATACTCTTTGGTTGTCAGTGATACTCTCCTTGACGAAATCCACAACGATATGGTCTACCTATTTCGTTTTATTGAAATACCTTTGCCAGACTACTAGCCTGAACCAAAAAACATCCTTATAAACTGGAATTAGCGGATTACAAAGCATCCTAATGAAAAACTTGAGATATCATAAAAATACAGATTATTCCCCTCTTGTTATGAATAAACCCCACTATTTTGGGCGAAATTTAAGGCACAACAACACATTGAGTTTTAACGAAGACTACCATGATGTATAACTTTGTGAACTCTGTACTGATGTGACAGGTTTCAATCCTTTTGATAACAAAATAAGTGTTTGCCGGCTTCTATGATCTTACTTACAAGTAGACTGATTAACCGAGGACAGCGTTCACTCTGGATATTTGGAAGAGAAGAATGGAAATCTCCGTTGTTTTTTTTTAATTCCTTCACGTGCCCAGTTGGTAGAGGCTTGAAGTTTCAGTAGCAGTGGTGTTTATTTTCACGGGATAGGGTTGCTAGCTACATGCCCAACCTTCCCTCTACACCAGTTTAACTATTGGCTTGGTGAGGTTTAGGGTTGAGTCAGCCAGGGATCGAACCCCGAACCACATGCGTGGTTGGCGAGCATTCTACCGCTGTGCCACACAATCATTTGGTACAGTACTGAATCTAATTTACTCTATATATATGCACACAGGCTATCTAAACACTATCATGGTTTAGATAAGCAGACGAAAACTTCAGCACAGTTGAAGACTTAGTCGAAAGGAAATAATTTCAGCGTTCATTGGTGACGAAGATGTTTTTTCCGAATTCTACTCAGTTTAACACTACTAGAATTGTATGGACTACTTATGAGTAATATACCCCTGAATGAATGACATTTTTATTCCAATAATGAAACAAGCATAGACAATCAAAACTCGCATCATAAATTAGACAGAATTTAACCAGTCAGTCACCTGCGTCCAAATTCATGGGCTTTAGGTAACAAAGTTCCATGCTGATAATTCATTCAGGTTTGGTTACAGTCTGACGTAAGTTAGAGAACTATTGGAAGAGGCAGCTTTTTCGGGCTTCTTTATTAAACTACACTGCTGCTTTTGACTCTGTTCCTAAGGCACTTATAAAAATCAAGCTGATTTCAGCGCACACTAAGTCCTGGGTCACAAGGTGGCTGTCTTCTTATTTTTCAGGTGGAAAACAGCATACTTTTCTAAATAGAAAGCGCTCCACTTAGTTGCTAACGGAAACTGTTGTGTCTCGTGGTGGTATCCTCTCTCCATTCCTTTTTTCTCTCTTTTTGCATGGCTTACCATATTCTTTCAAAGCTGACCCCATTAAATATGCCGGGAATTTACCCATTTCTGTCCCAGTAGTTTCTGTATTGGGTTGTTCTTATATGAATAGTTTCTTATCTGAAGTTGACAAGTGGTCTCAACTAAGTGGCCTTAAACTGAATCCATCTAAATATGTCAAATAGTTGATTTTAGTTTCAGAAGCGAAAAATGATAATAATAATTTGCTTTATTCCAAAGCAGTACATGTGATACAAATTGGAATTCTCAGCATTTTTACTACAGTATTGCATCCAGTTAGTACATGATCAATAAATAGAATTCTACATAGATTAAGGAGATCTCAGTTCATTATGACAACAATATATTGGCATGCCGGTAGCAAAGCCAACGCTGAACAGTGTTTGAAGGTGTTAGAAAAGTGGGAGCTGTCATATTTACTGGCGTAAGCGAGAGAAAGAAACAAAGCAGCACATAACGGAAAAAAAAGAGAGAGGAAAGGAAAAGAAAGAAAGAAAATTTTGTACCTATAAATGATATGAGTTGGAAAGACCAGGTTCAGTTGTATTACTGACTATTTCATGAATTATAGGTGTCACGCCTAATGCTTTCTTTATCACACAGAACACGAGCTAAGTAGGGTATGGTTTAGTTTTTGTACTTGCTGGTGCGAGCATATATTTTTCTATATAGGCTTCTGGCTTTACCTGATGAGATTCAAGGGGAGATTTGTGAGTGAAGAGGGTGGTGTGAGTTAGATAAAATGGATTCGTCCATTTTTCACATAAGTTCATGTGCCTGTCGACCAGAATGTTGACAAGCTGGTTAAGTGGCACGTTGCTTACCCTGCTAACAACATTTAACATCCTGCGTAATATGCTATTGTCTTTCTTCGGTAGCCCGGGAAAAACTAAGGGGGAACAATAGAGAATAATAGGCAGAATGCGAGAGTTAACGAATTGTAGGAGTAAGGGTTGGGTTATACCAGAATGTTTTAACTTCTTGATGTAGAAGGTAAGACGGAATATTTTCTTAGAAATTGCTAGAATATGAGACGACCAGGAGAGATCAGCAGATAGAATGACGCCTAGGTATTTAATTTCCGATTTGGTTTCTATTTCAGTGCCATCTATGTTGCACACCTTGTGAGAGCCAACCAGCTTGTTTAGGTCGGATTTATGCTTAAAGGTGAAATTGACTGTTTGGAATTTGGAGGGGCTTAAGGTAAGACCGTTTTCCTTGGACCACTGGCTGATTTCTGACAGAAAGCTATTTAGCTTAGAGCAGTCACTTTGACATTTGACAGGCAAAGATACTGTCCGGTCGTCAGCATATTTGACTTGCGTGGACTGGCTGATTCAGTCCCATGATTTCTGTAAAATTGATGGCGCTGTGATAAGGAGTAAATTAAATACCTCTTATCTCGGTATTGATTCCTCTTCAACTCTGTGTTGGTGGTCTCATATCTTGTGGATTTCTAAGAAAATTTTCGTTTGACCTATAGCTGGTATAACTTAACCTCTTCTCTGACAATTTATTAATTTGTGTATTATGCCCATTCCTCTTTTTTGTACCCTCTTATTCTTTCCTTAGCTTCTCAAGAAGGACTATGTCAAATATACTACGCAGAACAAAGAAGCTTGTAATTAGGATTTGTGTTGTCCCTTTGACTTAGCTAACTGACATTATTGTCAAGAGGAACTTAACGTCTCTAAGCAGTTGGCTAAAGTCATCTTGTCTAATACCGAAAATCCGCTCTACTTATTTGCAACTTTCTCCTTGTATATCTTCGGGTGAAACCAGAAGAAATTTCTTAAGAATTTATACTCTTAAAGTTACTTAATATAAAAATTGTACCATACCATATTTAGCATGGCTTTTCTATGCAGACAGAGTCAGATGTTAGAAAAGAACTTGTAAACATTTTAAATCAGTAACTGAATTGCAAAGTATGAGCAAAGATTATCATTACTATATGTATTATCTACGATATTTCTACTTATACTTCATTATGTTTCCACCAACATTCTGTTTATAGAAGTTTCATTATTGATATTATTATTACTATTTTAAGTTTTATGTATGCACGTATATATATAAGGAGCTAAATTGTTACAATGTGTATAAAAACGCCGAAAACTCCATTGTGTATAATTAATATTGTTTGGAATAAATAATAATAATAATTTGCTTTATTCCAAAACAGTACATGTGATACAAATTGGAATTCTCAGCATTTTTACTACAGTATTGCATCCAGTTAGTACATTATCAATAAATAAAATTCTACATAGATTAAGGAAATCACAGTTTATTATTACAACAACACATTGGCGTATCGGTAGCAAAGGAAAGCTGAAACAGTGTTTGAAGGTGTAAGAAAAGTGGGAGCTGTCATATTTACTGGCGTAAGCGGAAGAAAGAAACAAAGCAGCACATAACGGAAAAAAAGAGAGAGGGAGAGAAAAGGAAAAGAAAGAAAGAAAATGTTGTACCTATAAATGATGTGAGTTGGAAAGACGAGATCCAGTTGTTCTACTGACTATTTAATGAATTATAGGTGTCACGCCTAATGCTTTCTTTATCACACAGAACACGAGCTAAGTAGGGTATGGTTGAGTTTTTGTACTTGCTGGTAGGAGCAAATAGTTTTCTATATAGGCTTCTGGTTTTGCCTGATGAGATTCAAGGGGAGAGTTGTGAGTGAAGAGGGTGGTGTGAGTTAGATAAAATGGATTTGGCCCATTTTTCACATGAGTCCATGTGCCTGTCGACCAGAATATTAACAAGCTGGCTAAGTGACTACTATTATTATTATCAAAGACCAGGGAGTACTTGACAGATGTTTCTTCGTAGTTTGAGACTCTTCAACAGCGCATAGCCATCTACGGTTGGAATCGACACTTGATAATTAATCTGATGCTCAGTAGTGACTGACTCTATACAGAAATTCACCTATATCGCTGAATTCAGAAGTCATGCATGGTCTACCAGCTGACTTTGTAACCTAATGGTCTTGGATTCGAACACTGTTGGGTGCATATTGCTGAAGAGTCTCAGACTACAGCGAAACACTTGTCCATTTCTGCCTGTCTCTTCAGTGCTCCTCTTAATGACGTCAGCTTGTGATTAAGCTTATGGAAACCAACATTGAATTACTAGTCCAGTGATTTACCAGTCGACCTGCAAGACCCAGTTGCAATCACCATCACTGAGTAATGCTCAAGTGTCATATGAATGAATGATTGATCCGTTATTGTCCGTTTATCATCGAAACCGAACTGCCCAGTTAAGTTTCCTATTGTCAGGGGAGCAGGGTGTTAAGCACTGACGAGACTAGTTGAGACAGCAGTGAGTTGGTAGGCTGTTTCTTTCTTGACTTTTCTCTTTTTCATTGTCTCTTCTTAATTTTTCAAGTATGAATCAGCCCCCAGAGTTAATTATACCTGGTAACACTTTTTAGAAATGTAGAGACAGATGTATTTTAACAAAGAATATATATTAGAACTGAACCATAAAATTGCCGGTCTGATGATTTTAATTGTCGTTGCTAGAGGTGCACTTTCAGCAATTTTAACAAACAGTATGAAAACTTGTAGCTTAAAAGTTCAGTGCATAAAAGACATTTTTTTCTAGTGAGTGAGTAAGTCAGTGAATGACTGAGTCATATTCATGTATACCCGCACAAAAACAGTTTACAATTAAATATGATAAGGAGAATTTTTTGTAACCAAATGGAGACAATTGTTTCTTCAGTCATTTTAAGAAGGATAAATATTGGTAGGTCATCTAACTGCTGGATGATAGTCAGTAATTTTGATTGGACACTAGTCAGTAACTAGTGTAATGAGTCTGGTCCTCTCTTTGGTGCAAACTTAATTCTATCAGTTAAGTTTGCAATGTGGCTACCATGCTAGGTGGTTCACCATTACGGTGCACTCTGAATTGTTGGTTTATATGGTTGGAGGTAATCAGCAGGAAGCCCTGGACCTAGGTTTCGTACTAGTTCACAGTCGTCAGCAAGGCGTATCTTCAACCTCTGAGGAACTGATGTCCCCTCTGAGATTATTACCGCTGTCTGATTGATGGCCTATCAGACAACTTTATTTTCAAACCGTCCGTATTAGAAGCAAGAGTGTCGACAGAGGTGAGGTATTTTGGGTTCCATAAAAAAAACATATCAACCTACAGGAAATTCAAAATAATAGATGGTACCATTGCACATGTAGTAACTTTCCTGGTGGATTACACACTGACGTTAGAACTGATGAGTGTTTGGTTCAAGTCTCAATAGGACGACAGTTACTTGTTGGTAATCTAGATACAAAATAAGACGAAGTATATCTCCTGGATTCCAGTACTAGCTACTACTACCAAAGGTGTAATACAAAATTCCTTTTGGTGTGGTTGTGTTCTCTGAGCTGGATGGTTTGGTTGCGAAGCTTTCATTGCTCTACTGAGCAACATCTTCAGCGCATACAACCAAACCATCCAGCTCAGAGAACACAACCACACCAAAATCATCCACCTGAGCTACAAATCTTCTCTATTATAACAAAATTCCTGTTTACTCATAAGTGTATTGATGAAAGTTGATCGCTTGCCTTGATCATGCATAGCCAACAAGTACCACTGAGGGACATTGGCTACAATAAGTAGAGCAGTCGAAGACTTACCATCATATCCAGTGTCCTGCTTCCCGTTACAAAAGTTACAATGCAATCAATTAATAATCCAGCAACACGTCTGTATCACATGAAGTCTGTTTGACAAAAAATGCCTAGGTACTGAGTTATACGCAAATGTATAATCAAGAAATGAACACCGAAGATATTTAATACCTCTATATAAACTGGAAACCATATTAAGATGTAAGACAACAGTGGCAACTAAAATACATCTACAATGTTTATAAGTAAATTCTTTAAGGTCGTTAAAAGTTCACTTCCTTGAATAAGCTAGGCAGAATCATTTCAGCTACAGGTAGAGGGTACGAATGCGGTTGTCAACACCAACCAGAATTGGGAAGATAAGATGGACAAACCTTCATCAATCTGTAATCAGTCTGGAAATCTTCTGCATACAACATAATGAACTAAGTTTTAATTTTAAACACCAGTGTTAGGTCATCTCTTGCATGCGATTTGCTCCTGCCAAATGTAAGATGATGCTACAGGACTGGACTACATTGACTCCTAGCTTAGAAATAGGGAGTGAATTGGTAGAGCACGTTGACCACTTCCCTTATTTGGGAAATTGCACCAATCACTGCCAGCAGGTTGATCGCCAACGAAATCTCAGCATGGATACAGAAGGCTAGTTTCGCACATGCCAGTTCACGCCGCCTCTGGTGTAGACATGATATCCAGCTGGTTACCGATCGAAGGATGTGTGTACTGCTCGGCAGTCCATTCCGTCCTCCTTCACGACTGGCTGTAAGTCAGAAATGGCTATTGAGAGTGAAAAGGCTAGCTCTCTTTGATCATAGGTGTCTGCGTTCTTTCTCCAGTGTTAGGTGGTAGGTGTAATAAGATGAGCAATATTGAGATTAGGCTTCGGTCAAGTGTTATGTTAGGAGGAGAAATCAATTGACGAGGCCATGAAGCTACATCGATTGAGATGGTTAAGACATGTGTTACGGATTCATGTCTAGCCATCGCCTTCCTCAATCGACAATGTTAGCTGACATAGAATCAGGTTGGAAAAGAGCCAGTGGTGGTCAAACGAAAACATTGCTCCATCAGTCAATGAAATGCAAAACAGTTAGTTTAAGCCAGCCACGAAGGAAGGTAAAGACTGGCTTCCTGGTTGGGGTCCTATAGACGGTAAATACCGATGGCTGGAAACAATCAGTAATATTTCCCAAAATCCTCTTTCTCAATGGCTGGCGCAGATGCATCCACTCCTTGTGACTTATGATACCCAATAAAACTACACTGTTCTTCGATATTACTATTCTTTTTGCCTCATATTCCTGTTTACTGTCTCAATTTCGCATTTATTTTTACTTGATTCTCTGGCTTTGTGTGCAGAGTGAAGTGTGGCGACTGGATATGGTGCACATTGGTGCAAAGTTCTATGTTGAAACCAGTCAGCCATTGCTTCTATTTGGGTCAGAAAATTGGCGCAGGTGTCATGAAAAGCTTTTCCAACAGGCATCAAACTTTTATCAACATCTGCCTTCGATTCATAATGAAGAATAGATGGCCAAAAAAACTGCCAACAAGAAACTCTGGTTGTGAACCAATCAAGGACCTATTACTCAACAAATATTCCGAAGAAAATGGAGATGGATTGGACACACGTTCAAGAGACCATTGATGGCACTGCCCACCAGACCGTCGTTCGAGTTGACTCTGAGTGGGAAATCATGAGTTTTGAGTATGTTCAACGGTTATATGGAAGAGATCGTTTGGAGAGGAGATGAGAGACTATGGTCGGGCCAGCTAAAGAGGACAGTAGAGAATGGAAAGAAGTGACGTGCTGCTGAAGCCCAATGTTCCACCCTGAACTCGGGGGAATAATAATAATAACAGCCTTCAATGAAGATTCAAGGTTATTGAAACGCTGAAGATCCAATACGAACAAACACACATAAACAAACACACGTGCTGTAATTCACTCAAATGTAAAACAGGAAAATCTGTAAGAGTAAAGAAGAAGTTGCTGAGAAAAAGTATTTGCTGATGAAAAATTTTCCGGTTTTTTGATTATATTTAAATTTAATTTTTTGGTTTGAGTTCCGAATATAACATAGAGGTTTAAATCTGGCCTTTGCAGTTTCGTTAGTAGTGATGTTTATTTTAGTGGAATGGGTTTGTCAGTCTCACGCACAACCTTCCATCCTTATACCAGACTTACTACCAAGTAAACGAGGTTTAGGAGTGAGTCATCTGACGATCGAGTCCAGGACCACAAGGGGAATGGCTAACTCGCATTCTACTACTGCACCACAGACACACAAGCCAACTCCTCCACAGGAAATCGAACTCTAGCCTTCCACGTGACAGGCAGAGATACTCATCGCTATACAATCGAGGAGCACAATCGTCAAGATTCCTTGCTAAAACCAGGCTCCGTGATTCGAACACATGTCGTCACCCAGTGACTTCTACAGTCACAGACGTTGCCACAAAGCTAATAATTTACTTGTTGATATCACGGAAGAGAATGTTGAAGAAAAGTACAGTAATAAAAGGTACATTCATCATTAATATCTGTATGCCCTTGGCATTGGCATGTGTCCATAGATATAGGGGGATGTATGTCTCTATGCTTGTGTGCATGTGTGTGTGTGTGTGCGTCATGGTCACATATGACGTTGTATACTAAGACAATTATTTACTTATTTATTTATTTATTATTCAGGTGAGAAGATGTGTCCTCACGGGATCGTTTTAAGGACAAGTTTCAGAATGAAAATGAATTGACCTAATCAGGCATATAATATGTAGTATGCGCATATATGTATATTAGGTTGGAGAGAGAAAAATGTGAGACGTACAGTGAGAGTGAAATGAAGTGGAAAACATTCATACACGCACAAGTACACACACAGAGGAAAGACATTTGATATCTCTAAGACTAGAAATAATGAATTTCTGGTTCATTTATATTTCACATATTATATTTATCTAATACAATTCAGTGAAATTAGGCACCTATAATTGGGTTATTCTGTATAAAAAAAATAAGTACTTACCTTCAAAAGACAGTTTACTAACATGACCGTATATACTACTGATTTTGATTGATATGAGTAGTTTTCATGAGTTTGTTTGTAGGGATTTGATTTGTTTTGACTGTGATCAGGGATCAATGTCAGTCAAAGAGTTATTGAAAACTGCCTGGGAGTACTGGACGCCTGTTTCGTTCTAGCTTGGGTCTCATCAGTAGTACGCACCCAATAGGGTTCCACTGAGAAGTTGTGACCAGTGAGGTCCATCAGGTAGGACAGGTGAAAGGACATATACTCGCCGCCAATGAAACTGGCTGGTGCCAGCTGCACTAAGTATGTCACGAATTGGTAGAAATTAGAATTCATGGGCTGGTCGTTGAGTCAAGTCCCCATGGCTGAATGGTCTACGTGCTTGATTTATAACCAGAGGGCCCTGGATTCAAACCCTTGCTGTTGTGGCTGAGTACTGCTGACGAATCCCAAACTAGAGCGACAGAAACAGCTGTTCAGTGCTCCCTGGATGACTTTCAAAGGTTCTCTAAGTGATATCAATCCGTAGTTAAACTTCATATGCGTATTTGGAAAGTATTCAAAACTCAACTAACCAGTCAGTAATAGTTGCTAGCCAAACCGAAGAAGTGATCTGAACGCCCCAGATGACCATTTCTGTTTTTTCAGACAGAGTTCATCAGCATGGAGGATTTCATCATGAGCTGACATCAGTTAGAGAACCACTGGAAAACCTGGGAGTACAGAACAGCTGTTTCGTCCTAGTTTGGGACTCTTCACTATCAGCCATGTATATGGGTGAGACTAACACAAAAAGCCGAATTCGTTGAAACCACAGGAATTTTGGCTTATGTTAAGCATTTATTTGGTAACTAGACTATCAGTAAATAAATCTGAAAAGCATGAATCCAAATTTTTCTTTCTTTGTAATTTTGAATAGTTCCCTATTGGATACTCAATAAATCAATGATGTTTCTCTTTACTTTTCTAATTCCAGGAAAGAGTGAACGCATAAGTATTTTAATTTTGTTGTCCTCCCAACCCCCGCCACAGACACGCATTCATTAACAATTCCAAGGGTGATGTAGATTGTATATGCATGAAACTACATACTACTAATCGATTGAGAGAATCAGTTGTATACCACTCATATCAACCAGTCACTAGCGCTTGCTAACCAGCCAAATAGAGCTGATCTAAACACAGGACTGCCGTCTTACTCCTTTCTAACCAAACTCCCAGTTTAACTCAACTTACGGAGCCGACTCACTTCAAGCCGCCCGATTTCCGGCTAGCGTTTTGGGTGAACTGATGATTACGTGTCATGAATGGTAATCAACAGAATTCGGTGCCAAACGAGCGACACGGCTGTCTCATGTTTAAATCACCTCGGTATGGCTGGCTAGAAAGCACTAGTGATTGGTTGATATAGGGTTGGTATACAATTACTTATGATATTAAATAGTTGGGGGCAATCAGCAGGACGCCTTACCTAGGTTTCGTGCTAGTTGGCACTCATCAGCAAAGCAAATCTGCAATCTTGAAGGAACTCATGTCCATTCCGAGATTCGAAAACACATCACCTACTGATTGCTGCAGTCAGAGACGTTACCACTGAGCTATTCAGACTCGCGATTGACCTCCTGTAGGACTGTAGTGGGTATTTCGGTTGGACACTAGTAACTAGTGTGACGTGTCTAGTCCTTTCTTTGGTACAGACTGAATACTCTTTTTGATAACTTCATCATTAATCATCACTGGGTGATGCGTGCTCGAATTTCAGAAGGGACATGAGTTCCTTCAAGGCGATTACAGATACGCCTTGCTGACGACTGCCAACTAGCACGAAACCTAGGCCGAAGGCTTCCCGCCGATTACCTCCAACCATTTAATATCATTAAATCAGTGTACCTTGATGGTGAGCTACCTAGAATGGTGGTCACATTGCAAACCTGACTGATAGAATTCAGTCTGCACCAAAGAAAGGCTAGACACATCACACTCGTTACTAGTGTCCAATCAAAATGCAATTACTCATATCAGTTATTCAGTAGTATACAGTTTTATAGATATATGCTTCCTACGATCTAAATAATTTGGTTTCTAAATGAGACTACGGTGAAAATTACAGCCTTCGTGCTTTTTACACTATACGACGAATCATTGGTTTCGTAGAGAAGGTAGGTCGAAACCAATGATTCGCATGAAGGTGAAGGATAAACTCCCACTGCTGACTGGTCTCGTCAATGTGCATCTACCAGTTCACCTGATCGTGTGGAGCTAGGTATGTAAGCCGTACCCAGCGTTTGCTATCCGAACGTATCATCAAATACTTACTTTTATGGTTTTATAAAGGAGAAAATAGTTCCCCCACACCTCAGCTCTATTCTGGAACACCTGATCCAATCTGGAAACCAAGCTAACCCACAAAGTTACATATACAGAATACGTGGGGATCTTACTTAAAACAAAGTACAATTCAAACTCCAGAATCAATGGCAATTCATATGTCAAAACGTGAACTCTACATAGAAAAGAAGTTTGTTCAATCATTAAATCTACAGTTCATCTGACCTATCTTAACATCAAATACGTAACAAATACGTAATTTTTGTTTCGTCTTTTTTTTTGCTTGCTTGTTTCTTAACTGTATAATATTTTCCCTCAACCCTTATTAAATCTCTACCCCTTATTAACACTGTTGTTAACTGGACTTTAGCTCAGTTTTAATTTTAGCTGAGCTCTACTCAACTCCGTCAATTAGATTACGTCACTCAACTCGCATATTTAATCTTACTTTTAGTTTCTGACCGATTAACGAAATTTGTCATCTCAAAGTTACAATTCTAATAGTTTCATTTTGGTTTCTACTCGATTAACGCTTCCTACGCTACATAATGTGTTGTCTAAAACTTACAATTCCAATGACAAATTTTTGAAATATTCATTTTGTTACTAAGAAAATTAACTATAAAAATATGCGATTGTACAGCTTGAGAATGATATCAGCGAAAAGAGGAGTAACTTTTCGTTGAACGTTTTCTTTTTATATGGCTCAATGAGAATTTTTAAGTTAAATCACTAAGAGTGAATTCATCTGCACCACTGAGAACGATTTTGAGCCATATCTCCAATTGTCTCCAGACACTGATTCTCATAATCCAGGGGACCCCAACCTGTCAGGCATGACTGGCTTGAACTAACTGTCAAAGACTTCAGTAACTGACGAAGTTATGTTTTGATTTGACCACCACTAGCTGGCTCTTTTCCTATCTGATCCATCCTGCATCAAGTAATATTTTCCATAGAGGAAGGTAATTGTTCATAACACCTGTCCTTAGCATCAGAATCAAATGGAACTTCACAATTTCATCGACTGATTTTCCCTCCTTACTTGACACTCAACGCTTAGCCTCAACATTACTCTCCCTTTTATGCCACAAAACATGACCAAAGACTCGTAGTCGTTTCATGTATTCCATTTTCAGTGGCAATGTCTCAGCGACAGCAATACATACGTCCTTTGATCGATGGCCAGCCGGATATCACAGATGGAGCGAGCTGGAAAAACCCATATGAGCCTTTTGTATCCATGCTGAAATTTCGCTAGCTGCCGGGACGCTAAGGCTAATGCAAATTCTCAAGTGAGTGAAGTGGTCAACACGCTCTACCACTTCAAACCTGCCCATCTTTAAGCTAGGAAATGATGCAGTCCAGTTCTGCTGCACCAGTCTGACGTTAGAGAATCGGATGCCCAACATTCGAAGATTTCTGCTCAAGGTGTTCAGAAGACTGTGAATCAGCGTCTTCACCTAGAAGGACTATGTCATGTACATATTCTAAGTGAACAAATCACCAGAGTCTGTTAGGGTTAATTCTATTCGTATATCTATGACAACATCAGAGAAAAAGGGGGACAGTGGGCATCCCTCAAGGACAACAGTGGCTGTCATCACTTTAGATGACAACTCTCTATAGGCTCTTACCTGGCTGCATAAGTTCGAGCAAAGTGCCTTCATTAGTACCTCGTCACCCCTTTCACTGCCAAACATTGTCATAGCACCTGTTGGTTGACAGAGTCAAATTCCACTTTCAGATCAAGAAATACAACAGCTGTTAGACGCTGATTAAAAATATTCCAATGTTCTAGAATGTGTTGAAGGATGAAGATGTGATCAATACGCCTTTTACCTGGTCTAAATACTGCCCGATTTCTCCGAGTTTGATTCTCCTGAGTACCAATGAGTTAGAAAAACATCAATACAGACGTATGTCGTTTACTGACTATTCGTTAAACACTTTCGATCATTAGTTAACGTATCTGATGATATAAAGTCATTTCAAATGTGTACAGAAGAAACCCACTTTTTTAAAATTTAATCAGAAAGCAGTTTTATATTGCAAACAAATGGTTCACATGATATAATGACATTCTGGAATTCTGTTTCTACATCTACCTATCTATCTATCCATGTATTTAGTGTATTCACAATGAGTTAGTCAATTTTCAAAACCTAATGTTTTATTGACATATTGATTTTATTATTGATTGCTTTTGTTAAACAGTTTGTAATAGTACATAACATTGAGAAGTATGTGAACTGAAATATTCATCATAAAACTTTGCACACAAATTGCAGCATTTCATAAAAACACACATAAAGGTTAGGGTGATTAATCGAAATGCCAATGAGAATAATTCGATGAATCTGTCGGATAAGAACTCAACTACAGTCTTAGTGACTGAAGTCTATACCTATCTATAAATAGTATTGTTCCCTTGAATTTCAAGTGAAACATACGTTTTCAAAAGCACATATTCTTATATCAATGAGAGCACATCTGCACTTTTTCCTATTCTCTGCTGTCGTCTTCATCAGTCGGTTAGGACTCTCGCCAACCATGCACATAGTCGGGGTTCGACCCCCTGCCGACGCGCACCCTATGTCAATAATCGGACTGCGAAATTCGGGCTACCGATATCACATGCTGAAAATTCCATACTTGTACCAAAAATACTGTGTGAAGTCAAGCTATAATCAAAAAAATAAAATAAATAATCGCCTATAGTCATTCATCTTCTCTTCCTTCTCCGTAAACGGTCTTCTCCATGTTACCCTCTAATTGATACCTGACTCAATGTTTCTCATTCGGATTCCATTCTAAAGATGGCCTGGTGTATGATGTCACTCAACAGTCTTTTCTGCTAAAATCCAATCCACCTCCAATTCCTTCAGCATATTTTTCGGTCATTAGGTCCTTATTTCCAACAGTTTGTTTGTGGTAATATGATTTGTGTCAAGTTTCACCACGGATTGATATCAGTTAGAGAACCATTGGAAAGCCAGTAGGGACTACTGAACAGCTGTCACCATCGCCCTAGTTTAGACTTCATCAACATTATGGGCCCACTGGGTTGCGAACCCAAGAGTCTGTAGTTACAAGACAAGCTCGTAGACCATTCAGCCACTTGGATCTGACTCAATGGCCAGCTCATGAATTCTAAATTGTACCAGTTCGTGATCTTAGCTCGATTAGCAGCAGTTAATGTCATCGAAGGTGAGTATATTTCTCCACCTCCAACCGGGCGGATCCCACTAGTCGTGACTTCTTACTTCCTTGGTTTTCAGTGGTTCTCTAAGTGACATCAATCCATGATCAAACCTGAAACGATGAGATTTTAGTTGAATCATTCTCAAAGTTCCCTGTTGTTTATGCCTTCTGTGAAGACAGCTGTTGATAAAAGTCTGTTGCTTGCTGGAAATCTTGTTTCGCCAAGTCTCTTATTCATATGGAAGCACCCGTTTGTCATAAGTGTCAAAATCCGAATCTTGTTCTTTATGCTGCGGAGTGTAGCGGACTTCCACACTAATTTCAGAGTGATGAATGCCTGTCTTGCTTTTCTGGTCCTGCTCGCCTGCCTCTGACATCATCATCTGTGCTGTCTGTCTAAAGTTGAATCGATGCTGACTGAACTAATCTCCAAATTCGAACTATCCATCTAACTATCTGTCTACACTAATTAGCCAGTGACCAGTTGATTATGATCATGTGAGGAAAAATGACCCAGTTCCATTTCTCTACAAATCACTGCGTTGCCTATCCGTCCATCTATCCACCCATCCATGGATTCAGTGTATTATCTGGATAAATTTCACCAAAGCATCTTTATCAAGTCTTAGTTTTCAGGGATTTTATTAGTTAAAGACAGGACTCCAGGTGAACATAGACAAGATGGAGGTTATGAAAATAACCGACCAGCAACAACAACAGCAACATCCAACGCCAATCACCATCAACAAGAGGGATTTGAAAGAAGTTACTTCATTCACTTATCTAGGGAGCATTGTCTCAACTACACGAGGAACGGACGAGGATGTCAAATAGAGAATAGGGAAGGGGAGAAACACATTCATCAACCTGAAACCAATCTGGAAATCTTCGTCACTCAGCATCAACTACAAAATTCGGATTTTCAATACAAACGTCAAGTCAATTTTGCTTTACGGATCAGAAACTTGGCGGGTCACCAAGAATATTTCCAACAGGTTGCAAACCCTTATCAATAGCTGTCTTCGCTCTATACTCAAGATCAGATGGCCGGAAAGAATCACCAACAAGGAACTATAGGAAGAAACAAAACAAGAACCAATCACCCAACAAATATGCAAGAGAAAGTGGAGATGGATTGGACACTCGCTGCGCTGAGGAGGCCGCTGGGTGACATCACGCATCAGGCCAGTGCTCGAGTGGAACCCGAAAGGGAAGCGGCGAGTGGGACGTCAGTGCAAGGGTGACATGGAGGAAATTGTGTGAAGAGAAGTTGAAACAGTATGGACTAATATGGATGCAAGTGAAAAGTACAGCAGAAGACAGAAGCAAGTGGAGACGTGCAGTTGAAGCCCTATGTTCCACTAGGAACCCAAGGGAACAATAATAATAATAATTAGTTAAAGAATTGACATCGATTAGGGAATCACTGGAAACCAGCACTGGATGTCTGTTTCGCCTTAGTTCAGGACTGCTCAGAAGTACGCACTCCAACAAGTCTCAAACCCAAGACCCAAATTCATAGACTGTTCGACCCCTAAGACCCGATACAAGAGCCAACCTATGAATTCCAACTTCTACCAGTTCATGACATGCATATATTTAGTGCAACCGCCAGCCAGTGTCACAGCCGAGTAACTTTCCTATTGTCTGGCTTTGCGAACCCCCATGGTTATGACTTCTCATTAGCACCTTAAGGGAGTTCCAGGTATAAGTTCAGCAGTCACTGGTTAGCATTAGATTAATTATCAAGGGTTGGTTTGCAGGAATTCGATTGGCTGTAGGATTGGAATTAATACACCATTGAGCCGGACCCCAGTAGTTGCCTCGTAACCGGAGAGTTTTGGATTTTAACCCCACTAATGGGTGGGTGGGTGGTTTGGTTACTGCTGAAGAGTCCCAAACTAGGCTGACGGAATAGCTGTCCAGAACTCCAGCTGTAGTGTCAGTTCATGATCAATCCTGTATGGAGTTTTTTTAATTAAATTTATTACGTCAGTTTACAGTACCTCTTACTCTTCTTCATCTATTCAGCTTAAATTTAATAATGAAAGTTGCAAACCTACAGAAACTGTCGTCTAGCGCGCGTTTTTGTTTTTTATCTTTGCAAATCTAATTTGGGCACATCGACAATACACACAAATAAAACTGGTCAATACAGAGGAATACAACAGGGCACACAAAACAAATAAACTGACGAAAGGATAAACAAGCTAACCAACTAACAAAACGGTTGATACTTCGACCAACTTTCATTTGATTAATTAATTTCATACAATTACTTAATTAATTAATTAAGGGATATTGTTAGTAAATTCTCATGAGAGGGCATATTGCAAACAATTATTATTATTATTTATACAGGAATTATTATAGAAGCAGTCAGTTAACTCTGTACGTATGTGTGTTTGTGGGCACGGATGATGTATATATAAGTAAATTGATTTAGGGTAGGAAAAGTGGACGTTTACTTAATTTAAAGACAATACAGAAGGTTTCGTATTCTTCTTACGACTAAATTAATTAGCATTTTCTGGGGGAAAGTAATGTTAAAGCAAGAGAGAGAAGCAAAACAGAAACTAGATAGAGAGATGCCTTGCTTTCTAGTTCATTTCCGCTAGTCAAAAACAAAAACAAGCAAAAAAAAATAATTAATAAACCTAATCGTATGTGATTGCAGCTGAATATATAAATTGTTTATTGATTGTACTATCTAATGTGATAGTCAAACGTTCGCAATTAGTAAATTGGGCTGAAATCTTCCACTTCTCTTATAAACGCTCCGGCAATGTCTATGGGCTAGCTTGAAGTAATTTGATAGATAGTGACTAGCAGTGGAATCGAAGAGGATGCGCATTTCATTTTATTTGGGACTCATCATCTGGAAAGGCCTGCATTCCCCAATTAGACTCAAAATCAGTACCCATTGTTTAAAACGCCAGTGTTATCTACTAGATCGTTTGGGATGTGATAGCCACCTTTTTTGCAACAGGTGTCAGTTGTCAATCGTTTTCAATTCAATTTTGATTTTAGCGTTGATTGATTGGATGGCTTTGGCGTTTGAAACGACGGTTGTTGAGTTCTAGGTCTATCGGGAATATCATCATACACTGAAAAATGCCGCTGCATCCAGTTAACGAGTGCCAAATAGGGGGAAATGAGCATCTTAGATTCCACTACTGGTCACTAACCACTAAATTACTTAACTAGCAGAGGCGTTATTGAACATGAGGTTTCAAAGCTATTGGCACACATCAGTAAGGTGCATGAGCAGCCTTAGAGGAGTTTTCGTCCCCTCTGTGATTCAAACTCTCGTCAACTGATGCAGTAGCCATAGATGGTAATACTGAGCTTTTCGGCCCCAGGAGTGATTTTCGTTTTGATGTTGACTCACTTCTGTCGATGTAGCAGTCTTATATCCATCTTCATTCAGTAGATATCACCTAAAGCCACAGTCACTTGCCTTCTCTTATTGCCGGCAACACAATCTACAAACTCTTCAGTCTCAGACACAAATATGACACGTACACCGGAACGATACACTGAGAAACTATAATACTGCTACTTAAATTTTGACTTTTAAACCAAAATAACATAAATATTAGCACCTTTGCAAAATGAGAAAACCTCAGTGGGTGTACACCGCTGACTGAAGACTCCCAAACTAGGACGAAACAATTGCCCAGGAATCCATGATTTTCGGAGACTACTTAACTTACATCAATCCGTGATCAAACTTCAAACAGCATCAAGTGACCTTTGAGACTTTTCTGTATCAAAGTGTGCAAAAATACGTCAGAAGTAAGTGCACCATATGAAGAATAAAATTTTTATTACAAGCTGTAATTTTTTATATTGCATCACTGACTCTTTGATTGAGTTGCATCAGAACTGTCATGTGATGTAATTAAATCGAAAGATAACAAAATTTTGAAAAATCCGTAGTATCTAGTGGATCCATGAATTTCAGTAGAAGGACTCACCACCTGAATACTCCTTTACGAAAATTCTTGCTTATATCATTCACTTTTACAGTTAAATACAGACAAAAAACATGAACATTGTGATAACAAATCATGATCGATTTCAACAATTACATGATCTTCTATAGTTGGTTTGTAAGGATTAGTTTTGTTTTTACGGGTTTATCACGAACCGATATCAGATAGAGAGTCGTTGAAAATCAGTGAGTAATGGACAGCTGTTTCTTCAGCCTAGTTTGGGAGTCATCGGGGTCCAAACCCAGAAGCTTCCGGTTACAAGGCAAGTTCATATACCATTCAGCCATTGGGACCCGACTCAATGGCCAGTCCATGAATTCCAGCTCCTACCAATTTGTGATTTAGCGCGACCCCAACCAATGTCGTTGGTGAAACATCCATCCTCACACTTAACTGGATGGACCTCACTGGTCAAAACTTCTCACCAGAACTCCAGGAACCTCCGTCCTGTGGAAATTCAAGTGGTGAGTGATATCTGTCGGTTCACTCTGGTGAATACTACTTCGCCCCCCATCCCCCTAAACCTTTAAAAATTATAACTGTCCAATTTATTTTATTATCTTCCTGACTAATTCATCATTAATTACATGTTATCACTGTCAAAATTATTTTATTCTCATGACTAGTTCAGCCTTAGTTACAAGTTATCATTGTCTAAATTGTTTCTTTAACAGTCTGTTATTTAATCAACCTGTGCACATGCTTATCCCTTAACTACTCTTCATTTTTTCTGAAAATATGCACTAAGCAATCTATGTGTTGCAACCATTTCTACCTTTTAATTGTGTGGATTAATTTTCTTCGTTAATTATCACCCTATTAACACGCTGATACTGACCGGTTATTGTTAACAAACATATCAGTGCCACTTGATTGGTAAATTGTTGTGTACTGTAATAAAAATGCTATACATTATATTATTACAGTGGAACCAGAGATGAGGATCTAATTGAAAAGTAAATATTTCTTCGCTTAATCCTTCTGCTTTCCAATATGTATTGGACTGTGATCATACGGCGTGTGACGCTGAGTAAGAGATGTATAGTTGTTCACAAGCAAGGTAATTAAACCCTAAGGTCTTTGTTTCGACGAAGCCTGCCTGTGCAATCTGATTACAGAAGTCGAATCTCTGTATACACAAAATGAGACAGTAGTTAGCTAAAATCTACCCTAGTAACATACTTTCATTTCACCTTTACGACTTTGCTTCACTTCCCTTTTCTCTTCACAATGTTTTTTCAATTATTATTATTATTTTATCCGAAAAACTGTTAGTTTTCTCACGATATATGCAAATCGGGAAGGTTATAGTTGAGTATTATTCGTGTTCAAACTACCTCATATGAAGTTAGTTGGTGGATGGTGACTAGTAGTGGAATCCAGGATGCATATTTCGTCCAATTTGGGACTCGTCATCTGGATGTACCTGCTTTCCGCAGTGAGTTGCGATTTTCCCACCGAGGCTCAAACCCAGTGGCCATAGTTTCAAACGTCAAAGCGTTATCCACTAGACCACTTGGGCCACAAGAGCCACCACCGAAATGCACATCCTGGATTCCACTGATAGTCACCATCCATCAGTTAAATTCTAACTACATGCCCAGACATCGTCGAAGTATCTGCACAAGAAGCCGACATGTCAACCTGAGACCGAGTACTTAGGTCCAATCAATCGACGGAAAAATCCAAAATTTAATTAAATATCTCATATGAGTTAAGATCAGACATGTTGAAATCTTGTGATTTAGTCCTATATGGTTTACATAGGTCAAATTTACTTATTTTTTTTTATGATTAAGTTTCCTTATTATTATCATCATCATATCTAGTTATTTATAAATGTTAATATATGCTTTGATGAATATTATTCACTCTAATAATGACGTTAACAGATTATCACTCATCCACAGCGTAAAGTTCATGTATTCCTTGAAATTGGTCCTTATTTGTTTGTTTTCACAATATTCATGTGTTTTCGTATGTATTTAATCATTAAAAGGGAACTGTATAAATGACAGTGTTTTTGTGGAGGAGTATTCAGATGATGAGTCCTTCTTCTACCGAAATCGATGAATTCATTAAAATACTGCTGCTATTTCCACAGTTGTTGCTTGTTTTCTAATAGTTATAAACAGTTAGTGGTTAAAAAAGACGTGTATATGAGTGCTACTCAGTCAGTCTAAGTACAAAAGATAACATAAGTCAACCAATGAAAAGGAATTTAATCCTTTCCAACTAAAGCAGATGATTTCAAAAATCAGTCAACTTCATGTACTCTGAAAAAAGAAGGCTTTTAATTTCCATTCCAAGACGTGTGAATTATTATCCATTCTTATGTTTTGCATTCCAAGTGGAACATAGATCTTCAATCGTCTTGAAGTTTCAGTGTCACTGGTGTTGTATTTAAGGAGTTGTGTTGCTAGTCTCACATCCCACCTTCCTAGTAGTAAACTAGGTCACGTTTAGGAATGCGTTAGTTAGGGGTAGAACATGATCCACCTTTCATAGCTTCATCAGTCCTTGGATTGGGATACATACAAAAAGAGAAGTTTCCAGTAGAATATGAACACCTTCAATCAACAATTAAACTGGCAATAGGTGAGCTAATCTAATCACTGTGACCATTTCAAAGGTGATGTAGGCTCTCATGATGGTTCAGACAAAGTTGAAGGATAAGACTTCAGCTGAACAACCTCGTCAGTGACTTTGCACCAACCAATTGGAGGAAGTCAGTAAACGTCATATCCTTAATTACACAATGTTTAAAACAGTGTAAGAATATTAACTAAGATACTTTTCTTTAAACTATTTGTGAGAAAAACTTATAGTTTCTTATACAAATTTTAGGGAAACGACGAACAAGAGTTATGCTTAGCTTAGAGATGGGATGGAATACAATTGACTTGAGGTTAAGGTTGAGAAATTATTCCTTAGGGTTTAATTAAAGGGATTTTCTGGAAGAAAAGCGTTTTTCCCAAAATCTAAAAAGTATTCATTGTTCAACACTTAACTCGATATCTTTTTACTCAGTCAAAGTTTCAATTTTAGTAATAATAATAATGACTTTATTCTAAACAGTACTTTCGGTAAAAATATGGAATTCCCGGCATGTTCTACAGTATTGCATCTAATTTTCCAAATTATTACACAGGTAATAATTAAACGGGGCCGTTACATTCATAATATTACTAAGTAAGAGTATGAGTTTAGAATTTAAGTTGAAACATTGAAAACAAAGTTTTAATGATAGAAAGAATAAAAAGGGCCGTTTACTTGTTGTCTCGTAGTAAGTTAGTAGATAGCCATGCCTTGCAATTTTCTCATCACACAAAATATGTGACTACCAAATAAGGTATTGTAGAGTTCTTACACTTAATCATCCGAGCATAAAGTTGTCTACACCTTCTCCTAGTTCCTCTGTCTGATTAGATGCATCAAGGAGAGAGTTGTGTATGGAGGGGATTCTCAGGGTTCGATAAGATGATATTCGCTAATTCCTCGCATGAATCCATGTGTCTATGAACAACAGTATTAACAAGTTGATTCATCGACATCCCGCTGGCTCTACTGACAGCTTTTCTGCCCAGAGAAGTCTTTCTTAGGTCGCCTGGGAAAGATTAAGGCGGGAGAATAAAGAGGAATAGAGAGAATGGAGGAATTAACAAACTGTAAGTTTAGAGACCGACTGAGTGATACCAGATTGTTTTAACTTCCTTAAATACACGTTTAGACGAAATGTATTTCAGAAAGACCAAGAAATATGAAATCTACCGTGGTTGTTCCATTCAAGGTCATCGATGCACTAGTTTCTTTGAGGTCGTCAAGTTTAACTTCGCTAGCAATTTTTCTCCTACATCATCAGTAATTCGAGCAAGTAAAATTTAACGAAGAAACTTAGATTATTTAGAAATAGTCAATAATGGCGAAAATACAACCGTGCGAATATTGATTTCAACCAACAGAAAAATTGAAGGACACGTCTTACAGACTAACATGAAATGGTACATTACATTTCAGGAGAATTAAACACGCATTAGGACTTAAACATAAAGCCTGAAGGGAGAAAAAACAGTGTCACTTTTGTGACTCAAAAAGACGTTTATGTTTTATCCCACATGGACCCTTTCGCATAACACCATAAATCGATAATATTAATGCTTGACAGTGTCCTTATGCGCCAATTTTAATGAAAACATAAAAATATACAGTCTACATGAAGAAGTATCTTCTGGAGGTGATCTCGTCAAGGAGCATTATCGTTTTGGGGCGAACCGGACGACTTTAAAAGTGTTTATCATCATAGGAAAATAATATTGTCAACAGTTTTTTTTATTTCCACTCCTTTTGCATTCCCAGTGGAACACGGGGCTTCAGGCTTGAATTTTGAAGTTTCCGCAGTCACGGTGGTCTTACGGGATGAAGTTGCTAGCCTCACGCCCTACTTTACCTGTTTATTAGCTTTACGATCGGCTAAGGGAGATATAAGTATGCGCCAGCAGGAACCCGGACCACGTCGTGCTAGGTTGGTGAGCATTCTACCGTCAAACCACCGTCGAAACCCCTTCACACCACCTTTTCTTATTTGTAAGCTGTAAACTGTTTAAATTCCCCAGATTTCAGAAAATGACATAATACTTTAATCTTTTTTATGTTAAACTCATTGCACGAACCGAATTCAATTACATAAAACGTGAATGTAGAAAAGGTTAAGTGCGTTTATTTTGGTGTTCATCCCTATTAAGATTTTGTCAGCAAGCACTGCCTGAATGCACTGACGAGATAAATACTCATAACTAAAAAATCAGTATTCAGAATAATATGAGTCCCGCCTAGTTCAAATTTATTTGTTACTTATGAAAAATCAATAAAATGGAAACAATCAGAGAATGAATATATTATTGAAGATGAAAAATTCTTGATATTAGATTGTTGGAGGTGATGAACAGGAAGCCCTGCCCGACTTATGTTTCATGCTAGTTGGCACTCATCAATCAGTCAGTAAGGCCAACTACAATCACCTTGAAGGAACTCATGTTCCTTCTGAGATTCAAATCCGCGCCCCCCAGTGAGAGCTGCAGTTAGAGACGTTACCATTAAGGAGGTATTTGGCCTCGCCAGTGACATCCTGGTGGCCACATTCCGAAAGTGACTACTGGTGGAATTCAGTCTGCATCAAACAAACGACTAGATACAGTACACTAGTCACCAACTAGTATCCAATCAAATAAATATAATTCCCTATGAAACTGTTGCTGATTTAGTCAATTTATTTACCTATAGGGTTCTTTTCAAATGTTGATTCAAAAGGATTTCATTGATTTCAACCATTGAGAACTAGGTAGCACTGGACAGCTGATTCATGGGTGAACAGTATCAGTATTCACGAACCATCGAATTATAACCGAGTGACCGAACAATCAATGAGTTGTCATCGGGACCTGAATGTCCTAGTTTCGATTCCCAGTAGGGTCATGAGTACGTGCTGCTAAAGAATCCTAAATTAGGACGAAACGAATATCTGTTACTCCCCGGTTTTCATACATTACAAATACTGTTTATGGAATAAAGCAGGTTATTACTATTATAATTATTATCCCCCCTTATTGATTTAAATAAAGCAAGAACGAAAGTTTGTGCAGAATAATGTGGTACCATCATTTATTTCTCTTGGCTCCCATCATCAGCTGCGTACAGATGGGAAATGTTATATAATGTCATTTAATGACAGCAGGTTCGAAACTTCATAAACAGTGCTCAGAAAATCACACTTATGTGTAGTTTCTACCAACAGAGTTCAAGTTTAAACAAAAAATTTAAAAAATGTTTGTATAGAGTGGTAAGGCAGTTACATAATAAAGACAACAGGTGAGTAAGTTGGTTCCCATTTATCGGACAACATGATCTTTGGTAGAATTAAAAGTCTCATGTTTATAAAAATTTACATTTATCTGAGGTAGTAGTTACATAGGGAAAACAGAAAGAAGGACACACCTCCAGTTTTATGAACATGGACCGAAAAGCCTACATCTCAAGGGAACAGACACTTACAATAGTGCCATCGCCAAACATCTCCTTGGTACAGATCATGAGGTAGAATAGAAATCCTTTAAAATCGTCAGTGGACAGAATTGTTCAATTCACCACAAGTTTGTCAACCGAAACAATCGCTACCAGACTTTCTTTGCCTTCGTGTAACTGCATGTCTTTATTCTCTCTTTCATTTGACGATATAATTTTTTGGCTTTAACCTGTCTCCCCTATGATGCAGTGTCATTTGGCTTGTCTCTGGTTCCAATGATTTGAGTTGAGATCACCACACTGTTACTCAATTTATCAGTTGCTCATCATCTTACTCACTTTTTGCCTTTATTATGCAACTATTTTACCATTGTGCACAAATATTTTTATATTTTTCAAGTGTTTGTTTGTAGAGATTCGATTTGTTTTTCAAGTTTGATAACGCAGTGATATCAGTTAGAGAACCGTTGAAAACCAGTAATGGAGTACTGGACAGTTGTTTCGTCAGTCTAGTTTGGGACTCTGATGGGGTTCGAACCCAGAACCTTCCGGCTACATGGTAAGCTCGTAAACTATTCAGCCACTGAGCGAGCACCGGCAAATATGGAAACTCGGTCGGTGCACACTGTGGATGAGTCCCAGACTAGGACGAAACAGCCATCCGGTACTCCCGGTTGGTTTCCAATGGTTCTCTAACTGATATCAAACCGTGGTCAAACTTGAAATTTATTTTGCTGTTTGAATTTGAACTCTCCGGTTAAAAACTATATACATAAAAGTGTAATTCTCTGAGTAGTGTTGATTAAGTTTGGAGCCTCCTGTCATTAACTGACATCATGTAACATTTGCAAGCTCTACACAACTGATGGAGGGAGCTCTATTCGAGTGTCAATTCATAATCTATCTATAGGCTTCTGTCTGTATATCAATGAGTTATCTCTGCTCACCGACTCCCCCATGGTCCTATACGCAGATGACTTAAAAATTTGGAGAGAGCTGAAGGGCAACAGTGACACGTTCACGTTGCAAGAGGACCTCAACAAATTTTCAGAGTGGTCCATAGAATGGATGCTTCCGATAAATGTGGCAAAATGTGCAACCATGAGCATTGGAGAAGCAAGCGCGAGCTCCTACGAACTAGAGGGAATAACACTTCCATCAGTTCAGACTCACTTGGACTTAGGTGTCATAGTTAGCCACGACTTAAAAACTACAGCACACTGCCGCGTGGTGGCTGCACGTAGTTTCAGGTCATTATGGGCAATTCGCAGAGCCTTCACTAGAATCACCAGAGATATGTTCACCTCTTTATATACATCTCTGGTGAGGTCAAGACTGGAAAACTGCATCCAGGCCGCCAGCCCTTGTCTAAAAGGGGACTCACACATTCTAGAAAGGGTTCAAAGGAAGGCAACACGTATGGTTCTCGGAATGACTAATTAATAACACGAAGAAAGATTAGACAGTTTAAATCTCTTCTCCCTGTCATACCGTAGGCAGAGAGGAGATTAAATCACAATGTTTAAAATTTTAAATAATGACTACGGAAATGACCTATTCTCTCTTTTCCTTCCCACCAGGTCGGAACACCTTAGAGGACATAGCAGGAGAGTTCAAAAGCCAAGAAGAAATCATATTGCTGTTGAGTACTGGTTCTCACACCGAGTCATAAACTCTTGGAACCGATTCCCAGAAGAAGTGGTGTTTGCAACCTCAACTGAATCGTTCAAGAAGGGTTTGGACAAGCGGAGAAATTTACTAGAAAAGGATCAACATAGGCTCCAAGCCTTCTATCCTCAACCAATAAATCTAAATCTACACCAATTAACATAACAGATCCGAAAACACACACATCTTTACATCAATCAATCAATAAATACAATAACAATCAAAATATTGGGATAATTGAATAAATGAAACTAAACAAATCAATACATTAATTTTTTTTTCATTTTGGCAACTTACATTCAGTAAAACTTCCGGTTTATCAGTCTCATCATCATTAATTGTTGATTTATCCAAAAGTGATTTTGTGTGTACACAACCCATAATTTATCCCCCCACGCTTTTTCTCCCGTGCAATAATCAAAAGCAATCAAAAATCAGAAGAAAAAAAATAGTAATATAAATAATCCAAGGGGATTTTTGGGGATCTTATTTTAAAATGTATTCATGTGACGTTGAAGAGTAGTCAATCCGGAGTAGTAGTTAATCTTTCATGTGTTGTTGACTTTTCATGCCATACGCACATCTATCTCAATCAGAGTGACTGGACTAGAGATTATGTTGACATATGTGATGATGTGTTTGTTGTTTTCTTTTGTCGGCGTGAGTTTTAATCAAAATTATCGATCTTTGAAATTCTTATCCCGTTGAATATTGAAGCGTATAATTATTATTATTAAGTTTGTAATCATATATGGCATAATGAATGATCAAGTGAAATTAAAGACTCTCTGTGTTGTATCGCGTGTGAGAGATAGAGACAGCGTGTGAGTGAGTGAGTGAGGGCGAGTAGAAATCAAGTTAGTTAGTCTCCTACTATATGTGTGAGACTATCACTTAACAATTTCTGGTCAAAATGATTTAACCAATAAGATACTCTGTCTACACATGTAACACAACACGAGATTTGATGCCTTTATTGGTTGACTGGTGATTGGTTGACGAGACTAATAGACGAATGATTATTGGAGAATTGACCAGTTAGAATGAAGGCTATTTATTACTGAATGAATCTTAATAGTAGTAGTAGTAGTAGTAGTAATCTTATCTCTTTGGTAAAAGATAATTGGTTAGGATGAAAATTAGATGAATGAAATTGTGAAAAAAAAAGATTACAGTAACAGACCAAATGTGTATCATGAAAGCCAAATCATTTCCCACTACAAGTGAACGCCAGTGCGAAGAGACTCTTTTCAACAACGAATTTATTATCAAGCTGTACAGTCGTACAGATATGGTGTTTTTTAGAAATTATATTCCATGAAAGAATTGAATCATAAGTGTGAATACATAAAACAATAATAATAATTGTGGTGTGAAATGCGATTATAATGTTTGTGATTAAAATCATATTGGTTGGAGCAATTCATCATGAGCTGATGTCAGTTACAGCTGTTTCGTCAGCCCACTTTGGGACTCTTCATCAGTACGCACCCACTACAGGAGGTTCGAACCCAGGATCTTCTGGTTACAAGGCGAGCTAGCTCGTAGACTATTCAGCAGCCACTGGGAGTTGATCCAGCAGTCAGCCCATGAATTCTATCTTCTACCAATTGATGACATAGCGCGACCTCTTCCCAATATCTTCTTCGATGAGTTACTGCCTCATCTTCAACCTGCTGCACCTTACTGGTCACGGTTTCCCACTAGAACCCCAGGTTAACTGCCTGAATAGGGCCAGTCGCTAGTAAGCCTCAGATAATTGAAGATAATAATCATAGTTAAATATCAGGTGTCAAGTGGTAAAACAAATAATGTCCATATATATATATAAAAAAATTCATAAAATATATGGATGTTAGAAGGGGTGTGTTACTATAAGTTCAGTAGGCAAATATAAAACGGTATTCATTATTATAAAAGATTTTGTATATCCCAGTGAGTGATGTTGTTTTTTCTCTGACATTTCGCTATTTAATACTGCTAAAAGCTTTACGAAAGTAGTATTATTAAACGAGAATTTACAAAATCTCAGCTTACGTATAAAACAACTCAGTCACCATTCATCAGCATCAGATGGTAATGTTTACATTGTTGTCAAGTGGAGATGAATGTTGGCTTTGATAGATGTATAAACTTATAGAATCAGCATGTGTTCACACAATGAAATTGCTTATCATATTCGTGTTGTTGCTGTCGGTTCACCAGTTTCCCCAATAGTTGTTGGTCTTTTCGTGAATAGATATGAAGATAACATCTTTTCAAGCATACTCACACCCAAAATATGGTTAAGATAGGTTGGAGATACGTTTATTGTGCTAAATGAGATCTACACAATTCATTCTTGGAGAAACTGAAAAGTCTATCTCCCAGCACCCAGTCTACTTCGGAAGCAGAATCAGACGTCGGTGAACTACCATTTCTAGACTACCTAGTCAAAATGAAAGACAACGGATATTTTAATATATCTATATTCAGGAAGAAAACACACTCTAACAAATATTAAGACTTCGGATCATCAAAACCCATCAGCGCAAAGGTATCAGTTGTTTCAAGTCTTCTTAGACGCGCACACTCTCTGATAACGGATGAGAAGGAAAAACAAAAAGAAATATCAAACATTACTGAAACTCTCAAGCAAATCAACTACCCAAAGAACGTTATCAACAAAATCAACACTGACATTAATTATGGTCGAAAATGTGTTACGAAAACATATATCTCAATGGCTGTCATTCCATATAGATCAGAAACGTGAGATGATATCAGAAGAGTACTCAATAAGCTGGACATCAGAGTTTTCTTCAAAACGTTGGACACACTGCGAAGCAACCTCATCCATTTAGAAGACCAAATTTCAGAGGATTCTCAATCTATCTGTGTCTATAAAATAAAGTACTTGGAATAAGCTACGATAAACACTGAAGAAATCTCTCCAGAGAGGATTCAAGATCAGAAGAAATGAACACCGTAGAGAATCCGCTCGACCACCGAGAAATCTAGTTGAACTAGAAAAGCTTGAAACATCATCAGCCATAGGTCTACACGCGACATTGTAGAATCAGGTTAAAAAATTGATTTTGACAATGGTGAAATAATCCATAAAAATTTCGGAAATCACAAAGAAAGTCTAATATCATCAGAAGCACTTCATATCAAATGGAATCCAAATTGTCTGAATAGGAATGATGGACTAAAACGGAATTTGAAGTGGTTACAGCACCCTTGAAATGGCAAAATCAACATGAATGTGTGATAAGCAATTTCATTATGTAAACACATGTTGCATCTGTAATTTTATACACTTATCAAATCAAACAGTCATCTCCACATGGTTTTTTTATCTGTACTAATTGGCCAACTTGACAACAACGTAAAAATTACCACCTCATGCTGATGAACGATGATTTTTTTAAATTTTTGATTATAGCTTGAAACCACACAGTATTTTTCGTACAAGTAAAGAATTTCCAGCATGTGATATCGGTAGCCCAAATTATGCAGCCGATCATAGATATCAGTTGTGCGTCGGCAGGGGTCAAACCCCGAACCATGTACATGGTCGGCGAGAGTCCTAACCTCTGTGCCACCAACGCACTAAGATTTTGTAAATTCTGGTTTAATATTACTATTTTGATAAAGCTATCAGCACCATTTGAAATAGCAAAACGTCAGTAAAAACAACAATATCGTTTTGTCTTTTTCATTCATTGGGAAATACAAAATCTCTTGTAATGACGGATATCATATACTCAATGCCCAAAAAAATTTTCGAACTTTTAAAAGTTAATTTGGTTTGGACATATATAAATATAAAATGTTACATAATATGTGAAATTTGATAGGACAGAATATAACATCTCAGAAATGTTTTGATTTAGAATAGCAAGTGACACAAGTGAAATAATGTTGGAAATAGTTCAAAGTGAGAATAATGACTATAATAGATGTAGTAATGAGGGAAAGGTACATAGATAAACTAAGGAGATGTACATACTTTTTTGTACACAAAGGTCCGGCCTAATTTCACGAATGGCTAAGGTCTTCAATGTCGTTAGAAGTTTAGCAGGAGGAGGAAACGCGGTAAGTTGGAATGAAATCGATAGATGATGATCTTAAAACCTTGCTTAGTATATGCAGAGTAACAATAGTCAATCAAATAAGCTCTAGAATAGAGCTTCTCACACCCTTCCTTTCTCTCTTACAAAACTATGCTGTTGGAATATGTTCTTGAACTTGATATTTAATTATGATTATAATCACAAATATTTTAACTGCATCTCATACTATTATTAATTTATAAAATTTCCTTTTAAGGTTAAATACATACAAACACATGAACACCGTGAGAACAGATAAGGATCAGTTCAAATGAACTGTGATCAAAATTTGATCGAATGTTTCCAAAATAATTGAGCTCTGAATGAAGAGTAAACAAATGTAAAACTTGTGAAATCTCAGTGAAATTGAAATAAGTGATTCCAACGTTTCGTTGGGTAAACTGGTCTGGAACTTCTTCAGGAGAATTAATCATAAATGAAAATAATAAAGGTATATATACAAAAAGGATACAAATATACATAAACAAATATACAATCTATAAGCTATGTGGATGAGTAATAATCTGTTAACGTCATAATTAGAGTGAATAATATTCATCAAAGCACATATTAACAATTATAAATAAGTTAGAGAACCATTGAAAACCAGCACTGGAGTACTGGACAACTGTTTCATCCTAGTTTGGGAATCATCGGCAGTACGCACCTACCAACAGGGTTAGAACCCAGGACCTTCCGGTTACAAGACAAGCTGGCTCGTATACCATTCAGCCACTGGGACCCGATTCAATGGCCCGGTGGGTGCGTACTGCCAATGATTCCCAAACTAGGATGAAACAGCTGTCCAGTACTCCCTGGTTTTCAATGCTTCTCTAACTGATATCAATCCGTGATCAACTCGTAAAAACAAATCTGATCTGTACAAATCAACCATAGAAAATTATAAATAACTAGATATGATGATAATAATAAGGAAACGTAGTCATAAACACAAATAAGTAGATAGTCTGAACACTCCTCACCAAGAATAATACTCAACGATGACCTTTCCGATTTGCATATATCGTGAGAAAACTAACAGTTTGTCGGATAAAATAATAATAAAAATGGAAAAAAACATTGTGAAGAGAATAGGGAAGGGAAGGGAAGCTATCAAAGTGAAATGAGTGTTACTAGGGTAGATTTAAGCTAACTGCTGTCTCATTTTTATGTACACAGAGATACGGCTCCTGTAATCTGATTATACAGACAAGCTTCGCTGAAACCGAGACCTTAAAGTTTAATTACCTCGCTTGTGAATAACTTTAAATCTCTTGGTGAGCGTCACTGTATGACCTCAAATGAACTTTTCGAGATGCCATAATGAGTACTGCAAAGCCATTTTGGACAGTGTTCGGCAACGCGTGTCTGAAGGCATCTTTCCGTATGCTCAATGTATGTGCTTCCACAAACATATGAAATGAAGTACATAGTTTGACGTGGCGAAGATCAATACCCTATCTTTACCTGTTACTTGCACTACCTTTTCGCTGTGTTTATGATAAGTGTATCAGGTACATAACGGGTTCATTCAAATGCTTTCGCCAACCGAGTAACGGTATCTCCCTTGAAAGGCAACTTTACATAAGCCTTCTGTTTAGATTTCAAATTTATTTGGAGCATGTGTTAATCCTTTTCTAGTAAATTTCTCCGCTTGTCCAAACCTCACTTGAATGAATCACTTAAGGTAGCAGACACCACTTCTTCTGGGGGACTATTCCAAGAGTTCATGACTTGGTGTGAGAACCAGTACTCAACAGCAATATGATTTCTTCTTGGCTTTTGAACTCTCCTACTATGTCCTCTAAGGTGTTGCGAACTGGTGGGAAGGAGAAGTGAGAATAGGTCATTTCCGTATTCATTATTTAAAATTTTAAACATTGTAATTAAATCTCCTCTCTGCCTACGGTTTGACAGTCTCTGATATTACTTTTCCTTTTTTTCTTTCATATTCTTATTTATAAGCCTCTCCAAATACGCATTTCTCACTAGTATCTCCCTCAAGAATTTCTGCCGGAAGTCTAGTTTGCTACCTGAAGATCTCCTTCTTACTCTATCGAATAATGTCCTAACGAGACTCCTTTTGTACTGGACTGGGAACAAGCTATTGGCTTGGCATGCGATGTCTCCAAAATGTCATCTCAGGACGTATCCGGTCCATTTCCACTTTCTTCTGAATATTTGTCAAGCAACAGGCTCTTAATTGGTTCGATCCTAAAGTTTCCTGTTTTTATTCCTTCCTGATAGGTCACCTGATCCTTGTGGTATCAAACGAAGGCAGTTGCTGACAAAAGTCTGAAGCCTGTTGAAAATGCTTCCCCCGATGCACCAAGTTTGTGACCAACATAGAAGAACTGACTGATTTGACATTGGTGACGACAATCCTAATTTTGTACTTTATGCTGAGTGCAGCAGATATCAAAACTAATTTGAGAGTGATAAAGGTCTGCCTCACCTCACCGATCCAGGCTGGCGATGTTAAGGCCATGAAGGAACTGACCTCTTTCAAATTATTTTGGCTCATAGTGGCTGATATCTGTTGTCGTCGTCGGCTGGTTGGTTATCTGCATCATCTCCGACTTCTATTTGTTCCCTTGAAATTCTGTCTTTGCTGACAATCTCTTCTGCCAACCCGCTTGTAGGTTTTCAAGTTTATGTGACATTAAAGTTAAATCATTCGCGAAGTTCAGATCTTCTAGAGACTTCCTATCATTCCAACGTGTTCCCGCATTCTCGCTTCCCACGTACGGTATGCCACACAATCCAGTCCACCCCAATTATGAATATCATCGGTGATAGTAGGCAACCTCGTCATAATCTACTGTCTTTACTTCAAACGCCACACTGAGTTTTCCGTTGTGAGTCACCTGGCTCACCTCACAGTCATACAGCTGTTGAATTGTGCTGATAAAGATTTCAAGCACGCTATAGTGTTGAAGCAGTTTCCAAGTTACTTCACGATCAGTGCTGTTAAAAGCCTTTTCAAAATCGTTGAAGGTGAGGTAGATATTCGAATGCCATTCCATGCCTTGTTCGATGATGATTCGTAGTGTTGCAATTTGATCAGCACATGATTTGCTTTTCCTGAACCAAGCTTGTTCTGGGAGGAGTTTTGCATCCATAGCATTGTTTAGTCCCTCCAAGATGCTTGACGTAAACATGAGCATGATCTCGTGATGAGTTTTGCAAAGGCTTAAGTCACCTTTCTTTGTTCGTTTGGAAAGGTGGGTTTCCTTCTAGTTAGTCAACTGATAGCCGGAATTTCATCAGGCCTAAGTGACTGATTAGCAGGTTTTTGTTCCTTGTTTTGCTTCAAAATTTTGAAGTTTCAGTAGCTTCAGGATTGTTTTGACACTGTATGGCTTCCAGCCTTACTCCTAACCTTCTGCTTATTAGGAGCTTACTATCGGCAAATAAACTAAACGAGGTTTAGCAGTGCGTCATCCAAGAATCAAACCCAAACTTTCTATTAACACCCTAATCAGCTCACCTATCCATTTCACTAGTTAAACATAACAAATTTAGTTGACAACTGTTCAACCACATAAAGGTCACACTATGTGAAGTATTTGGTTTCGATATGTACTGTAACGCATAGAAGTACTTACTTATTGAACATTGACTAATTTGTTACAAACATTGAAACCATTTAAAATATTGTTTACTGTTGTTTTTAGTGATTCTTACTCGCATGTGCTTTTTCCTTGTGTATCCCTTTTTAAAGCGGAGTATCACTCTCAGTTTCCATATTCTGGCTAAATTTGTTTGTAAACATCAACAAGTAAAAAGAAAAAAAGCAGCATCAATTTGAAATGACGTCAAAACAGGCTATTTTGAATTATAGAAATGCCTATGTCAATGAGAAAATATGGCTGTTTTTGTATGTTCTCAATATGTTAGGTTGTTTGGCAAAAATAACAAACAAATAAATCATAAGCGAAAAAGGTTTTAACAAAGTTTACAGAGTTTATTTCATATTAGTTTGTTTATTAGACATATAATACAGGCTGAAACAGTATAATTTACTGGATGACAAGGTTTCTGACACAATTTATTGTGGTTCATAATCATATCAATTATAACCACATGACTTCGAAACTTGAGTTTTATAGTTTTCTTTATTTTCTCCTATTTGTCGTCTAGAGGTGTAGAATTTCCCAGATATCTGGCTGGACAGGTGTTGAAACATTCCTTTTGCACGTGTTTGCAGTTGATTAGATAAATAAAGCTTCTGTTATCAATTTCTCCCTCCACCCTGTGACATTAGATTTTAAAACTGTCATCTTATCCCATCCATCCTATTGTATGGTTGTGTGTAATTGCATGTAGTGATTAGTATAGCTGAACTATTCTCCATATTTCTTATCTTATTTGGGTCATCTAATCTAGATTTTGCTAGGTTTTTGTGCTCTGCTAGTCTGACTGACCATCTTCTATCACTTTGACCTATGTATTTAACCTGACAATTATGGCAGGCAGGGTATGAGATGAACTGAATTGTTTTGTTTTAAAGGCTCCACAGGACTGATCCTTTAACCGACAAAGCTTGTTTCTAATTGAGGTTGTGGGGGGTGGGGTTGAATGCCACTTTTATTCCTGCCTTGTGAAGGATTCCGCGTAAGGTTTCCGAGGTTCCTTCTTTAAAGGGTAGTACTACTGATGATTTAGATTGCTTATTGTTAGTGTTGTCTTGCGCATGTTTGACATGCATGTCGTCATTAATATTACCATTATTATTATCACTATTATTACTATCATTATTTATTTGATTTTTACCTTTCCCTACATACTTTCTGATCAATTTATCAGGGTAATAATTAAGTTTCAAAGCTTCTCTTATATGCCTCACTTTCTGTCTTAGATTTTCCTTGGTGCTATATTACTTAAACACCCTAACCCTAACACACCCAATCCTATTTTTACTGACATAGATGAGGTGGGATGATCAGAAATCAAAATATCTGTTTAAAGGTGTGGGTTTTCTGTAAACACACTTCCCATCTTCTTTCCTTTTTATGCTATAATCAAACATTGGAAGTTCTCTGACTTTATGACTTTCCAATTCATAAGTGAATTGAATCGCCTGCACCTTTAAGTTAATGTGTTCGAAAAATCTGTCTAAATCCTGTGTTCTAAGTACAGTGAATGTGTCATCTACATACATATTCAATTATTACCAAAAAGTCAGTTTGAATAAAGAATATTCTTTTCAATCAATTCTCCTCTTCAGATTCTTACAATTATAAAATATATAGTATTTTTTATCGTGACAAATAATATCCAGCTATGCGGCGAATACATTTTTATTTAGAATAACAGATTGGTAGTAATATTCGGTGACAGAATAATTAGTAGTATTTGTGTGACTGATGTGCTGTCTTGATGAATTAACTTAGAAAATATTGTGAAATGAGCGGCAATGATCGTGGGGATTATTCATAACAGATTCATACAATTTCGGGAAGGAAATTTGTCAATTCAGTTCAAGGTCATAAAATGTGTCAGGTGAGTGGCTAGTACAAAGGAGTGGGCATTGAAGTGGAGATAGTAAGACCGTGGTGAATATTTCGCCATGAAATAACCGATATGTGAAATGAAACAGGTTGTGGCATGTATTTAGGAAAGAGATAATATCGGTAATATTAAGTCAAAACAGTATGAGTGGAATATTCGACACTACTGAAGGAATGCTCGAATGAAGGGTATCAATTACAACTAATAATAATAGTTGTAATAATAAGCAAGGTAAAAGGAAAAATGGGATAAGGAGAAAAGGCACCCTTAGAGAGAAAAAGAAACTTTAATCCAAGTTTGACCACGGTAGGAACAGCGTCTGGATGTGTTCTTTTTTTGAATACATAGTTTCGGTTAAGTCAATTTTATGACAGCAGCTTCCTGTCCCACATTGTAACATGACTGATCCCCATGATTATCGTCTCCCATTTCAAAATATTTTCTGAGTGAATCCATTAACCCAGCACATTTGTCACACAAATACTACTAATTATTCTGTCATTACTACCAACCTGTTATTGAATATAAAAATTTATCCTCCGCATAACTGGCTATTATTTTTCATGATAACAAATACTCTATATTTTATAACTGTAAGAACCTAAAGAGGAGAACTGACTGAAAAGAATATTCTTCGAACAGATTAACGTTTAATTCATGACATGGGAATATTTCAAACTATTAAATCTTATAACAGTAAAATATTTTGGACTGACATCGGCTGGTGAACCATTGAAAAACCACCTGGGAGTACTATACAACTATTTCGTCAGCCTATTTCGGGACTCTTCATCAGTACGCACCCATCACCAGGGTTCGAACTCAGGACCTTCTGGTTTCAAGGTGAGCCATAGGCCGTTAAGCCACTGGGATCTGATCCAACAGTCAGCCCATGAATCCTAACTTCTGTCAGTTCATGACATAGCGAGACCACTTCACAATGTCTTCTTCGATAAGTTACTGCCTCCCCTTCAGCCTACTGCACCCTACTGGTTACGGCTTCCCACTAGAACCCCAGATCACTGCCTGGATAGAGCCCAGTGGCTTAATGGTCTACGGGCTGGCTCTCCTTGTAACCAGAAGGTCCTGGGTTCGAGCCCTCGTGGTGGGTGCGTACTGATAAAAAGTCCCAAACTAGGGTTGAAGCAGCTTTCCAGGTGGTTTCCAAATGGTTCTCTAACTGATGTCTGCTCATGGTGAAATCCTCCAACCAATCAAACAAAATCCCTACAAAACTAATACTTGAAAACCAAAAAATTATATGTGGAAGCTTATAATGACTTTCTTGAAATTTTTTGCAGACTGGTCAAATTATTGTTCTGTCATTTATTTTTATATGAAGCATAACAATGCGTCAAGTTAACTGAATATCGCATGGCTGTTTAGGCGAACTGTTAATTTACATCGGATCAGATTTGTCATTTACGAATTTTACAATTCCAGTTTAGAATTCCCTACACTTTCATTTGAAAACCAATGCTATTCATAATCATAATATATTAGGTGTTCGGAGACAATCGGTAGGAAGCCTTGGACCTAGGTTTTTATGTTAGTAGGCACTTCACCAGTCAGCAAAGCGTATTCGCAGTTACCTTGAAGGAACTCACATCCTTTCTGAGGTTTGTACCCGTGTCACCCAGTGCTGAGCTATGCAGGTTCGCGGTTGACATCGTGTAGAATTGTATTGGATATTTAGATTGGAGACTAATTAGTGATTAGTCTTTAATCTATATATAATCATAATATTCACGTTAAATAATAATCTGTTTCATTCCTAAACAGTACTTATGGAGGAGTGTAGAATTTTAAGCATTATGTACGGTATTGTTGCATCTAATTTACTCAACAAAACCACAACAATATATCCCATGGTACACTTAACCAAAATTGATAACATAGTTTACAGTTTACAATTTATTTAGGATAGTAGGCTATATGCCTGTGTTAATCCTTTCGATTTGTTACCCACTGGAGGTCCGATCTCGCCTTGAATGAATCAACGGGTGGCGCTGATACGACGTGTTCCAGTAGAGAGTTACAGTGGTTCACAATTCGATGCGGAAAACGGATCTCCAGACGCAGACGATTCGACCGTGGTTTTTGAACCTTGAGATGATGTCCTCGCAATTGGTTGGTGCTAGAAGGAAGAAATAAATTAGATAAATTACCTCCAAAATCATTTCTTAGGATACGGTATGCTAGTATTAGGTCACCCCTAAGTCGTCTGTATGACAGTGGAAATAAACCCAGTCGACTTAACCTCTCCTCATATGAGAGGGTTGAGAAACCCTTTATTAGCTCAGTTCCAACTCTTTGCACCCTTTCCAATAAGTCTATTTCGTATTTGAAACACGGGCTCGCTGCCTGGATCCCATATTCCAAATGAGGTCTGATATAAGTCGGATATAATATACGAAATATATCAGCGTCAAAGTTCGCAAAAGCCTTGCGTATGGCCTATAATATTCGAAAGCCCTTAGTGGCTGCAGCTCTACAGTTTGTTGCTGTTTTCAAGTCATGCTGCACAACCGATCCCAAGTCCTTGTACTCAGTGACCACTGGGAGAGTAATGCCATTCATTGAGTAATTGCGCACGTGACTATGAGATACATGCATAACTACACTCTTGTTTAAGTTAATCTCCAAGGCCCAGTGCTTACACCATTCACTTAACAAGTTTAAATCTTCCTGCAAAGCAAGTTGATCACTGTCATCGTGTAAAGCCCTCCATATCTTGATGTCATCAGCAAACAGTAAGCAGGATGACCTAACTACCGACGGAATCTCATTAACATAAATCATGAAAAGAAGTGGGCCTAGAATTGTACCCTGAGGAACGCCAATCTTAACCGATTCCCATGTTGATAAGACCCCGTTAACTCGTACTCTTTGTCTTCTGTCTTTTAGAAAGTCTTGAATCTAGTCGGCAACCACTTTATTGATTCCCATACTACCTAACTTTACTAGAAGACCTGAATGAGAAACCCTGTCAAACGCTTTGCTTAGGTCGATGGATATGGCATCCACCGGTATATTAGCATCAGCTGAGCTTCCCAACTTTCTCTGGCCAAAAGAAGGTTGGTCAAGCAAGAATGACTTGCTCTAAAACCATGCTGTTCCACAGCGAAAAGTTTGTTCCCTTCAATGAACTGAATGATAGCATCACGAATTATTCTTTCTAGTAGTTTAACAACAATACTGGTCAAACTAACAGGACGATAGTTCTGAACTAAGTTTCTAGCTCCGGTTTTGAAGACCGGACTAATGATGGCATCTTTCCAGTCTCTTGGACATTTAGACTGGTCCAGAGACATATTGAAGATTACCGACAATGGCTTGGCTTGGCTATGTTTTCAGCCAATGCTGTTAATATACGTGGGTGGAGTTCATCAGGGCCACTGGACTTACCAGGATTGAGCCTTAGAAGGTACTTTAGGACAGTATCCTTTCCAATGTATAAGGGTGCCATTTTCAAGTTACCTTCTGGAAAAGTTACAAGGCCGGTATCCATCTTATCAGAGAATACTTGACTAAAGTGCTTGGACAAAGCCTCAGCCTAAGTCAAGTTATCCTCAGCCATGTTTGTCTGGTCATCTTCAAGCGTAAGAGGTGGGATAGCATCACTCTTACTTGTTCTTCTCTTGATATATGAGAAGAGTCTTTTTGGGCAGCCTGGTGAACTTTTAACTAACTGGGTTTCGTAAGCTATCCTTGACTGTTGAATCAAAGTTTTATACTGGTTTCTGGTTTCCTTGCATGAGTTCAGGTGTCTGTCAATTACAATAGTAACGAGGTGACTTAGTGGGATACTACTTGCCTGACTCACAACCTCTAATACCCTTCAAAGCATGACGTATTCTTTTTAGAGTAGATTAGGAAAGACTAAGTTTTGGTGAGCAGTAAAGAACAGTGGGTAATATGCGAAAGTTAAAAAAACTGTTCAAGTAAGGGTAGAGTAGTTCCATACTGTCTTAACTTCTTAATGCTGATGGTTAGACGGAGCATTTTTATAGAAATAGACGGGATACAGGGAGACTAGGAAAGATCAGACGACAGAACCATACTAAGTTATTTTATGCTTGATTTATTCTCCACTTCAGTTTCCTCTAAGCTACAAGCATCGTGTAACTAATTAGCTGATAAATATCACGTTTATTCCTGAGGGCGAAATTAACTGTCTGACATTTAGAGAAATTTAATGTAAGACTATTTAGCTTAGGTCACTAGCTAATATCCGTGCGTCGGTGGCATAGCGGTTAGGACGCTCGCCGACCATGCACATGGTTCGGGGTTTGATCCCCGGCCGACGCACTCCTTTACCTCGCTAAGCCAGATCGAAAAAGCTGGCCAAGAGGAAAGGTTGGGCATGAGGCTAGCAACCTCATCCTGTAAAAATAAAAACACTGCTACAGAAACTTCAAGCCACTAGCTTGAAGCCCTATGTTCCACTGGGGAACGTGAAGGAATAATAATATAATACTAGCTAATATCCGACAGAAAGCTGTTCAGTATAGAACAGTCAGCTTTATCCTAAACAAAATTTCTACATGATGTATGAGATTCTCAGAGTAATTTATTGCATAATATTTTGTTCTCATCCAGAATCTTCAGGTAAGATAGCAGTTTGAAGTCTAGACCAATACCATGTGACATTTTTGTCTCCGCGAAATACATAGAATTAGGTTAAAAGTCAATTAAAAAAGGTGTACGAGTCTACCTTGTGACTCAAGGATATAATTGGATAGTTAAAACAAAACGAATTAGAGAAAATATGAAGGATTGTATTGGACAGAGATTCAGGCAACCCAGTGATTTAGACAGGTCGCCAAAACGTACAACATTTGGTCTCGCTGATATCATAAACGAAAATCAGAGTAGCAGGCGAAATAACAAGATGATGGAAATTGTTGATTGGAGCAGAATAACAGATTGGAATATCCCTTCAGAACAAACTACTTACTAAATTGCTACATCCCTAGAAATCTCAGCGAACTTCGTAATTATTATCCGTATTTCTCCTATACTTAACGTCGTTCTCCTGACATTTGCTTATCATATATTGACTTGATCCTTATTATTTGTCTTTGTTCCTGTTTTATCTGTAATTTAAGTGTTTCTCCTTGTGGCTGTCTGTTGGATGATATTGATAATTTGTTGTTGTACGACTGTGATTTTGTTTGAGTGAATCAAGATGGCGCTGACCTTGGACTGCCTGCTAGTTGCTATGTTTTTTATCTGAGAGGTTTAAGAAGTGTACTGAAAATTTAGCCAATAATTCTCAGTCTATGAGTCTAACCTGTTGTTATTTAATCACTTAGTTGTAACCAATTGGCACATGATTTTCTGATGGCCTTATTGTTGACATCAACGGAATTTGTGAAAAATCAAAGGTTTCAAACTAAAATCAAACAGCTGTCTAGTTCTCATAGTCCCTCCACGTTTTATTGGTATGTGATGAGATAAACTGTGGGTTTGGTTATTGTAATTCCTCTAAGGAATAAACACATTTTTTCCTAATTTTATCTCGAACACTAGCCAATGTCATCGGCAGCACGTATTTTTCCTCACGCCGAATATGGTGGACTACAATGGTTACGAATTCTCACTAAAACTCCCGCTGACTCCATCCTGTAACTAGCAAGCATCGGATTGACTTTCAAGAGCTAGTTTGGAGCCGCGAGCAGTGGGGTCTATCAAGTCGAGTGTGAGGACAAGTGCTCGCCGATGACATTGGCTGGTGCCAGTAGTGCTAAATTCAAGAATAAGTAGATTTTAGAATTCATGGGCCATCGAATTTGACCCTTGATATCACTAGACAAGCACTTGAGGGAAACCTGAAAGGGAAGCGGCGGGTTGGTCGTCCAAGGGTGACTTGGAGGAGGTCATGTGAAGAGGAGATGGAAGCATATGGGCAGACATGGAGCCAGGTGAAGACTCTAGCAGAGAACCGAACACAATGGAGACGTTCAGCTGAAGCACTATGTTCCTCTAGGAATTAAAGTAAATAATAATAATAATGATAATAATAATAATAATAATAAAAATAATCGTATTTGACCCAGTGTCTGAATGGCCTACGAGCTTTACTTGTAACCAGAATGTCCTGGGCTGAAACCTCGGTGGATGGATACTGCCGAAGAGTCACAACTAGGACGAGACAGCTGTCCAATACTCCTGTGCTGCCCCATAGTGGTTCTCTAACTGACATCACCTCGTGTTCAAACTCGAAACAAATCAAATCCCTACAAATTGTCTCCTAAAACGCAGCACAGTTTGTCGATGGCATATGCTATCAGTGTCAAATATTCAGGTCAACATGACAGGTCTAAATTTATTCTTGTCTACTAATGTTAGTTTTCATTCAAAACAGGTTCTTATAAATAGTTGCAGTAAACAGCAAGGTGAATGGGATATACATATATAAGACTAATCATGAAGTCGTATGACTAAACTGATATGATTATGGGCTATTATTTGTGCTCAAAATGTCATCCGGTTATCGATATTGCATCACTGTGTTCCATTATGGATAAAATTTTATTTTGATAAATCATACAGTATTATACAGTAATATTTACTAATTATGAGCAGTAATAAATTGTGCTCGAGACGTCATCAGTAAATATTACTGTATAACACTGTGAAACTTCATCAAAATAAAATTTTATCCATAATGGAATTATACTCTACCACACTGTCCAAGTTTTATCATTATAGCATCATTGTGTTGCTTCAAATAAGCCTATCTAATATGAAGTTAGATGACAGGAGTCAATTATGACTACTTTTTAACTCTTAGCATATATGATAATGTGAGAAATCGGTTACACGGCCTGCTATACATAGAACTAATGACAGTATTATTCGGTAAATAAATCCATGGTTACCAAATATATTTTCACTATAATAAGGCGCGGTTGTTTACACTTAATATGTTGATTAGTATAAAAGTGGCTTATTAGTCTTGATAACTATTCACGCGTTTTATCGAAAGTATGTTTCTGAAATTCTCCGAGGTGTTGACAGCATACATATACATCACCTGCAAGAATATCGAGTAGCGGAGAGATGAATTCAGTGGAGAAGAGAAAAAAATGGACGATAGTTGTGAAGCAACATGGAAAACATGAAAGGAAAGCAAAGGTGTAGGGCTCATCAATTAATTTGTAGGGGACTGTCTAGAGCTAGTCCGTTAACATAACAAATATTCAAACAAAAATCCAAGTCAGTGAGAGTACAATGCAACAATATATTATCAAAATGCAGTAATGAGTTATATTAATTAATAGGTTACTTGGATATGTTGTTAAAGTCCACTGCTACAAATTATATATATAATCCACAGACGCGTTGACTGTTGGAATCGTGTCTACTGATAGAAGCTGTGTTCCGGTTGTAGAGTTTTCTTCGGATAAGGATAATAGGTTCCTGCAATAAATCCAAAGTGTACAACACGGTTTGAGCGAAGTTAGTAGACAGAAATGGCCAGAGAGAAGGCGAAGCTACCAACAGTATACTGTATTTCAAATTGCACTCGGAAGTTATATACATTTTAAACATAAATCGTTTTAAACAAGAGTCATGTACAATGTTTCTAATTTTAACATCTAACCAAAAAGTGTACAATCATATGGTTACGTACTCCACAAAGGAGAACAATACGAAAGATATATGCAAATTGTCATTCTGCTATGTGGTAGGCGCATTTTGCCTATATCTGTAAATCGAATTGGCAACATTTAATTCAGCTGCCAAATACTCTTGTGTTCTAACCACCATTACATAATTGCCTCCGCCTACGACTTCCATAGTTGCTTCCATTTTCAACTCATCCACTTCCAAGTTTCTTTTCGAAAAACTGACATTCTCTTAGACGTATAATGCCTGATTTTCTGACTTCATTTTGAACAAGCTGCGTGAGCAATAAAACTCACGAATTTCATACAACCGCTTCCCTTAGTTAGTTTGAATAAAGAAAGAACAGGATAATACGAGGTGGTTTCATCGCGTGGATGCTCTTCAACTGCTTACTTCCTAAACAAAACCGAATTGTATGTTACAAAATGCTGTCAGAATATCCTTTTTTCAACTGCGACTTCCAGTTATAGATGGAAAGGACAGGCAATATAATCCCAAAAAATGATGTAAGTAAATACATTATTCATTGGTAAAAATGTTGACTACTTATAGAATAATTAGAAGACATAAGGTAGGGGGAATACAGTCGATATTTCGCTTTGAAACAAAGATGGACTAGAGACAAAATACCAGGTCGAACAACAGACTGAATTTACACATATTATGATTGAGAATTGAAGAGGTTAGGAACGAATAATAAAGTAAAATTATACCACAGACAATACAACTGAGTAGATTTGATAGCCTGATATTGAGATGAACTCAGTAAATGAATACCAAAGTCGAAATTAAGTTGTATGTTACGCAGTAGGACAAAACTCGAAAGGACATGAACAAAACAATCACAGTTACTAGAGTAGTGAGAGATTAGTCACACTACCTATATGTAAACACAATTTGGGTCGAATCCTTTCTTCTGATGTCAGTGGCTTGTGAGAATCGACGTTATCATGGTTTTCTTTGTGCACTGATTATTTTGAAAGCCTGACTAATTCCACTGTTTGGCCCATGTCAATTAGGTGTTTTTCTGGCGATTGTACTTTCCTTTTCATACGAAGAATTTCAGGGATATGCCTATAATTTGATTTTGTTTAGCGTGCACGAAGTTGAAAAGAATCCAGGAAACAAAACGGGGTGTTATTATCCTGGCTGCAAATGTGTTCATTCTTTCTTCATTCAAATGTTGCGTTTGTCTGATTGTCATTTAAAGCCTTGTCTTGATACACACTTACAAGTCTGACTGTATCTAAACCATCATTTTACAAGACAAGATTTGGATACAGCTTGTACCAAACACCATTACACACTCATTTATTTTGTCTCAAATTTAATTGTGATTTCCCTCATTCAGAGTCCATATATCCAGGACACAAAATAGATATTGTTGATTACATCTTGATTCGCATCAGACATGGTGAAATGTCCAACTATGAGTCACACATATCTGATGAAAACATCTGGTAAACCGAATCTGTTCTACTGTAGAGAAACAATTAAACTGTAACGGGGAAATTGTTTGGAAAATCCATCGTCAACTGTCTACTTACTGTATTTATATTAATTTGGATATTTCAACTAACTTTGTAATTATTATCCGAATTTCTTCTAGACTTAACGTCATTCTCCTGATATTTGCTTATCACATACTGACTTGATCCTTATTTTATGTCTTTGTTCCTGTTTAATCTCTAATTTTAGTGCTTCTTCTAGTGGTTGTCTGTTGGATGATATTGATAATTTGTTGTTGTACGACTGTGATTTTGTTTGAGTGAATGAAGCTGATTCTGACCGGGGACTGTTTACGGAAAACGTTTGTGTGTGATTCTTGTGGACAGAGGTTTGTTTCCCCATTGTTGTAAATATTCTACTTCATTGCAATTAATTATTTGCGCTTAGAAAATAACCCTGTCTGTATAGCCGCCTAACGCCACTGTTTTTGTTATTAAGGTGTAAATTAGATGCAAAAATATTGTACAAAATGTTGAAAATTCCACACTGTGACACAAATACTCTTTTGGAATAAAGTAAATTATTATTGTTTCGATGTTATTATTGTTGAACAGAACAACATGTAGGTTCCAGTCACAAATGATAATTATTTCTCTGTATTTACTTTTAAACGCTGAGTGTCTCAGATAGAAGAAGCGTTGGTGTCAAATAACCATCCTACAAAATTCATTAGGAAGATCTGGAAAGGTCAAAATAAAAAAAATAATTGTGAAACTAGTAATGACAACACAAATAAGAGAGAATATAAGGCATCTACTGTTATACCATATAAGGACGGGACATTTGAGACCCTACTTAGTAGGATTCTTAATAAAGCAGGAATAAGAGTGGCATTTGAACCTACAAATTCACTCAGGGACAAGCTCTGTAGCTTAAAGGACCCTATCGACTTACCCAATTAGATGTGTGAACACACGTACTTAAGGAGGATCCATCGATCTTTGCAGGTTAGGGTCACAGAACATATTCCAAATTGGCTACAACAACAAATAAAATCACCGGATACAAATGATCCGGGAAATAGATGTCCAAGATCATCTAAAGCGAACCACATTACAGAGACGGGTCATAAGGTTGATTTCAACAGTGCTTAAAACAAGGTTGGGTTGCATACTTAAATTCGTTGAAGTTTTGGCCATAAAAAGACTCAAAGCTGTCTAATGTGTCCTAAAGTTATTTGTTATTACTTTAAACCTGCCTCGATAGCCAATTTAGAACCAAGGATCAATTTGTTTCGTAATATTTTCAACCTGTTCTTTGCTTTGTTTTTTTCTCTTTTTCTCTTTTTTTATCCACATTTTTGCGTCATACCCCTACGCATTATTTGTGACTCTGACCTCTACACAATCTGACCTGTATTGTAATGATGCATGCCTTCTTGTCTTCTATAAAACTGTCTATGACAAGTACGTGTATTATCAGAATGTCCGAAATGTGTTGCGCAAATACATTACACGTTTCAGATAAACTACGTCTTCTTATTGCGTTGTTGAAATATTATAATTTACAAAATACCTTGAAATGACTACGAGGACAGCTACATAGGTCAAACTAGTAGATCGGGCGTAGTCAGATTATCGGAACATAAGAACTTAGCTAAGGTTCGAATGGTTGACCCAGAGAAGATTTACTTATTTACTTTATTTACATTACCGACCGACCAACCAACCAATCAAAAACAGGCGTCAATCACTATAAAGGGGAAAACTTGAACGAGGTCACTTGAATCACTTTTCTATGACACATTGTTTCAAATACAAGCAAACAGCACGAATGTGGATGTCAAAACCAGGATCAGAAACTCAGAAGAGACATTCAGCAATCTGAAATCAGTGTGGAAATCTTCTGCACTCACCATAAAGAACAAGATTTAGATATTCAACATCAGTCTTAAGTAAGTCAGTCAGTCTGCTACTCTATTTGTCAGAAACTTGACTGACGCATCACGAAATCATTTCAAACAGATTACAGACCTTACTCAAGTGTTAGCTAGCTTCTCTGGTACCATATTGAACGTCACATGGCCGAAAAGATTCAGCACCAAGGAACTCTGGGAACAAAACAACCAAGAAACTATTGCCCCGCAAATATGCTGGTGAAAATGGAGGTGAATAAGAAATACACTGCGGAGATAGTCAAATGACGCCACGCACCAGGCCATCGCTCAAGTGGGATCCTAATGGAAACAAAGAGTTGGCCATCTCTTTGAATGTGACATGGAATAGACCGCTCAAAGAGGAGATGATATATTATGTGCAGTCTTGGGGTCATCTAAGCGGACCACTGAAAACAGAACAAAGTAAAGACGTGCTGCTAAAGCCGCACGTTCCACTCAGAACTCAAGGTATCAATGACCATCATAAATAAATGTGTCATATTCTAACTAATATTCGGCTCTAGTTCCCATCAATCTCATATTCACTTCTTATTGTGTATGACTAGACGAAGACAGATGAGTAGCTGTCAGACTAAACTGAAAGATGTAAAGACATCTACCGTTTCCATGTGCTAGTATTATAACAAATTACCAGTATGTCAGCCTAACAACTAATATTCCTTTTTTATACATGAATTGGTTGGTATTCACAGCCTGGCAACGTCTGATGAATAGGACTTTTGATTTTCCAAAACACTAACTCCTAGCGAGAATTATTTTTATCTATTCATTTTATTTGATTCTTTTGCGTTCTAAGCACTGAGGTTTCTGTCTACAGGGTAAGGCTGCCAGTCTCATGCTTAACCCTCATTCTTGACTGATCTTACTACAGGCAAACAGAGATTTAATATTAATAATAATAATAATCTACTTTATTCCAAGACAAACAGTACTTATAATACAGAATGGAATTCTCAACATTTGTGACAATATTGCATCTGATTTACTCAAAATATAAATAAAACTAAAATAGGGTTAACCACATTTACGGTATAAAGTCAAAAATATTCGAAGTACAAAATGAGAATAATAATAATAACAGTAGGTTTGTTTCAGACAGTGTTGGCGATTTTAGTTTGAAAACTTTAGCATGTTATAGATTATTGAATCTAATGTTCTGTTGATATAGTATAGTGAGGGGAAATACAAAATTAACAGTTATAACACAGCCTAAATGATGTTCACACTCATGAAAAAATAAACAAATGAAAACAAAAAATTGAGATTATAAACATAAGAAGAACAATAACAATAAAGCATGATGTTATAAGGGTGGAGAAAATGGTTAATTCACTAGTACAAAGATGGTAAGTTGGTTAGTTCATCCCTGACATTATTTTCATTACATAAAATACCTACCAAATATGCTATAGTGGAATTTTCATACTTATACGTGCATAAAGTCTTCTGAAAAGACTTCTTGTTTAACCTGAGGAGACACAAGTTTGGAGTTGCGGTTAGGTAAAGTGTATGCTCACAGTCTGACAAAATCCCTTAGGTAAATTTGTTGCATGAAACCAAGTGCCTATCAGTTACTATGTCAACGATATAGTCAATGGGATAGTATATCCTATGCCCTACTGACAGTCTTCACAGTCCTACGAATTATAATATAGTCTCTTCTAAGCAACTCAGGAAAGAATAAGGGTGAACAGTAAAGAAGAATAGCTAAGAGGCACCAGTTGACTAACTGTAAGAGGAGGATTGGGTGGGTTATGCCTGAGTGTCTTAACTTCTTAATGTAAAACGTCAGACGAAATATTCGCTTAGAAATCGCCAAGACATGGGAAGACCAGGATAGGTCAGAAGAAAGAATTAATCCAAGATACTCATCTTCAGACTTGATTTCTATATCACTATCATCAACTTTGCAACGGTCATAGGAATTAACAGCTTCATTTAACTTGCTTTTACATCTGAAACTGAAATTAACTATCTGACATTTGAAAGGATTCAGTTTCAGACTATTGGACGAAGACTATTTGATGATTCATGATAGAAGGCTATTCATCTTAGTACAGTCTAGCTGGGAGTTAACAGACATTGAAATAGTTGATTCGTTCACATAATTAACAAAATTCATTTCATCAGAGTGAGGCAAATCATGAAACGGATGAATCTACAGAATATCAAACCTCGGATCACGCGAAAGTGTTTGATGAATTTTCAACTAATGAAATACCAACACCCCTGAAGTGGCCACCTAGCGAGAATCTAAATATTAAGTGTTTTAATGCAGATACATTCAGCCCATTAATCCCAAGAAAGCGCTTTCGTGAGTCACTAAATCATTTTCGTTATTTCCTTCAATAATCGCACAACGTTTTGTTGAAATCTAACTAAATATGTACACGAGTTCATCTACTGATTTCGTGATATACTTTCATTGTTAAAACAATCAGAAATAAAAAAAAGATTTTAAGCATTTTGATGAATGGAAATTCTGTCAGGTGAGTGATTTTAGTGGGCTGCCGTTATAGTCACTGTAAGCTGACTGAAGTCGATAGATACTTCCCGAATTCCTAATCCTCGTACAATTCTACAAAACAAAAGTTCCGCTTAGTGGGTTCCTTCCTAAAATTTCTGAAAATATAACACTACAATATAATTTAATTGTTGTTGAAATGTATTATTTTTTGTAGGCGGTCAAGGTCACCGGAAAGTGATTCCATTGAAACAAGAACTATTGAGGAGTATTAAGATGAAAGGTAATTTAACAAATGAAATTAACTAAACCTTCATATATATATATATATATTTCACCTCTATCAGTAAAAGTTGAGCGTTGTGGATTAGATCAAATAAAGTATAATTATATTTTAATAGTTTACACACAATGATAAGTTTTGTTATTGGACCAATAACAAAACTTATCATTGTGTGTAAACTATTAAAATATAATTATACTTTATTTGATTTTCACCTCTATTCATACTACTAAATTAGTGTATATCAGTGCCTGAAGGACATACATATATATTTGTATATGGCAAACAATTGATATGTCGACCTCAATCTTCACGTAAACCAGTCTTATAAATTTCATTATTACCTAAGAGGTATTACATTAGTAACTCACCTATACTTTATCCAATAAATCCCTCTTGACTTCAATTTTTCTGAAGGTAGTTAGTAAAACGTACTCAGATAAATACCATTCTGAATAAGGTCAACAAATAGTAGGTCGAATTAGTGAGTGAAGAGCTTTTTCTCTTCTGAAATAGTTTGTATGCTATTAGATGATGAAAGGCAAGCAAATAAAAACCCTTGAGTCTGTGTCTCTTGCTTCTAGTCAATCACTTCAGTAATAGAGGTTATCAATGTCGTTAATCAAGCCTGTGATGGATTTAAGGAGTGTCAGTAACTGCGAAAACTAGGTCGACGACCACCTGCCAACTGCTTTCAACTATCTAATAATAAATTGGAGTCATTCAGAAAAACTTCAATCAAAAATGGACATTCAACCTCCTTCATCGATAAACATCTAGAGAGAAATACTGATACTCCTCGGAACCTGAAATGCCGAAGAAACAACGAATTGTAAATCTGAAATTCAGGGGAAAGACAATTAGTGAGGTTCACCGAATCTCCTTGTCGAGAACACTTGATAGAACGTTGTTTGCTGTACCTCAACATCTTACCTTCTCCATAAATGTTCTTTTTCACCAAAACGTCAAAGACAAAATTCTGCTATTGATAAACTCAGTGTGTATTTACCAATTCACATGCTCCTATTGAGCTAAGTATATAGTCCGTACCAAGAGGGTATTTGTCGAGATGTGCCCATGAACGCACGGTTATTAAAATCTCATTTCTGGAGCATATAACTACTTCCGGTCGTGCAGCATCAGCAGAGACCTCTTTTACAGTCACATATATATAAATTACGATCAAGTTGTTCAAATGAAGGATCTGGCCTATATACTCTTCATGCAGATGGCGCCTTAGCAATTCCTAAGGAGAAACCTGAACTTTGTGTTCAGAAAGGTTTCATCCAGCCCCTTTTACTACTATGACCTTTGTACTTTCTTTTCTTTTCCTTGTTTTCTTCCTTCTTTGTCTTTCTGAAAATTAGATGACTGGAGAAAGTTGGCAAGAAGCCTTGGACCTAGGTTTTGTTCTACTAGGAACTCACCAGTCAATCAGTAAGATGTATTTGCAATCACCTTGAAGGAGCTTATTTCCTTTCTGAGACGGGATTGAGTCTGCAACAAGCAAAGGACTTGACGCATAACACTAGTTACTAACTGGTTTCCAGTCAAAGTATACAAAACAGTCTAACAAGGGGTCGTTCGCAAGCTCGAATGACTCAGTGGTAGCGTCTGTGACTGCAGCACTGGATGAGAAAGGTCCGAAATTCACAGAGAACATGAGATCCTTCAAGATGACTGAAGAAACACCTTGCTGACGAGTGTCAAATAGCACGAAATCTGAGTGCAGCAAAACCCTCTTCCGATCATCTCCTGCCATTTGATATGAATAATTCAAAGTGAAATGTGATGGTGGGCCACCTAGAATGGTGACCACATTGACTGACAGAATGCAGTCTTCGCCAAAGAAGGGGTCTCAGTGGCTGAAATGTATACGAGCTTGTCTTGTAACCTGAAGGTTCTGAGTTCGAACCCCGATGGGTGCGTACTGCCGATGATTCCAAATAAACGACTCGACACATTACACTAGTTGCTAACTAGCGTTCAATCAAAGTCTTCCTGAATAAGTGTGTAATCATAAGCTCTATGTAATCGTCTTAAACGTTTTTGCCGCTCATTTTCAATCTTTTGTTCTATTATCCCACCCATATCAGCCATTTCCAAAAGATTATTCATCATTCAGCTAATCATTTATTTATTTTTTATTACAGCTTGATGCCACACCGTATTTTCAGTACAAGCATGGAGTTTTCAGCATGGATATCGGTAGCCCAAATTTTGCAGGCCGACCATAGAAATGGGGTGTGCGTCGGCAGGGGATCGAACCCCGGACCATGTGCATGGTCGGCGAGAGTCCTAACCACTGCGCCACCGACGGACTCAACTCTCTTGAGTGCGTAAGACTGTTCCTCATTTTCCAAACATAGGTATTACTCACGCACTCTGATTTGCTTTGTCACTAATTGATAATAACCGTTGATCTCTGCTTTCAATCTACACTGCATATATAAATCGCCTCAATAACTCTACAGCTTTGAAATGATGAGATCTGCTTACTGACTCATATGTTCTTAATAATAAATTGAAGATCATAGCGATGGCGAATCCCTTAGTATAGTGACTTTATTGCAAACTCTACTGATAAAATCCAGTCAACAGCATAAAGGACAGGAAAATGATTCTGGTTGCACTCCAGTGACTGCCTTTGTTAGTTGGAAATTAAGTCATGAATTTATTTTGACTGTACTGACTTAGTATTTCACAGAATACTTTATAGGGTCAATTGAACATTGCTTGAGTTTAGCACTTCATGTAAATTGAGTTGGTTCTCTTTTGACATCCTCAGTATCACTGTTTATTTATCTTTCAACAAGAAAAAGTTTCTGTTAAGCAAAAGCCATAATATTCTACACCATCATATACTCTATATGCCAATTTAAGTGGCATAAGTTCCGTGCTTATTTCACCTACAACTGCGTTTATAAATTTACGTACACTTGCAGGAGCCAGTATATTGGAAGGACAGAAAGAAGCACTTTCTTTCCTGTGTATTCTGAGCATATCTCAAGAAACTTATGTCTAAAAGTAAGCAAATATTCGCAAAGCACGATTAATTATCAAACACTATGTGATGGATACGAGTCATTTCCTCAAGATTTCCAAATCCTTCAGAATGTTAAATATACAAACAAGAACAGCAAATTTACTACAGTTTGTCGCAGCAACTGTTATCAAACGTTTCAAACCAAACTTACGCATACAGAAAGAGAGAGTGATCAGTCTTTCACCCCATTGATAACTGCATTTCGATGATATTGATTAGTCTTCCATATTCGTGATTTCACTTTACTGAGCAAGTTTTCAATTTTATGAACTATAACCTCCCTTAAGTTGATATGTGAACCTGCAAGCTAACACCATTTATTATATTTTTCTGTTTTCTTTCTTCTCCCTACCACTGCTTTTCTACTTTGAAAGGCATATAAATTGATGGCAAGCTGTAATGTTCACATTGTGGACGCGTTAATTATTTTCATTGGTCGGAGGATTTCATTATTAGCTGACATCATTTAGAGAACCGTTGGAAAACCTGGGAGTACCGGATAGCTGTTTCGTCAGCCTAGTTTGGGACTCTTGAGCAGTACGTACCCACCACCAGGGTTCGAACCGAGGACATTCTAGTTACAAGGTGAGCTAGCTCGTAGACCATTAAGCCACTGGGACTCAATCCAATGGCCAGCCCATGAATTTCAACTTTTGCCAATAATGATAAGTGGTGATCAGGCAAAAGATGGCACATTTGCTTATTTTGCTTCACGTACATTTGAGAGACGAACCATTTAGGTAATTTGATAAACATAGAAAGTATTCACCTTGCTAAACTGCATCATTCTATGTATACTAATTTAAACTAACAAAATGATCATTCAGTGGTTAGATCATTTAAGTAAGGGTACCACATGACATTGATTGGTGCATTAGGAGTATCATCTTTTTATTGTTTCAAATTTAAGAATGTGCTGCATGAAATTACATCCACCTGAAAAGTGTTTTGTAAGCACGAGAATTTGTTATTGCTATTTTTTATGAATGTACTTTTCACTTTATGAAGAAAATTAGAGCACAGTCAGTTGAATACCATTCCAACTGAGTTAGCAGATTCCTCACAAATTGTGGTGTTACAGGTGTCATCTTTCATATGGTCTACTTTGTTTTTGAAATCTTTCAGAAGACAATAAATCACTCGGTTGATGGTGGTGAGTACTGGAATACAGAGTCTACACTTCTTCTAATTTAAAGCTTGTCAACTTAATGTCACTGTATCCAAATAAAGGATGCTGTTCCCAATCACATTCGAACCCATTACGCATCATTTCAAACACGAAAGGATAATTCACTAAATTATTTGGTTATGACACCGATCTCTTGTTTAACAAGTTGTTATCTGACGAATTTATGCTTAATTCCTTTTTGATTGGACCGGGATGATCGATCGAATTTTGATATTGCCTTAGTATTTAAAAAACAACAGGTGTTGCGTTCACGTCTCACGGGAAATAACAGTGGATAAAAAGTTCAGCAAAGACATATTTTCCTTGATTTCATCCTCAAAAGCAGCTGTACAATCATAATTACACATACACAAATATTACTTAATTCCATGTGCTAACGAACGACATTAAAGTTGATAATTTTCAAATTTATATGAAATTCCGAAGGTGTCAATAAAGATTACTAGGGGACTTTTAACGAAGGTAAGTGTGAACAGGATGTGCATGGAAACAAACTAAAATAGTAGTTTTCCAAGTATTGATTTTTGTAGGGGTTTTGTTTGATAGGTTGGAGGATTTCATCATGAGCTGACATCAGTTGAAGAACCATTGAAAAAGCGGGGAGTAATGGATAGCTGTTTCGTCAGCCTAGTTTGCGACTCTTCATCAGTAGGCACCCACCACCAGGGTTCTAATTCAGGGCCTTCTGGTTACAAGGCCAGCGAGCTCATAGATTCCGTTGGGTACTTACCGATGAAGAGTCCAAAAACTAGGACAAAACAGCTGTCCAGTTCTCCCAGGTTTTCTAGTGGTTCTCTAACTGATGTCAGCTCATGATGAAATCTTCCAACCAATGAAATATTAGTTCTCATAAATGAAAATTTTTAACATTGAAAGGAAAGGAAAAACAAAACACGAAAACTGAAGAATCAAATCGAACTAGATCATGGTTAATATACAGGTTGAACAAGTTTCCTTTGAACACATAACTCCGCCTTTAATGAACATTTGGCGAGGGCTTCTGCAGTACAAAGAAGTTGGAAACACTCTGCCTGTTATAGATTTTTGTATACTTCTCAAACTACTCTGAATGATAAGTTAGTTAAGATGCTTTGGAAATACTATCATGAAATGCGGGTACAAGTAGATGCGACTTATGAATGATAAGAGAGACTAAGAGACTAAACATACATTGACTGAACACTAGATAATGAATAATGTCATGCGTATGGTCCTTTGTTTTGTGCAGACTGAATTCTACAGATAGAATTCACAATTTGGCTACCATGTTAGGTGGCTCACCTTGCTGACTAGTGAGTATCAACAAACACGAAAACTATGTCCGAGAATTCGTGCCGATAGCCTACAAACATCTAGAAGGATAATACGAACTCGTTTTAATTCGTGGATTCTCTCCAAATGCGTACACTTCAGTGAAACCGTAATTATTTTTGCGGTTCTTCTAGATACTGGTTTTTTTTAACTATTGTAGGTTTTGGTCTGGATGGTTTTTCCTTCCCATGTTTTGATATCAACTTACAAGGGTACCCATTTTCGATAAGTTTCTTGTTATAACTCCGTAGCTAATTTGTTATAACTGAACTGATCTGAATAACTCCGTTACTAGTTTGTTATGTCTGCGCCTGTTAATCACTATAACGGTAATGAACCCGACTGATATGCTAATAAGTCTATTTGTCTGTTGTACCTTCTGATTCACTGAGCCACGTAAATATTAAAAGACAAAGGCTGTCCTGTGAATGTAAGATACTGACTTGTACATCTATTAGGAAACAAAACATATATATTTAATTTATCACAATATACAACCGTGAGAATGAACTGATCTTTTTGGCTGGATATTTCTATTCTGATTGGTTAATGATTCAACAAAGACCAAGGTGAAACAAAAGACGATGAATTGATCACACAATAAATCACAATATGCGTGAGAAATGATACATCCACAAAGTAACTCCATCACAAGATAAATCACATGACTTGTGAGAAAGGATGATATGCTATTTTATGCTGGATCCTATCAGTTCTTTTCGATGATTGAGAGTTCCTCTTCAATCTTATCCTCTGAACTCAACCCCTTCAGCCCTGATAAAGAGCATTTTCACCAGAGTCCGTTTGTAGCAGACCTCGCAGAAACTGTGATAATTCAGGTATTGGACAGTCCAAATTTCTTTCCTGTAGATTTTTCTCATCAGTTTTTCTTTTTGTGTTGAGAACTAGGAAGCGGAACTGACTGTTACATTCTTAGTCCATAGCAAATGCTATGTGAGTGTGAGCCGCATCGAGGTTTTCGAGCATTGTGGATTCATAATCCGTATTATTGCAAACTACAAAAGTATCGTCAACATATTTTTTGGCTTCATTCCAGTCTATTCAAAATGAGCCATGATTATATCCTCAAGAAGGTGAACTAAAGGGGAACCGATAGCCACCCGATCAATTTGCCCGCACAGCTAGTTGTTGAATCGGAAGTGAAGATTCTTTGTACGAAGAAATACTAATTTTTGTAGATCCTTTTCAGGAAGAAGATGTATTTCAGATTGCTGACATTTGATTTTTACCGTTTCTGCAATGGGTATTCTATTGAAACAATTTAGAGTATTGATAATTAAACTGAAGGTGAATTATTCAAACTTGAATAAGAGGGAAAATCGATTTTTGGAAACTTGTATTCGATTGAAAAGTATATCACTTGAAGTAATTGATTAGCTCCTAAGCGTTTATATCCTAATACTTTTCTGTTGGTTTAATCAATGTTTCAGATTATCTGTCTGATAAATATTCCTATTTTTTTGAATAATGTTCACAGGATGTTCATTGCAACAAGTGAGAGAATTAGTAAACAGTGGCATTAGAATATTTTTGTTTTAAGTATAGAGATTGTCTTGACTGTGAGCAGAATAAATTGATCCAAAATGCATACGTCTTATTCCCATGATCATCTTTGTGAATGTGAGACTCTGTGGTGTATCCAATGTCCTTCCCATGAGGTGAAGTTTTTCTTAATTCCAAGGATTGGCAGAGGAGAAAAATAATTAGCGAATAATTTTCATAGAACTTAAGGCAGGATAATTCACGCACCATTTTGCTATGGAAAGTCACAAAATTGAAACTGGGACGCATTTACTTGCATTCGTCAGAGGTGATCATCGATTACTATACTGATTACGGTGGATTAGATTGGGAGGAGTGGGCAGATCGAAAAAGAGTGAACTTACTAAAAGATCCTAGGAGATACAGGTTTTGCGGAGGATTGCAGAGTATAATAAAAGTTGTCAGTAGGGCGAGTGGTGTACCACTTAGTCAGCTCATTACTAACCTAGTTGACAGACACTTGAGCTCATATGTGAAATGGTCTAAATTCATTTTGTCTGACTTTCAACAATTTCTTAATTCTTAACTCTCCTCCATCTTGCATCTCATCCGGTAGGACTAGAAATCATTATGCTCGTAAAGCCAAGTACAGAAACCCAAAGGTACCATATCTAGCCTACAGATCATATCATACATATAATGTTAGGTGTGAAACCTACAACTCGCTATGTGTGCAGCAAAATAATCGGCTCTTTTATTCTTTCCTATTCGTAATTTATTATGATACTATTTCGATTAACCAAAAATTTTAGTTATTAACATCATCATCTTACACATTTTGTACATTTTTGAATTTGGATGGAGGATTTCATCATGAGCTGAGATCAGTTAGAGAACCATTGAAAAACTACCTGAGAGCACTGGACAGCTGTTTCATCGCCTTACTCTGGGACTCTTCATCAGTACACATCTGCCACAGGAGTTTCGAACCAGCAGCCAATGGGACCCTATCCAATGACCAGCACATGAATTCTAACTTCTGCTGATTCATGACATAGCGCGACCATTTCGCAATGTCTTCTTTGATGAGTTACTGCCTCACCTTGAACCTGCTGCGCCCTCCTGGTCACGGTTTCTCAATAGATTTACTGTCACTGCAAATACCAATAAAATGGCCAATGTCATTTCCATCATATTTTTTATTTTTTCTGTTGTCGAGTATATTAGATGCAATATAGTGGCAAATGCTGCATCACAAGGACTCTTTTTTAATCAAGAAAATTTTTATTGTTACTGGTTCATGTCTCACAAATTCGAAGAGCTACAAGCAGAAGAATCAGTAAGTACTTGATTTCAGGTGAAGACAGAGTAGGCAGAGGTGATGAAGATGTCCAACCAACATAAGCAGACACCACTCACCATCAGTAGGAGGAATCTAAAAGACGCCGTGTCTTCCGCTTACCTGACCTGGACAGCTTCGTTTCAGCTATGTGTGGCATCAGCGAAGAAGTCAGAGCGAGACTGGATCACGAAAGCAATACTGAAGATCTACAGCACTGAACGCAAGGATCAAGATCCACGTTTTCAACACCATCAACAAGTCATTTAGTGTTTCTTAATGTTTCAGAGAATTAACCATGCTCATCGTATGAAGCATTTCTAGCAGGCTGCAGACTTTCGTGAATGGACTCTTTCAATCGTTACTGAAGGTCAGATGAACGGAAAGAATCGAGGATCTTTGGCAATGAATCGGCCAAAAATTCACTGATGAACGAATTTGCAGAAGGAGATGGAGATAGATTGTACATACTCTGAGGTGACTTTCACGTGATATCACGCGCCAAATAGGCCAATCAGAATGGCAGGTAACAGATTGGGTGTAATTCTGAAGGTGACTTAGATGATATCGCGTGAAGGAGATACCCAAGGTTATAGACAGCCGTATGTCAACAAAAAGCGACCAGATAAATGAGTGCAATAGAGACGTACCGCTGAAATCCCGTATTCAACTATCTCTGCGAGGAGTTAATACTAATAAGAAGTAATTCACTCTGGAGTAGTGTAAAAATCCTGGACCACTAATTCATCTAGAATAGAAAATATGTTTCTACTTGTTGCATTACTATAATACAATTCATCAGCAAAATGAATGCAGGAAAACATTTTAGGCTCATCAGGGAAACTCGTTGTAATAAACTAATGGAAAGTGAAATGATTATCGACAACGAGGGAACTTCGATAACTTCTTGGGAAGAACATCATTAGGGACATTTCAACCCAACTACAGGTTCAGTTCAGCTGAGAAGCATAGAAAAGAATATAGCTGTGTGGCTAATTCAAAGTGAAGAACAACCTGCCAAAGTCATCACGTTTTTGATTTTTAGCATTCCTGAAGCTTCAGGTATTCGTTTCTATGTACATCCTGATTACAACTCATCCATGAAATTGTTCGCCTTATAACGTAACCCTAATACACTTACTCAACTCCTTCTATGCATTGACTAATATATACAACTATGTTTATGACAACTCGTCGCCTCTTCACTGGAAGACATGTTTCGTTTCTTAATAATCTTATACTTAAATATATATATACTTAAATGAGAACTGTCTGAAGATAACCAGAAGAAATTATTTCACTGCTCATCTAAAACACTAACAGAATTTTCAATGACGCCTGATTCTTGAGTAAAAACATTCATAATATCGGCACTCAATGACTAAACAATTCATTACATAAGTAATAAAGTGACTGTTAACTCCTTTTCACATTTTAAATCCTTTCTCCACTATCCTGTTTTCATTTTTTCTTCCTAACATGTTATAATTATTGTTCCCTTGGGTTCCAAGTGGGACAGACGACTTCACCAGAATATCTCCACTTTATCCCATTGTCAGTGGTCCTCTCTAGCTAGATCCAAGTTTCCTTATATTCTCTTATCTCCTCACACGATCCCATCCATCTCACACTCTGAAGCCCCACTTGTCGTTTCGAATTCGAATTCCACTCAAATTATGGCCTGGCGGGAGCATTTGTTAAGTAACAGCTTCTTGATTGGTTCATTCCCATAGTTTCTTGTTGCTAATTCTTTCTGGCCAGCAAGTCACTTGATCTTCAGTAAGGAACTAGTGAAGGGAGGTTTTGATAAAAGTCACGTATTCTCTCCTCATAAATAGTGTAAGTAATCCAAACTCGTTTATTTAATATAATAGAGAATCGGATAATAATACCATAATACTTAGGTTTTATACAAACTAATCCCTGTCTAATGCTTTGACATTTGGAACGATGGGTTATGGGTTAGAATCTTAGTCAAACTGCCGTCAGTCACTGCTGATGCAGGTACGTCCATTATTGGAGTCCCATCCTGTATTCATCCATTGACCACCACCAGTTTCATTTAGTTTAAGTTATTTTGTATTTACAATGTCTGTAAAAAGTTCGTGTATTGTGGAAAAGATTAAAATAACAACAAACAGTGATAATTTTTTATTTTAGCAATATTTCGAACAAATTACTGTCTGTGATTGTATTTTTCGTTGGTTGAATACTGTGAATTGAAATACTTAGTTTAAGTTGTTATTTCTGTTCACTGTACGGATGATTTGACTATGTCTCAAAATCATCATAGTGTTATTTGGTTCATGGTCTCTAACATTGGAACCAACGTACATGTTTCGTTATATATGGGCCTAGAAGTCACAGTTTCTAGCCTCAAAACATATTACAGTGTAGCTCTGGGCCACAGGAGCCATCTCTCGTGAATTCAGTTTCTTTCGTTGGACATTAGGTAAAAATAATGATAAGTACAATAGAAATATCCTGATTCCCAAAAGTATGTTTAGACAAAGTGCAGAATTTTCAGCCTATTTCATTGCAATCTGTTAACTCTTTATGTAAATTATTCAAATAATAAAAAGATCGATAATGTGTCATCTGAAGCATACTCCAAAATTCTACACTGCTCTACTCCCACTTCTTTCAATGAATACCCATAGCGGTAGGTACAGAATCATTTAGAAATACGCCTGAATTTGGATTATGATTCTGGGTGATAATTTGGACGATTGAACAACATGAAGAAGAATGAATAGTAGTCGTTTCTCCGGACAGAAAATTCAGGAAGCCAGGTGACTTAAGCAGGCCTTTTGTTTGTAATTCCCATCACTACCCTAGTCCATCATGTAGTCCAGACTAAATTCTGTTACTCTGCACTAGCATCAAAGACTAAAGCCCAGGGTTATAGGGCTAGCCACTATCAAATAAGTAAAATATCATTATTTTTCGTCTCAAGTGTAGAATTTATCGATACTGACTTCTCTGACAATCATTTGGCGGTCATAATCTTGTAACACTTTACATGCAGCAAATCAATCATCGTTCATCAGTGTGAACTCATTTACATATTGCCATCAACTTGGTCAATTGGTAAAAATAACATCATGTGCAGTCTGTCGGATAAGCGTACTGAATTATAAACACAACATCTGTTTACACAATGAAACTGCTTATCATAACTGGGTCAAACTCCGTCTCAGTTCATCATTCCTATTCAAACAATTTGGATTCCATTTAATATGAAGTGCTTCTGATGATATTAGACATTCTTTGTGATTTCTGTAACTTTTCTGAATGATAATTTCAATATTGTCACAATCAGTTTTGTAGCCTTATTCCGTAGCGTGGAGTGTAGACTAGCTATGGTTGATGATGTTTCAGGCTTTTCTAGTTCAACTGGATTTCTCGGTGAGTGACTAGATGCTCAATATTGTTTTCATTTCTTCTGCTCTTGACTTTTCTCTGGCGAGGTTTGTGTGATGTATTTTATGTACATGATTAGATTGAGAATGCTTTGTAACTGGGTATTTTACATGGATAAGGTTGATTTGTGGTGTGTCCCGCTTTTTAAAGGAAACTCTGGTGTTGTGCTTATTGAGTACTCTTCTTATATCATCTGACGTTTCTGATCTGTGCAGAATGACAGCTATTGAGGTCTGTATCTTCAGAATGTTTTCGACCAGACTTCATGTCGGTGTTGATTTTGTTTGAGAATTTTAGTAATATTTGATATTTCTTCTTCTTTTTCCCTCTCATCCATTAACAGAAAAGAGTGTTCTCGTCTAAGAAGACTTGAAGTGACCGATTACTTTACGCTGATGGGGTTTGATGATCTGAAGTCTAAATATTTGTTGGAGTGTGTTTTCTTCCTGAATATAGATATGTTGAAATATCTGTTTTCTTTCACTTTGACTTGGTAGTCTAGAAATGGTAGTTCACCGAAGATTGATTCTGCTTCCGAAGTAAACGTGATGCTGGTAGATAGAATGCGCATTTCCTCCAAGAATGAATTCTGTAGATCTCATTTTAACACAACAAAAGTATCATCAACGTATCTCATCAATATTTTTGGCTCATGTTTGAAAATGCATTAATGAAAATGTTTGCGACCATTGGGTAAATTGATGAACTCATAGCCACACCATCTGTCTGTCTATACAAACTTTCTTTAAATTTAAAGTAATCAGTTTGCAGACAGTATTTTAAGCTTTTAATTATTTTAGTGGAGCTCATCGGGCATCTTTCTGATTGGGTTGCATCTGATTCTAGTAAAATGAAAATGATATCAAAACTTTCGGTAATGGAAATCCTAGTATTTAATGAGTTGATATCATCATAGCTTACAATAATATCTTGTTTATCAATTTCCTGTTGTTCTATTTTGGATCCGAAATTATATAAATCTTTCACAGCATTCTGAGTTTCATTTTGCAGTGGTTCCAGTTTCGAAAATAAGTATTCGTAGAAATTGCAACTCAGTGAGTTGATAAAACCTTCTACTGGTATTATCGAGACTTTAGGTTTTTGCATCTTTGATTGTCCGTAAAATCTCGACAGTACATAAGATTTTGGCTTCAGTTTAAACCGAAGAGGATTTCCAATTTTGGGTTTTAGTTCTTGATGGAGTCTGTTGGTATTAAGTTTCATTTTGTTGAATTCAGTGGATTTCTTCTTTTCTTCATCAGGTAAGTATGGTCAGTCGAATAAGTGTTTAATCGCCTTCTTTTGATAATCAATTTTATTTATTATCAAAGTGAAACTTCTCTCACTGTATCTCTTCTACTCAGAACATTCAGTCCAACTGTATATTTGTGCATGACCACCTAAGCATCAGATATAGATAGATTATCTAGACAATGCACTAAGTCACCTATTTCTCTACCGCATATTTAATAGGTCTATGCTGTTGGAAGAATATCGGTCTCAGCTGAGAGAAATGTGATCAGGTGAACTGAGAAAAGCAACATTTACCAACATGAGCATGTTTCATGTTCATGTTTGTGTGTGTGTGTGTGGTTGTAGCCGTAATTTATCACAAAAGTAAGTGGACGGTAATTATAGCACAGTCTAAATGAATTCGGGAAAAAAAACACCGAAGACGTGTTAGAGATGAATCACGTTTGAAAAAAGTTGCACAATAGCGTTTCTGGTTTTTTTTCTATATTCAATAGAGAATTTATGAAACCACTGCATCTGAGACACTTTGAAAATCAGATTAATTGCATGATAAATGAAGAAAATGGATAAATACAATTGCCTGGCTAACGAGGAATTCGGGATGATCAGGAATGAACTTACCCCGAGTGAAGGCACTAGTACACCTCATGATTAATCGTAATCACGACAGCGCAAGAGTATAGTTTTTGTTTGCAACAGGGAGACCTGACAGTCTTCCGTTTAACGAATTAATTATTTGACAAGTAGGGTGAGATGAATTTTTATTTATTCTTTGGGTTTTGAGTGGGACACAGGACTTCAACAGCACATCCACTTTTCACCCAGTTCTCTGTAGTTCTGTTTAGCTAACTGTACAATTACCATAGGTCCTCACTTAACCTTCACACAGTCTCGCGTTAGGGTTCCATTCGACGAACTATCTGTCGCTCAGGGTCACTCAATAGTCTTCTCAACTTTCATCTGATCCATCTCAACTTCTCACGGCATACTTGTTCGGAAATAAGCTCTTCATATATCTTTTGAATGTGGCTCATGAATGTTTAAAGAACTCCATAATTCCATAGCAGTTTACAGTTTAACACTGTTCAAGGATATTTCACAGTCGATAAAGCTGAGACAGAGCTTTGGCTGGCATTCTATTCACTGTTTGATGATAATGCATACAGCTGTGTTTGGATCAACACATATTTAGATGATTGCGATTAAAAATTAGTGTTAAACAGATGAAGTTGAATATAAGTAAAGATCAGAAGAAATGAAAACAACATGGAGCATCTATTCACCCACCGAGAAATCCAGTTGAACTAGAAAAGCCTGAAACATCATCAACCATAGCTCGTCTACACTCCGCGCTACGGAATAAAGTTACAAAACTGATTGTGACAATATTGTGAAATTATCATTCAGAGAAATTTCAGAAATCACAAAGAATGTCTAATATCATCAGAAGCACTTCATATTAAATGGAATCCAAATTGTTTAAATAGGAATAATGAACTGAGACAGAGTTTGGCCTAGTTATGATAAGCAATTTCATTGTGTAAACACATGCTGTGTTCATAATTCCACACGCTTATCAAATCCAACAAACTGCACATGATTTTGTTATTTTTACCAATTGACCAAGTTGATGGCGATATGTAAATGAGTTCATGCTGACGAACGATGATTGATTTGCTGCAATATAAACTGATAATCTGTATATTCTGGTTTAATATGACTACTTTGATAAAGCTACTATCATCATTAAATAGGGAAACGTCAGTGAAAACACCAATGTCATTTTGTTTTTCATTCATTTATTCATTCATTGGGAAATACAAAATCTTTCTCAATATAATGATTGTCATATACCCAAATTCCATATTTTTTCAAATCAATAGAAGTGAACATGGTTTGGACATGTAAACATATACGTATACGCATATCCGGAAGAAATTATATCCTGAACAGTTGCCAATATCTGTCTCAGTGTCAAAATTTTCCTAAATGATTTCCTCTGATTTATGCGATTGTTTATAAGCTGACCGGGCAATATCGATTAATTAGTGGAAGAAATGATTCAATGCCACAACTGATAGCCAAGAATATCAAGTGATAAACAAAGGAAGTAGACAACAGAAGGTGTCTACTTTTAGAAAACAAAACATGTAGTTCAGCGAAGTCTCTTTTCAGCGGCGAATTCATTCATTTAGCTGTACAATCGCAATTATATGTAATTGTTTTTTATGTGTGTAGTTTAGGTTTCTCCAATAATTATAAAACTTCGTTAGGGTTATTGTTCACGTTATCAGAATACTTCAAAAAATGTGATGAGTAACTAGGAGTTGAAGATTAGTATGAGTTGTCAAAACATAGTTGTCAACGTTAGTCAGTGCATAAGAGAAGTTGAATAAGCGTATTGTACTTGCATAATAAGATGAATGATTTAATGAGTGAGTTTTGATTAAGATGTACTATGAAACGATACAGAATGTGGAATTATGTAAGAGTTGCGAAAAAATACAAGAGCTATAAGGAGTAACAAAGTTGGCACACAAACATTAAATCAGTAGAAATCAACATGTTTGCTTCCATGATAGTAGAAGTGGTTGAATGATGTACTTTTGTAAACATGACTCTGGTTTTTCCAACTGAATGGCTAAGGCTTCAGCAACACAAAGGAGACTAAGGCGTGTTGCCTTTAACAGGTTATTCTTGACTCTTTAGATTACTTTGAAGGAGGCTTTTGTTGAGAGGGAATGGCTAGTGTCGACAAGGTGTTCGGTTATCGCACTCCTTATACAGCCACTACTACCTCTCTGCAGCCATGTGAGATACTGTTCTGGAATTTCTTTGAAAAGAATCAGTACAGAACAACTAATGTACCTGACTCCACAGAAACAGGTGAACTGATATATGCACATAGAAGGCGTGAGATACGAGATCTTGCCCTTAAATCTTCTGCAGACCACAAAGGCAACTGCAGAACACTTCTCTTAGTGTTGACGCGAAGATTGTTCATTTTAAAGACGCTGAAATTCTTCTCTGGAGGATATTGCAGACTGGCTACCTTGAAATCAAGATTCATGTAAAGTTTCTGTTGTGGAATAAGTAATTTTTCGTTCCTCTGGATCTTCTCATCTGACATTCTTGCTGATGAATCTTTGTAGGTACAGATTGTGAACGAAGGTTCCTTTCAGAAGATCCAATTCTGCTTCTAGAGTGTCAGGACTACAGATCCAAGTGGCAAGGGATTAAATCTGATATTGTTTGCACTCAACGATCACTCAACTGTAGAAACTCATTAGTTTCAAGTGGGTCTTCTATGAACTGACCTTCTTGAGGTTTCTTCGGGTCTTCTTGTTAATTCTACATCAAGAAATGGTATACTGAACTCGTTTTCCATTTTAAGATTGAATTGTATTGCTGGATGGCAGTTGTTAAATATTTTCAGCAATTGGTTTGGGTTGTAGCTATTGTGACAAAGGTTGAAGATGTCATCTACGTACGGTTTATACAGCTGTAGATCGTCAGTGGACGACTTTAATCGACCATTCTGAAAGCTAGCCATAAAATGGTCTTCACGTAGGAAACACAAGGGATTCCTCATTGCAATACTATCCTTTTGTCTGTAGAAAGTGTCAGTGAAAGTGAATTGTACATCGAGATTATTTATCACATTTTTAAAGTATTTTGATAACGTAAACAAACACCCTAACGAAGTTTTACAATTATCGGAGAAACCATAATGTACACATACGCATACAAAGATAATAATGTATAATTGCGATTGTACAGCTAAGTGAATGAATTCGCCGCTGAGAAGAGACTCTTCGCTAAACTACATGTTTTGTTTTCATCAATGTCTGTATGGAGATTATTCATGAATTTTTAGAAAAGTTCATTTGAAATCCTTCAAAATTACCAAAATTGTCAGAAATAAATAAAACACAATCTTTTGATAACTTTCACATAGAATTCACCACACAATTGCAATAACCTGCCTGTGTTGTGGTCTGAACGCGAGAAACTGATCTCCAAGTTCTACTGTGTGTCCATCAAAACTTCACTGAGTCACACACCATCACGAAACATTCCAAGGGCAGAGTGATTCCATTAAGAAACAACAGTAATAATATCGAAACGCAAAATTTACCTCAACAGCACCTTGAGACAGCTAACTATACAGGCAATATAGGTTTCTGAATACAAAAAGGTACTGTAAAACAAAATCAGATAACCAAAGTTCAAATGTAAAATGTGCCTCAGAATCCCCAAGAAAATTCCCAATGAGGTGGGATCAAAACCTCTCTCCACCACAAGAATCACGCACCAAGGCTTCCCACAGACAGTCCCAGGTTAGAATCACCTTGATTTACTCAAACAAAATCTTATCGTTAAACAACACATTTAAAACTACACATATAATTGAACAATATTGTTTTCTATTAGATCTTATCAGGCTTAACTCTAATATGGCTACATAACTTTAAAAATAAAAATTCAAATATATGGTGTTTTGTCAATAGGGTAATAAATTTGTGCATATAAATTGTGCAATTAAAAATAATAATAATAGTGATAATAACAATAATAATGGTTCTATCAACAACAAGGATAATAAAAGTGAAGCGATCTGTGATAACAAGAATAACCAAAAACAGCATGACTGAACAAACAAATGTCCAGGTAGATGTAGTAGTCGATAAAGGCTAAAAAAACGAATAGACCGATTAAGTAATGTTAGATTTTAAGGGAATTAGATAAACTAGGTTTTAATGAAGACGTGATAAAATTAAGGTATGGTAATACATTTCCAACTCCTTGATGATTTCTCTCAATCTCCCGTTTTCAAGTTTTACGTGGAAGAAGTTAGATAATATTGGACCTAATGGTGAAATCATAGCTATTCTATCTCTTTGTTGATAATATGAATTATTGAAGACAAAATATACATTCATTAAGGATTCAAGGAGCATTTCTTTGAGGCTACACCTAAGGATTCCTAAGTCCATTTACCTTTTGATGATTTCTTGACACATCTAATCTATCGTTTCGATAAGTGGTACATTCGTGAATATTGATCATACATCCATGGATAATATAGATTTATCCCTCACATTATTCTCATATATTTTAGAAATGAAATCGAAGGCATCACTAATTCTGTGTCGCGCATTTTCTTTGTGCATAAGTCCCAGAAGCCTCACCAGCTACTTTGTTGTTCTGTGAGATGGAGAGTTATACACATCTAAAATTGGGGGAAAAGGAAGACCCGTTTGTGCTACTTGGATAGACGATAATGACGTGGAGTATTGGTACCCTTTGGTTTCATTGGCTCACACAAGGCTGCTGATAATACTCCCTTTTGGTTCAGGGTTTTGAGAGAGTCTGTCATTAGTTTCTCCGCTTCTACATTGAGGTCTTTGGAACTACCGGGAGGTTGGAATTTAGTTTGATCATTCAAAATACCTTCTATTTTCTCAAACTAATCACTTTTGTCCAATAAACCTACAGTGTCACTTTTATCAAGGTTGCTAATTATTAAGCTTTCATTACTTCTAAATTCTCTTAGAGCTTCACAAAACACTGTCAATGCACACATAACCACAAAGATAAATATTACAATTACAGATTATTAAAAAGACAGTTGCAACGAAGAAAATTTTCTTTTCGACGAAGTCATCATCTAGGCTGTACATTCGTGTATTTATATCAAATGGATGGGAAATTTCCAGAATAATTTCTGGTTAGGGGTCAATTTAATAAAAATTACAATTAGGAATTAGAATGCCATAATAAACAGGGGGATGGATAAAACTCAAACAAAGCATAATAACTAAGACGATTGACATTGTGCAACTGGGGGTTAGAAATGTAAAAATAACAAAATATACAGGATGTTTGGATAAAAAACTAGTGTGATGAATAATTGTTTATGCAATCAGGGATTAAATATGTAGAAATAATAATCATTATAATAAAAATTTTTGTATTTCCCAATGAATGAAAAACAAAACGATATTGTTTTTACTGATGTTTCGCTATTTAATGCTAATAGCTTTATCAAAGTATTATTAAACCGGAATTTACAAAATCTCATCATATATATAACAAACAGTTAGGGGGTGAGAAAATAGACATAGGTCAAGTAAAAGGGAAATATTGAAAGTAAAAATAGTGATGAAGATAACTAAACCAAATAACAAAGGTAATAGTATGTCTGTTATGGTATCGAAATAAATTTTACTAACTTGATCATCGTTCGTCTGTTTGGGGGCATTTTTATTTGTCAAGTTGGTGAAGATAACAAAACCATCATGTATAGATTGTTAGATTTGATAAGTGTATAAGATTATAAAAGCAGCGTGTGTTTACATAATGAAAGTGCTTATCACATTCGTGTTCGTTTTGTCACTTGATGGGGGGGAGGGAGGTATTGTAACCAGGTCAGATTCTGTTTTAGTCCATCATTCCTATTCAGACAATTTTGATTCCACTTGATATGAAGTGCTTCTGATATTAGACGTTCTTTGTGATTTCTGAAGTTTTTCTGGATTATTTCAACATTGTCAAAATCAATTTTGTGGCCTGATTCTATAGCATGTAGACCTATGGCTGATGATTTTTCAAGTCTTTGTAGTTCAACAGGATTTCTCGGTGGTCGAAGAGATGCTCTACGGTGTTCATTTCTTCTGATCTTGATTTCTCGAGATGTTTGTCCAATGTATATCGCATCACATTCCAAGCATTTTATTTTATAGACACAATTAGATAGTGAATCTTTAGGGATTTGATCTTTTATATGGAGAAGGTTGCTTTGAAGTGTGTCTGATGTTTTGAAGAAAACTCTAATATCGAGCTGATTGAGTACTCTTCTGATATCGTCTGACGTCTCTTCTCTATATGGAATGATGACTGTTGATGTCCATGTTTTCGGAATGCGTTTTCGGCCATACTTAATGGCCATACTTAAATAATAAGATGACAAAATAAACAGGAAGTGTGGATATGAAAATATGGTAGTGTAGACAGGGATTAAGAAAAAACTTAAAATAACATGAATAAACAGGAAGTTTAGATAAGAAAGGCGATGGGATGGTCATTATTAAAAAATTTACCTGTTTTTGATGGCCATGGCAGGGACATGGGTTGGACGTATTTCTTTTGGATACACAGTGTGAGTTTGAGCTTTTGGATAACTAGTGCTTTGACTATACCCAGATGTCTTAATTTTACTCCCTTTGATAGGTTTGATCGAATCTTGTATATTATTTTGAAGGATTTTTCGAATAGCGCTGAATGTCTTGAATTGACCAGATGTTCTAACACGCTATTATATACCCGTTTTCGTTCTCTTTTACTAGCCAGGCTGAATAGTATTCACGAGCGCGTTTTTCAAGTTGGTGCATAGTACGGCCGATGTAATCAGCTCCGCAAGAGCAAGTAAACTGGTATATGCACGTTGAAGTGGCCTAATCCGACAGCTTGTCTTTTGCGTTCTGACTGAACACTTTCTTGCAAGAAAACGTTATTCGTAGGCTCGCGGAGAAGTATGTTTTCCTAAGAGATTTGGAGAGGCGTTTGCGAAGGATTTCTGCTTCAATGTCACCTTTGAATAAACGAGAACAGAGACAGATGATAAATGTGAAAAATCAACTTGTGATATGTAAATGTCATATTAATAAGACACAGTCTACAGGGAATACGTCTACTAATTACAAAGTTGGTTAAAATGTCTGGAATATCATAAATATTATGAATAGATCTAGGAGAGATTTTTAAAAAAATCTGTCAATTTCAATGTTTTTTAACGACAAAGTTGGCTCTGATCCAATCTTCGATATCAATCAGAATTGCGTGATCACTGGGCAAAACATCATCATTAGGGGAGAAGAGGATGGTGACAGTGCAAAGGATTGAAAGTAGGAATTGACTAGCTGGCACGTATATTTGTATCAGCTGCCTTCCTCTCTCGCCCTCTCTAGATGTTTTTCAGAGATATTCGGAGTGTTACTTACTTATTTAGATGAACGTGTCGCCTATTGGAACAACTTTCTAAAGTTAAAATTTATGTGTATACGCAATAAAATTCAATGATTGTATATAACTGATTAGCATGGTTTTTGCAAAGTCTGACATCACACAACTGAAATTATTTTGTAAAGTTAAAATCCTAAGAAAAAATTCAACAATTTATGTAAAACACACAGTTTTTATGTAAATGTTTTTTGTGTTATCACAGGTAGAGAAGAGAGAAGCAGTGGTGTATATTGTTGTTGTTGTTGTTTTGTGTGCATTTACTAAAGGCTTGTGTGTTTTTGTTACACACACACACACATGCACACGTGAATGAGCGTTATTCATCTGTTTATTGATCTGATTGTGAAATAATCCTTATGTTGATTCACTTCTTAACAAATCGTTGCACTGATTAGCCATGTAGCCTGTATAGTTAATGGATTGTTAGTCTCAGGGTATACATAAACTTTCATATTAGGTAAGTTTATTTTAAATATCACACTGTGATGACGCAATATTAACAACTAGATGGCAAGGTTTCGAGCACAAATTATTGCCACTCATAATCATATCAATTTAGTCATAGGGCTTCACAGTTTGTCTTATATATATATATATATATGTCTTCTCTCTTTCTATCTCTCCATCTTCTCTTTGTCGTCTGTTGCCACCTTCAATTTCTCCGGTAGGGGTGGTGCATCAATCCTATTGCACGTGTATTGTGTTGAATCAATAAACAAAGATTCCGTGATTAGCCTTTTTGTCTCTCAACATAACTATGTTGTTTTTCAATACTTTTGATCCGTTGCATTCCACCTATTTTGTGGTTATATGGAAATGAATGCAATGCAATGATGGAGCTTTTTTCAAAGTTATATGACTTACCAGAGGCAGTCATTCTAGCTCTAGGTCACTGTTTTAAGGCTCCAATAATCTAATTGACCCAGATCTACTATTTTGACTGACCTGTGTAATTAACCTCACAGTCGTTACATGGTGTTTGGTAAATCATATATTATCTTTCTTAATCGGATCTATTGGTTCCTTAAAGTGCTAGTGTTTATGTCTGAGTGAGCTGGTTGGTGGGTTTAAACACCACCTTAACTCCAGCCTCATTGAGAATCCTACGAGCGGCCTCTGACGTTCCTTCTTTATACAGCAGTACTACACAGGCTTTGAATTCTGTATTACTTTTCATCCTCTTCATTACGAATCTCATTTTTCCAAAGATTCTTTATTGATTTTTAAGTAAATTCAGGTTAGTAGTGTGTTATTCACTAGTAATATAGCATAAATAGAAGAAATCTGAAACCTGAAATAAGCAACCTCCTTTACCTACCTACCTACCTGGAAAGCATCGTTTCAACTACAGGTGGACAGAACTAATGAGGATATCGAAGCAGGGGTCCGGAGAGCAAAGGAAGCTTTCATTACTCTCAAGTCAGTGTGGAGGTCAAAAGCGCTCAGCATGAAAAATAAGATCCGGATTTTCAACTCAAATGTGTAGTCAGTGCTAGTATACGGACCTGAGACTTGGCGCCGCATCAAGAAGGGCACTTCAAACAAACCACAGACCTTCATAAACAGCTGTCTTCGCTCAATACCACTCAAGATCAGATGACCAACCAGAACAGATCAGCAACAGGGATCTTTGAGAATGAACCAACCCAGCAAGAATCAATTGTGCAGCACATATGCAGGAAGAAGTGGAGATGGATTAGCTGGCCATACTCTGAGAAAAAAAATCATCAAGTGACATCACACGCCACGCCATCATTCGGGTGGAACCCGATTGGGAAGCGGCGAGTTGGTTGTCAGTGCGAGGGTGATATAGAGGAGGTGGTGATGCAAAGAGGAGATGAAAGCATGTTGGCAGACTTGGAGCCAGGTGAAATCATCAACAGAGAACTGAACGTAATGAAGACGTGCGGCTGAATCCCTATGTTCCTCTAGGAATTGAAGTAAACAATATTTTTTTATTTCTTTGATTTGATTATTTAAATTTCCTGGCTCACTAGTCAGTTAAGCTCGTGATCTGATAATATTAACTAAACCTATCTTTCTTTACCGATTCTCGGTGGGATGAAATGAAGTCTAGGTATTTATTAGGGTGTGTGTCGATTTCCTTTAACGCCTGGTGTAAAAACCACCATTCTTCTTTCGTTTGATTCCACAGTCGAGCATTGTTAACTGACCGAGTTGGTTTTCTAACTTAAAACTGAATCGGAATCCACCTACTGTTGAGTCTATGAGTGTGTGAAGAATTCTAGAATATGTTGAGATTTCAACACAGGGAGTTTGTGTCATCCACATTTCTCCATAACATAAACTTATCTAATATGGAATTACATTCTGCCAAAGTGCTCAAATTCTACACTTACATTAAAAATGAACTTTTTTATTAGGCTGGTAGATACATAATGACTGAAGTATCTTTTCTAACATACATAGAAAGGAGTTCAGTTGGGGAGATCATGCTTATCATTTAATAATAAGTCATTATAGACAGAAACTACAGACCTTCATTAACAGTTGTCTTCGCTCAATACTCAAGATCAGACGGCCGGCCAGAAAAGATCAGCAACAGGGTGGGATCTCTGGGAGCGAACCAACCAGGAACCCATTGTGAAACAAATAGGCAGAAAGAAATGGAGATGGATTGGCTGGCCATACTCTGAGGAAACCATCAAGTGACATCACTAGACAAGCCATTGCTCGAGTGGAACGCGAAAGGGAAGCGGCGAGTTGGTCGTCAGTGCAAGGGTGACTTGGGGGAGGTCATGTGAACGGCAGATGAAAACGTGTGGGCAAACTTGGAGACAGGTGAAGACTCTAGCAGAGAACAGAACGCAATGGAGACGCACGGCTGAATCCCTATGTTCCTCTAGGAATTAAAGGAAAGAATAATAATAGACAGAAAAGGTTCTATTTACTTCCACTTCGAAAAATTCAATGAAAATGTCAATTCAATGTATTCTAATTTTTGTTATTCTTTTGGAACTCTGCGCTTCAACAGTACATCTCCATTTCAACCTGTTCTCTGCAGCTTTCTACAGCCAGCCCCATGATTGCCCATAAACTCTCAGCCCCCTTGGGCACACACTAAACTCGTCATCTTCCATCCGGCTTCCGCTTCAGTGACGAAACTGCACGCGATATCATTCAACGGTCTCCTCAGTGTGTATCCGACCCATCTTCATTTAAAACGCGATATTTCTAAAGCAGCAGTTTCTCCATTGTTAAGTTTCTAATAATTCTTTGGTAATTCTTGGTGGCTGAGTGATATTCAGTATGGAGCTACCAAAGGCACCCATGAATAAAAGTCTGTTAGAGATGCTTTTTGCTATGCGCGTGCTAAATACCTCATCCATATTAGGATAAGTGACTGACATAACATTGGTGTTGATAATCCAAATCTGGTTCTTCGTGCAGATTGTAGAAGATTTCCAATATTACCCCACAGTTATGAATGTATGTCTTCCCTTTCAATCCTGGCCGGTTTTGACGTCCCCATCAGTATTGTCGCGCGTAGTTAGATAAGTGAAGGAAGTGACCTCTTTCTAATTTTTCCCGTTGGTAGTGACTGGCGCTTTTTGTTGTTGTTGGATGAACAGTTTCTTTACCTCCATCTCCTTTACATTCAGTTGGGGTCATATCTTATCTGCCAGCTTTTTCTACCACTTTGTTAGTTTTCGCCTGTAGGTCTTCCAGCTATTTTAACATTAGCCATAAATCATCCATGAAACCCATAACTTCTAGATTCTTCCTATCGGTTAAATGTATTCTTGTCTTCTTGCTCCCCACGCACTGTCTTCCGTAGGATTCAGTTCGTGACAATTAGAAATATCATCGGTGATGACAGCGACAGACTTGTCTTACTTCTGTTTTCACTTCTAAGGCATCGCTGAGTTTTCCTTTGAGGATCCTTACTTGACATGCAGCTTTGTCATAAAGCTGTTAAATGAGGTTGATAAAAATTTTGGGAACTGCACTCTATAGTGTTTACGTAGTTTCCAACCCATCTGGTGGTCAAAGCTGTTGAATGCGTTTCAATGTAAAATAGCTAACAATAATGCATAAGTGATTGTCTGAAATAATCATCTATTTTACTATTTACAGATTTAAAGATAGATTTGTCAGTTCGTTTCTGATATCATTTTCTTCCCATAAGATTTTCGTTAAAACACAGGCTATGACTGAATTTTTATATTTAACCATACGCGCACAAGTGGAATCACTGTTAGTTTTTTGCAGAAAAGATACAGGGAGAAGTTATGAATAGAATTGTTGACTATCAAAGAAGATTATCTTAGACGACTGATCGCTTCAACTACAGTTCGGTCAGAGGAATATCGTGAATTCCTCTTACAACCTCCATAGTCCCATGTAATACGGTGTGGGATTTTTCAGAAATACAGGGTAGATTAAGGGACATCAATGAAAAAGAATAAGTAGACTATGTGAAGAGGCTGAATTGTGCTAGGCACTACCAACCTCGTTATGTATAACATCAAACTTAGGATTTTGTTGAAATCAACAAGATATGAGAAGATGAACAGAGATTCGAAGTGAACGAAATATTCCCATATTGAGTCGTAAGAAAAAGACGTAAACACCGAAGGAAATTTTCTTTTCGACAATTCCTTTTCATAAGCTGTACAATCGTAATTATTATATTTGACAAAGAAAGCAAAGCCAAACAGATACTGACAAAATTTGTCCTAGAAATATACCACATAATGTAAGGTGTAATTAAGAAGGCGGTCACTAATTGGAAATTAGAAAATGGAGGCAGAAGTCGCGTTGACGTAATTAGTGTGATAAAATGACTAATCAATATAACTGTGTTGAGTGGACAAGAACAAGTGGAAAGAGGATAAAGTGTTTTTTTTATAAAATCTGTTTGAAAACTCAGTGCTATTAATAAACAGTAATAGAGTGACAATAAAATAGGGATGATGGGAATAATAATGATAACAGTACACTTTCATAATAAAAGAAAGCAAAACTATAGTGAGGACGTTACTCTGATCACAGTAGGCTGAGTGAATGTATGTGGTTTCTTTTGTATGCAGAGATCCGGTTTCAGATCTTGAATAGCCAGTGATTCAGCTATGTACAGATGGCGTTTGCGAAGTCCTTTTGTACGATATTGACGGACTCTGTGTAGCACTGTGAAGCGTTCATGCGGGAGTGATCGATGTTCAGTGTTGACAAGGTGTTAGAGGATGGAGCTGCTACTATTATTCTTTTCTTCTCCGTCTATCCAAGCTAGACAGTGTCCCAGAGTACGTTTGTGGACTTGACGTTACGTACGACCGATATACTTTGCTTGACACAAACAATTAATTTCATACATTCATTCCCTTTAATGAATTTGAATAAAACAAAAAATGTTGTTCTCGTTTTATACAATCAAGTAAACTGATAAATACACATCGAAGTGGATAAAGCGGTATCTTTTCCTTAAAGTTAGACTGAATAAATTGCTTGTTGGAGAACATGATGCATAAGGTGGCTGCTTGAATTGTCTTTTTCGGACATTTAAGAAGGCGGTTTCTAAGAATGTCTGCTTCAATGTCAACTTTGAATTCCAGGTTCAAGAAGAGAGTCTTCTTAGGAACCGTTGTGATTTTTGGCGATGGAGGCTTTTCCTTCATGTTCTTGTCTATGAACCTTGGTGAATACCAGTTCTCTAGTAGGGCTTCACTTAATAAACAGATTTTTCAAATCCTTGAACAAAATGTACGTACTAGGTTTTGTTTTCGGATAGGTGGGACGAGGCTCTGGAATTTGATGAACTATCCTGTCCATGTTGGCTTGCGACATATTGGTTCGAAGATAAACTGTCACCAAAATAAGCAACACTTGGTGTTTATCGTATTATTAGAAGATGGAGAGTATCTGAAAAATGCGTGCTGTATTAGCACAGTTCATTTCGAACAATTCGATCACACAGATTTTTTGTCAAGTTTATTTATGTGAAAAATAAAACGTCAGTTTAAATAAACAATTCTGAAATACTTAAAGAAGATAGCTATTCGTAAACAGTAATCTCCCCCTCTCCTCTATATACAAAAACCATATGTTATTACTCTTCACTTACCATGGTAATCTCTACGTGATTATATGATCAAAAGTAGTGATAATTATTCCTATCATTAATATCAGTAAAAAGTTTGAGCATTGTGGATTAGAGCAAAATATAATTATACTTTATTTTATTCCTATCATCCTTATTCCTGAATCCATTTTGTCAATTTGTATACTTTAAATGACCCTTGAATTTTCATATAAATTGACTTGACAAGCAAATGTATATGATCATACAGTTCGAAATGTATACTGAATAAATACACCACACAATTTTCAGATCATTTCCGTCTTCTCATAATAAAATCTAAATTTATTGAAGGGATCAAGTGTTTTAAGTATCTTGTGTGAAAATTACTTCACTACCAGTGTAACGACAGAAGATAAGGGCCGGGCAACGGGTCGTTTATTGAGAAATGTACATTATTGTCACCGAAGAAGCAACGTCTTCTGATTGATTTTTTCTCATTGAAGGTTATTTTGTACTACTTGTGACCGCTTCTCAGAAAGTTGAGCCATATGACTGCGAATCCTGTTTGCACACATTAAGTCCGCTGTGATTGGTTGGTGAGTTCCTCAAGTTTATTTTTTCACTTTTGGTTACAGCTTGATTCCACACCGTATTTTCAGTACAAGTATGTAATTTTCAGCATGGATATCGGTAGCCCAAATTTCGCAGGCCAACCATAGATATCGGGTGTGCGTCGGCAGGGGATCGGACCCCGGACCATGTGCATTGTCGGCGAGAGTCCTAACCACTGTGCCACCGACGCACATTAGGCATTCTTCTTGTTTTTTTCTCATGATGGCGATTTGGGATGAAACACTGACGTAAATCGCTGTCTAAAACTTTTGGCTTGCAGCCAGCTCTCACCCCACCGGTAGCTGTTTTTTGAAATTCAAGACCAACTGAATGGGAAAGATGGTTAAAATCAGACCGAAAACTAATCGTATGAGAAGAATCTAATGAAAAAGCGAACGGAACAGAGATTGTCCGATCATCAGAATACTTAATGAAATGATCATTTGAAGAATATGGCAAATTATGTGAAAATGGATAAAAAGAGGAATGGAGAAAATACGGCACTTTGAGACATACCAGATAGAGTAAGCCAACCGCATGTGAAAATAGACAGCAAAACGATCAGGCGGCCTACTTAAAAACTTGGCTACTAATTATCGCTACCATTAAGTGGAGTCGAATTTCTCCGGTTAGTTTTGTTTTATACTATTAAAAAATGATCTTTATTGGTATTTTCCACTCTCGCGAGTATTTGAATTGTGTACGATCAGATGGTTCGATAGTTCCTACTAAAAGAATAATCGTCGATGGCAACATCCTCCAGTACATGAGATAACTGTTTCTGAATTATGTCACTAGGTCTCATTATGTACTCTTAAACAGTTTAATATTGGCTTTCGACCAAATGTTGTGTATTTCCGGAACGAGACAAAGAAGAAATGTCATCATGAACTGGTTTGCGCTTCAGGTCAGACAGCACTGTGTCACGTTGTCTACTGTGGATTAATATAATATCTGTAGGTCGTCTACAAAGTGAAAATTATCATACAGTAAACTCTGCTGAAAATTCTGTACACTAAATAAACACTGTACAAAAAAAAGCTATTATTATCATTATAAAATGTGATTATTAGCGTAAGTGGTAGGTAGGCAATAATTAGACAGAAGACACTGGTACGGAGCATATATTTAGCAACACATGAGTAAGTGAAGTGATATATACATATGAATGTCGCCAACAGTAGAACAGTATCTTTGGTGCTTTGATGAATACCTCGTTCCATGGGGAAGGTGAAACGTAAGGATGCGGAGAAGAGTGTTTTTCAAATCACTCTTTATAATCTGACTCGAGGAACTTTTAGGTGTTGTATCGCCTCTGAATTTTTCTGCAGTACTATTGTCTTTCTGCAGGTTACCCACTTTACGTCTCATATATTTACTGAGGAATCCCTGTGGGCAGCCATTCTGAATAAAAGCGTTACAGAAGGAATCCAGTTCTCTATTTAGTGCTTTTGTCCCACACAAATGCAACTGATTCTTGTGAGAAGGGATTGGATAAAGTTTCTTTTTCCACTTAATGAGATGAAATTGCAAAAGTTAGTTAGTCTCATGTTCACTACTTTGTTTCGTAGTGAATTGATCTCTGCACTGGACCATCATTTTCCCTCGAAAGGTAGATATCTGAGAAGGGAGAGGCTTTCCTTCTGACTAAGCTTCTTGAGTAAAAGTAGGTGATCGATGAGTTTAATTCTTATACTTGGCAATTCCGTGTCCTTATACCTCATTACATAACTGTACATCTTTGATGCTAAGCCACGAACTATATCTTTTCGCATCCTATCAGCCAAATTTGCAGACTGGTCACCAGGATAGGATTCATTCAGTACCGACACCAAGGAAGGGACACGTGACAAATAGTGCAATAAAAGACATGGGAACACATCAAACATCTAAGAAGCTTACAGTGAATATGCCCATATATTAGTGAATGATAGCTCATAGCTTATGAGTCACCAGGATTTTAGCACACAGTGCACTGAATTGTCTGCTGGCAGGCAGTGCAATTTTTAAATACGGAAGACTTAAATGAATTTTAATTAATACATATGACTTTTTCTATTGGAACATTGTCTAGTTAAAATGACGACCTCCTAAAGTGTTTTAGGTATTAGTATTTCGAATGAGATAGAAATTTTATTGATATATTATAAGTGATGATTGATAATGCTGGTGAAATGAACTCTATGATTTGATCACAGATTGATATCAGCTAGAGAAAATCATTGTACACAAGGGTGTACTAGACAGATGTTTCTCCCCACTTTGGGTTGGAGGCTCAAATCCAGGACTTTTCGGCTACAAGGAAAGCTCGTAGACCATTCAGTCATTGAGATTCGATTCAATGGCCAGTCCACGAATTCTAACTTCTACCAGTTCTTGACATATTTTCCTTGACTTTCACCAGCGACGAGTATTTGTCCTCACTTCCTACCTAGTGGTCTCCACTGGTTGTGATATCTCTCTAAAACTCCAAGTAACTTTGTCCTATAAACAGGAGTCACTGGTGAGCATCAGATTAATTGTGAAGAGTTAGTTTATAAGGATTCAACCTTTTTATGTCTGACAACGAATTGATATCTCGAGTTCGAACCATTGGTTCGCAGGGGTTCTGTAACAGACAAGTTAAATTCCTACATCCAGTCTCTTAGAAATTCAGGATCACAGCAAAATTCAAAGCAGAAGCTTCCAAGTTGCCAGTTAGACGTTTTACCAGCTGAACTACGGGAGCCAACCGTTAGTTAGGTTAGCATTTCTTTGTCAAAATATCTAACACTTATGAAAAATTGTTAGAATTCGGCTCTAGTTTGCAGTGTATGTGTGTCTGTGTACTGTATGTACGCAAAATGAATATGTGGAATCTACTTGAAACAACAACTTTTGCATTTAAAAATATTTATAACCCGACATAATCGAACGTAATTGTTACATTGTATTGTATATATTAAATATACCATTTCGATCACAAACCTGACTGTACAACATTTTATTGTTAATTTTTTAAAATAATTCACCTTTGTACAGGTATAATTTGATTTCGATTTTAGTTCAATAACCCTCACAGTGTGTTTTCGGTTTTGTAGGGATTTCAAATAATCTCTGTGGAGGCTTAGTCATGAACCGAATTCAGTTACAGTAAAATCGTAAACCAAGGAGTGCTGAACAGTCGTTTTCCTCTAGCATAGGACCAAACATAAGACCTTCAGATTACGTGGCACTACCGTTGATTACCTAGACACTGTGCTGGAATTCAATAACTGATGAATTCTAACTTCAACCAATTCACGATACAGATCTACCGCTAACCAGTGATATTTATGTGCATTCATTTCACACTGGTATTATGGAGAATATTGCCAAGCTCCACGCATTAGAACGACAGCGGATCGGTGCCATGGAAATTAGTGAGTTGGAGATTGATATTTGAGCTTTGAGTCTCGCGAGCATCTCGATTAAACTTACTGTAGATTTGGTTTCAGTTTAAACTTTGTGGCGGTGTAGAAATATGAACTGTGTACTTGAGAGTGGCTTTCGTTACCAACAGCCGATAATTGGATATATATCACGGTCAGTAGACAGTGTACATCTTAAAATCGCAGATTATAAGTTCTCTTGAGGATCACGTTAGCCTTTATGAACTTATGACTCAAGTTATCCCTGCCCCAGTGCTTAGTATAGTAGATGCCAAGGTATATAGGTTGCTGAACATACACTGGCAGAAAGTCTTCGACTATAAGGAAACACATGACACTCACAGCAACATTCTAGCCCCAATAACACTGGTAGAATCCCTTCATACAGAGGACTAAATGGTGTTTCCAAGTCAAATTTGTTATATAGTCACCAGTTTAAATGACTCGCCAACGTAGTGTACTTTGAATTGGTGTTAGGTGGTCGGAAGCCAGCAGCAGAATGCCATGGACATTGGTTTCGTTCCTTTAGGTATCCGTCAGCTACAGGCAACCTTGATTGAACTGATATCTTCTCAGATACTTGAACCCAGTCAGACAGTAGAAAACGTTAATAATAACATTAATAGTTTTATTCTGGACAAGGTGCATATAATGTGCAGAATTTTCCACGAAATTTATTGCATAATATTTTCTCTTCGTCCGAGATCTTTAGGTAAAACAGCAAATGACAGTATATCACGTGACACAATGCTACATGACAAAACTGGAAAACCAACCCCCAGTGATAGTTCTCCTCTGATTCCTTCGAGAAATCCATGACATTTTGTTGAAAACCAATTACAAAAGTTCAGCGGTGAATTTTGAGATCTAAGACATTATAATAGCTGAGTAACAGTTCTTACTTAAAATCTCAGGAACAATTATCTCATGAATTTGGGATATGTTGTCTCCTACGACTATGTTTTCTCTCACGTCTGATAGAGCCTTGCGAATCAGCAGGTTATAAACACTTTAAATACACGCATGAGTAGAAAACACCATTAGAGGTGATATTTCAATCTGTTAAAACAAAGCGAACGAGAGAAATTATATGCAATATAATGATGGAGGTTTTTAGCAACTGAAGTTTAAGCAGGCCAAGCTGTGTCAGAAGCTTATGATCTATTGTAGAAAGGGTATTGGCCACACTGACTGGTCAGTAGGATGTAACTTATGTCCAATTTCAAGATTTGATGGCGCATTCTATAGTAGACTTATCAGACAATATGTTGGCTCATTTCTTGAGTTACAGCAGGAATAGTCTCGAGTTTCCTGACGTATATCATTTCTGTAGAGTTCTTAGACATACACTCTAGAATAGTACACAATGATAAATAGCCTTATACAATAGCTACCAAAACTTAGGCATAGAAACTTAGCCAATAGAAACGGGTTAGCATTAAGGGGTAGACAGCAGAAAGCTAGTTACCTCTCAGTTTAAAAAGAAAACTGTAAATTTTAACCAGCTGTTCTGCAAATGTAATTTCAACTCAAAACTGTATTCACAAGTAACAAATGTGAAAGATTACTGCCTTAGGAATTATAGAACCATGATAATCTGGAGATTTCCATCCGTTAATTAAGCCTAGTCGAGTAATCTGATCAGGCTTAGCCTAATGCTCATATAAGGAAACGCTTTGGGACAAATTAGATCAACTGGTCAGAGGAAATAAATTACTTAAAAGTCACCCTGACAAAATCACATCCAAAATCTTGTTGGAAATCTCTGAGGAGATCAGAAATAAGGTGAAAGGCAAGAACTCTGAAAGGCTTTGCCTAAAATCAGGTTGACTCGACTGAGAGCAAATGTTTTGAGCTCGATAGATATTTATCCCGACGTCAAACTACAGTTGACAATTAACCAGACGGTATACAAACTATGAACTATGTCAAAGAATTTATTGAAAAAGGCATGAAAGAACGTTTAATATAAACGTTAAACAAACAATCACCATGAAGTATATTTCCGACACATCTGGAAAGGTAAGTTCATAATTCTTCCAGTGTTTCTCTCACTCAACTATAACTACAGTTGTTGTCATTACGTCTGAAGTTTTGTGATGTTGTAAACCAACCGATAAGATTAGATACTGAATCACAGTTTGAAAATCTTTTCAGTCAAACAAATGACTTAGTTACCTCCATCATCTCAATTCCAGTTAGAAGAACTAAAAGACTCTCTTGTTGAAAATTATTATCAATATCAGCCAAGAAGTGTACTGAGAGAAGTATCCTCAGCAAGGCTCATTATGCAGCCTTTAAGAGAATCCGATCAAATGACAGCATTATCATAACGAAACCAGATAAGGGGACTTGGATCGTACTACATTGATAAGATGAATAGCATTCTACAGGACGCCACAAAATTTCAAAAAACTACCTAACAGCAAAGATGGTACAGATAAAGTGGACAATGAATTTTCCAAGATACTGAAAGATCTGGTATCCAGTCATATAATGTCTCTCCGAATTCTCGAACGTCTAAGGCCTTTAGGAATAAATATACTTAGAATGTATGGGCTACCTAAAATTCATAAACTCAGAGTGCTAATGAGACCAATATTATTTATGTTTAATTCCCCCTATCACGAAATAGCGAGATGGCTAGCAGACATATTCGAACTAGTGCAGCTAAAAGTGGCTAAGTGTAGTTTGATGAGTACGCTTGAATTTACAGAGAAATTAAGGGATAGGAAGATCAGTCATGAGACGATGATCTATATGGAGTTCACCTCCTTGTTTATCAGTGTCCCTTTATTGAAGACCATCGATTTCGTCTGTGAATCTCTTAGAAAATGCTATGGATGTAGGTATACCACCTCAAACACTATAGGAACTACTACTACACTGTACAATGAATGTATAGTTTCATTTTGACAACGAATTTTACTGTCCAATGGAGGGCGTAACAATGGACTGCCCTCAGGGTCCTCTCTCAGCCTATATGGTGATAGTAAAATTCGAGAGTCGTCAACTCAGAAATGTAATAAATGAACTCTGATTCTACTGTTAATATATGGACGACACATTTAACTCGCATAATAATAAGATTGATGCCTAAGTCCTCCTCCAAACGTTTGGTATGGCTAAGCCACAAATTAAGTACTCATATGAAAAGGAGAGAGACATCGTCTATCATTTCTTGGTGTCCTGCCAACAACAAGACAAGACGGCGGTATTAAGTGGAGCATTTTCTGGAAGAAGTCATGGGTTGACCAGTACACACATTTCAAGTCGTTTCTTTCTCTTGCATACAAAAAAAACCTCATCAGTAGTACCCTGGTGTTTCGTGCTAGAAAAATCTGCATAACCGAAACTTTTCACGATGAAATAAAGAAAATAGGAGACTTATTATATTCGAAAAGATACGCCGAAAAATTTGTTAAAGTTTCCATAGGGAAAATTGATAGAAAGGAATGCCTGCAAACAATGCAGAAGGAACGTTTTTATGTATATATATGTATATGACTACTGTTTAAATTAGACTCATCAACTGAATTGCTGACGTCAAAATTTCGAAAAATAATAGCTAAAATATTCTTCGCCGCAACACTGTGTTTAAAATCCGCCACTCGTTGTATAATTCCAACATAGGTTTAGAAATTAGCCACCGAGTCTAGCGTGCATTCATAAATGTGACTGTCCTTGTGGAGACAGTAACATAGGTAGAATGACTTGAAAAGACCGCCATCACTTTCTGGAGTCCATTGTTCAACGTAGTTAGGCAAAACAGTCCGTTGTAAAGTCAATCAGAATCTCTATACTAGCACACCTGAGAACAATTCAGCTCCTATACTTCTATACAATGTGCCACTTCAACTCAATTTCCTAGGTTGCTACGTCTTCGGTTGCTAAGCATGGCTGAGGCTGCTGCCTTAAATACTTGCAAACAGATTTCTGTGTTCAGAAAAGGTTTATTCAATCTCTCTACCTCTTTTGGCCTTCAACCCTAACCTAAATTACCTGTCTCTCCTGGTGACATGGGATAACTATAAATGGAATCACAATTTGTATGATTACGAGCAACAAATTTTATTCGAAATGCCATCCCGCAATCAATGCTGTTTTACTGTGCGATATATCTAAAAAACAAATTAATATGGAGTTACACACTACCATAGTGTCCAAGTTTTACATAATATTGGTGCATAGGATAATGATTTACAAGCGATTATATATATATATACATATATATATATATATATATATATATATATATATGAATAACTAAATAAATAAAGGTCAACCTAAAGTTCAATAGACGACATGTGTGAAATAGATGATCAGAAGACACAGTACATTTGGAAATGAGAACATGTCAATATGATATGATGGAGACGACATAGGATGAGTGAAATGTTGTCAAAGTAGTAGACTAGATAAAATTTTAGAATATGATAACATAAAGTAAAATGGAACATGGAATAAAGAAGGACAACAAAGTTTTTTGCGTGAATTGCATAGCACAATCAAGATCATGGTAACGAAAGAGATCGTAAGTAGAGGTATTATTTCGTCGATATTGCAACATATTGAAGTTGCTAACAACGTACCATATAATACATCGTTTAACATAGTCTACTAAGTCCAACAAAGTTTGCTGAAAGGGACACGAGTACATTCCCTTTGTATAGTAGAGACTTTATTATTATTATTGTTCCCTTGGGTTCCTAGTGGAACATAGGGCTTCAACTGCACGTCTCCATTTGCTCCTGTCTTCTGCTGTACTTTTCACTTGCATCTCTGTTAGTCCATACTGTTTCAAACCTTCTTCACACGATCTCCTCCATGTCACCCTTGGACGTCCCGCTCGCCGCTTATAGCAGAGACTTTAGCAAAACATAATGTAAAGCCAGAACTTTGTGTGCAAAAACAATTTGTACGATCTCTTTAGTTGCCATGTTCTTGATTGTACTATATAATTCAAACAGAAACTTTGTTATCCTTCTTTATTCCACTTTCCATTTTTGTTTAATTTCATATCAACCCATCGTCAAACTCGTATAAACAAATCTAATCCTTGCAAACCAAACTCTTGAAAACTAATCTGATGCTCGCTAGTGACTTGTTAGAGGATGGAGTTTCCTGGAGTTCTAGTGAGAAGTCGTTACCAGTTAGGTCCATCCAGCCGGCAGTGAGGATGAATTTCTTTCCGATGATATTGTGTGGCGGTCGCGCTAAATCACGAATTGGTAGAAGTTAGAATTCGTAGACTGGCCACTGAATCGGTTCCCAGTGGCTTAATGGTCTATGAGCTTTCCTTTTAACCGCAAACTCCTGGGTTCTTACCCCCTGTGGTGGGGGCGTAATGCCAGTGATTCGCAAACTAAGATGAAACGGCTGTCCAGTACTCCCTGGTTTTTATCTCTAACTGCTATCAATCCGTGATCAAACTCGTATGAACATTTCAATTTATGTTATCATATAATAACATTTTATCCAGTCTACTACTTTGACAAAATTTCACTCATCCTATGTCGTCGCCACCATATTGTAATCACATGTTCATATTTCCGAATGTACTCTGCCTTCCGATCATCTATTTCACACATGTCGTCTACTGAACTTTAGGTTGACCTCTATCTACTTAGTTATTCATTCATATATCTGTTCAGTTGTGAGTCATAATCCTATACGCCAATATTATTATCGCACTTTAGTATTTCTACTCACTGTCGAACTTTAACACACACAAGAAAGCTGACTGTTATTGAAATAGTAGAGAAGATATGTACTTCAGGTGGATGATTTGCAATTAGTTGTGTTCTCTGAGCTGGTTGGTTTATTTGCCGAACTCTCATTATCCTTCTGGACAACATCCTCAGCGGAAATTTTAGCATAAAATGAACTGATTTAAATTCTCCATGAATGATAGAATTGCATCTCCTGGTAACCATCTTCATGACTAGTAGTCGGTTTATATGTTTTTTATTCCTTTACTTCCCCAGTGGAACATAGGACTACAAGCTGGAGCTTTCAATTTTCGGTAGCGGTGGTACTTATTATTAAGCGATGGGGTTGCTAGCCTCATGTCCAGCCTTTCTTTTTTACTGGTCTTATTACTGGCTTGGTGATATTTAGGGGTGCTTCGGCCAGCAATCGAAACCCGAATCACATAAGGCGTGGCTAGCGAGAATTCGACCTCTGCGCCACCGACGCACATTTACATCTGTATCGATTATTTTTTTATTGACTTGGATTTTGAACTTTCTCGTCAAATGATTTACTTTGTATTAGTTGGTAGATTTGATCTATATTAACATGTCTATTAATCTCATATTCGTGAACAAAGCCAGAACAACAATTGTACCAGGATAATATGAACTCATCTTTTATTATTTCGAGGATTCTTCTCAACTGGTTACAACCTGAACGATAAAAAATATGAATTACATTACATTAAAGATTTGAGCATAATTTTCCACGATCACAAGGAGTAATTGGTAGGAAGTAAAAGTAGCATTAGTCCGGAATGACTTAACTAATTAAGAGTTACAAACACTGACTATTTATAGAATAATTCAAATGAAATGTGATCAATATTTGACAGTTTATAAATATTTATATAATAATTAGGCAATTAGGCTTGGAAACAAAAACAAGCTGTTGTATATATATATTTTTTTGTTGTCACCAAGGCAGTGCAAGATTCACCACTGTCTCTTTCTGCGTACATAGATTTGGTTTAAGTCGTCTGATAGCAATTGCTTCAGCAAGGCGTAGCAAATTAGGTTTCTTTTGCTTGTTGATTATTTTGAATGACTTCAAGTTGTCTACATTATGACCAGTGTCTAATAGATGACGCGCAATTGCACTGTTTAATACTTGTGGACATTTCAGTCTCAGGTTCTTTGGTATGTGTTCAGAAATGCGGACAATAACCCTTCTCTCTGTTCTTCCGATGAAGGTGCTTTGGCACGTACATGTAAATTGGTAGACACAGTTGGAAGTAACATGAGGTGGGTATTTGTCCACTTTTGATTGTCTCAAACAACTAGTTGTTTGATAAACACATACAAGCTTGGCGGCTGGATATGTTCTTTTCAGGGCAGCGTTCAGTCTGCATCTTATTCTACTGGCAATATCATCACCTTTGAATGCAAGCTGCAGAAAGATAGGCTTTTTCTCTACTGTGCTGATTTTCACTTTTTCAACATGACGTCTCCCATACTTGTCAATGAACTTTTGTGGGTAACCGTTGTCGCGTAGGCATTTCTCCACAATGGATAGCTCTTCCTCAATCTTTTCTTCTGAACACAGCTTCCTTACACGATCAAATGATGTTCTCACCAATCCTTTTTTGTAACTTATAGAGCAGAAACTTTTGAAGTTAAGATAAACCGCCCTCCAGGTCTCTTTTCTGTGTATATATCTTATGATTTTGCCGTCTATATCTCGTTGGATACCTAGGTCAAGAAAATGGAACTTCTCCTCTTTTTCATGCTCCATTGTAAACTTGATATTTGGAAGGGCGCTGTTCAAGACTTTTAGTACTTGAGATGCATCATCAAAAGAATTACAAATAACGAAAGTGTCGTCGACATACCTGGTATAGAAATCGGTCTGACTGATTGCGGATTTCAGCCTTGTTTGTTCTAGACTACCCATAAAAGTATCTGCCAGAATCGGACCCAGGGGCTTCCCATGGCGACTCATATTCGCTTGAGTACTGACTGTTATTGTCTGTTATAGTTCATATATATACGACTGTACAGCTATAAAAAGTGAAATCAATGAAAAGAGAATTTTCCTCGCTGAATTCTTTGTTTATATGGAATTGTGTAGAGCCTGATGAAAATTTACTGAAAATACGTATTCGCTTAAATCGCATTCTTTGAAACGCCTATCTTATATCAGAAAACAGCAACAACGACAACACGAAGAAAACAGAAAGACTGAGCGAAGAAATATTTGCTTTTCCATTAGATCCTCATCTCTGGCTATACTATAATATATATATATATATACAGGTATATATATATGTATTAAAACAATCAGTCCCCTTGATAAATTTGAATAAGGCATTTAGAAGACAAATTTCGCCGGATGATATCATTTCGTAGTTTCTTTACAACCACTTTACAACTTACATGGTTAACAATAATAAAATAAAGTTCATGACAATTACTCAGTTAAATAGAAAACAAAAGTACATACTGATGACCAATTATATTTAAATAGATCATGTAGTCCATGGTAGGCGAAGATTGAAGTCCGTTGTGTTGTTTTTGTACACACAGTTTAGGCTGTATGTGATTAATCCAAAGTGCTTCCATCACCTTCAATAACCAACCTTGAATTAGAGTTATGTGAAATAATTGTGAAACAGTCATTGATTTTGTGACCTGTCATTAATAAGTGTTTTGCAATGGATGATGATGCTGGATTTCTATTCAGATTACTCGCATTGGGATTTTCTATATGATTTAGTAGCCATTTTGGAACATGTTCCTTTCGACGACTTTGGAACATTCTGTTGGTTCTACCTATATAGGTGTCACCGCAGCTGCAGGTGAACTTGTAGATACAGTTTGAAGTAAAGTCCACAGAATCTCGTCCTTTAATCGTAGGTACAAGGATAGAAAATGTTCGGCAAGTGAGAAAAAGAGATGCGGCGTAGAATGTGTGTTTGATGGCTGACCAAAGTATTTGAGCTGTCAACTGCATAATCTGGTCACCCTTGAATGGTATGTTAATAAAGATAAATTTTTTGGTACAGAAGCTGTCTTTTCGAGGTGTGGTCTTTCTTCACTGAGACAAGTGATAAAGTTTTCCGGATAGCCACAGTAAAGAAAGAATAAAATAATTTTACAAGGATAACGCATAATTAAAGATGAAGTAGCCAGAAAAAATAAAATAATTTGGACAATTATAATTTTTATAATTCTAATTTTTAAAGGTTTAGGGGAAGGGGGCGAAGTAGTCCGGTTTATACATTCATGTAATGATGGCCAAGGTAAGGAAAGTAGCTGTACAAATTTCTTCTGCACAAATAGGTTCAGCTTCTTCAAGTGGATTCCTATTGCTTCAGCTGTATGCAGAAGACGAACTCGTAAAGCAAAATTAAGATTAGTATGAATGCGATAAATAGTTTTAAATGCAGTATTAACGTCAAACTTATGCTCACTATCAACAAGGTGTGCTAAAATAGAGCTACGAATAGATCTTGTTTGTCCGTTGCTTGATCATGTTGGATGATGTTCGGAAATACGATGATGAACCTGGCTAATTGTAAGCCCGATGTAGCTGGCTCCGCAGCTGCGGTCAAACTGTTAGGTACATTTCGAGGAGGCAAATTTAAGTAGTTTATCCTTGCTTCGCGAACGTAGAATAGGGGTGGTTGTCAAGAGACAACGTACCTCTGCTGCATATTAAGGTCTTTTAACTGCATTCTACAGGCGCTGTGTTATTATTTCGCTGATATTGTCACCGAGGAACTACAGTTTTATGAACAGTGGTTTTTTCGGAACTGTAGCCATACTGACTCGCCTCAATGAATTTATCTGCATAACTATTTTTTCTAAGTAATTCTCTAATAATCTCAAGCTCCTCATTGAAAAAATAAGAAGAAAAACAAATTAGATTTAATCGAGCCTCCCTGTAAAAGGCTAGTCAACAAGCGATTGAGAAAAGAAAGCAGTATTGAATAAATAAACATAGAGTCATCATAGGTCAAAGGAATCGCATTAATTACTATAGGGAAATAGAATTCAGTTAATTGACCACATTCAGTTTCAAAATATCCCGAAAGGAATGATGTTTTGTGATTTAACATATAAATGAGATATTATATTACTGTGTGTAGGGAAATGTAAACCGGTAAATATAATTTGTTTCAAATAAGACACATACACGCATAGTGGGAAAAAAACGAGAGTCATTAAAGCCTGAACATAAAATCTGATGGGTGAACTGGGTTAGCTCTCATCAGTGAATAATTCTTTAGCTAATTAATGAATTTGGTCAGAGTAATTACTTCAAGAAGGCTATAGAAAGCTTCAATATAAAGACAAACATGATTACTTAGTTTAATTTTATTCAAAATAACATTGAGATGAAAAAAAACTTCATTCTAATTAACACACCAATGATCTTGTCATATTGATGAATACGCTTCATGTATGCTTACAGAGAAGACATCTGACGATATGTAATCCATCAATGAAAATGATTATACCTAATCACGCTATTAAGTTCAGCCTTAATTTATTTAACTATCTCATTCAAAATTAGGGCTGAGATTTTTCATTTAAGGATAGAAGGCTTATGAGCTAATTTCAGTGCTTTTCTAATACGTATCTATGCTTGTTAGATGGTTGGAGGCAATTGGCAGGAGGCCTTGGACCTAGGTTTCGTGGTAGTTGGCACCCGTCAGCAAGGCGTATCTGGGATGACTTGATTGAAGGTGCAGACACTACTTCGTCTGGGGTTTTTCGGAGATCTAATACTCCGTGGTGATAATGTTCCTTCATAACTTCTGAACTCTTGTTATTTACTCTGAGATATTTCTATCCAATGCAAGAGAAATGATAATATAGAAATATTTAAGTCAAGTTACTAGAATCTATAAGACTCACTACAACACCTGACGATCTATTAATTTATTTTTATTTAGCTAGCTGACTAGTCTTCGAAGAAAAAAACAGTTATTAACTGCCAAGGGGTTTATGCTAGTTCTTTAACCTTAGAGAAAACGGAGGTTGAGGAGACACCAATCAATATCAAGTTCCTTCACGTATCTTGGGGGAATTCGTTTAGATTACAAGCAGAGACACAGATGAGGTTTTAAAAACTAGTCAGGATCAGAAAGACAAGGCAAACAACAGTCATCACTCTGAAATCGGCTTAGAAATCTTCTGAAATCAACATTAAGAACAACACTAATGTTAACTAAGTGCTTCTATATGGTTCAGAGACATAGCGCGTCACGAAAAGCATTTCCGACAGGCTGCTGTGGACTTTCATCAAAAGCCGCCTTCGTTGTCGCATTAAGGAAGATCAGGTGACGAGAAAGAATTAACAACAAGAAACTCTGGGAACCATCCAATCAAGAGCTTATTGCTCAACAAATCTGCAAAAGAAAATTAAGATGGATCGGACGCACTTTGAGGAGACAGTTTGTTGACGTTCAGCGCCAGGTCATTGCTCTATTACAACCTGAATGGGAAACGACCAATTGTTTTTTCGAGTACGAGGGTGACATTGAGGAGATCGTATGAGGAGAAGATGAAAGCATATCGACAGTCGTGAGGCCAGCTGAACTGGCCTGCAGAGAGCGAAATGAATTGGAGATGTTCTGATAGGGACAAATGACTGGTTATAAATTCTGTTCACGAGATTATTATTATTGTTCCCTTGGGTTCCTAGTGGAACATAGGGCTTCAACTGCACGCCTCCACTTGCTTCTGTCTTCTGCTGTATTTTTCACTTGCATCCATGTTAATCCATACTGTTTCAATTCCTCTTCGCACGATCTCCTCTATGTCACCCTTGGACGTCCCACTCGCTGCTTCCCTTTCGGGTTCCACTCGAGCACTGACCTGACGCGCGATGTCACCCAGCGGCCTCCTCAGCGAGTGTTGACGAGATAATGTACATTTATTTGGCAGTTTGTCAAAACCTCACAGAAATCTAATAATTATTGTAACTTTGGTTGAAATGGTTAGGAGAATCGGTGAATTCCAAATTCTCTTCCTGAAAAAAGTTATGAAAACAGTGAAACAGAGTGAGATATGAAATTTTGTCATTTGGAGACTCACACCCTCATAAGTATGAATAATAAGTACCCTAGAGGTAAAAATAGCCACTTAGATCTGAAAAGTTTATAGTCGAAGGATGAGAAAACGTTAAAAAGTACCAGACTGTTGTGTTTTAACATAGTTAGCTGGATTTTAAGCCCTATCCTTCTTTGAAATTAATAGAGAAATTACTTTTTACTCAGCTGTGAATCGTCTTTGAGATGTTTTAGTGACCTCAGACAATAAACTTATAAACAGGGCAGAAGTACTTTAGATGCCGCTGCTGTCTTTCACCGTATTATCGTTTCCTGTTTAGACAAAGGAGACAAGTGTGTACTATGTACCTTCCTTGACTGTACATCCGCTTTTGAGCCTGTATCCAGATGCCTTTTGCCAGGTTTTTATACTCGGTTAGTCTGACTGCACTTGTTCTACTACTTTGACCTATGTATTTGACCTGACAGTCACTGCTGGCAGGGTATTAGATAAAATAAACTGTTTTGTTTTAAAGGCTCCACAGGACTGATCCTTTAACCGACAAAGCTTGTTTCTGATTGAGTTTGTGGGTTTAAACGTCGATCACTTTTATTCCTGCCTTGTTAAGAATTCAGCGTAAAGTTTCTGAGGTTCCTGCTTTGCATGGAAGTACTACTAATGATTTAGATTCCTTATTGTTGTTGTCATTATCCTGTGATTGTCTGACACGCATGTTCTAATTAATATTATTGTTATTATCACTATCACTGCTATTATTGATAATTTTTAAACATTTTCGGACATACTTACTGATTAATTTATCAGGGTTACTATAAGGTTTCAAAGCTTCCCTTTTATACCTCACTTTCTGTCTTAGATGTTCCTTGGTACTACTCAGGTTTTGTGCCCTATTATCACTTAAAAATTTCACCAATCCTGTATTTACTGACAAAGGGTGCTTCGAATAACATCCTTCCACAGAGTCCAAGTTTTACAATATATTAGTTTCATTAAATATGCTGATGACCTGACAATTGCTGTCCCAGTAACTTCTGCAGAGGATTGTTCTGACGTGATGAATAGTTTCTAATCTGAGTTTATTAGACAACCTAACTTAAGTGGTCTTAAACTAAGCCCCTCTAAATGCAGTACTATTGATTTTATAAAGTATAATTATATTTCAATGGTTTACACACAATGGTAAGTTTTGTTATCGGTAATACTTCGAGCAAAATTACTGCCTATGTTCACACCACTCTTGGAATTGTTTTGATTTTATTTGATCTATTCCCAAATGCTCAAACGTTTTACTGACATTCACTATTGATTTTAGTTTCAGACGTGAACAAGACTTACGTGGACTGATAAAGTCCCAGGACTTTTTAGGATCGACGGTACCGTGATAGGGAGTAAATCGAATATCACCTATCTTAACGTCAGTTTCTCTGCATGACTCTGCTGGTCGCCTCATATTTTGCCGATTTCTAGGAAAATCAATGGTTTGACGCATAAAAAATGGAAGTTGAGACTTTCTGCTAGTATAACTCAACCCCTTCTCTTGAAATTTATTAGTCCGTGTATTCTGCCCTTTATTGTTCGCCCCCATTATTCTTCCCTAAACTCCTGAAAAAGGCATACATGATACATGTTACGTAGAACACTGAAGGCTGTGTGTGGGGTTAGTGATGTGTGTGCTTCCAACTCGACTAACTGCCATTAATAGTCAGTTTAATTCCTAAGTCACATTGTCCGATCCCGACCATCCTCTTTATTCACAGCTTTTCCTTGTATCACTTCGGGTAAGATTAGACAAAACTTTATCAGAATTTCTGCTCATAAAGCCACTAAATATACATACCACATTTAGCACGAGTTTTGTGTGATTAGAATCAGATATCAGAAAAGAACATGTAAACTTTTTGGATTCGTAACTGAACTGCAAAGTATAAGCAAAGATTATTATTATTATTATAGGTTTTATCTATAATATTATCTATTCATAATTCATTACGTTCCGCCAACTTTCGGCTATCTGTGGTTTCACTTTTATGTTTCTGCATATTTATAAAAAAAGCTTAAATTGTTGCAATATGCATAAAAACTCTGAAAATTCCATTCTGTATAATTATAATTATTGTTTGAAATAAAGTGAATAAATTATTTCTAAAAAAGGCTCAGTGAAGTGATTTATAACTGAAAGGATGCAGTTATCATGGTATCTCCTTTAAGTCTTCTACCAGCCGACGTTTTCATGGAGAGGACAAAGAGAAGCCGAGAATAAAATCGAATACCTGTAACCTTCATTTGTATAAATATATGTACTGCCTACTATTTTTTGTAGATAGGCGCTTTAAAACTTCACCTGACAAAAAAAGCAAATTACATGCTTCAAGCCGAATCACTAGGAATGAAAACTTTTGAAATTTACCTACATTCACACAATGAAAAACATCTGCTACAATAAAATACTTACTGACATTGCTATGTAGGCGAGAATACACGGGTTCTTGATTAAAAAATTAATCTGTCCAGCATTGAGGTTAGAGCATTTTACGGAACATTGGAAAACAAAATGAAAAGACGTGAATATATAATATCCGAAGTGGTGGTTAGACAATCGTGTGAAACCCCTTTCTTCCCTTGACTGAAATGATAACCAGATGAGATAAAGGGTAGTGATAATTATCAGAAATAGTCAAGCTGGAAGCCATTTGTTTTTGTAGCGTCAATAGAAAAAAAATTATAAGGCCTACTGAAGTTCAGAAGAAATGAAATAAGAAAATATCAGTGTTACCCGTAGAGTTAGGCGAATGGATGTGCGTAGATCTCTAGTAGAATTCCGCGTAATCTGTTATTAATGTGCTTCAGTGCACTGGATGATTAAACGAGGTATAAAAAACGGTCGATTGCAGTGAAAGAAATTTTCATTTCGACGAAGTCATCAACTAGATAGCTGTAAAATCGTGTGTATTTACAGTAAATAGGTGAGAAAGTGCCGGAACTATTTCCTGCTGGGGATTAAATTACCAAGATCACAAATAGGAATTTAAATGGAATAGTAAAGGTAGTGAGATCATATTTGCTGAGAAAATTGACTTTTTTGGATTTAGCGGTTACAAATGTAGCCATAACAAAATAGACGGAAATTTCGGGTAAAAAATCTAGCCTTCACCCTTTGATAGCCGCATAGTGTTTCCTAGCGCAATTTACGAAGAAAATTTGTAATACCTATATTCCAAAAGCGTTCATCTTTTTCTATAGTTTGGTTTGTTAGGATTAGTTATGCTTTTACGAGTTGATCACGGAATGGTATCAGTTAGAGAACCATTGAAAACCAAGGAGTACTGGACACCTGCTGTTTCATCCTAGTTTGGGAATCACTGGCAGTAAGCACCCACTGGGATTCGAACTCAGGACCTTCCGGTTACAAGTCAAGCTCGTATATCATTCAGCCACTGGGACCCGATTCAGTGGCTCATGAATTCTAACTTCTACCGATTCGTGATTTAGCGCGACCCCTACCATTGTCGTTGGTGGGACATCCATCCACACACGTTCATATTTTAATGTTTTCTTTACTACTTTTCAAAGATTGAAGTAGTTCGCAGCTGATGACAACCTGTGAAATAGAATGATATCAATTTATACTTCAAATCTGGTCTTTCTTGCTCTATCGAGATTAATCAAGGGAACCAAGTGTATGAAATGGAATTTGTATAGACAGACAGATGCTGCTGCTATGGGTTCACCAGTTTCCTCAATAATCGGTGACATTTTCATGAATGCATTTGAAGATAACATGTTTAAAAAAAAATACTGATGCCTAAAGTATGGCTGAGATACGTTGTGCTAAAACGAGATCTACACAGTACATTATTGGAGAAACTGAAAATTCTATCTGTCAGCATCCAGATTACTTCGGAAGCGGAATCAAACTTCTGTGAGCAACCTTTTCTAGACTGTTTAGTTACGAGGAAAGAAAACGGATATTTCAGTAAATCTATAGTCAGGAGGAAAATACACTCCAACAAATATTTACATTTCGGGTCATAACATCCCATCAGCACAAAGGTATCATTCATTTCAATTCTCCGCAGACGAGCACACTGTTTGGTAATGGATGAAAAAGAAAAAGAAGAAGAAATATCAAACATCACTGAAATTCTCAAGAAAAATAACTGCCCAATGAAATTGATTAAGAAAATCAACACCGACTTTAGAAATGTTCCCAGACATGCACCTCAATAACTGTTATTCTACGCAGATCAGAAGCGCCAATCGATATCAGAAGAGTACTCAATAAGCATAACACCAGGGTTTTCTTCAAAACACCGGACACACTTCAAAGCAACCTTATCCATTTAAAAGACCGAATTCCAGAGGATTCTCAATCTAACTGTGTCTGTAAAATAAATTGCTTGGAATGTGCTACGATAAACACTGAAGAAATCTCTCCAGTGAGGATTCAAGATCAGAAGAAATAAACATCGTAGAGCATCTATTCGGTCACCGAGAAATCCATTTGAATTGGAAAAGCTTGGAAAATCATTAGCCATAGGTCGTCTACACGCAATCGTCTACATGCAATCAGGCCACAAAACTGATTTTGACAATATTGAAATTATCATTCATAAATATTTGAGAAATCACAAAGGACTCTCAGGATCATTAAAAGGACTTCATATTAAATGAAATTCAGATCGTCTGAATAGGAATGACGAACCGAGACAGAATTTGACCTATTTATGATGAGCAATTTCATTACGTAAACACATGCTCTTTTTATAATTGCATACGCTCATCAAATCCAGAAGTCATCAACACATGATTCTGTTATCTTTACCAACTGACCCACTTGATGACATACGTAAACGAGTTTGTGCTGATGAACTATGATTGATTTGCTGTACATAAACTGATAATTTGTAAATTCTGGTTTAATATGTCTACTTTGATAGGTAGGTACCTTCATTGGGAAATACTAAAACTTTTATAATCATGAATTTTTCTGACATAATTAACCTTTCAATGTCCACGGCGTATGTATGACATTAAGCTGATGACCAAACGTTTCCCTGGTATCTCACTCATAGAAGTTCACGTACAGATAAAAGAGTTTCCGATAACTAAAAAACATGGCCATGATAAATACGACCCATCACTGTGAAATCATCCTGGAAGTATCATTGTCACTGATGGTCTTAATACTTACTTTAAACTTGTAATTCATAAGCGGACTATTTTATTTTCTAAATTGAAGTTATTATAAGCAAGCACTAATGATTTTAAAAGCCAAAGTGAGACTCCCATAATGGTTTGGTTGAATTGTCCATTGCATAAAAATGTTGAGAATTGAAACTAAGAATGATCCTTCTAGGTATCGGCAAAACTCGAACCAGCGGTCTCCGGTTTACTAGTCTGATGCTTTACGAGGGAAGCTACAAAACGAACTGTTAACTGACTGTCATTCACAGTTATTATGTGAACTGATGATACGTTACTGTGATTTTGTTATTATTATTGTTTGTTTGGATGCCCAGGTATTTAATCTCCTGTAGATTATGATTATGTTGAAGTAGGAGGGTAAGGAATAGGTTAGAGCGCTCGCCAATGATGTACGTGGTCTGGCTCGATCTCCGACCAACGTACTCCTAAACCTCGCCTAACCAGTAGAAGTCCCTGTAAAGAGGGAAAATCGGCCATGAGGCTACCAACCTCACCTCGTGAAAAAGGAATACCACTGAATACTTAAATCCCAAAACCCCAGCCTGACACCCTTTTTTCTAATCGAAAGGCAAGAAAATAAATTTAAAAAGTAAAATTCGTCCTATTGGATGGTGAATGAAGCTACCATAACTCCTAAGCTTTGCACAGGAACGTTAAATTATATTTTCTCCGCCAAATGTGTGGAGTTTGTAGGGAATTTCGGCTTTCGTGACTCAAATTTTTCACTCTAGCGGAAAGTGACGAATGAATAACTGCATTTTACAAGCTGTTGAAACTTCATTAACTTTCACTGATTCATTCTGTATGAGTTGACTTTGTTTGCTTGATTTAATTCTGCCTTCTTGATATAAGGATAAAATTTAGGCACTGTGGTAGAGTATAACTTCACTATGGATGAAATTATATTTTGATAGATCACACAGTGTTATACAGTAATATTATTTGACGACGTTTCGAGCACAATTTATTGCCGCTCATAATCACATCAAGGTACTCACACAACTTTATTGCTTCATTTATATACATCGGCAAATGTATTCAATTCACATTAAAACATCCTAACAAGTTCCTTATTTTTTATATAAAAACTTCGTATTTCCCATCTTATTGTATTTTATTGAAGACACTAATGTTATTTCCTAATATACTTTTTCTGAAACTGATTTTACTCAAATGTCTAATCATTTCGCAGATGATGTATGTCTAACATCACACAAACTCGAACACCAGCAGGCAAAAACCAACAATCTGGCTGAAGAAGCACTGAAGGCAGGACAGTGGCTTATATCAGGTGATCCACAACGGGAAATTCAGCGAGGCGTTCGAAGTGCATACAGCAGTAAGACAGGGCTGCCTATTATCATCGATGGTATTCTTAATTGTGGTGGACTGGATTATGCGTCACACTGTGTACAGGGAGGAAGTGAACAGGAGTAAGTTGAACCACCGACAAGAAGACTCTAGATAATCTGGATTTTACGCGAGGATGATTCATGTCTGATGTCACAAAACTCGAAGACTTACAGGTGAAAACCAACAATTTGGATGAAGAGGCTGGCTGTCAGCGAAGACAGGACTGCAGGTGAACATAGAGAAGACGGAGGTGATGAAGATAACCAATCAAGAGAGAAACAGCAACAACAACCACCACCAATCACCATCAACGAGAGCGATTTAACAGAGGTTGTCTCCTTCACTTATCTGGGAAGCATCGTTTCAACTACAGGAAGAAAGGATGAAGATGTCAAAGTCAGAATGGGAAAGGCAAGATACACCTTCATCAACCTGAAATCAGTTTTGAAATCGTCCGCACTCAGCATAGGGAAAAAGATTCAGATTTTCAACACTAATGTGAAGTCGGACCTTCTATTTGGGACAGAAACTTGGCCAGCGTGTTAAGAAAAGGATTTCCAACAATTTGCAAACTTTCATCAAAAGCTGCCTTCACTGGCTCCATACTGAAGACCAGGGAGCCAGCCGGCCAGACAGAATCAGTAAGAAGAAACTCTGGCTGTGAACAAACCAATCAATAGTCAAGCACTCAATAAATATGTAGAAGAAAACGGAGATAGATCAGGCATACATTTACGAGACCATCAATAACATCGCGTGCATTTCAGACCATCGCTTGCAGTGAAAAGCGACTAGTGGGTCATCCTACGATGATATGGAGGAGATCGTGTGAGGTGGAGATGAGAGATTGTGGGCAATCGTGGATGACAGAAACTAGAAGAAAGTGAAGGAGTGTTGTTGAAGTCCTATGTCCCACTCGGAACCCTAGAGAATAGTAATATGAAAGAAAGAAAGTTGTGTGAGTACTTTTATACGATAATGAGCAATAATTGTGCTCGAAACGTCATCAGTAAATATTACTGAATAACACTGTATGATTTTATCAAAATAAAAATTTTATCCATAATGGAATTCTGCCTTTTGTTGACTCACATTATTTATGTCACCTTGGAACATCCCAGACTTGTGGTTGTCTCTGCCTTGTTCCATCCGTTTTTCGTTCATGTTTCTCTTAAGGCGTACTCAGAGGAATGCCTCTACGATTGGTGTTTTTGCCAGTGTAACACAATGTAACAGTGCCACCGTTTTCTATCTTGTAATCGTTAATTAATTAACAGTGCCAGTTACAGGTACGCCCATAAGCTGACATCACAAAGGGAACCATTGGAAAACCAGGCGGTACTGGAAGGCTGTTATGTCCTACCTTAGCACTATTCATCAGTACGCACATACTCGGATTCATACTCAGGTCTCTTTGGTTACAACGCAAGCTTGTAGACAGTTTGCACTCTAGGATCCGTCTAATTAGTCCACGAATTCTACCTTCTACCAAATCGTGATACAAATAGCACATTCGCAGACCAATGTGATAGGCGAGTAACTGATTGACTTAATTGACTTGGTGGACACCGCTGGTTACGACTTCTCAGCAGAACTCCAGGTAACTCCCTCAAAAGAGCAAAAAACTAGTGAGTATCAGACTAATTATCAAGTGTCAGTTTGCAGGAATTTGATTGGTAACAAGTTTTACAACGAGTCAGCATCAGTTAGAGAACCACTGGTTGGGCTACATGTCTTGAATTGGCAGACACTGGAATTCATGGGCCACCAAATCCGGTCTCAGTGCTGGGATACTCTAAGAGCTCACTGTGTAACTAGAAAGACCTGGGTTTGAACCCCAGTATATGTTAACTGCTAAGGAGTCTCAAAGTAGGCCGAGAGAGATGTCCAGATGTTCTCCTTGATCTCCTGAGACTTTTCGAACAAATATCAACTCGTAAGCAAATGGGATATTTTCTGTGCCTCCCTGTCCTTCTGGGTAATCTTCAACACTTACTTTAATTGTCAGTGAAGTCTTTGATTTACCCTCGATTAATTTAACTTCTCCATTCTACGATCTGGCCTCTATTGATTGTCTTCCATTCAAAGAAATGGTCAGTATCAAAACAGTCTAACACAGGGATAATAGAACATCTGAAGACAACTAATCATAGTCAGGATCATTACAAGCGTCACTTATGTCGTTCATAGAGAATTCCAAAATGAACTCAATTCACATTGAAGTAAGGGTTAAAGATATTGTACAGAAGTCCGGTTAAATTTTCAAGTTCAGAATATGTGAGATGTGTTAGGAACTACTGAAACTCATAAACAACCACAAATCAGCTACTGTTTTCAAGGCTCGACTTCCTCATGGGACAGTGGCCACATATTCCTATCTCCGAACGTCTCACCAACACTTGACATATTGAGGTCCTTCGTGTGGATGTATTAAAATCACCCACAAACTTCCACAAAAAGACCTTAAACTGGACCGATGCGCACAAAAAAGGAACACTTTCAGTCATCTTATAATGACCGAAGTAACACATTTTCGGCAAGGTTGTGTTGTTTCATACTTTATTTACAATTTTAATTGTGATTATTGTTTTGTTGTCATAATGATTATTTGTTGGATTAATATTTCATTGCGGTCTGACTGAAACATTGTGCTTCCAGGTTGAACCCTGTAGTCTTGAAAGTAGTACTGTTTACTTTTCACGGAATGAGACTGCTGACCACACAGGCACAACCTTGGTTAAATAAGATGTGAGAGTTCTTCGGTTGGCGATCAAAATCGGACCACACAATACGTGTTTCACTAGCATTCTACTCATGAAACACCAACGCACAAAACGGATTAGCAATAAATGAAATCTACTTTTCCGTAAAAAGTATAAAAACTAAATAATACTTCATCGTATTTCCATTATCTCTTCTTAATTCTCTTCATACAGAGTGGTGTGGCTTATTATCATACTTGTTATGCAACACTAATTTCCATTCCCTAATCCCTCGTGTGCTAGCCCTACCAGATGACTCCTGAAATTACATAAAACTTTGTCTAGAACATAGTAACTAGTACTCGAGTGTTTTTGTAAATTCTTCACTGATAAATTCTAATATGATATTACAGCAACTGTAGAAATCGATTCTTCCAAAAAGAACAGTTTTTTCTGTGTTACGCTTCAGCGTTTCTTATCTCACTTCCATAGTTTGTTTCAAACTTCTCAAATAAGGTACCTCAGTGAAGGGATTCAAATGAATTGATATCATGATTCCCATTGTAGCATGAAGAACACAATATTCAGCGAAAAGACTCTTTTCAACGAATTTATTATCAAGCTGTACAATCGTATATATATGGTTTGCTTGAGAAATTATATCCGTTGAGGGAATTAGGTCAAAGGTGCGAATACATGAAATAATAATAGTATGAAATGCAATTAAAATATTTGTGAATATAATCATAGTTTAATGTCAAGAGGCAAAATAATTAATGTCATATATAGAATAAAAGATAAAGTGTATAGATTTTGGAAAGGGGTACGTAATAATAGAATTAGTAGACAAAAACAAAGTGTTACATAACATGTCAATGGACGTGAACATTGAACGTTTGTTTATTGGAACTGGCAGCCATTGGTGGGCAACTCGAAGGCGCGAATGGTACGATCGCGTGCAAGTTGGAAAAAGGCGGAAAGAACACGAATAAAAGTACTTTATAACTTCATTTGTACTAAACATTTGTTTGTAGACTTTGTATTTTGTCTTGCTTTAATTGCCAAACAATATAAATTCGTTCAAGGAATACTGGTGTTTTGGATTTAAAGTTGAAACAAATACATAGTCTTTATCGGTTCCAAGCGTCTTCGTTACAATAGGAACTTAGGGCTAAGTTCCTTGACATAACATGGTGTGAAATTTGATAAGACAGAATTCAATATTGTAAAAATAAAAATATAAAAATTAATAATTTTGGGTTTAAAATGACAAGTGGGTCAAGTGGAAAAGATTCAGAGTGAGAACAGTAATAATAATAATGATAATAATAATTGTAATAATAAGGGAAAATTACATCGAATAGCTAAATAAACAAAATAAATAACAATAAATAAATGTCTATCCCTCTACGGCCAAGGCAGAAGTAGAGATTGTACATACTTCTTTTGCACACAAAGGTCTGGCTTAAAGTCATGAATTGCCAAGACCTCAGCTATCTTTAGAATTCTGTAACGAATAAAACGTGGGAAGTTAGCGTGGATTCTATGTATGATCTTGAAATCATGGTCAGGATTGACAGTGTGGCAGAAGTCGATCAGGTGTTCCAGAATAGAGCTTCGCACACACTTCCTTTCTCCCTTGTAAAACCATGGTGTGATATGTTCTCGGATCCCTGCAGAAAGCATCCTCTGACTACTGACAATGTAGCTTGCTTCACAAGAGCAAGTGAACTGATAGATGTACATGAAGGTGGCCAGACGGATTCATTGGGTTTTGACTGGATCTTCAGGATTCTCATGCGGGGTTTCTGCGGCAATTCTTTGTGGCCATGTGATCTCCATTATGAAGCGAAGGCAGCTGCTGATAAAAGTCTGCAGTAGAGATACTTTTCGTGGTTAGTCAATTTTCTGATCGTTATAAATGAACTGACTGACTTACTGTTGGAGTTGGAAATCTCAATTTTATTTGTATATGAGGATTTCAGTTTGGCAGAAGTCTATATTGCCTTTACGATTCCGGTTTTGACGTCCTCATCCGTGCAGTCCGCTTGTGTTTGAAACGATGGGGCCTAGATAAGTGAAGGAAGTTACTTCTTTCAGGTTTCTTCCTTTAATAGCACAGGTGTTTGTTGTTAGTTGGTTATCTTTATCACCTATGTCTCCCCCAAGATCACCCAAAGTCCTGTCTATACTGCTTCTTTTGTCAATTTGTTGGTTTTCGTTTATGAGTCTTTCAGTTTACGTAACTTTAGAAATAAATTATCTGAGAATTCCAGATCTCCTGGATTCTTATCATCGTGCATGAAAGTAATCAGTTCTATCATACTTTACTGTCTACACTTCAAAGACACCTATGATGTCCCTGTTTTGAATCACCTGAGACATGCCATAATCATATAGCTGCTAAGTGAAGTTGATAGTGACTAGGGGTACTCCATAGTGATCAGGTAGTCTCCAAATTATTTCTCCGTCAACGCTGTAGACGGCCATTTTAAAGTCATTGAGGTAGAGGTTTGACTGCCATTCTATGCTTTTCTCGATGCTGATGATGCGTACACAGCTACAATTCGATCATCAGATGATTTGCTTTTCCTGAATCCAGCTTGTTGTGGGTGGAGTTCTGGTTAGCCTGTAGATAGCTGTCGCTCATTTGATCAGCTAATGCCTGAACACCACATTTATTGGAGAAACCCAAAATTTCGGCAAGTATATAGCTGTGTCACATACATTTTGAAGCTGGGATGCCTGCTAAAAGCCGATAGAATGAAGCAATGTTAGTAGCACAAACGGCAGACGACGGGGTACTTAGATGGCCGCAATTTATGGCCAGTTTACAAATAGTTGAAATACTCACTGTCTTGTTTACCAAAAGGCCAAGTTACTTAAAAACACACATATCAATCAGTCCAAGGGATTAAACATTGACATGATGAGGTAGGTTGGTTCATTTTATTGTTTTCCTTTTCTTTGTTTCCGCCTTTGGTGTTGGTTTCAAAGCTCCTCGACACGCATCTGTTCAAGGGAAATCTACAGAAATATATTCAGGAATTAAATACAAATAGTATTTACGACATAGACTTAATGTTCACAAACAAATGGAATATCCATTTTCTCTGATTGAAAAATGTTGATTGATGTAACTATACACAATATAACGCGTTATTTAGTATTTCCTGGCATTTCAGGTAATAAAATTTTGTATTTATAGTGATAACAATGTTTACAATCCTTATTTTCTTTCCCAGGTAATAGTTAATTTCGGGGATTTCATGGAGTTCGGTACTGAAGAAAAAGATTTCAAACAGTGTCACTGATTTTGTACTGCATGTTAATTCATTAATATTTAAACAATATTTTGAGCGAACAATTGTTTTCGATAACTTCTTCTTCAGGTCCTACACTAATAAATCCATGAATATTAGAATACATATAGTCAATAAAGGCAAATGAAAATAACATCAGAAACTGTATTGGGAGCATGTGTAAGTTGAGATGATAGTCCATTAGTTAAAATCAAATCAATCAAATGTGTATAGGGTTTATAGTCAGAAAAATGTGATGAAGTGTGAATGAAAAATTGGGTGATATAGTGTTGTTTTATAGTCAACAGAATACAAGTGTCATTGGGGTGAGAGAAATGCGATAACCACAAAATACATACAAACACACATTAACAAAGGGGACACTGAATGTGAGGGCTGACCGATAATGTCTAATGATAAAATAAAGAGGCTAAATTGTAATAAGATGTTACAGAATTGGTAGGCTTAGTATAAAATCACAAAGGTTGACAAAAATTAAGGGTAACGATGGGGTGAAATAAACTGGGTGGAGAAATGGATAATAAAGACATGATATCACAAAATGATAATAATAATAATACGAAAAATTATGATCCTGGTGACCTTATAGTGGGCCAGGGTAGACAGAGAGAGTGAATAAGTTTCTTCTGTACACATAGGTCTGGTCTCTCTCTATTAATCACTATAGCCTCAGCTATGGCTAGGAGGCGTAATCGTGTGCCTTTAGAGAGATTGTTCGGTGCTCGGTACAAAATTGTAAATGACTCATCTACTTTAATGCAGTGTTCGTTATCCACTAGATGAGACAGAATTGCACTATTTAATGATTTGGTTGCTCTTTTCCCAAGCGAAACAGGAATATGTTCACGAGTGCGTAGAGATAAATTCCTTTGGTTACGGCCTATATAACTAGCTCCACAGGAGCAGTTGAATTTATATACACACATTGATGTTGCCATTTTGGGTAATCTATCTTTAATGCACAGTGTCAATATCGGTTTGGTTGAGAAACTTACATGCAGTTTTGTGGCATCAAAAGTTCTTTCAGTTGATCTCGTTAAACTACGGTTTAATATATCGCTGGATATATCGCCTTCGAATTGTACATTTAAGTAAAGCTTTTTCTTACTTACTGTGTCTCGCTTAGTTTTATGTGTAGTTTCATAGATATACTTCTTAACAAAGTTGGTAGGATAGTCGTTTTGTAGCGAAGCATTCGTAAGTTTTCTTATTTCATCTTCAATACAATCGTCGGTACATATGCGTCTAATTCTATGACTAAGACAACGAATTAGGTTGCGCTTATATTGTATAGGTATGAAGCTATGGAAGTGGGTGTATTGTCCATTCCACGTCACTTTCTTATAGATGTTTCTCTTTAACGTACCGTCTGTTCTTTTTGTAAGAAGGACATCCAGAAATGGAATACTACCTTGGAGTCCCTCTTCTTCCTTAATATTTTCAAAGCTGTACAATCGCATTTAAATACATAATTTTACATAGATAGAATTCTTACTTGATTCCATATAATTACCAAGGTGAATAATAGGTGACAATCATTTTCAAGTAGCTATGGTTCACGAGAGGTTTAGAAAAAAAATTACACAGGATCACAACGAATTACGATTGTTAACAAAATGAGCATGGAAAGAAAATGAAATAATAATTTTCAACCCGAAATGCAAGTCAGGAGGTGTGAATACAGATTACAAAAGTCTTAGAAGCAAAAATAATACAGGATTATGATATAATGGTAAAATAGTTATTTTAAATGAATTATAAATGTGAGCAGGAAAAGTATGGGAAAAAACTTGAAATAACTGATTTTTTAGATGAAAAAATGGGACGAATGGAATGAAGACAAAGAGAGAAAAATCACACACAGCGAATGAAAAAAAACCAAAAAAACAACCGGAGGCTAAGGGAGCACACCGAACTAGGTCCATGGTAGTTGTAGAGGTTGGACTAATTTCTTTTGAGCAAACAACTCCGGCTTTTCTGTGTATATTACAAGGAGTTCTGAAGTACAGAGAAGTCGGAAACACACTGCCTTTGGTAGGTTTATGTTGACTTTGTAAATTACTTTGAATAAAACAGTTGAGATGCTGTGGGAGTTGTTGATCAGACGTTCAATAATGGCACTTCTGATTGAACAGGTGCTTCCTCTTTGCAACCATGCTGGGTAATGTTCTTTAACACTTCTTGACAATGCAAAGGACAAACTCTCTCATATGACCAATTTAATGTGCATATTCCAGTTCACCTGCTCGTGCGGAGCTAGGTACATAGGTCGTTGTATGCGTGTCGTTTCAAAACGTGTAAATTTATGTATTTGAATGAGATTTTACAGCTTTTGAAAATGAAATCACCGAAAAGATATCTTTGCTGAACTTCATCTTCTCTTCTTTCTAATGTCCTAATGGATATTTTCCACGATCTAATTCAATTATAAATGTATTCCTCGTTATTCGTTTGTCTGTTCTACTTGATAAGACTAAATGTTGGTCTTTGCGTAAGTTGTGAGGCACACAGTAACTGAGGTTATCTTTGAAATACTTGGTAAAAGTAGATATTCGGAGAAGTTTATTGATAAAAAGGTTAACTTCTAGTCGAATAAAGCAAATATGTCCATATCTCAAAGAAGGTATTGAGATTATAAAGCGTTTAGTGTTATCTATCGTCTCAGTGGAACACATCAACTGACTCTTGATCCACAGTGACGAAGTGAAAATAAATCGATCTGAAAAAGCTCGCTTATGATTTCTAGATATAGTAATGAACCATGAGGGAAAGACTGTATCTATGACTTAGTGCAGTCAAAGTTATGATAATAATCTAAAATAGAATGCCTACGATTTGTAGTCACAGAACACGATACGTTACTATCTGTTTATCCAGTCGTATCAAAAACGTTTCCCGGACGTCACATTAATTCCCGATAGTTAACTCTTAATTTCCACCCTAGCACGTGTTACTAATGTTACTGGAAAACAATCGCATTACAGCACAAGGAACACAGATTGAATCAAAAAGTTTTTGGTTACAGGATTTCATCATGAGTTGACGTCGGTTAGAGAACCACTGGAAAACCTGGGAGTAGTGGACAGCTGTTTCATCAGCTTAGTGTGGGACTCTTCACCAGTACACACCCACCGGGGTTCGAGTCAGCACCTTCTGGTTACAAGATTTTTCAATGGTTCTCTAACCGATGTAGGCTCATGATGAAATTCTGCAACCAATCAACCAAATCCCTACAAACCAATACTTGGAAAAGTCTTTATTGAACAAAAATTCGATTTCAGATGTACAGAAAATGCTGATGAGTAATCTTCTGCGCACACAGTACATATATGTTTCTCCGTAGATCTGAAAAGGTTCAATAAAAAGCATTATTAACTTGGGTAGTACTTGTATGATCTGAATAAAATGTTTTTCAGATGATGGCCTGATAAGTAATTACAAGTAATCAATATATATAAAGAAGTAGCTAAGCAATTTTCACTTAGAAATTAAGGAACTTCACAATTTATCGTTGGTCGACATCTAGTAGGTCCATGGAAGCATTATGAAATGATAAAATTATTTCATAACAAATTATGCAGTGATTACCAAAGCTTCAACGTAAAGCCTGACACAAATTATAACGTCTTTATCAAAAATTATTAAATTATCAACAGCAATAAAAATAATAATAACAGCGTTCATGTTCGATTTGTGTGTTACATTTGCCCACTTAAAAGTCTCATTTTCCTGGTGTCTTCGACAAGGTAGTGATAAAATGTTTTTGTAACTGGTTTAATTTCGAACACTGATACTGTGGATACAGTCTTATTGACTATTAATACCTATAACTAACTGTTTGTCATTTTGTGACTTTTAAGAACTTACCAATGTCTATAATTATTTACATTATTGCATTTAGATGCCCAAGTTGACCTGAGTCAGTCAGTCTGTGGTTTTGTTATCACTTTTGGTAATTATATTTAACAGTGATATTACTGCTACGGTTTTCGTTGTTGTTGTCGCTGCTTTTCCTATTGTAAATTTTGTTGTTGTTCGGAAGCTTTATTTATTTTTTTCCGGATTCTTTAGGTAGCAACCCAAAATGTCGCTCCTCTGTAACTTACATCTTTATGTGACAACTTAGTCCTAGGGCGTGAGGCTAACAACCCCAAACTGTAAACAAAGTTGCTACAGAAACTTCAGTATGATGAGTCTCCTTGTGACAAAAGAAAACGTATGTGTGGAGCCATGGAACGTTCACACTATGTATGAAACTGGCAAAGCTGCCCAGATTACAAATGAAATGAAGAGATATGGTATTTAAGTACTGGGAGTATATGAAAGCAGATAAACCGAACGCAATGCAGACGTACGCCTGAAGTTCAGTGTTCCTGTAGGAACTAAAGGAAACAATAACATAATAATAATTTTCATAATGACGATAATAACAACAATAGAAGGTATTATTATCACAACAGCGGCCACTAGTAATACACTCACATCAATTAAATATATTACCTAATCTTATGAAGGGGGTGTTTTCTTACTTCCTCTGATGTAATCACACAATAATGATGGGGTCAACTAGTTTATTCCAACTGAACTTAAGATTAATTCTAAAAGCAAATGAAAGCTTAATGTGTTTCGACTAAAACTATGAAGCCCAAACATATTATATTACTCAATTTGATCTTCTTTGATGTCTGCCTTCTGATTTTTATGACAACAATAGACTATGCATAAATACTTAAATGCTACGTCAGCTTTGTTGTTTTCATCACGATTAATCCAACTGCTGATTATTTTATGCTAATTTACGGTCTATTTGGAGATAACAGTCAACTGATATTTGAGGTTACATGAAGTTAATACCCCTTCAGAACGTTGGATGCATTCTTGACACTTCTGCAGAGTCGTTGGACTAAGGTCTAGGACGAATTCACTGAATTTAGCAAATAAATCCTTTGAAATATCATTTCTTTTCTGTGCTGTAATAGTATGTATTGTCAGTTACACATAAGGCCTGATAAAACGCTCCTGGAAAATGTGAAATTAACCAAACAGGAAAATGGTGTTTGAAACTGCAGTAACTGTAATGACAAAATGACCAATCACAAGCAACACTGTCAGTTACTTATCTCACTGGTGACAGGCTATCGGAGTTATGTATCCAGTGCATCATTTATTCTGTGTAGAATAATATGAACTAATATTGCGCTTTGAGTGCACGAGAGCCTGATTCTGTGCCAAGTGTTTTGGAGGCCTAATTCACCCCTCTTCGATATTTCAACAAGGTAATCTTTCTACCAATTAGTAAACAGCTTTCTTTCCTTGCAACTTTCAGTTAGTCAACACTACTCAATGGAAAATAAGTTAACCTACTTGTACCTTGATACAACTATTATGGGCAGTGGTATTAGCAGCAGGACATTTGTGATTTGGATATTCAGTTAACTTGAACATACAACAAGTACAGTTGAGAAACAGCAAAACAAATCTCACCCGTCCAGTAATTTACAATTTTAGTCCAATGGAGAGGCATAAATATCAGACTAATTTTCATGTTAAGCTCCGAAAGTACCCCCTCTGAGTAGTCGGCATAGATAAATGGTTTTTCTGCCTGCTAACAAATAGATATGATATCTGAAGGCCTAGTATAATAGTTATCCATCCTTGACATTTCACAATTTCTCTTTTCGTCAGTAGAAATATAGAAATAACAATGAATTGCTGTCTGAAGAATTTCAGAGCTTCGATATACTGATAATTGTAATATCTATTAGGAAGTTTATAAGTAAGGCAGAATAGACAAACTTTTCGGTAACATTAAAGGTACTTATGATGTTGCCTTATTAGACATTTATCAACCAGTAATGATTCTTTTCTTCGGTTTTCACTCAAGCTTTTTATTGTTATTATTCTTATTATTTATTCAGCTTTTCAGATGTCTTTATGTAATCGTAATGAACTTAGAGGCATTTTATTCAGTTAGTCTTAAAGATACCTTGTAGAATACCAAGTGTGATATTGGAATATACATAAATAAGACGGTTAAGCTTAACTTTGGTTAGTTTCACAGAGGTTTAGCATTTACATTCACTTCCAATAAATAACAGTTAATACCTGCTGCATATTAGATGTCTGTTGTACATCGACATCCCAGTAGACGATTCCTTAGACTTTGAGAAGATAGCTAACGCGATATAGTACACCTAGTTGAGGCGTGAAATAGGATCCCGCTGTTATACTATATCATTATATTATTATTCTCATAGGCTCCGAGTGAAAGAGCACTTCAAAAGAACATCTCCACTTTGTTCTATTCTCTGAAGACTCATCAAGCTAGCTCCATGATTGTCCATAGTCTCTCATCTTCCCCTCATTCGACCTCTTGCATGTCAAACTTGGTCGATCCACTCATCGTTCTCCACTTGGATTCTATTTGACCGTCACTTCAGAGTGTATCCGATCCATCTCCATTTCCTTCGTCTTAGGTCCATTGAGCAGTAGGTTCTTGCTTAATTCGTTGTCAGACTTGTTTGTTGCAAGCTCTAACAGGCCATCTAAAATTTTAGTATGGAACAAGTGAAAGCAGTTGCTGATAAGAGTCGGCAGTCTGTTGGAAATGTTTTCTTGACGTTGCATGGATGAGTGAAGGAAGTGACGTCTTTCAAACATATTATGTGATTGGATTTCGTTGTTATTGATTAATTTCATCACCTCTGTCTTCCCTATGTTAACTTAAGCTCTCACTACCGGCTTCTTTCAAACCCTCAAGGTTTTGATGGTGCAATCACTCATAAAGTAGAGGATTAAATAGTCTTTCTTGTCCGGTTAAAGATTTCAAGATCACTCATATGATCTTAAATTCATGGATTTATTCCAGCGTCTAGAATGTAGTAACTAGGCAACAAAAACTATTTCCTTATATGTGGGACATTCTGTTCACTCAGGTTCTTAACAACCAGATTTGCTAAAACATACGACTTTTGTTAATGTCAGCAACTAATGGTATTGTTCATCTGCAAATGAAATACAGTTTCCAAATAAATACTGAATACGTGATATTGTCACCGATTTCAAATTTATACCGAGCCTGAGCAGATCAGTGGCAACGTCACTGATTGCAGCACGGGGTGACGTGGTTATTCATCGTTAGACCTACTTAATAATAATTTATTCATTGTTATTGTTTTGTTCCTTCACGTTCCGAGTGGGACATAGGGATTCAAGCTTCAGCTCTGAAGTCTCAGTAGCAGTGGCATCGATTTTATGGGGTGAGATTGCTCACCACACACTCAACCCTCGATCTCTACCAGGCTTAATACTGACTAAGCGAGGTATCAGGGATTTTCGGCGGGCAGTCAAAACCAGACCACACGATGCCTGTCTCAAAAGCATTCTACACATGAAACACCAACGCACAAAACGGATTAGCAATAAATGAAATTTACTTATCCGTAAAAAGTATAAAAACTGAGTAATACTCCATTGTATTTCCATTATCTCTTCTCCATTCTCTTCATGCAGAGTAGTGTGGTCTATTTTCATACTTGTTATGCAACACTAACTTTTATTCCCTAATCCCTCGTGTACTAGCCCTACCAGATTACTCCTGAAATTACATAAAACCTTGTCTAGAATATAATAACTAGTATTTGAGTGTTTTTATAAATTCCCCACTCATAAATTTTAATACGACTGTACAGCGGGCAACTATACAAATCGATTCTACCGAGAAGAACACTTTTTTTCTTCTGTTACGCTTCAGCGTTTCTTTATTTCACTTCCATGGTTTATTTCTAACTTCTCAAATAAGGTGTCTGAGTGAAGGGATTCAACTGAATTGATATCATTATCACTACCATGGATTAATTGGACTTTGAGTGAAACGTAGGGCTTCGACAGTACATCTGTGTTTTATCGTGTTTTCAAACGTCCTTTCTAGCTGGTTACACGATTTTCCATAACACTCACCTCCACCTCGCTCAGTTGCCTCGATGTTGCCTTCGAAGAGGTACCTAACTCTCCATTTCTCTTTCGAGCTTTACTCGAGTAACGGCCTGTCGTGCTGTGTCAATGAAGGGTCTGCCCATCTGCATTTTCTTTGGCATAATTTCTTCATCAATATGTTCTTGATTGGTTCTTTCCTAGAGTCTATCGCTGTCGATTCCTTCTGGCCATTAGATATTCAATATGGAGAAAGCGAAAACAGTAACTTATATAAGTTTGCTGTATCTTATTAGACAAACGAATTCTCTGAAACGTATCAGTGAATTGATTTAAGGCTGGTGTTGAAGATTCGGACTTTGTTGTTTAAGCTGAGTGCAGAATATTTACAGACTGATTTGAAAGTGATGAATGCCTGTCTCGTCTCTCCTCATGTGTGCTGCCCTCCTGTATTTGAAACGATACTGCGTAGATACGTAGAGGAAGTGACATCTTTCATAGTTATTTCGTCCACAGTGGTTGGTGTTTTCCTTTAGTTGGTTAATTTCGTCACCTCTTTCTTCTCTCTTTTTACTTGAAGTCTCACTATTGGCCGCCTCCAAACCAGTAATATTTTGACAATTTCATCACTCATGAAAAAGAGATTCACGAAGTGCCGCTCATTTACAGATTTCATAATCACAAATATGATCTTAAATTCCTGTAATTACTCCAGCTTCTAGAAAGCAGTAAGTGATATTTATTTTCAGTAAAAAGTTTGAACATTGTGGATTAGATCAAATAAAGTTTAATTATATTTCACTAGTTTACACACATTGACATTCACACCATCAAAGCACACCGTTATCCTCTTCTGTTTGTAAGACATCAGTTTCATTCCTTTTGACTGTATTTTGGATCTTTTGTTTTAAGTGGAGATGTGTGATGTACGGAGGGATTCAGGGAGTGTTTTTTGTTAACCTGTTTAGGTATAACGACTACTATTCAGATATACACTGTGACTGAGGCATTTTCAACCACAAAACCACAATACAAGGACAGTTTACTTGAGTCAATATTTCTGTTTTACTCTAAGTTTTTCTGTGCAGTATAAACAACGCTATTAAGTAGCACCACTGAATCTACGAATACATGTATCCTCATTCCTATGAAGGCCGACAACAGGAAAATGGGTCAATCCTATTCAAATACTTGCACAAATTAAAAATTCTAAATTATCACCAATTCGCCAAAAACCTTTATGCTATTTTGAGGTTATATAATTCAATTGGAATGATTCTAACTTCTAAAGTAAACTAAGGTCGATAACCTTAAGTGCTCACTGAATTTGCGTTTCTACTAGACTGCATATCATTTCACAATCGTGTCACTGGGTGAGTTCACAATATGAACAAATCAGCTGTTGAATGTGACAACCAATTAGTTCTGATGTTGACATATCTCATAACCTTTCTAACGAATAAACATCAAAAAACCACTGAAATATGACCGTTCTAACGCAGTCACAATTATTATTATTATATGCTTGGCTTCCAAATGGAACACAATGCATCAATAACACATCTCCACTTTGTTCTACTCTCTGCTGTTCTCTTCAGCTAGGTCTGCGATTGCCGATAATTTCTCATCTCCTCCTCCCAAAACGATCTCCTTCATGTCAACCTCGAATACGCGACCCACTCGTCGCTTCCCATCGGGATTCCACTCCCTCTGTGGCCTGGAACGCGCGCGATGTCACTTGGTGGCCTCCTCAACGCATGCTCGATCCACCTTCCTTTTCTCCTACATATTTGTTGAGCAATCGACTCTTGGTTGGTTTGTTCTCAGCCAGAGTTTCTTATTGCTAATTCTTTCTAGACAGCCAGCCATTTGATCTTCAATATGGAGCCAATGAAGGAGGAAGCTGTTGATAAAGGTCTGTAACTTGTTGGAAATCCTTCTCATGCTATGCTGATCAACTTCTGACCTATATAAGCACTAAGTGACTTCCTTAACATTTGTGTTGAAAAGCCGAATCTTGTTGTTTATGCTGAGTGCTATCATGATGCAGTCAGAGATTAAATTTTCTTATACGAATAGAAGGAAAGAAAGTTTAAAGTCATGGCAATAAGCCGCTTCTGTGTACACAGTTCAGCATTTTCCTTTCTGCATGGTGAAAAAATCTGCTTTATACAGAAGATGTAACTGGAAACTGACTTATTCACACCTTATATATCAATTTGAAAGATTTTCCTATCAATGCTGAATAACTTGTGAGAATGAGATCCTCAACTGCTGGCAAAACTGAATCCGAAGTGTCACTTCCATCTCAGGCAAATCTGATTCTGTAATCTTTTGAATTTACAGTGTCTCCATCAATTTTATCATGATAAGTACAACTATTTTGTAAGGGTTTATTTACCTAATGGACGTCCACTTAAAGTGAATTAATGTATTTTCAAGAGTTCGTTTGTAAGGATGAAACGGCTGTCCATAACTCCTTGGTTGTCAACGGTTCTCTCCAGTCATCTTCCTGAAGTCCAAAGATCATTGCGTTTTTTGAATTTGTTTTAGGCCATCGAATTATGAGACAATCAGTGGTTTTGCCTACCTATTGCGATTTTTCTAAAAAATCGAATTTAGGAACCCATTGGTCATCTGATTTGAAATAAATCAATCAAATGCTCATTAGTGATTGCCCATAGATGTGATGCTTAGAGTTGTAATGAGAAATGGTGACCATGTTATCCACAGTATCAGGTGTGAGTACAAATACTTGCCAAAGATATTGTCTAGTGGTCGTGCTGTATATCGCGAACTGGCAGGAGTTATAATTAATGTGCCATTGCACACCCACCCGGAGAGTCTTAAACTAGTGGGAAACAGCTGTACAGTGAGTTATGGTTTTCCATATTTCCGAAACTCAAATGAAACTCCATAAAGTAACTGAAAGCCAATCAGATTCGAGCAAACTAATACTTGAAATAGGAATTGTCAGTAAATATGGGAAAGATAGCAAAGGAAGTATAACAGTATGGTATATCCTACTTGTAAATGACATAAGTAGTACATCCGGTAACGTATTCGAAGAAGGAATAATAACTTTTGCATGAATAAAGAAGAGACCTGAAAAGATTTGCAAATAGTGACATTAATGTCAATTTTGTGTTTTTCTTAATGTATTTTGTATTTGTCACAAAAAGCATTACTTTCTCTTTCAGAGGAATTAATCTGAAAGAGTTAAATTCCATCACTTATCTGGTCAAGCGGCATCGTGTCAACTACAGGCAACAGCACGGATGAGGATGTCAACATTAGCCAGAATTGGAAAAGCAAGACAGACACTCATTAATCTGACATCTGTGTGGGAAACGTCTGCATTCAGCATAAAGGACAAGATTCAGATTTTCAACACCAATGTTCAGTCAGTCAGTTCTTCTGTATTGGTGTGAAACTTGGCAAGCGCTTTACAAAAAGCGTTTCCAACAAGCTACTGCAGACTTTCATTAACAGCTGCCTTTTCTGGCACCAAAGAGAATATCAGCTGGCCACAAAGAATTGCGTACTAGAAACTCTAGGAACGAACTGCCTCTCAGCCTGTCATACGATATGTGTGATGAAGAAAATGGAGATGGATTGCGCATACGCTGAGGAGACCATCGAATGAAATTGTACACCGTACCGTCGCCCGAGTGGGGCCTGAATAACAAACGATGAGTTAGGCTGTGGTCCGAGGCACGAGATAATGAGAGAAGGAGATGAGAATCTAGTAGTAATCGTGGCGCCAACTAAAGAAGATGGTAGAGAAAAGGACAAAATGTAGATGTGCTGTTGAAGCCTTATTTTCCAACAGAGAACCAACGGGAGCAAGAAAAATAAATAATCGCCTTTAGCAGTTGTACCCACTTCAACAGAATACCTAATCAATGGTATTTAACTTGGTTTAACAAGTTCATGTAAATTCACATAAGTAATCATCATTAATAACTGGACTATCTCCACAAATGTGACACCTATTTTTGTAAATTAGTCTTTCAAAAGGCCCAGTAGAGCATGGAATGTAGGACTTCAGAGATCTTTCCCTTGATGTTGGAATTTTCATCTTTCACATGAGGCATTCTGTACTCCACAAAATAATATTGTTTGAATTATTTTACTGTTCAACGAGATAGTTCCCACTAACTCAAATTCAGAGTATTTCCAGTTTTTCAGTACTTAGAAAATGACCACACCATGGAACGCATTGTCAGTCTAAAGTGATTGATACGTTGAGTTGCTTGTTAACAGGAGGCCTTTAGATCGAAAACAAAGTTGGATCAAATCACATTCCCCTAGGATCCGATAGATATTTATTCCTGACACCTTGGAAGCAGAACTAGATCTTTTAAAAGAAGTCTTCATTCTAAATGGATACCCACCAAGACTCACTGACAAGAATGTCATACCAATGTAACATTATTTGTTCCAAACAAAAAGACACTTTATACAAACCTGGATTTCAAGTGAGAGTTAAACTGCTATATCCTTAGTAAAAGAATTTCACAATCTTTGAGAAGAAAATTCTTCGCAGAAACGCTAAGAGTAGCGTTTACCAGTCGTCTATTAGTCTACAGAAACCTTCAGGATAAGATCTCCCATCTGACTACTTCAGTGTGCATATATCAGTTCACCCGTTGCTGTGAAGCCAGGTAAATTGGTCGTTTAACGCGGATCCTATCTAAAGGGGTTCAAGAACACTATCTTGCACGGCAGCAGTAAGCAATGGCTGTATCAACAGTGCAATAATCGAACACCTCATCAACATTGATCATTCCATCTCAACAAACTCCATCCTCAAATCAATCTACAAAGTGGAGAACAATCTGCCGAAATGCATTACTCTTTCATCTCCTCTGCACTGCCGAAGTTATAGGCATTCAGAGAGAGAACACGGAGTTATGCATACAACAGCAAATAAGTCGATCGCTTCTACTATTATGGTAATAACCTTATCGATTTCTACTAAATTGACTTTTGTTAGTTCAGTTTTCTAACCCCTCATAACTCTTGTATATTTTCCTTAGAATTTTTATATGTTTCCATATATACTTCCTTTTCTGTGTGCATCCTGATTAGAACTTATTCACTGAACTGTTCATTCTGTTACTTGACTGAAATACACTAGTTTCGTTCGTCAGTGGCACAGCTGTAGAATACTCGCAAACCAAGCATGTGGTTCGGGGATCTATCCCCGACCAACGCACTGCTTTAACTAGCTAAGCCATCGGTAAGACTGGTGAAGAAGGAAGGTTGGGCATGAGGCTAGCAACCGAAACTTCAAGCCTCTAGCTTGAAGCCTTATGTTCTACTACTAATTTAACTCCTTTTATTTACTGACTAACATTAACAGTGATGACTGTGACAACCCATTACTTTCGTTTCTATCTTTTTTTCACGAGAAGGACATTGTATATCAATGCGATTGTGCAACTAAATAAGGAAGAATGAACTTTCTGAGAAGAGCTTCTGCGCTGAATTACTTCTTCTGTTTTCAAATATATATTTGTAATCTTAGACAGTATCAGCTAATTACGTCAACTCACAGTCCCCAAATATAAAATGTTACAAAATGTCTAGTTATTTTTTTAAAATGCATTAATATTTATAACCATTCTGAAAATAGTTTAGGTTAAATGAAGTAAATCCAAGCGAATTACGTAACAATCTTGTTGAATTCCATTGAGGAAGGATACAGGTTATACAAATATATATGTATATGTGTATATATGTATAAAGGAACCAGTCACCTTGCTTTGTAATTAAAAAAATCGTAAATGATACATCTGCAATTAACCAACTTTTTTATGCCTTTCTGAAGTCATGAAAATTTGACACGAAAGTCAGAAAAACTTTTAATTGAAACACACAACAATAAAAATAAAATAACTAGATGTAAATTTTTATTATTTGCCTATAGAAGTTTGTAAATCTGAAAAAATAGGGAGCAGAAGTTTAATACAGGAGACGGTTTTAGTATCTGCTTGCTTGTTGCTTCTTGATGGGATGTGTAATTAAAGTTTATTTATTCAGAACAACAAGGTACTAAAATTTGGTTACTTTTAAGTTTGATTACGGATCGAAATCAGTTAGGCGAACCAATGAAAACCAGCTGGGAGGACTGGAAAGTCGTTTCTGCCTTTCTGCTTTGAGAATCACCAACACAATGCACCCGCTACCAGGGTTCGAACCTAAGACCATACACACACTGGGATCTGAATCAATGACCAACTCATGAATTCTACCTTATACCAATTCATGATTTTAACGTGACTTTCAATAGCAAATATCATTGGTCAGTATTTGGTGACACTCCTGACAGGGTATACCTCATTGGTATCGACTGCTCACTAGAACTCTGAGTAGCTTCGCCCTGTGGCCAGTCAGTCACTAGCGAGCATCAGATTGCTTTTCAACAGTTGGTTTGTGTTGATTTGATTTGTTTCGAATTTGATCACGTGTTGATTTAAGTTTGAGAACCATTGAAAACCCTTCAGGGAGTACTGTACACAGCTGTTTCGTCCCGTTTTGGGACTCATCTTTAGGGGGTGAGGCGAAATACCCACGGATGACATTGGCTGGTACCAGTCACGGCAAAATCACGAATTCGTAGAAGTTAGAATACTCAGGCCTGCTACTGATTATGGTCTAAGAGGGTGAAAGGTCTACGACTTTGTGTACTTCTGGTGAGTCTCGAACTAGAACGAAATACCTGTGTACAGTACTCCTTGGAGGTTGTCCAATGGTTCTCAAACTGATATCAATCTGTGATCAAACCTGACACATATCAAATCCCTAGAAAACCTACTCGTTGGTTATTTCTACTTGGTGCGCGGAAACTGATACTGAAATCCAGGGTGCGCGTCTCGTCTTATTTTGAATTCATCAGTCAATAGGCACCTACAGTTGTAGCGAAAAGTATAGTGTTTCAAACAAGGACTAGAGCCCAGCACTCCTAGTCTCAAACACACAATAGTGTTATCCACTATGTCAGGTTGGAAACAAGAGCCACACCAGTTTTCTTTTGTTGAAATTATTATTTCGACTTGATTTTGTTATTAAGTCAACAAACATGTTAAAATTAGCTTTCATCAGTTTAAAGCGAGAAAGCAATCAAACAAGTCAATAAAAACAGAAACTTTAATCGAATCAATAAAATAATGAAGCTTTAATTCAAACGATAGGTGAACATATAGTGCAGAAGTTTTCAGCGTATTTAGTTCACAAACATTTTCTTATAATACAGGATTTATGTGCAAATTAATAATTTGAAGTATATCATGTGATGCAGTGTTGCTCCACATTAAAGAGAGAACCATTTGTGTAGGCGTTTTTCTTAATTTCTTTTAACAATTGTACAGCGTTTAGTTGGAAGCTGGTTAAATATGCACTCGAGTCGAAGCACTGTGATGAATGGAAATTCTCATAGCCCAGTGAGATACTGACAAAAGGCTTTGTTATTCTACGAAGGGCACTTAAAGCTGTTAGTAGAGCGAGTGAGGAGGGTGTCGCTAAACAAACTTGTTAATACTGTTGCTGATAAACACATGGACTCATGCAAAAAATCAGCGAATATCATCTTGTCAGACCTTGAGCATCCTCTTTATGCACAACTCCCTCCTTGCATCCTATCGAACAGCGGATCTTGAAGCAACTATAGCAGACTTTATGCTTGGATGTGCGTCGGTGGCACAGTGGTTAGGACTTTCGCCGACCATGCACATGGTTCGGGGTTTGATCCCCTGCTAACGCAAACCTTATATCTGTGGTCGGCCTGCAAAATTTGGTCTACCAATATCACATGCTGGAAATTCCATATCTGTTCCAGAAAATACGGTGTGGAATCAAGCTGTAATCAAAAATAAAAAAAATAAAGCTCTACAATTCCGTTTTTTGACATACATTTTATACTGATGAGAAAACTGTAAGGCATCCGACTTCTAGTTTACTGAGAAACATTAATTTAACGGCTCTTTTTATTCTTTCATTCATTGTCATATTGTTGTTAATATTTCCACTTAAATTTTAATTTTGCATTCGTATTCTTACTGAACCATATTATCAATGTAAGTGCTTTTTTCAATTATTTCCCCTGTGCTATGTAAAAGTAAAAGTAAAATTAGGTGCAATATTGTACTAGATAGTGATATATAAATTTGTAGATATAGTCAAGAGGTTAAAAGCATTAATAACAATGATGGCAAAATCATACACGCATGCATATACAATAATCTAGATAGAGTTAGTGATTTGCACTGTGCAACTGGATTGCGTATACGTTGGCTGAAGTGAGTCCTTCTATATGGGTCAGAAACTTGACCAGAGTGTCACGAAAAGGATTACCAACAAGTTACAGACCTTTATCAACAGCTGCCTTCTCTGACTCCATACTGAAGATTGAGTGGCAGGTCAGAAAGAATTAGCAACAAGAAACTCTGGCTAGGAACAAACCAACCAACAGCCGACTGCTCAACAAATATGCAGAGAAAATTGGAGATGGATTGAATATACGCTGAGGGGACCGTCGAATGACATAGCGCTTGATGCAGGCCATGGGTGGAGTAGAATTCCGATAAGGAGTGACTAGTGGGTCGTCGGTGCGAGGTTGACATGTAGGAGGTTGTATGAGGAGGAGGAGATGAGAGAATATGATGAATCATGGACCCAGTTGAAGAGGACAGCAGAAAATAGTGGAAAGTGACTACGTGTCGTTGTAGCCCTCCGTTTCACTTGAAACCAAAGGGAGTAATAAAACATATAATATGTCAGCTGACATAGGATTGATGAGGTTAGAAAACAACTAGTGGTGGTCAAGCCAAAACTAACATCTGTCTATGAAATCTCTGAAAGTTAGTTTGAGCCAGCCAAGTAGGGAGGTGGCTGGTTGGGGTCCTCGGGATGGTAAGAACCAATAAAGGCTGGAGAAAACTGGTGATATGGCCCGAATTACTCGTTCTCAGTGGTGCAGATGAATTCACTCCTTGTGATTTGTCATATCCAATAGAACTCTGTTGTTCTTCCGTATTACTATTCTTTTTCTCCTACTTACAATTGTGATTGTTATCTTACCTTTGAGACTCTCTTTACTGTCTTCTGTTGCTTTGTGTGCTACATGGACAGTGGCAACTCAAACCACTGCACATCTGCACAAAGTTCTACCATGAAACAAGTCAGTTAGCGTATATTCATAGGAGTATATAGAAAGAAGAACTATTGTTTCTTAGTACTTATACAGAAAGTACAAAAACCCGCAGTTTACCAACTCTATGTATGTTTATCAGTTCACGTACTTCTATAAAGCTAGGTATATTGGTCGTTCAATACTGTTCTTTCCAAAAACAATGCGAGTACACGATCCTATGTGGCTATGAAGATGTGGAATTTGTTCCGTAAGCAACTCAGTTATTCAGATATGCTGGTCTTTCTATCTTGCCAATCTCCTCTTACAAAGTTTTCTAAAAGATGGAGAATATCCCTCTAAATTCAGTATAGCTCCGCCTTAAGCGCATCTCTGATACTTTAATCATAGAAATAGGCAGGTTAGATCCATGCACACAAACCACACTTGTTCAGACTTTTATGTTCGAAAACTTTTATAAGGTGAAATGTATTTTTAAAACATCTTTTAGCTTCATCCACACAAATCAAATTATAATGTAATATTACCTCCTTTCAATTTCTAGGGTCATTTTAATAATTATTCATTCCCCGAGAAATGTTGGCTAATTATCCACCTCATAATCTAAAATTACTCAGCTCTAATGTTACTCTAATTTATTCTAATTGACGCTCATTCATTGACGAAACTATTTTAAGAATCCAGTTATGCCTCACGGCTACTACCTTCAAATTTCAGGGCAAAATATATAAAGAAACAAAAGGTGAAGCAGTGGCATGTATCACCAATATCCCCAATCATAAGCGATAACTTTTTCGACAGCTGAGAAAATATGGCTCTTAATACATTTATTTAATCCTACTCCAAAGATAGACTGGAGATGTGTGGATGACACTTTCACAGTGTTAAAAACAGGACATATTTCTAGCTTCTTGACACACATAAACTCACTAGTGGAGGGAATAAAATTCACATTTGAAGCCGAAAATGAGCAAAGAGAATTAGCTACGTTCGATTGTAAGATAAAACGAATGCAAGAAGGTAAAATGCACACTAGTGTTTATGAAAAGCCAACACATTCTAATAGATATTTAGACTTTAATTCATCCCATCCGTTATCCTTGAAGGCAGGCTTAGTTAAGTGTCGAACAAACCAAGAAATAGCACTGAGTAGCACAAAAGGAGACCTAAAAGATGAAATGAAAAAGATAGAAGAGGCGTTGATGTTGAATAACTATCCTATAAAATTCTATAGGAAAATCAAAAAAAATCAAAAGCAAAACAAAAATAATTGTGAAACTAATATTGATAACATAAACAAGAGAGAATATAAGTCATCTACTGTTATACCATATAAGGAGGGGACATCTGAGACTCTTCGTAAGACTCCTAATCAAGCAGAAATTGGGAGGCATTAAAACCTACAGACTCACTCAGCTAGGATAAGCTCTGTAGGTTAAAGGACCCTGACAGTTGATTCAATGAGACAAAATATTATAATATATAAAATACCCTGCAATGAATGTGAGTGAGGTCAACTACATAGGTCAAACTAGTAGGTCGGGGGTAGTCAGATTGTCAGAACATAACAATTTAGCTTAGGTTAGAATGATTGACCATACGAGGATAAGTAGTTTAGAAGAAAACTCGGCATTCGCACTGCATGCATAAACACACAACCACACAATAGGGTAGAACAGAGTTAAAATTCCATGAAGTAACATAGTTAGATGGAGAGAGAAGCTAATTACTGAATCTTTGTTCATCGAAACTACATTCAACACACGCAATAGGAACGACGCATCACCAATACCAGAGGTATGGAAAATACTACTACCAATCAAATCAAGCGATGAAAAGTAATGATGCTGTGTGAGTAGCTTCATATGATTATGAGCAGCAAGAAATTGTGCTGAAGACGTGGTTATCGGTAAATATTACCGTATAACACTGCATGAGACTTTATCAAAATAAAATTTTCTCCATAATGGAATTATACTCTGTCAGAATGCCCAAGTTCTATTCTTATAATAACGTTTACTCATTCTTATACCTTTGTATTTATTCTACTAGTCGCCGTGTCTCATTAAATATAAAAAATTTTAAATAAATCAAGTCGGGTAAGAGAACGGTTACTCGTCTGTGACATATATATAAATATATTGCGAATTGGTAGAAGTTGAAATTTCTAAGCCATTGGATTGGAGCCTAGTGTCTGAGCGCTCTGCCAGCTGGATTTATAACTGAAAAGTCCAAGTTTCGAATGTGCATAATGCTGAATAGTCTCGAAGTAGGACGAAACAGCCGGCTAGTACTCTCAAGTTTTCCCGTGGTTCTGTAACCGATGTCAGCTTTAGCTGGTCGAATCCCTAGAAACCAATTGTTGAAAAGTGAAAATTATTGGATACATTCACGAGACGAATTATGTGATTGTGCAACTGTGGTAAATGGATTCATTGTACATGCTCATTTGAAATTTCAAAAGATTGATTATTGAACAAAGAATATTCTTCTCCATTACTTCATCATCAGGTTCTACAGTTATATGCATCCATCCATAATAATGACAGAATGGTTGATATTGACAACATTAGTGGTTTTTAAAAAAGAGTAACATCGAATCATTAGGATCAGAGTTCCAAAAGTTATTTGCAATTCGATTGTTACTAGATTATAGTCGAAAATATATGTGTATTTAGTAATATGTAGAATTGTAATAATAAATGGAACGCCAATATTACAAAGTAAATGGTTATAAGTGACAATGAATGTACAGTAACTTGAAAATCCCCATTGAGTCATATGAAAAAGAGAAGACGTTCAGCGAAGAGACTCTTTTCGGCGAATTCATTCACATAGCTGTACAATCGCATTTATATATAATTATTTGTGTGTGTGTGCATGAAGTTTGTCAAGTTTCGATAATTGATCAGGTAATGCAAGAATGATCTAATATAGAAATAAGGTTAATCATGCAGCAACTAAAGTAAGATTGAGTTAGTAAGTTAGATGACGTCATATAATTGACTGAGATGTTTCAACTTAGGTCAGGGTAGCAACAGAGGTAATTACAGGTCGAGTCTAAGTAGAAGTGGGGTAGAGAATAATGCCATTAAAATTAGAACTGAAATTGAGCAAATAAGTTGGATGACGTAACATAAATGACTAGAAATTGAGCGTTGTTCAAGTCAGTAACAGTGGTAGTGAGGTGTATAAATTAAATCGGGTGGGAGTAGAGAACAAGAAAGTTGAAAATGTAAAATATTACAACTGAGAAGACAAAATAATACTAATGAAGAGACAGAAAAAAGAAGATTAGGTAGAATTTACTTGTCGGGTAATAAAATAGATTCCGTCCACTGCAAGTGTAGTGATTGAACGAACTTCTTCTGTATGCAGAGTTCAAGACTTAGCAAGTGAATCGCCATTGCTTCTGCAGTTTGAAGAAGTCTGAATGTACAGTAATAAATTCTCATGAGTCATGCTCATATTAAGTTCCATTCATATTGATTATAAACTTCAGATGGATAAGTGATCATGTCAGGGACGGGGGTAGAGAAAAATGGTTTTCTGGGGTTGAAATTTATGTGCATTTTATATGTGTCAGTTTGTAAGTTAACGACTACGTTTAAATAAGATAACAAAAGGTTAGTTAATGCAGTTGTGATGACAAAGGGTAAGGGAATTTATCTGTACAGGATGGAGGACCATAACAATTCACCGAAAGCATTCAATTGTCTAAGCCATGTACCATCTATTTATATGAAGATGGAGATTTTATATGAATGGAAATATAACAAAAACCCTACAATAAATACATTTTCAAGAGTTGGTTTGTATGGTTTAGATTTGTTTTTACGAGTTTGACCACGGATCGATATCATTTAGGGAACCATTGAAAACCAAAGAGTACTGGATAGCTGATTCATCCTAGTTTCGGAATCATCGGCAGTACGCACCCACCAACAGGGTTCGAACCCAGGACCTTCCGGTTACAAGGCAAGCTCCTAACCATTCAGCCACTGGGACCTAATTCAGTAGCCAGTCCACTAATACTAACTTCTAACAATTCATGATTTAGCGGGACCACCAACCAATGTCATCGGTGGGAAATCCATCCTTACACTTGACTGAATGTACCTCATTGGTGACGCCTTCTCACTGCCGATGATTCTCACACTAGGATCAAATAGCTGCCCAGTGCTCCCTAGTTTTCAATGGTTCTCTAACTGATATCAATCCGTGGTCAAATTCGTAGAAAATAGATATATTGTAAAACTAAGACAAAAATATACAATTATAATCTGGTGTGATAGCGATAACGATGAACAAGGTAACCGTAGAAGTAGCGACAACATTTCAAGTGTTCTAGAGAAAGAAATCGAATCTAGTTACATGTAGACTGAAAGGAAAGCCCATGGGAGGAAGAAGAACTGGACAAACTCTTTCTGATCACACATGTTCGGTTGAAAAACATTCTGATGGTGAGTACTTAGGTTATGCTTATGTATCGTAGTCGTGCAAACCTAAATAATCTAGGTGAATGCATGCGTAGAGCCTGAGTTTTACTGCTCTGGTATCCTACAAATACTAGATGAAGCAGGATGGATTTTCTTATAAAGCTGAATGTTCAACTAAACAGGTAAGTTGACCAACGCTCAACAAATCAACAGTAGGTTTACTTCCCACTTCTATCTGCATCATTAACTCTGCAAATGAGGTTGATTTTATATCTGAATATTGAAGTGATGAGATTCAGTAGCTCATCATTGGCCTTAAAACGCCGGAGTTTATTCCACATGTAGTGAATACTTTGCACACACAGTTGCGGTAAGACCTACTCTGGCTAATGATTTTCTAAGTTTTGATGTCAGTGATTCAGTAATTGCATCTGCATTGAATAGTAAGGTTAGAGAAAAGCATTTGTCTTACCTTATGCGTTTTTGTCACCTTGATTATTATTCAAAATGTTGTTTATTTGAACTTTAATGCTAATAGCCATATTAGTATCAAATATCTTTACTGAATAATTTTAGTATGCAGAGGTGAAGTATATTGAGAATTTACCGAGAAAAACGTATTCAATTAAGCTGTGCCCTACCTTTCTCTCATTATAATAATATCTACGATTTTCTGAACATGTACCAAAAAGCTTACGTCTAAAGGGAACAAATTCTTTAAACAGTGCCATCGCCAGGCATCTCCTCGACACGGGTCATGAGGTGGAAATCGAGAAATCCTTTAAAATTATCTATAGACAAAGGAGCTCCATTCTCCTCAAGTTTGCCGAAGCAATTTCTATCAAACGGTTCAAACCAGATTTATGTGTTCAGAAAGAAGCAGTTATTAGTCTTTCCTTGCCATGGTAACTGGATGTCTTTATTCTCTAATCTGATTACGTAATCTTTGTCTTTAACCTCACCCCTCCTTTTTTATTTTTTTATTTTTTATTTTTAAAATTTGTAATATTGCTTGTCTCTTGTTTCTATGACGTGATTTGAACTCAGTACATCGTTACAAAATTTATTAGTTACTCATCATCTTACTCACCTCTCGTCTTTATTACGTAACTCTTTTACCATTGTATGCATACATCTATTTTGTTTAAACTTGAACTGCCTGTGAAAAAACTATATAAGCGCAATTTTCTGAGCACTGTTCACTTATTGTGGAATCTTCTGTCAACTAACAACATGTAAAATTTGCAAGTATGTAAAAAACTTTTCTGTACATAAACCTCACAATTTATTTAGGCTGTAAGCAGCTGATGAGAAGCCGACGAAATAAATGATGGTACCATATTATTCTGCACAAACCGCTGTTGTTCTTGCTTTATTTAAATTATAATAATAGGTGAAGGTTATTCTGACATTATCCTGATCAATTTTGTTTGAAGTTTCGATAAAGAAAGGAAGACGAAATTTGCAGTATAAAATGATATCATTCTATTTCACAGGTTCTCATCAGCTGCAGACTACCTGAAATTACAATGGTTATATAAATGATAATAACATACTTTAATGTTTGATTAGTAGTAGAGAAGAGATAAAATTGACGCATCCAAAAAAGAATGAAAGCATTACAATTTTAGTTTAAGTTATCATCATCAATTTATACACTTTCAGAGTTGAAAAGAGGGGGGAGGGGTAAGACAGAAAACAGAAAAATCGATTAACAGAAACAGTGTTAGCTTGTAGGTTCACATGGCAACTCCAAAAAACAAAAGCATTTACAGTTTATAAGATTGAGATTTGCTCAGTGAGTTGAGATCACTGATGACTAATCAATCCTTTCTTTATCGAAATTTATCAAGGGAACCAGTTGTATGAAGTTCTTGAAAAGACGCCTCCCTGCCAAAACTATTAAGTCACTGAATCAGGTGGTGACCATTCGATGCAGAATATCTAGAGAATCAACAAAAATCAGGTTCTATGAACAGTGTTTACAAACAGGTTGTTTCCCACGGCAGTTCCTGAAACAAGTGCGATCGGCTAAACTCCCACCTTCCCAAAAGAATCTCCGTCGAATAACAAAATCTCACATCGAATCCTCATACCAGTACCTCTCCGAATTGAAATCTCGTCTGGCTACCTATGATACCCTACTAAGCGAGCTTAATATGATTTGCTGGCTAAAATTCATGAATTTTATCAAAGAGCTACAATCAAAAACATCCAAGGATTATGAAACTCAGCTGACAAAAGCGTTGGTGAAAGAGAAGCTAATCGAAGAATTCCCAGAATCACCTGAACGCTACGTCTGTAATCTATCAAAATTACAATTAAACAAAATCGAATTAGAAGCCTTATCTCTAGGATTCAAGTTTCACGTCCCCAAGAAGCAGATCAGTCGTATAGATACAGAAGCACAATTCGAACACTTATACCATCAACTCCACGACCTGAAACCCTTAGACGAAGACAAAAGAGGATGGCTAAAGTCTAAACTGGTTGATATTGCTAACCAATACCACATATCGCCAATGGAGAAGCAAAAGATGCTGACCGAAGAGCATAGAATAGCTCTGAAGAAACTATATGAGAACGATGAAATCGTCATATTTAGACCTGATAAAGGCTCTGGGGTTGTTATAATGAACAAAGCTGATTATATTCATAAAATGATGACAATTCTAAACGACAAAGAAAAATTCCAAGTAGACAACAAAAAAGATGGCACAACGTCGTTTGAAAATAAAGTAAATAAATGTCTCAAAGAACTTCTAATGAAGAAACTAATCAACAACGAAACATACAATAAACTGAAGTCAAAAGGTGGACGCCTGCCTTTTATGTACGGCCTACCGAAAATCCATAAAGCAAACGTGCCTTTAAGACCAATCTTGTCAATGATTGACTCACCATGCCACAAATTAGCTCAATGGTTAGCTGATTCCATAGAGCCAATTCGAATTAAATTTGCAACCCATAGCCTGAAGGATAGCTACCAATTCTCCAAGGAAGTTGACAACATTGACATATCAGACAAACTCATGGTATCGTATGACGTGACCTCCTTGTTCACAAACGTACCACTGATGGAAACGATTGATATCATTTGTAAACAAACGGATCTACTACCGTTACCGGAAACAGAGATGAAGCGACTACTGCTGCTCTGCACAAAAGATATTCAATTCAAATTCGACAATCAACTCTACCGACAAATTGATGGGGTCGCTATGGGTTCACCTCTGGGACCTATCCTGGCTGATATCTTCATGGGCTACCTTGAACAGACACAACTAAGTTCTGCTATCAATGAAACAACCTACTATCGGCGATATGTTGATGACACATTTGTTGTTTGCAACGACATGGATCACGCATCGGCATTATATGATCGCCTAAATGAGATTCATCCAAATATCAAGTTCACCATGGAATATGAACATAAAAATGAGTTCAATTTCCTGGATCTAAATGTAAAACGAACAAACGAAGGCATAATTGAAAAGTCCATCTATAGAAAAGAAACCTGGACTGGACAATATCTTCACTATAACAGCTTTTGTCCCATAAGCTATAAACGTGGATTAGTGAGGACTTTGTACGACAGAGCCAGGAAGCTATGTTCACCAAACAAGGTCGAAGAAGAACTAGATTTCATCGAGAAATGCCTGAGGGAAAACGGATATCCTAAAGGCTTTATACAGAAGTACAGCAGAGAAAAAGATAAGAAAGAAAAGCACCCAACTGTAGAAAAGAAAAAAGTGTTTATTTGTCTCCCATTCAAAGGAGATGCAGTTTCACAAAAGATTGACAGAAGACTGAAAGGAGCAATAAATAGAAGCTTCCCGGCGGCAAAACTCATAACAGTATACAACACCACTCCTTCCATGATCAACTCAAAACTGAATAAATACCCTGCTGATGTCACCTCCAACTGCGTTTATGAATTTACGTGCACTTGCGGGAGCAAGTACATTGGAAGGACAGAAAGAAGGGCTTCTATCCGGTTTTCTGAACATATTCCAAGAAACCTATGCCTGAAAGGAAGCAAATATTCTCAGAGTGCAATTACCAGACATATTGTTGATACCGGACATCTCGTAGAGATCTCTAAGTCCTTCAAAATATTAAATAGACAAAGGACAGCAAATTTACTACGATTTGCCGAAGCGATCGCAATCAAACGATTTAAACCAGACTTATGCATACAGAAAGAGAGTGTGATTAACCTCTCACTCCCTTGGTAACTGAATTTTGATTTTGATTAGTCATCAGTGATCTCAACTCACTGAGCAAATCTCAATCTTATAAACTGTAAATGCTTTTGTTTTTTGGAGTTGCCATGTGAACCTACAAGCTAACACTGTTTCTGTTAATCGATTTTTCTGTTTTCTGTCTTACCCCTCCCCCCTCTTTTCAACTCTGAAAGTGTATAAATTGATGATGATAACTTAAACTAAAATTGTAATGCTTTCATTCTTTTTTGGATGCGTCAATTTTATCTCTTCTCTACTACTAATCAAACATTAAAGTATGTTATTATCATTTATATAACCATTGTAATTTCAGGTAGTCTGCAGCTGATGAGAACCTGTGAAATAGAATGATATCATTTTATACTGCAAATTTCGTCTTCCTTTCTTTGTTTGAAGTGTTAGTTTGCAGGAATTTCATTGGTTTCAGGATTTCACCATGAGCTGATATCGGCTAAAGAGGTATTTAAAAACCTGCAGGGAGTACTGGACAGTTGTTTCGTCTTAGTTTGGGACTCTTCATCATTGCACATCCACCAATGGGTTTTGAACCTCGGATCTGCAGGTCAAAAGTGGCCCATAAATTCCAACTTCTACCAATTCATGATTTTATTTATTTTTGTTTCTTTTTAATTTTGGTTATAGCTTGAAACCACACAGTACTTTTGGTACAAGTATGGAGTTTTCAGCATGTGATGTTGGTAACTAACATTTTCCAGACCGACCATTGATATCAGGTGTGCATCGGCAGGAGATCTAACCCCGGACCATGTGCATGGTCGGCGAGCATCCTAATCACTGTGCCACCGGCGAACAGAGTAACTACTAGTTAGTGTCATTGGCAAGCATTTGTACTGACACCGAACCTCCTGTACCTTAGTGGTCTCTGACTGATTTCAGCTCATGATGAAACCGACACCAATCATATAACCTCCGATGACAGTGGTTATTTGTTGAGCTATATCGTGGATTGGCGGAATTCGGAATTCATGGGTCATTTGATCGAGTCTCAGTGGCTAGATGATCTACGAGCTCACCTGGTAAACGAAAAGTCCAAGATTCGAACACCGCTGGTGGGTGTGCACAGATGAAGAGTCTCAGAAAGGGCGTCAGGAACAGCTATCCAGTACTCCCAGTTGGGTTTCCATAGGTCTTGTAATTGATGTCAGCTCATGGTGACATAGTAAAACTAACTTGGTTTTATTTCATATCTATCAATGGATAGTGTAACTATTGAAGATAGCCTTGTTTGGGTAGACTACTGTAGGTGTAATGGGTGACGACTGAAAGTGGATCGATATTCTAGACTGACGATGAAGACGCCGATGGTTTGACTTCCCCTGCCACTCAGATTTTATTTTAGCTAGAAACTTTAACCATTACATCACATCTACCGAAATGAATCCCTATATAACTTTTTTTTAATTCCTTCACGTTCCCAGTGGAACATAGGGCTTCAAGCTAGAGGCTTAAAGTTTCGGTAGCAGTGTTTATTTTTACAGGATGAGGTTGCTAGCCTCATGCCTAACCTTTGTTCTTCACCAGATTTAGTTCTGGCTTAGCGAGGTAAAGGAGTGCGCCGGCCGGAGATTGAACCCCGGACCATGTGCATGGTCGGCGAGCGTCCTAACCGCTATGCCAACGACCTTATCCCTATATAACTAGTAGCAAATATTCCCCTTTCCTTGTACGTCAACGTTTTATGATTTACAGGTTAAGGACAGAAGGCTGGAAGCCTATGTTGATCTTTTCCCAGTAAATTTCTGTGTTTGTCTAAACTCTTCTTGAATTAGTCCTTACAGAGTGCTGACACCACTTCCTGTGATAGTCGGCTGCAGGAGCCGATGACTCGATTTGAGATACAGTACTCCGAAGGGATATAGTGTCTCCTTGGCTTTTAAACTCTCCTGTTGTGTCTTCTGAGGCGGTCCAACCTGGTCGGAAGAGAACGAGAAAACAGATCAGATCCATGGTCATTAATTAAAATTTTAAACATTGTAATTAGATCTCCTGTCCGCCTGCCTACAGTATGACAAGAGACTTAAACTGTTTAGTCTTTCCTTTATTACTGTTTTACTAGCGGAATTTCAGTAGTCTATACAGTAGATTTCATAGACCGGAATACATTTTCAGTTGCTAAACTAGGTTTGCGTTTCAGTAAAGACATCTTCATTCATCAGGGTTGTAGGGACATTCAGGTGACGAGTCTCAAAGAAAACGAGATGCACTTCCTGTATTCCAGTGTGATTCAGCATTTAGTAACAAGATTTCGTGTGCATAAAAATGAAGTTCTGAAGGAATTTGAAATGGTTAATCTATCCTTCGTATCAGTGAGAAGGACGTATAGGCAGGATGATTCGTAGTAACTCTCTTTCATTACATTAGCCATTGAACATGTTAATTGCAACGTTGTTGAAAGCCCGATGATTCTAGCTCTGACAATCCTAGATTGAAGGGAGCACTTCTGATATATTAGCTATTTGAGCTGTCTCTAATAATATAAATTGGGTGGGTTTTGAGAAGCAAGCAGTTTTATCAGTAAGGTGTGATTTACTTGTCACGATTTCAATGTCCTTTTGTACAGCTTCCTCGGTGCTTGCAACAGTGTGACTTGAATTTATGGGATTCCTTACCGATGACCTTCATCTTGGCTGGTTGTCATCAGATAAGAATAAAAACTCGTTGACTGGACACTAGTTAGTATCTAGTATCATGCGTCTGGTCCTCGGTGCAGACTGAATTCTATTAGTCAGTCAATTTCGCAACATGGCCACCACTCTCAAGTGTATTTTTATTAGACTGCAGGCACGTTTTGCAGATAAGTTCCACCAAGCATGAAACCTAGGTTCAAGGTATCTTACCGATTGTCCCTAACCATTTAATATCAATAAGAAGGTCTCTGAATATAATCAATTACAGTTGAGGTCGACAAGGAAGAATTTGACAAATTCACTGTGCATCGAAGTAAGCACTGAAGCTGTTGTATAGAAGGATAGTGAAAGCTCCCTAAGTAATCATCACGCTAACTTGGAGAATACAATAATATCAGATATATCCCCTAGAGTTACGAATTTTCTCCATTAATAATAATAATAATCTGCTTTATTCAAGAAAATACAGTGTCTATGATACAGCATAGAATTCTCGGTATTTGTCACAATATTATATCTAATTTACTCAAAATATAAATAAAATTAAACACAGAGACTTTTCCACATTTATATTAGGAATAAAGCCAAAAAAGTACAAAGTACAAAATGAGAATAATGACTAATAATAATAACAGTGGGTTTGTTTCTAACAGTACTATTGATACAGTATGGAAATTTTAGCAGCGTGTTCTAGAATATTGAATCGAATGTTCTCTTCATATAGCATGGTGGTGGGAAAACTAAAAAACAAAAATTATTACAGAGCTTAAATGATGTTGACACTTATGGGAAAATAAACAAAAAGTGAGAGGATGAGAATAATAATAACAGTAAAACTTGACGTTATAAGGATCGAGAACATCGTTTATTTACTGGTGCAAAGAAGGTTAGTCGGTTAGTTCATCCCTGACACTATTTTCATCATATGAAATAGTAGCCAAATATGGCGTTGTGAAATTTTTACAATTAGACGTACGCGAAGAAAGCCTTTTGAAATGACTTCTTGTTTTGCCTGAGAAGATGCAATGTGAAAGCTGTGGGTAAGTTTAGTGGATGCTCATAGTCTGAAAAAATCCCTTTGGTAAATTTATTGTATGAAATTAAGTGCCTATCAATAATGACGATGTTGACGTGAGTGACATGATATGGCTGCACCATGGCTCAATGGGGTACCACTGAACCTACTGACAGTCTTCGGCTCCTATGATGCAAGATAAAGTCTTTTTCCAGCTACCCATGTAAGAATAAGGGTGAACAATAATGAAGAATAGATAAGATGAAAGGGTTAAAAAACTGTAATAGGAGGGGTTGGTTGAGTGATACCCGACTGCTTCAACTTCTTAATGTAAAGTATCAGTGTTATACCAGGTATTTATGAGTAGTGAAAGCGTTCTTGACCCATAACCCAGAGGTCTGTGTATCAAAAATATTTCCTGCTACCAGAGGGTCAGTAGAATACTCGCTAACCACGCTCCACGTGGTCCATAGTTGGTTCACCTGGCCGATGCACTCTTAAACCTCACTTTGCCGGTACGAAGTTTATAAAAAGTTTGAAGTTTATGCTTAAGGGTATTAAAAATGACACCACTGCAACTGAAACTTCGAAGCTGAAGCCCGAGCCTCACATTCTACTTCGAACGCTAGTGGAGTGAGAAAAATGTTGAAGAAGACAGAAGTTTCAACTCGAATCCACGCAACAGTCACGAAGTTCTTATTAATTATAGGTAGTTTCTCAGGCTAACAGCTTTAAGTAAACCACTGAGTTACCAACTGAATTGGTTTCTACAATGTTTCAACCTCTACCAGATGATGAGTCCCAAATCATGCAAAACCTTGGCAAATACATCTCCATTCTTTTGACTATTCAATCCTCATTTGTTTACAATGTACCTAGCAGAAATGTAGATGACCACAAGGTTTACCGAACTTCACTACTGACATGCCTCTGTATTTTAGAAATATCACACTGGTTACTGAAATGTTGTCGTAAATTGAGACTAAAACCACCTTATGTAACGAAAAAATAATAAACTGCTTCTAACATTTACCATTTCTAGTGGAAAACTATCAGTTGCCTAAGGCGTGTGAAGAAAAGGGCAACGGAATCTTAATTATTGTAACACAGAAAAAAAAGAAAAATTAATTAAAGAAAAAACTGAGAAATGATCACGATTGTAAAACACTTAATTAATCATATTTCTAAAGTACTAACGAAATTGAAAAAAGTGATTTGAACGTTACGTTACACAAACGGATCCGAACTTCAGCGAAATTAAACAGAATTAAAATAACAACGGCATATATATATATATATGTAATTATAGGAACTGTCTTTTGTCAGAATGCCGACACATTTGGACATGCCTTTACCACCAAAGTAACTCTGATTAACAGTCTGATTAACAGAGCCGAACGTCTAGTTACTGACTAGAAGAAGGAGACTAACAAGGAACTAAATTGGGTAAAGTCCACTCTTCAATCAGATAATTGCCCCAAACGCCTTTATAAAAAGATATTTAAAAAGTTAAGATAAGGATGAATCAAAACCTGTTGCTAAGACTTGGGTAAGTACTGTGCTTGATTCTTTATCATAAGGAAACATCGTATGAAACAAAGTAATTTCTAAACAATCATGACATAAGAGTGTATTTTCATGCCACAAACACCTTAGGCTAATAATTGGAGAAGGTTAATCATAAAATAGAAGAAGACAAACAACAATATTGCGTGTACCAGATCAATTGTAGGGATTGTGGCGCCGTATATGTAGGAGAAACTTCCAGACAAATAAATCTAATAATGAAGAAGTATAAACGATGTCTGAGAGTGATTCTAAAGACCTGGGCACATTTGAAGAAGCTAGGAAACAAATCGGCGATCGCACTACACTCGATGGAAATGGGACACAAGATTGACCTTGATAAGACCAGGGTTCTACAGAAAGGTTTTGATTTGTACAAGGTAAGATTGACTGCAGAAGCCGAAAAGTTCGGAGAGGCGCGAAGGTTTGTTGGTAGCTGATGTATGGCAAGTCCTGATGTATAAATAAAAGTGGATACTTATCACTAGTCAAGCATACTGAGTCTAAATTTCCTTGTCTTCTTATGGAGAGGTTAGCAAGTGACTTAGAATTGTTTCCGCTTACACACATGCTCACACGCCATTGTATACCGCATTTACATGTATATATTTTTCATATTCAGTTATATATGACCATGAACCTTAGACGAACGTAATCACTAAAAATCTAATGCAAAACTACATTATGTTTACAGTGTTTAGCAAAAGTAGACTAATACTTGTAAATCTGAAGTTAAATTTTAATCTCAATTCATGCACTTTTGTTTGTTTGTTTGTTATGTTTTGATATTTGTTCATGATTCATATGATTCGACAAAGATTTTAAAGATACGGTGTATCCTTTCAATATACCTAAATTTGTTACTTTAATTTTGATTAATTTCCGTGAAGTCATAGCGTTGAAAAATTTAAATTACCAACAGTAAATTATTATACATAGTAATTATTCCCATAGGTTCCGAGTGGAAAATAGGGCGACCACAGTATACTTTTATTTCACCCGGTGCTTTTCAGTCATCTAAAGCTTTCCCAACAATTGTTCATACGCTTTCATTCCCTCCTAACGCAATCTTCTGCATGTGAACCTAAAACCAACGCCAGGTTGGCTGTTTCTCAATCAGGTACTACTCGTAAGTCTGATTCGTGCGCGATGTCACTCAACTGTCTTCTCAGTGTGTGTCTGATCCATCTTTACTTTCCCCTACGTATTTGTTGCCAAAAAGGTTCCTGCTTGATTTAGTGCCATAGTTTCTTATTGCTGATTCTTTTTGGCTTTTGATCTTCATTATGAAGCCAGCGAAAGCGGATGTTGATAAAAGTCTTCACCAGACTGCTGGAAGTGGTTGTAGTGACGCACTAGTTTCGAGACCCATATAGAAGAATTGACTGAAAACATTGGTGCTAGAAATCCGAATTGTTTTGTTCATGCTAAGTGCAGTGGTAGATTTTCAAACGGATTTCAGAATGACAAAGGTTTTTATGTCTGTCTGTTTTCAACATAGAACTTTGCATCTATGTGCAGCAGCTCAATTCGCCACACTTCACGTAGCACACAGCAAGAGAAAAAAGTAAAAAGGACTGCAAAATTAAGACAATAAACAGAGATATGAGACAAAAAGAATAGTAATATAGAAGAACAATATAGTTTCACTGGCCATTATAAGTCACAAGGAGTAGATGCATCTGCATCATTGAGAACGATTTTGAGCTGTGTCACCAGTTGTCTCCACCCACTGGTTCTTACCATCTTGAGAACTCCAACCATTTAGGAAGTCTACAGCTCCCTACGTGGCTGGCTTAAACTAACTTTTGTGGATTCCGCTGACTGATGGAGCCATGTTTTGGTTTGACCACTAGTGGCTCCTTTCCAACCTGACCCTATGTCAGCTAACATTGCCCGTAGAGGAAGGCGATGGCTGGGCGTACGTAACACATATCTTAACCATCTCAATCCATGTAACTTCACAACCTCCTCGATTGATTACCCCTCCTTACATAGCACTCAACGCTATACTTCAATATTGCTTATCTTATTATACCCTTTTACACGGGAGATAGAAAGCAAGCACCTATGATCAAAGACCGTAAGCTTTACATGTCTTCCACTCTCAAAGGCCAGGTCTCAGCCATAAAGGAGGACGGAGCGGATTGCTGAACAGTACACACGTTCTTTGGTCGATGGGCGGATATCACTTATACGCCAGAGATGGCGTAAACTGGCATATAAGAAACTAGACTTCTGTATCCGTGCTGAGATTTCGTTGGCGATCAATCTGCTGGCAGTGATTGATGCAAATTCCCAAATAAGTGAAGTGGTCAACGTGCTCTACCAATTCACTCCCTATTTCTAAGCTAGGAGTGAATGTAGTCCAGTCCTGTAGCATTATCTTACATTTGGCGGGAGAGAATCGCTTACACACTAGTTACCAGTGTCCAGTCAAAATATCCACTACAGTCCTACAGGAGGTCAATCGCGAGCCCGAATAGCTCAGTGGTAACGTCTCTGACTGCAGCACTGGGTGACGCGGGTTCGAATCTCATAAGGGATACGAGTTCCTTCAAGGTTGCAGATACGCCTTGCTGACCGGTGAATGCCAACTAGCACGATACCTAGGTCCAAGGCTTCCTGCCAATTGCCTCCAACTATCTAATATCAGAGAATCGCTTGCCGAAAACTCTAAGACTGCAGCTTAAGGTGTTCAGAAGACTTTGGATGTTGTCAGCGTCTTCACCTAGAAGGACTATATCATGTGCATATTCTAAGTCAAAGAGGTTAGTCCCTGGTAACAAGTCAATGCCTGAGTCACTGAAGTCACTTAGGCTTAAGTGATGTCATCTGCCTGTAATTTAGACGAATCTGTCTAGATAAGTAGAGGAAGTTATCTCATTCAAATTTCTTCCATTTATAGTGATTGATACTTATTGTTCTTGGTATCTGTTAGGTATCTTTATCACTTCCGTCTTTTCTATAATAACTTGAACTACTGTCTTTTTAAATTAGGCGTTAAAATATTTAAACAAAGTAAACGAGAAGTTTAGGTAATAAGCAAAGTGAATTAACTAACGCATTTCTTGATGGCCTCATTAAACACTAATGGCTGATCGTACTTCTTTTAGATAAATAGCCTTAGCTTTAACTTTTTGGATCACTGATGCTTTAAATATGTGCATGAATCACTTGATCTAACTTCCGCTGAGAGGTGTGATCGGATCCTGCACAAACCTTTTGAATATTTTCTTGAATGAAGCTGAGGAAAACAATTATTTCCCTTTATGAATTTAGATAAAGCAATAAGAAGACGTAATTTGTTTGAATCGTGTAATGTATTTGCGCAACACATTTCGAACAATCTGATCACACACGGACTTGTCATAGGAATATATATGAAATTAATAAAGAGGTACGAGGTGAGAAAATAAACTTAGGTCAAGTTTAAAGGACATATTCAAGGTCAAAGTAGCAATGAAGACCACTAAACCAAATAACAGAGGTAATAGTACATCTGCTATGGTATCAAAACAAAATTTACCAAGGAAGGTTTATTGTGATGACGAATTGTTTTGAACGGATTTTTATTCCGAATAAATCTGCTGAAGAAGCTGTGGCTTACACAGCAAAACGTTCAGAGAAATCTTGTTTTGATTTTCTTAAAACGCTGGGATTAATTTAAATAATTTATAATGAATCAGTCTGACTCGGCGCTCAAATTATTTCAGGAAGTTCGTAACACCTACTGCCTGGAAACCTATAACGTTTTATAGATAGGTTTAAATGATCTGTTAACGTCAATTTCATGTCCTGTCTCTATAATATGTTTCGCAATAGAAGATCTAGGTCTCCTGTTCTTACCATTAATTTATTATATATTCCTATGACAAGTTCGTGTGTGGTCAGACTGTTCGAAATGTGTTGCGCAAATACATTACACGATTCAGACAAATTACGTCTTCTTATTGCTTAATCTTAGTTGCACAAGATATTCTATTATCTAATGATAGTTACATGATGTAGAAACAAGACTACATTTTTAAGACTTTTGAAGAACGTTGTTCTAAGAACTTCGCAAAAGCACTTTTAGCACTTTTTTAAACTTATCAATCAATCACATTGTAATTAGTAATGAAATATTACAACACCTGTTTTATCATTGTAATTATAATTGATTGCTCTGAAAATTGTAGTCGACTGATACTATAAATTCTCATCATTATTATAATATCTTCTATACATATATTAGTTGAGATAACTTCTGGGAAATATTGCAAATACATTAGTATACCACCCTCCCGCTCACTAAGAAGCTGTGTCTTAAACATGTGGAGATTATGTAATTCCTTGTAGAACGGTAGAAGACATTAATTTAGTACTAGAAGTTTGAATTTCATTTAGATTAAACATCTGCTTTACATGAACAATGTGTAACCCAACGCAATTTGTAGACAATTATACATTTTTATTCGTGAAAATTGCCTTGAGATTATACAGGTTAGTGGCTCTCCCTGCCTACTGGATAACATTTTAGCATTTGAGAGGAGAGGCGCTGGGTCACAGACTTATTGGGGAACACAATCACCCCCCGAGGATACATCTACACCGAGTTCTGACAAGTCCGACGTAGGATGAATTGCAAGTCACGAATTCTGCTGCTAGCCAACCCTAGCTAAGTAATATCGAACCGAGAATCTTGTTCATACTTGGTCTTGCTGTTCAGTAAATTTACTTCATAATTCTTTTCATGTGAAAATTCGATCTTACCCACTTTTTCGCCTCAAAACATAAAAGTTTACATTTACTTTGCTTATGATATACAGGCTCCATCATCTAACTCCGATGACTCCGCATTGAACATTAGATGGTCAACTAGAAAGGATTAGCAACAAAGAACTGTGGGAATAAGCCAACCAGGAAACTATCGCCCATGAAACAACTCAGGAAGATGGAGATGAAACGTATACTTACTGAGAAGACCGTTGAGTGACATCACATGCTGAGCCATTGCTCGAGTGTAATCCAGATTGGAAATGACGAGTTGTGTGTGGGTTTATGGGTGACATGTAAGAGATTGCGAGAGGAAGAGATGACAGCTATAGTCATCAATGAAGCCATCCAAAGATGACTTCAGAGAACAGAATGAAGTTGTGGTGTGTTTTCGAAGCCCTTTTTTCACTCTGAACCAAAGAGAATACTACATTCAGTGATGCAGGCCAAATAAAATATTGAGTCGAGGCATCCTGGACAGAATAAAAGGCGTGTCAGATGCAGAACTTCACCCGCTGGAACAACGTGGATTCAAGAAAAGCAAATCATGTGCCAATCCAGGTTAAAATCTGCACATTATCATCGAACTGCAGTCAAGCCTCTAACTCAACCTCGTTAGCAGCACTGTCCAGGTGATGATTCCTTTGAAGTGAATATTGGAGTAATACAAGACTGCCTATTATCACTGATGACATTCTTAATTGTGATAAAGTGCATTATACTGAATACCGTGTTTGGGGTATGAGAAGACAGAAATACGATTGATCTATAAGAAGACTCTAGAAGATCTGGATTTCTCGGATGATTTATATTCAGTGTCACACAAACTCGAAGACTTGTAAGTGAAAATTATCAAGTTGACAGAGGAAGCAGCAAAGGCAGGACTTCAAGTGAACACATATTAGACGGAGGTGACAAATATAACTAATCAGCCAACAGCAACAGGCACCAACAACCATCAATAGGACATTTCCTTCACTTTTCTGACCAGGTATCATTATTTTAACGACAGACGGCACTCCTGATGAGGTCTAAACCAGACAGACTTATATCATTGCGAAATCAATCTAAAATGTTCTCAAATCGTCATCATGAACAACAAAATAAGGATTTTAAACACGAATATTAAGTCAGTCAGTTCTTCTGTTTTCCTGAAAGACTTGGCTGATACTTTACGAAAAGCATCTACAACAGGCCACTGAAGATAGTGGGCTAGGAATAATTAGCACCGAGGAACTTTGGGAACGAATCAGTCAAGAAACTATAGCTCGGCAAATATCCCGAAGACTATTGAGATGGATTGGGTACACACTGAGCAGACCGTTGAATGACATTGCGCAACTGGCTCAACGATGAGTGGAACCTGAATCGGAAACGTCTAGTTGGGCTTTAGTTCGAGGAGGTAACAAGAGCTTATAGTAGTCATTCATGAAGCCAGCTAAATAGTACTAAGGCGAAATACAGGTGTTCTGCGAAAGCCACATGTTCCGCTCGGAACCAAAGGGAATAATAATAACAGTAACGAATAGCATACAGTTGTTTAACTTTGGTGACATCATAATCCACTTGTTCTCAATTAATCGTTCAACAGACACCCAGCCAACGCCTACGTCTCATTAAGCATGATTGCAGACAGACCAAGTTGGTATTTAGAGAAAAACGAAACAACACAGAAAATTTAGATAAAAAATATCAGTTCGTTTCTTGCGCAAAACACTCCGTTAATTATTCCCCGTGAAATAATAATCTATGTGTCGATTACAACATCAAATACAATTTCAGTGTGTGTGTGTGTGTGTGTAAAGAGAGATGTTCAACCGTGTTACTGAGATCCAAAATAGTAAAAAATGAAAAAAGAAATCAAAATTGGGTAAAACATCTGCGTGTTGACGTCAAATTTATGAAGAAACAGAGGAAAGCAAAAGTAGGAGTCCATATACATATATATATAAATGTGAATATATGCGTGTTTATTCGTGTTCAGTATTGAGTTGTATCGTAATTAGCAGGATTACTGGTGTGATTAGACAAGGAATAAGAAATACAGACGGAGAGAAAGCGAGATAGAGAGAGAAATGAAACAAATGAAATCTAACCAAGTCTTTTGTTAATATCAGCGAAGAAATTGTTTTCGTGACTAGATAAACTAAAAGTGTTAAATCTTTTCTGTTTTTCGTGACACAATTAACAACTTTTCCCTCACAGTTACAAATTTGTAGATACTGTGAATATTTTTTTTTCATATTCTGAAAATCTCCGGTGGTGCCAAATGTTAGGGAAAAAACAGCTTTTAAGATTTAAATCAATGATAACTGACCGTGAAGATCTATGTATAAGAACGCTCTACATGGAATGAAGTGCGTCGGTGACACAGCGGTTAGGATGTTTGCCGACCATGCACATGGTCCGAGGTTCGATCCCCGGCCGACGCACTCCTTATAACTCGCTAAGCCAGAAACAAATCTGGTAATGAGGAAAGGTTGGGCACGAGGCTAGCAACCCCATCCTGTAAAAGTAAACACTGCTAAAGAAACTTCAAGTCACTAGCTTGAGGCCCTATGTTCCACTGGGAACGTGATGGCAAAAATATATGGAATAAACAGTTTAATAATTTTCAGGTTTCCAAAGTCTATGGTAGGTGCATACTGACGAGGAGTTCGAGACTAGGATTAAACAGGTGGCCAATACTCCCATATGATTTTCCAATAGTTCTCTAACTGATGTCAAGTCAGGGTCAAAATTGTAACCAATCAAATCCCTGCAAATCCCGTTATTACAATTCTCCACAAATCTCATAATCTCAATAAAATGAAACTTATTTACTCAATGTGTGAGAGTTTATGTTCCCATCCACTTAGATTTATGATTATAAAAGCAAAGAATTCAGCGAGGAAAATTCTCTTTTCGACGATTTCATTTTCATAGCTGTACAACCGTATGTATATGAATTGCAATAGACAATAACGGATACAAAGATTGATAAGGTAGCTAAAAAAGTGTTGCACCTAAACTTAGAATTTATGGGTGATACTGCGAGTGAAATACTCAAAGATCGTCTGACCAGATCACTGAGAAAAACTTTCTTCACTGCCACTTTACAAATAACCTACTCTAGCCGCCCACTGCTGCGCCTCAATGTCAAGGAAATGTTACATCGATTGTCTAATTCCATGTCTATTTATATGTTCACCTTCTCTTGCGGAGCTAGGTACATGGGGGGTTCGTCGAGGAACACTTTCCACCACGTTCGAGAGAACCTCCCAGTTTGGCTGAGCGAAGGAGAACGTAGAGGTATTAATTCATCCATATTTCAACATATTGTAGATACTGGTCATGCAACATCTGACACATCGTTTAATATAGTCCACAAGGTCCCAAAAAGTTTCCCGAAAGGAACACGAGTGCATTTGCTTTGAATAGCAAAGATTTTGGCAATATATAAAATAAAGTCAGAACTTTGTGTAAAAAACAATTTGTACGATCTCTTTCGTTACCATGATCTTGATTATGCTATGTAGTTTACATATTAACTTTGTTATCCTTCTTTATTCCATGTTCCACTTTTGTTTCATTTCATTTCACTTTATGTTACCATGTACTAACATTTTATCTAGTCTACTACTGTTGTGACAACATTTCACTCATCCTATGTCGTCTCCACCATATTATATTCACATGACCACATTTCCGAATGTACTCTGTCTTCTAGTCATCTATTTCACACATGTCGTCTAATGAACTTTAGGTTGATCTCTATTTATTCAGTTATTCGTTCATATATCTAATCATTGGTGACTCTTGACCCTATGCACCAATATTATTATCGCCCTTTAGTATTTCTACATCCAGTTGACGAATCTCAAATAGGACGAAATGTGAATCCTGGATTCCACTGCCAGTCACCATCCACCATTTAATTTTTACTCAATGTCAAACTTTAAGACACACACAAAACTGTTTTTATTGTCTGTTGTAATTTAAATACAAATTTGATTATAGCTTGATTCCACACCGTATTTTTGGTAAAAGTTTGGAATTTTTAGCATGTGATATCGGTAGCCCAAATTTTGCAGGCCTACCATTGATACTAGGTGCGAGTTGGCAGGGGACTGAACCCCAGATCATGTGCATGTTCGACGAGAGTCCTAATCGCTGTGCTGCCGACGCATATACATATATATAAATATATATATATGAAATCTTCGAAAAGAGAACTTTTTTTGCTGAGTTTTTTTTTGATGTTTCAATGGGGATTATTAATTTAGTTTATGATTTCATTAAATTGTCGCTTTTATTAGACGGAGCTTGCTATTTCTTAGAAAACAACCCGGGGTTCACATAACTCATTCTTTTTGAGGATATTATGTATAGTAATCTCTTGAGATATGTGTCTATTTTTACCTGCACTAGATAAGTTTATATGAGATGTTTTTAGCCTAACTTCTGACAGTTTGATGTCATCACAACTTCTCATGCAAGGGTGAGTGACACGGGATTGCACCGAGTGAGACAAGGTTTATGAGTATCTTCACCTCCTGTTGCATTTACATTTATTATGGGAAATTACATTGGAAATTAAAAAATATGAATGTAATTTATTAGGTGATTGAAGGCTGTCAGAGGAAAACCCTAGACTTAGGTGTAATGTTCGTTGAAATTGGTCTACAAGGTGAATCTACGTACTCGAAGGATTGAGTCCAAGGCTTACTTCTCTGATTACTTCCACTCCCCTTCCATCATTTCGAAAAGTATACTGCAATGACAAATCTCCTTGATTAACTACCATGTTGTATAAGGTAAGTGAAAGAATTCAGTTACCATCATTACTAAGAATGAACATGAACGATGTTTCAAAGTTGAAAGGATGTTTTGTTCTAATTCGAGATCTTTCTTGTCATTCATCTACTCACAAAAATGATGAGTAGTTTATGCTATCGAATAAATTACCTTATTTTCGTTTCTTATTGATGGTAATACTTGAAAAGATGGTGTAGCAGTGAGTTCTCTTCTAGGACCTTTGTTGGATAGATGTCTTATGGCTAAGCTAGAAAACAATTTCCTTACATCAACTATTAACCAGCTCCATCTCTACAAGAGATACACTGATAATGCTTTCTTGTTTGTGATGAGCATTTAGATCACAGATACCCACTGCAAACCTTCAGTAATGCATACAGAAACATTGACTTCACTCTAGAAGTTGAATCTAACGCAATGTTCCATTTCCTCGATGTCCTGCTGAGAAGAAATGCTGACGATTCGCTGTGAAGATCCATCTACAAAAAGCCGACACAGAATGGACAGTCTAACAACTTTCGAAGTTGTGTTCCTGTAAGCAGAAAGCGAAAACTCATATACAGTCTTTCCTTGAGGATCCAAGAAATATGTACTGGGGAATCATCGGTGGAAAATGGTTTCCCATCCACATTCACATACACACACCAACCTTAAACCAAAGAAAACTCCTGATAAACAGGTTCAATTAGCACCTCAAAGGATTCTGATTATTAATCTTGAATTTAAAAATGATAATGAAGCAGAACCTCTCCGTAGAAGGCTTTCAGAATATCTCAGCAAAGTATAAGTTGCCACCCCGCCGCCTACATGTGACATTTCCTCACGACAAACTATTTAACCAGCAAGTGAAATAAAGGCTGTCACTCACATCGGGCCTCCACTTCAACATGCATATACGAGTTCACTTACTAGTGCAGGTGACTGGTACTATCATGGCAATAACTCTTAGTCTAATAGCCATCCTAAAGATCTTTTTGTCACAGCACCAACTACGAGAATATTTTTTTAGAGACTGTAACTCATCCAGTCATTGTCATGTGCGAGTCCAGACATCAAAGGCCAGGTTTCAGCCAGGAGTCTCTTTCACATTTTGATTCACCATTCTGTTAGTTTATCCGTGTTAGCGTCCAAAATCACAATTAGAATTCAATTAATTATGTCACCTGGAGAAAAAAATAAAATTTATTATAAGTTTGTGAGAAGATATCTCAACTTTTAGTGAAATATGAGAAGACAAAAGATGATATCATATTACGATAAGAAGTTAATTTAAGTTTCACTTACGATCAGTAGAATTATAACCAATTGAGCCAAAATCATGTGTTAATATAGCAGACACAACATTTTATGCAGAATAGAATGTAGCCATCATTTGTTTCATTGGCTTCTCATCAACTGAGTACAGAGAATCTTATATAATGTCAGTTGACTGGAGACACTAAACTTTATAAATAGTCCTCAGAAATTATATTTATATAGTTTATACTCAGAAAGTTCAAGTTTCAGTAAAAAAAAGACGTTTACTTACAGTAGCTAAGGAGTTGAGCAATAAAGACAAGAGATGAGTAAGATGATGAGTAATTAATAGATTGAGTACCAATGTGATGAGTTCAATTGAAATCATAGAAACAAATGACAAGCAAAGTTACACTGCATCAAAGGGGAGAGATTAAAGCCAAAGAAAGAATGAACACATCCAGTTACACAAGGGCAAGGAAAGATTGATAACAGTTTATTTCTTAACATACACATTAATTGGGTTTCAGGCGTTTGATAGCGGTTGCTTCAGTTGACAAACTCGTTTGTAGCCGAGTTCATCAGCAAAATAGCTATCCAGCGCATAGATCACCTCGATCTGGCTGGTTGTCAAGCACTGGTGACTGGTTGAAATGCATGGTATACAACTAATCATCCTAATCAATCACTAGCATGTCTTTGACGTTGACGTGATATCCAGGTGTCAATCAAATAGCGTGTGTACTGATCAGTAGCAGTTCGCTCTGTCCACCTTTATGCCTGTGACTGGGTCATGTCCACTGAATGTGGAAGACATCAAAAGCCTGACTAGCTGCCTGTATCTAATCATAGGTGTCTACGTTCTATCCCCTATGCTAAGTGGTATAATAAATTGTGAAATATTAAGGTCAGGCGTTGAGTGCTAGGTAAGGAAGGGGGGGGGTAAATCAATCGACGAGGTTATGAAGTTACGTCGACTGAGATGGTTAGGACATCTGTTACGTATACCTATACATGGACTTCCTCTAAGGGCAATGTTAGCTGACATAGGATGAATCAGGTTGGGTAAGAGCTAGTGGTGGTCAAACCAAAACATAGCTTCATCAGTCTATGAGATCCACAACAGTTAGTTTAAGCTGGCCAGGCAAATGGGGAGGTACAAACCTCCTGGTGAGGTCCTCGGGGTGGTAAAATCCAAAGAAGGCTGGCGACGACAGGTGATATGGCTCAAAATCGTTCTCAGTGGCTGGAGTAGATGCACCCACTCATTATGATTCATAATATCCAGTGAAACTCTATTGTTATTTCCATTGAATAAATTATAATCATATTTTACTAGTTTATACACACTGATAAGTTTTTGTGTTTTGGTAGTATTTTGATCAAAATGACTGCCCACGATCACAACAGACCTTTGAATTGTTTGGTTTTTAATTCCACATTACTATTCTTTTTACCAGCCTTATGTTCCAGTAGAAACCCAAGGGAACAATAAATAATAATTCTTTTTACCTCATATTTCTGTTTATTATGTCTGTTTTGAGTCGTTCTTTACTTTCTTCTCTTGCTCTGTGTGCTACTAGGAGGGATTGTGGTAACTCGGACTGCTGCACATCTGTGCAAAGTTCTACACTGAAACCAGTTAGTTACTCATTATCATCTGAGTAATTTCGTTTGTGAAGGCGAATTATAGTGAAAATATCACTGCTTGAACTGTTTAGATTGTATATTATTTACTAATTTGCAAATCATAAATTTGAAATGGGTTAAAATAAGATGCATTTTAATGGACAGAAAATGTAAGTAGCCCAGTGATTCGAGTTAACCGCCTCAAGAAGGCGGATGGAGCTTCCTGGGATTCTAGTGAGAAGTCGTGACCAGTGAGGTCCATCCAGATGTCACGTGTGAAGATGGAGTTCCCACCGACGACATTGGTTAGGGTCGCACTAAATCATGAATTGGTAGAAGTTAGAATTCATGGACTAGCCACTGAATCGGGTCTCAGTGGCTGAATGGTATACGAGCTTGCCTTGTAACCGGAAGGTTCTGGGTTCTTACCTTGTTGGTCGATGCGTACAACCGATGGTTCCCAAACTAGGATGAAACAGCTGTCCAGTAATCCTTGGTTTTCAATGGCTCTCTAACTGATATCAATCCGTGATCAACTCGTAAAAAGAAACATAACTAACCCTTACAAACCAAACTATAAAAAATGTCAATTGGAATAATTAGACAACTAGACGTTGCCATGTGCAAAGCATTTACATCAGAACTGCCTTCAGCTAAACAGATTATATGCAGTCCATGAATAATAATAATAACAATAATCACTTTATTCCAAACGATAATAATTATTATTACTATACAGAATGGTATTTCCAGCGTTTTTACACTAATTGCAATAGTTTAGTTCCTTTTATAAACATGTAGATATATAAAATTGGAAATAATAGTAAAACCACAAGAAAGTGAAGGTTGGCAGAAATATTGTGGAGTATAAATAGATAATATCATAGATAATACATGTAATAATAACGTGCGTCGGTGGCACAGCGGTGAGGACTCTCGCCGACCATGCACATGGTCCGCGGTTCGATCCCCCGCCAACCCACACCTGATATCTATGGTCGGCCTGCTTAATTTGGGCCACCGATATCACATGCTGAAAATTTCATACTTGTAACAAAATACTGTGTGGAATCAAGCTATAATAAAATAATAAAATAAAGTAAAAAAATAAAGAATTATAATAATCTTTGCTTATACTTTGCAGTTCAGTTACTGACTTCTTAAACAGTGTGTAACTGCTTTTCTGACATTTGATTCTTTTCTCACAAAACCCATGCTAAATATGGTGCGGTTACAAGCATAAGTTTTTATAAATTTACTTCTGGTTCTCTCTGAAGACATACAACGAGAAAGTTGCAAATTAGGAGAATGTTCAGTATAGATTGAACAAGATAATTTTAGCTAACTACTTGCGAGGATTAAAATGCGCCTATCAATAACAGTGTCAGTCAACTGCTACAAAGACACACACACTTAGCCTTCAGTGTTCTACGTATTATAATATAACCTCTTTTGAGAAGTCCAGGGAAGAGTGATGGAGAACAATAGAGAAGAATGGGAGGAATATATGAATGGATAAATCGTAAGCGAAGAAGTTGACTTCTTTATGCAATCAGTCGAATGAAAGATTTTCCTAGAAATCCACAAGATATGAGGCCACCAACAGAGATTCGAAGAGAAACTGATTCTAAGATAAGAGGAACTTCGATTTACTCCCTACTAAAGTGACGTCAATATTACAGGAGCGACAGGATTGAATCAGTCAGTCCATGCAAGTCGTTTTCGACAACCAACAGTAATACATCTAGAGGAATTCAGTTTAAGACCATCTTGAATTGCACCAATTATTAGAAACCATTCAGCCAAAGATTTTCAAAGATGCAAAGCCTACACATTCGTTGAAATCATTGTGGGGCTCACTAGCCTAGAACATAACGCATTGGTGTTTCAAGCGATAAGTGTTGGGTCTGAATTTCAGTAAAAAGACCAGCAATCACATTTTCAAGATATATGTACATTCTTTTGATGAAACTCAAGCAGGGGGATTCTATTACTAGCCACTGTCAGTTCCATAAGAGAGTATATCTGAGGTAGTTAGTTCCTATTAGATGGTTGGAAGTAATTGACAGGAAGGCCTACCTAACCTAGATTTCATCCTTGTTGAAACTCACCAGTCAACAAGGAAAATGTGCAATCTTGAAGGAACTCATTTCCCTTCTGAGAATCGAACCTGTGTGGTCATCCGGTGCATAAGTTCGAGACGTTAGCACTGAGGTCTGGCTTTATTTAGTTCCCCTTATTACTTTGAATAAGACAAGATGAAGACGTCATTTATCTGAAACCTGTAATATGTATTTACGTTACACATTTCGGACATTGTGATCAGACACACGTAGTTATCATGCCTACTTATGAAAATCTAACAGATTGTAAAGGATCAGAATTAAATCAATTTAGGTCAGAATGCCTAGGGATCAATATCACAGATAAGGGGTTGGAAAATGAGGTAAGAGTAAACAGGGGGAGGGGAAATATTATCGAATAAAATGAACTTTGATTCTAAAATTGCATTACCAAGGCACTTTCAAAGTAAGAGCATATCATTTTTGAACACATGAAAAATTTTGTGGCTAAGGTTTCAGAGAATACGATCCAAACCTGTTTCGTGTATGGGCTTAAAAGCACTATGGAAATCAATTATATGACCTGTCTATATGATGTGCTTAGCGACAGGTAACGTTGGATATCTATTTCCGGGATTGATTGAATCAGTTGATTTTATTTCATCTTGTGTACATTTGGAGGTGTATTCTATAGTCGTGATCTACACAGATCGATCGGTCCTCAGTACGTACATGTGACCACATACATGTTAACTGGTAAACGCATTAGGATGCGACATTATGGTTCTGGTGTGGTGAGTACAATATATTAAGTTCTGTGGAGGTCCTCTCTAGGTCTCTGTTCACTGATCAGACTTTATAGACAACCATCGAATAGTAAAGTTATATAAAAAGCATCCTATTTAGGAACTGATTAGATTGGTGGGACTTTATGCTTGAAGCTTCCATTACGTTTGATGAATTCAAAGGAGATAGTTATTTACTTAATAAGGTTTTAGTGAAATATTGCATTTAGTCTTTAATAAATCTATTTGATTATTTTAATGGGATTTACAGTTTCTTTCTGTTCTTTTTTTGTTAATAAAGCAACTTTCATTGAACATTGAATTAAACACCGCGGTAAATGCAAATTAAAAAAGCTTTCTTCGCTACCAAATAGTTTTTTTATCTTATTGAATTTATTTATAAATGTTGAATAAAGTCAGCCTTTCTCAAAGATTAATTTAATTCATTTTACTGTTGTTTTTCTTATTGTCGTCACTGCTGCTCCACCTTTATCTCTCTGTTTGTTCAGCAGTCAAGCAATATGTTTTTTATGATGAAAATAGGTACATAATTCGGGTTCATGTGACAAATTTCGCTTTCTTTCTCCTACTTTTGTTTACATCTATCCAATGGAAACAGTTCACAGATGCAGAAAGAGCCAACAGTAATCTAATTATTTTCCACCAAATGTTGATAAGACTATTCTTTTCACTGTCAGACTGACCATTTTTCATTTATTTATGTGTATATATATGTATGCGGTGTTTTTTCGTTCTTTCAGTTGGGTGCAAGGCTTTGATGATCTCCCTAGACAGCATGTTCAGTGGAATTTGAAAATTCTTTGTGAAATAAATTTATTTTTCCCCTTTTGACTTCTATTGTGACTGGTTGTTTTCATCCAATTCCTTATGTTTGAAGACTTCTGCACTACGCAGTCCCCTTCAATTTAATCAGCTTCATTCAAAAGCTATATGACAGTGCCAAATGCCAACGAAGAACTCAGTGAAGCCTTTAAAGTGAAAACAGAAGTAAGAAAAGGCTTCCTACTATGACCGATGATATTCCTAATTGTGGTGGACTGAAGTGAGTAGGAGACCGTGCTTGAAGAATGAGAAAAAGGATCACGTTGGACCGATAAGAAGACTCTAGAAGATATTGATTTCGCGGAGGAATTTTATCAAATGTCACATAACCTCGAAGACGTTTATGTGAAAACTAATAAGGTGATGGAGAAAGCAACAAAAACAAGACTCCAAGTGAACACGGATTGGACGGAGGTGATGAAGATAACCAACCAACCAACCAACAACAAAAATCACCAATGGAGGAAATTTGAAAGAGGTTACTCCCTTCACTTATTTAGGAAGCATCGTTCCAACTACAGGCAGAAGGCATGGATGAAAATGTCAAAATCAGAACCGGAAAGTCATGATACGTCTTTATCAACATGAAACTAGTTTGAAAACCTCCTGCACTCAGCCTCAGCATAAAGAACAAGAATCGGATTTTCAACACAAATGTTAAGTCAGTTAGTAAGTTCTTTTATACGTGTCAGAAACTTGACCAGCTTGTCACGGAAAGGATATTAAACAGGTTACTGACTCTTGTAGACAACTGGCTCCATAAAGAAGATCCAATAGTGGCCAGAAAGAATTATCAGTAAAAAACTCTGGCTGAGAGCAAAGCAACTTTTAGGTGGCTTTCAAATGACATTGCGGGCAGTGCAACCCATAGTTGGAATGGAATCCAAGAGGAAAGCGAAGAGTGATTCGTCAGTGCAAGGGTGACTTGCAGGAGATCCTTTCGTGATATGCTATGGGAAATCGTGAGGCCAGTTAATGAAGAGTGCAGAACACAGGATAAAATGGAGTTGTGCTATTGAAGCTCCACTCGGAACTCAAGGGAATTAAAAGTAATATTTATACTGATGTTCTTGTTGATCAGATATTCGAGACTTTGTTCACGTGACTTTCTCCTCATTAGTTTGATCTGTATCTTGAAGACCTTAGTTTACACAACCAAACTATGAAGATCTTTAGGTGTACATTCCACAGTCTGTTCTCATGCATAATCCACTCTTACAGAGTAGTGAATAATGAAGTAAACATCGGTCTCTTTGGCAGTCGGGAGTCTGTTATCTTTATTGGTTATGGAAAAATGCAGTAAAAGTAAACACGAATCGTCAAAGTGGTCTCTGTTGAGAATTCAAAATGGGTAATGTTCGTGACACTCATCGTCACTGATCCTAGTCAGATATAATGGAATTAATATGAATGAATAGTAGGCTCAATTCTGGTAAACTAAACTGAACTTCATTACAGGATAAATACACATTTGGTTGTCCGATAACCTTTCAGCAAAACTTGAATTAACCACAAATAAAGAGATTAGCAGAATACACGGTTAGACTGGTAGATATTTTAAAGGCAAAAATTTACCAGTCCTAGTTATAACCCATGAAATACTTTCTACGAAATCTCACTATACCAGGTGCCAAATAAACCATAAATTATGGTCCGAACATTGTAACAAAGTCATTAAGATAGGCAAAAACAATTTTCACTGAACTACCCTCCCATCTTCTTTACAGTGTTAATTGGCATCTAGTAACGAAAAAAGCCATAAAATAGATTTTTCAAAGTTACTAGTTGTCCTGTTTATATGACAATTGAAATTTTCTTCGGAATCTGTACACTGATACCGTCAAGTTTTGTTACAGTGCAGTAACATACACAAACATGCACACTAGGCATAAGATAAGACACCATAAACACAATCATAAAACATCATTTTTATCTAGATGATAACACTGAGAAACCTTTGCGTAAAGGATACTTAAATTACAAATCTTAGTGGATATTTTCATGGTCACTGATGGCACTATATTAAAAAACCTTCATTCTTAGCGTTCTTGCCTCTTATCTTAGTGGTTTTTAGCGCTAGGTTTCAATTTGACTGCAGCTATTACTTTTGCATGAGTGAAAACAATGGACAGGGATCCTTGTTCATTGATTTAATGCTTGTTAACAGTCGTCAGCAACGCCGATCTCCGACTTATAATAACTTGTTTCTCCTCAGAGATTCCGAAACTACATCGCCGAGCGCTACGGTTACAGACATTGCAACTGCTTTAGTGCTGTTAACCAGCCGGACTGTTCAGTATCATAGTTCAGAGTCGCCGAAAAATCAGCGCTCCTCAGATTGCGCACCACAGGAGATGTTAATAGTGAGATTTCAGCCCAACGTCTGAAAATGGTCTTCATAAGTACTTTTTAACTCAGCTGTTTAATAACTTGCCAGCCAGTATTCATTTCAAGAAATAAAGACAAACGGCCTTGTTTCTACTTTTATATATGTATTTACCAGTTAAACTGCCTATGAGGAGCTAGTAATATTGAGCGTGCGATCAGGCAACTTCATCGTCGAATATCTGAACATTTCCCACCTTTAATATATGCGCAACACTTGGACACTGTGGTAGTAAGTAATTCCATATTAACTTGTTTATTAGATGTATCACAGTGAAACAGTATTATTTACTGGATGACGTTTCGAACAAAATTTATTGTTCATAGCCATATGAGTTATAATCACACGACTTTGAAACTTGAGTTTTATAGTTTTCTTTGTTCTCTCTTATTTGTCGTAGGGGTACTAGAATTTTCCAGATTTCTGAGTGAATAATTGTTGAATCATTCCTATTACGCTTATTTTCAGTTGGTTCGATAAATAAAGCTCGGGTTATCAGTCTCTCCCTCCGTTACATTAGATTTTTAAACTGTCGTCTTATCCCATCCTATTTGTGTTGTTGTGTATAGCTGCATGTAGTGAGTACTATAGCTAAAATATTCTCCAGATTTCTTATCTTATTGGGGTCAACTAGCCTAGATTTTGTTAAGTTTCTATGCTCGGCTAGTCTGACTGCCCCTGTTCTACTAGTTTGACCTATGTATTTGACCTGACAATCATTGCAGGTGGGGTATTAGATAAACTAAATTGTTTTGTTTTAAAGGCTTCACAGGATTGATCCTTTAACCGACAAAACGTGTTTCTAATGAGTTTGTGAGGGGTGGGGTTGATTGCCACTTTTATTCCTGCCTTGCGTAAGGTTTCCAAAGTTCCCTCTTTGTAGGGGAGTACTACTAATAATTTAGATTCCTTATGTTGTCATTATCTTGCGCATGTTTGACATACATGTCGTCACTAATTTACCATTATTATTATTATTATCACTATTATTACTATGATTATTTATTTCACGGAATATACACATTGGGTCATAGGAGTTAATAAAAAGACAATTGCAGCGAAGAAAATTTTCTTTTCGACGAAGTCCATTTCATTTTTACATTTCCCTATATACTTTCTGACTAATTTATCAGGGTAATCATTGAGTTTCAAAGCTTCCCTCATATGTCTCACTTCCTGTCATAGATTTTCCTTGGTACTGCTTAGTTTTGCGCCCTATTATTTAAACATTTCACCACTCCTATTTTAACTGACATAGGATGGGATGATCGGAAGTCCAAATATCTGTTTGAATGTGTGGGTTTCCTGTAGACACCATTGTTTAACTTCCCATCTTCTTTCCGTTTTACATCATGTATATGTATATATATATATAGCTGTGGAGACTAGTGTTTGTTTTTTGACCTATTCCAGGATCCCCAGGTAGTTTTTTCCATGACTTCAACTTTTAATGGCCACTATGTATTATATCCACAAAGGAGGATGCAGTGGAAAGCTGGGCAGTAAACGCATTCTTTGATCGATAGATAACAAGATGTCACATCCACTCTAGAAATGATGTCAGCTGGTAAATGCCACAAGAACCTACTCTTCACTGAAAGACAGTCCTCCCACTGATATGCCAAAGTGTTGTGAAGTAGGCCAGTGGTCCATAATATAAATAACTATTCCATTAGGTGTCTGAAGAATGCTTGCAAGTTCATCCGCCTGAATTGCTTTGCGTATTCTCCCTAGAGGGAAGCTAAATATAGTTACACTCTGTGTTAAAAGAAAACAAAGAATTCTGACGTAACAGAAAATACCCACTGCTTTAATTAGAGTGTGAAATATAAGAAAAAGTACATACATTTTTTTTCACTAATATTTGATTATTTCCTACCTTTAAACATAACACATCACCTAAAGACACAGATAAACCATTAGGCCGTCACATGCTTCTACTGACTGACAGACATTCCAATGATTTAGGGATTAACATTTATTTTAAAAATCGATTATTTTATAGGGTTTCAAAGTGATTAGAGTATAATAAAAGGTGTGAAGGAAAATGTGCTATAAAGAGAAATAGCTGGCAATAAATTAAGTACATAATAGCTTGAAAACCTTATTACTGTTACTATTATTATTATTGTTCTCTTAGGTTCTGAGTGGAACATAGGACTTCAACAGTATGTCTCTATTTTGTTCTATTTTCTGCTGCCCTCCTTAATTAAGTCCATGGTTGCCCATAATCTCTCATCTCCTCCTCTCACGGTCTCCTCCATATCACCCTTGAGTGCCTCACTCTTCGTTTGCCATTTGAGTGCCACTCTAGCATTGGCCTGTTGCGCGATATCAGCCAGCAGTCTCGTCAAAGTGTGTCCAATTCATCTCCATTTTCTCCTAAATATTTATTGAGCGATAGATTCTCGGTTAGTTTATTCCTACAGCCATTTGATCCTCACTAAGGACTGAAGTCAGCTGTTGATAAACTTCTGAAGTAGCCCGTTTGAAATGCTTTTTGCGATGCGTGAGCCAGGCTTCTGACTGACCGACTTAACACTTGTGTAGAAAATCTTATTCTGGTTCTTTATGCTGATGTGGAGTGCAGAAGATTTACAAACTGATTTCAGAGTAATGAAGGCAGTTCTTGCATTTCCGAATGTAGTTTGACAGTTAGTTAGTACCCTGTGTAACTCCGTGTTTTAGAAGCAGTAAAACAAAGCACTATGGGCATTATATCAGTCGGTTAAAACTGACCAACTTCCACAATTTATGAAATTAGCTGCATTTCCTCAACTCAGATTACATGTCCAATTTATTCTTCAGACACTGTTTTCGAACTTTCAACCAGTACCGTCTAATCACATTGTAGGCAGTACTTACTTTTATAGATATTCATATAACAGATGTGGATTGCCTCAATTGTCTATTTTGGCGAACTGCTTAAAACTTGGATTGCCAAGCACCTCCACGGCTTACGATTTCTCTCGTTCGTCTTGTTTAAATCGACTGAAATATGACCTTCAGGAGTATTGTTTATTCCAGCCAATATTTAAAATACCTACATCCTTCTCATTTTAAAGTTTCAGCTAAACTTGAGAATAAACAAATTCATGGGTGGTGATGTATCCCAACACATGGGATAATTGTTCTTGAATTATGTCCTTAGGTCTCGAAGTGAACCAGCTTTCAACGAAATGTCTATTTATTTTTTATTTTAATTTTATTATAGCTTGATTCCACACAGTATTTTGGTACAAGTATGAAATTTTCAGCATGTGATATCGGTAGCCAAAATTTTGCAGGTCGACCATGGATATCAGGTGTGCGTCGGCGAGGGATCGAACCTCGGACCATGTGCATGGTCGGCGAGAGTCCTAACCGTTGTGACGCACACACACCGACGTACATTTCTTGAAGAGGATAAAGAGGACATATCGGAAGTGGTTGGTTTTCGCTTCATTTCATACTGCATGCTGTCACAGGATCTGCCTGGAATTAGAGAAAACATCATGCAATACACTCCCCGTGGAAATTCTGTTCATTATATAAATCAAAACAAGGTTTTGAGCGAACAATTGTTTTCGATAACTCCTTCTTCAGGCTCTACAGTTATAAATAGTAGAGTACATATAGCCAATAAAGGCAAATGAAAATAATATCAGAAACTGTTCATTCACACTTCATCAGATTTTTCTGACTATACACCCTATACACATTTGATTGATTATGTTAACTAATGGACTATCATCTCAACTTACACATGCACCACAATAAAGTTTCTGATATTATTTTCATTTGCCTTTATTGGCTACATGTACTCTATTATTCATGGATTTATAACTGTAGAGCCTGAAGAAGTTATCGAAAACAATTGTTCGCTCAAAACCTTGTTTTGATTTCAATATGGGGATATTTCATTATATAAACACTGTTTAGAATAAAGCTAGTGTCATTATTATTTTCTTCACGACTCAATCGGTATTTCTGACGTTTTGAAACGTAGCAAGGACTTTATGACAGCGAGAGAACTTGATACATTTCTTAAGTTTCCTTTCAAACTTGCCACAGTGGATGCAGGAATCAGTTTTCAGAAGAGTTGTATAGATAAGAAAGGTGATTTCAAATTTCACTGGAAGCAACTTCATTGCAATCATATTCACTCTAATCATCGTCCTATGAAACTTCACATACTGAATGTAATTCATGAAATAAAATTTTGATTATTTAGTAATAAGTTTGCTCACAGAGGTGAAATCATTTAAAGAATCATTGGAAAATCACCAAGGAGTACTGGACAGCTGTTTCGTCCTAGTTGGGGACTCTTAATCAGTACACACCAAGGACCTCCGGGTACAAATCGAGCTTGTAGACCATTCAGTCACTGGAAACCAATTCAACGGGCATCCGATGAATTCCAAATCCTGAGAATTCACAGTGTACATAGCGCAAACGCTAGCTAATGTAATGGACGAGTTACTGATCACACTTTATGTAACCAGTCAAATCCCTAAAAACAAACATTTGATAAACAGTAATGGTAACAGTTTTATTCTCAAAGCTTCTTTTTAAACCCAGTGACAACTTTCAACTCGTGTTATTACTTGTGTAGGATCTTTAAGTTATAAAATTATTGTTTAAAGCTTGTCCAAAGATTGATATCAATTAGAGAACCATTGAAAACAAGCTGGGGGTACTTAGCAACTATTTCGTCATAGTGCGATACTCATTGACAGCACGCACCCACCAAAAGGGTTCTAACCCAGGACCTTCTGGTTACAATTTAAGTTTGTGGATCACTCAGACACTGGGATCTAACTCAGTGGCCAGCCCATGAATTTGAACTTCTACCAATTGATGATTTTAGCGAGACTGGTACTGACCAGTGTCATCGTTATAGATTTGTCCTCACGGTCGACTGGGTATACTTTGCTAGTCACAAACTCTCAGTGGAACTCCAGTCAAATTCTTCCTGTAGACAGCCAGTCACTAGCGAGCATCAGATTAATTATCATGAGTTTGTTCTGTAGGGACTTGATTTTGATTCAGGTTTTCTCGCTAGTGAATCTCTAGGAGCAATACTGTTAAATCCAAAGCATGATCTATTACTCTGCGAGATTTTTCTCTCATTTTCTTCGAAACGTTTATATTAGTAGTTTTGAATTATTTTTAAATGCACATGAGGATAGGTTACGTTTCATAAATCTAGTTGAACGGCTACAACAACGTGAAATGTAGTGAAGAAAAAGACATTTTTTGATTGGAAAAAGGTTTGATGGCTCAGTGATTTAAGCAGACCACCAAAAGGATGACCAGGATGAGATAGAAAGAAACATTTCAATTAAGAACATATGCTTTATTCAACATGTCGGAAGATGAGTAGAGAAATTTTATGGATAACATCGGTTTAATTTCAACAAGATGTTGTGAAGATACTGTTATGATAGTTAACACAACTTAGTAGTTTGTGCTAACAAAGTCCCTACCTAGTATATTCTCCAGCCCACTGTCCTATTTCCTATCACCAGGAACAACGATACAATATGATACCACTAAAACCGCAGTGCAAGAGGACAAGAAGACAGACAGTTGACGTAGAGAGTTTCCACCGCCTCGAATCAACAGTGAAAAGGATTGACAGCAATTACATATATTTACATGCTTTTAATAACCTTGAGAGACACTAAATTCACCGATAAGTTAAAACAGCCAACAACTAGTGGGTTCACAAAGTTGTAAGTTGGGGAGAAACACAAACAGCACCGTATTGTAAAGATGAAAGTAGTATTTTGAAAAAATCAGGTCTATATAACAGATACAAAACTCCACTCCCCAAAATGTCTTGAAACAGATGACACGCATAGTTGTGATTCATTTACGACTGAGAATACTGAAACATTCTTTCTTTATACCGAATCCATAACTGCTTTTCAAGGTTTGTCATACAACAATAAGATGGAGTTTTCATTGACGGCAATCCTGAGAAGAGAACATTAGTTTTTAAGGTCTGTGAATAGTCCTTAGCGAATAGTCATTACTTTATATCACTAATCATAATAAACTCAGGCGCTTCCACTAGAAAAACCTGCTAAATCTTCTCACATCTTAATCTGACAGTGATCATGTAGCATCGCCACATAGAATGATAGGCCACACTGCGAGACATTATCTGGACCACTTTTGAAACGGATAGCCAACGCCGAAGATAACACAAATGTCAAACATACCTTTTGTATTTATGATGATATTTCAACAGTAATCTGTCCACTATGAAGACTGATAAAATTTTTAGCCATATACAATCGCTAAGTATGTGAAGTAATTCATAAACTACTTCAGCACTACGGACTGAAGTGCCCAAAACCTTTATCAACCTCATTCAGCGACTATATGATTACGCCACGTGTCGGTTGATTCACAGCGGAAATCTCAGTGAAACCATCGAAGTGAATGCAGGAGTAACACAAGGCTATTTACAATCACACATGATGTTCCGAATTGTGGTGGACTGGAATATGTGTTACACCCTACGTGGGGACTCCAGATAAACATATGGAAAACGTAGGTGATGAAGATAACGAACCATTATTAACAAACTGTTATTATTATTCCCGGGAGTTTCGAGTGGAACATAGGGCTTCAATAACACATCTCCACTTTATTCTACTTTCTGTTGTCCTCTTCAGCTGTCTAGCCACATGACTGCTCATGATCTCTCTTCTCCCCCTCTTCACACAATCTCCTATGCGTAAACATTGAACCAACGCCCAACTCATTGTTTCTCATTCGGGTTCCAATCGAGCCATGGCCTACATTGCGCGCGATTTCATTCGATGACGCCCTCAATGTATGTCTGATCCATCTACACATTCTCCTACACATTTGCTGAGCAATCCGATCTTGTTTGGTTTGCTTCCAGACAGAGTTTCTTGTTACAGAATTTTTCTGACAGGCATTTGATCTTCAGTATGGAGCCAGTTGTTGACAAAAGTTCGTAACCCGTTGGAAATGCTTTTCGTGATGCGCCGAATCTCTGACCCATAGAGAAACACTAATATTTGTGTTGGAAATTCGAATCTTGTTTTTTATGCTGAGGCTGAGTGCACAAGACTTCCAAACTGGTTTCACGTTGACGAAGGCGTATCTTGCCTTTCTGATTTTGACTGTGACATCTTCATCCATGCAGCTGGCCTGTGGTTGAAACTATGCTTCCTATATAAGCGAAGCAGGTACCTCTGTTAAATCTCTCTCTTTCATGGTGATCAGTGCTGCTTGTTGTTATTGTTGGTTGGTTGGTTGGTTATCTTCACCACCTCCGCGTTCTCTATGTTCATCTGGAGTCCTGTCTTCGCCACTTCTTGAGTCAGTATCGATCGCCGTGAACGGGAGAAATTTGAATGATATCACTTCCCTCACTTATCTGGCCAGGTAGCACCATTTCAACTACAGGTGACGGCAAAGATGAGGACGACAAAACCATTCAAAATCGGAAAATCGTGATGCTTTAATCCGTGATGCATATTTAACCAGAAATTTGAAACTTTCCACTTTAATTTCCTATTTATTACTTTACTGTCACCTTGTTTCACCTCATTTTTCTACCTCTGTGTACTTTTGTGCTTTACTTTAACATCCCCTCTCAAAAAAAAAATTGGAGCAGTATTAAAACAAAACTCCATACAAATAGTACACTAGTCATTATTATTATTATTATCTCATCTTGTTCTACAAAAGGTGTTATCTCATTTATTTTCCTGTTTTAATTTATCATTGGGTTAATTCACTTCACCTTAGGCAGGTGACATAATTTTCAAATAAAATAAATTTATTTCCCTATTTCCTTTTACTTTTCCATTTCCGTCCATTAACAATAGAATTTCCTTAACAATTAATTGTCTCTCTCTCACTCTGCCTCTTCAATACTTTCATCTATCTGTTCATTACCTAGTTAAGGATCAAGCCTTGTAAATTGAACTCATCTTTCTCCGTGTTTTAATAGAATACACAAACAAGTATAAACAATTGACACAATTATTTTTCTCATACTCTCACCTCTGTAAACACTCCTGCAAAGTTTAAATTTTACTCTAATTTTATTCTCAAAAAGAAAACAAAATAATTTAGAGTTGAGATGTATAAATTATTAAAACTTTGAGATTTATGTATTCTACTAGTTTGACCACGGATTGATATCAGTTAGAGAACCATTGAAAACCAGCATTGGAGTAGTGGACAGATGTTTCATCGGCCTAGATTGGGAATCATCGGCGCTACGCTAGTGACTTGCTACAGGACGGAGTTTCCTGGAGTTCTAGTGAGAAGTCGTTACCAGTAAGGTTCAACCAGTCAAGTTTGAGGATGGATTTCCCACCGATGACATTTGTTGGTGGTCGCATTAAATCACGAATTGGTAGAAATTAGAATTCATGAACTGGATACTGAATCGGGTCCCAGTGGCTGAATGGTACACGAGCTTGCCTTGTGACCGGAAGGTCCTGGGTTTGAACCCTGTTAATGGGTGCGTACTACCGATGATGCTCAAACTAGCATGAAAGAGCTGCCTGGTACTCCCTGATTTTCAATGGTTCTCTAACTGATAACAATGCATGGTTTGAAACTCTTCGGCAGTATGTACCCAACGGTGGTCCTAACTTACGAATTTCTGTTTACAAGGCAAGCTCGTAGACCATTCCGCAAGCGGTGCCCGGCCTATGAATTTCAACTTCTACTAATTCGTGATTTTAGCGAGACCATCGGGCGCTGTTGTCGCTGAGGTTTTTCTTCTCTAGCAGCTTGATGGACCACACTGGTTACGACTTCTTATTAAAACTCCCGTTGATCTGTTTTTCAAGTCTTTTTTTCAAGTCTGACCATGCATCGATGTCATTTAGAGAACCATGGAAAACCAGTCAGGGTGTACTGGATAGCTGTTTCGTCAGCCTAGTTTGGGACTCGTTGAAAGTACGCACCCACTGGGTTGATACCTCATCCTATTTTAAATGTATCATCAATACTGATAATAATTTTTGAAGAGAATTGGCATGAAGCCATGAAGCTAGATATGGTGCTTATTTGCAATTGTCAACAGCGCGTGTAAACCGTCATGAAACATCACAGTAATAATAATAGCTTTATTCCAGACAGTACTTTCGATACTATGTGAAATATCCAGCATGGAGAACACTGTTGCATCTGATTTTCTCTTTACATTTATACAGTAAAAAGGGAAATAATTAGACGGGGGATTAACATTGGCAATACTGTTAAATAAGAATGTGAATGAAAAATTAAAATTTAAGTGGAAATATTGACTTGGGATTTAGCAGTAAGTCAGTCATTTCATGCTTAACACACTTTTCTTATCACATAAAATGTGCTCCAAATATGGTATCTCAGAGATTTTATACTTCGTTGTCCAAGAATAAAGTCTTCTATAGTTGCTCTTAGCTCTTCGTGATGGGACGCACTTGGAGAGATGTGCATAAAGAGGATGCTTAGACTCTGAATAGATGATATTCTCTAATTACTTACATGAGTCCATGTGTCTGTCTACAACAGCATTAACAAGTTGGTTTAGCCACATTCACATCACTCAACTTACTGAAAGCTTTTAGTATCCCTCGCAGTGCCACAAGGTATTTCCTAAGTAGCCCAGAAGAGATTAAGAGGGAACAGTAAGGATGAATACGTAAAATACAAGAATTTAGAAAGTAGACAGTGAGTGAGACCAAACCGCCTTAAAGTCCTTACGTAGAACGTCGACCAAAATATGTTTCTGGAAGCTAAAATAGTGTGGGAAGATCAGGGAAGATTAGAGGAAAGATATAGTCCAAAGTACTTAACATTCGACTTAGTTTCAACTTCTGTGCCATCTGTAATACTAGAACCATGGGAAAGAACCAGTTCACGTAAACCATCCTTGTTTCTCAAAGTGAAATTGACAACCTGACATTTGGATGGATTTATCTTAAGTCAATTTGATAAGGGCCACTGACTAATTTCTAATGAAAAGCTATTCATTCTGGAACAGTCTAATTGAGAAATAACCGTCCGGTTTAGAAACAGTGAGGTCATTGGCATACCCAGCCAATTTGGCTTAGTCAGAAAATAGTGAGTAAGTCATGTTAGAAGAAAGAAAACAGAAAAGTGGGAAAGAACGGCACATTGAGGAACACAGGCTACAGTAAAGCAAAGCAATGGAAGACCTCTCTTTAAATAAAGCCTACTATTTCCTATCTGAAAAGTAAGAATGTTGCCCATGACATTCGAATCCGAGTTACCCAATACTGCAGTCGGAGTCATTAAATGGCATTTAATGGTTACCTTCTAGCCATAAAATTCACACTCAAAAGGGAGAACAAGTCTAGCTATCATTTTCCCGATGTGAATCCTGGTAAGTCCAGTGGACCTGATGAACTACACCCACGTATATTAACAGCATTGGCTGAAAACATAGCCGAGCCATTGTCAGTAATCTTCAATATGTCTCTGGACCAGTCTAAATGTCCAAGAGACTGGAAAGACGCCATCATTAGTCCGGTCTTCAAAACCGGATCTAGAGACTTAGTTCAGAACTATCGTCCTGTTAGTTTGACCAGTATTGTTGTTAAACTACTAGAAAGAATAATTCATGATGCTATCATTCAGTTCATTGAAGGGAACAAACTTTTCGCTGTGGAGCAGCATGGTTTTAGAGCAGGTCATTCTTGCTTCACCAACCTTCTTTTGGCCAGAGAGAGTTGGGCAAGCTCAGCTGATGCTAATATACCGGTGGATGCCATATTCATCGACCTTAGCAAGGCGTTTGACAGGGATTCTCATTCAGGTCTTCTAGTAAAGTTAGGTGGTCTGGGAATCAATAAAATGGTTGCCGACTGGATTCAAGACTTTCTACAAGACAGAAGACAAAGAGTACGAGTTAACGGGGTTTTATCAACATGGGAATCGGTTAAGAGTGGCGTTCCTCAGGGTACAATTCTAGGCCCACTTCTTTTCCTGATTTATGTTAATGAGATTCCATCGGTAGTTAAGTCATCCTGCTTACTGTTTTCTGATGACATCAAGATATGGAGATCTTTACACGATGACAGTGATCAACTTGCTTTGCAGGAAGATTTAAACTTGTTAAGTGATTGGTGTAAGCACTGGGCCTTGGAGATTAACTTAAGCAAGAGTGTAGTCATGCATGTATCTCATAGTCAGGTGCACAATTACTCAATGAATGGCATTACTCTCCCAGTGGTCACTGAGTACAAGGATTTGGGAGTGGTTGTGCAGCATGACTTGAAAGCAGCAACAAACTGTAGAGCTGCAGCCACTAAGGGTTTTCGAATATTATTGGCCATACGCAAGGCTTTTGCGAACTTTGACGCTGAAATATTTCGTATATTATATCCGACTTATATCAGACCTCATTTGGAATATGAGATCCAGGCAGCGAGCCCGTGTTTAAAATACGAAATAGACTTATTAGAAAGGGAGCAAAGAGTAGGAACTAAGCTAATAAAGGGTTTCTCAACCCTCTCATATGAAGAGAGGTTAAGTCGACTGGGTTTATTTCCACAGTCATACAGACGACTTAGGGGTGACCTAATACTAGCATACCGTATCCTAAGAAATGATTTTGGAGCAAATTTATCTAATTTATTTCTTCCTTCTAGCACCAACCAATTGCGAGGACATCACCTCAAGGTTCAAAAACCACGGTTGAATCGTCTGCGTCTGGAGATCGATTTTTCGCATCGGCTTGTGAACCATTGGAACTCCCTACCGGAACACGTCGTATCAGCGCCATCTGTTGATTCATTCAAGGCAAGATTGGACCTCCTTTGTGTAACAAATCGAAAGGATTAACACAGGCATATAGCCTACTATCCTAAATAAATTGTAAACTGTAAACTGAACTTGTCAAAGAGGATCGATGGAACTATAAACAGATAGATTCGTAGAAAGCTGTCATGCAATGGTCAACTGACAGATTTATACAACTGGTGAATCATTGACCGAAAAAGAAATATGATCCTGTCGCTTGCTACTCACGTTCGGTGCACATGCAATATTGATGGTGTGTGAAGATTCAAATCTTTTAAGAAAAATCTCAATGGAAAATGGGTTTCCGCCAAGTTTTATAAACAAAATAATATAGCCGAAACCGTGAACCTAGAATTCAAAGGTGACTTAGCTATCGATATGCTTGGAAAACATATCTCACAGTACATGAATAGGACATTCGGCTCAGTATCGTTGACAATAATGTTTTCTGGTTGGTAATTACTGTTCAATAACATGAAAGGTGAGATCCTGCACTTCACCAATGCTAGATATATCTGTCAATTCACCTACTTTTGTGGAGCTGAGTGTGTGGTTCGTTTGATGTGGGTTTTGCCTGAGAGGGTGAAAGAACATTATCCTGCATAGTTACGAAGAGGTGGAGGTGGGCTTTAGGAAGCGCAATCATTGAAAATCTGGTCGACACTGGTCACCTTATCTCTAAAACTCCTTCCTGGACAGCTGTTTCCTCCTAGTTTGTGGTTATTCATCAGTACACACTCTCTGGGGTTCAAGTTCAGCACCTTTCGTTTACGAGGAGAGCTCATAGACCACTCAGCCACTAAGACCTAACCCAATGGTCCATGAACTCTAAATTCTGCCAATTCGTGATTTGAATTTAGCGCAACCACCATCTATTTTATCAAATTTCACGCTAAGTCATTTAGCGTTTTTATTTGTCTAATAATCGTATAATTTTACATCCTGTTCCAACATTCATAAATCCTACGAACTATTCTAAGTATGACGTTATTTCTTTGCCACTTGACATTTAACTATGATTATAATCACAAGCATTCCAACTGCATTTCATACTACCACTATTATCACCTAATGGGGTATAACTTCTTAAGAAACCAAATATATATGGCTGTGCAGTTTGATAATCAATTTATCAGAGTCTCTCTGCTGAATTACTTGTTTTGATTTTCTAGATATTCCAAAAGAAATGTTCCGCGAATAAAATAGATAATCAGTTTAGAATATTCTTCACATCACTGAAATATTCTAGAGTATTGTAGATTAAGTAAAATCTACCTAAGGGTGTGAAAATTAGTAAGCTTTGACTACAACAGGTTGCATAATACAGAAATATGTTTATAATATTAGGTGTTAATGAAAACAGCCTAGTGACAAGTATCAAAATATATTACTTAGAAGATTAATGAAGTAAACAAAAGTGTTTTGAAATACTAGAGAAGATTTGCACATCAGGTGGAGGAATTTAAAGTGATTATGTTCTGTGAGCTGGGTGGTTTCAATTGCAACGTGTTTATTGTCTTTCTAAGCAACTCATTCAAAACAAACTTGAATACGAGAAAATAATGTTAATATTAGTAATCATGGATTGATATCAGTTAGAGAGCCACTGGAAACCAGTAAGGGGGTACTGGATATGAGGTGTTACGTCCTAGTTTGGGACACATCATCAGTACACACCCACTAATGGGGTTTGAACCAAGCACCCTCCAATTAAAGCGTGAGCTAGTACACCATTTAGACATTGGAACCTAACTCACTCGCCAGCCCATGAATTCTCACTTCTAACACTTCGTAATTTTAGTACAGTTGGCACCAGCTAATGTCGACCACGGCGAGTATTTGCCTTCACTCCCAACGAGATGGACCCAACTGGCCACGACTTCTCACTTGAACTCCAGACAAATTCGTTCACTCGAAGGGTCCCAATCGAGGATGAGACAGCTGTCCAGTACTCACAGCTGGTTTTCAGTGGTTCTCTAACTCATATCCTTCCGTGGTCAAATTTGAAACAAGTCAAATCCCTACAAACTAACTCTTGAAAATCGTAGCAGTGGCAAGATATTGATAAGTAACGAGTTTAAAATTCTGCCCAAGTTGCTGAACAGGTTTCTCCTCTGTTCATAAATTCAAGTTTTGTCTGTGAAGCCTTAGCAATAAAAGATATATGATGATAATTTGAGGAAGCTTCTTTTAAATTTGTGAATAAATATTTGTATAATTTTTTCTCCGAGGTTAAGTGACCACTGTTTAAATCACTACATACTACTCCATTATATCCTCTGTGTAGTCATGCAGCGTTATGTACTTTGACATTATAAGATAAAACTTTCATTGAACAACCCATATGAATCGCTTCATAAGAGCAAGCAGTTCTACAGCTGTGTGAATGAAATCGTCAAAAAGAGTCCCTGCCACGGAAAAATCCGTTATCATCTCTTTGTTTAAACTGAAGAATTCTCTATATTCACTCCTATGAAATTAAATTTTACTTATATCAATAAATTTTACAAAGGAGACTGATATTTTAGTGTCTATCAATGATTATCAGTAGGGATCATTTATTGAGATGAAGAATGGTCAGATTAGTTTTAGAATAAACACATTGAGGGTAAATTTGAAAGAGAGTATTTCCTTCACTTATTTGGGAAGCATTGCTTCAGTCATCGGCGACAGAAAGAGTGATGGTGTCAAAACCAGACTCGGAAAGGCAAGAGAAACTTCCATCAATCTGAAATCACTTTGGAGATCTTATACACACAGTGTAAAGCATTACATTTGTATTTTCGACACACACTTTAAGTTAGTCGGCGTTTCTACTTGCGTCAGAAACGTGGCCCATGCATCACAAAAAGCTTTTCTAACAGACTTCAGACTTCATCAACAGCTGCCTTCACTGACTGCATACTGAAGATCAAATAGCTGGACAGAAAGAATTAGCAACAAGAAAATGTGGCATCAAACTAAACAAGATCCTATCGATCAAATAATATGTAGGAGAAAATGGATACAGATTGGGCACGCGCTGAGGAAAGCTTCAAACTGTATCGTGCTCTAGGCCATTGTTCGAGTGAAACCTGAATGGTAATCGATTCTGAGGGCTATATGGGTGATATGTTTCGGGAAGGAGGATGTGGGAGACTATAGGCACTCATTGGGGAGCTAAAGTGGACATCAGAAAACAGAAAAAAGTGGAAACTTGCTGTTGAAACCCTAAGTTCCACTCGGAACGCAAAGAAACAATAAAAATAATACTGAGGACAAGCATTCGTTGTTCAATCGTTTCAACGGAGGTTAATGTGAAACTGATGAGAAGGTCTTGAACAGTGTTACTATTACTGGAAATATTGTAGAGGAAATAATAATCTGACCGGATGTTAATATTTATTTATTGTTTTATGTATTATTTGTTTCGGTCTCGAGTGAAATATTGGGCTTAGAAGCCCATCTCCATGTTGTCCTCTTTAGCCACCCCCATTCTTGACCATAAACTCTCATCTCCTCTTCACACGACCTCCTCAGTATCATCCTCAGAAGGACTTGCAACTCGTTGTTTCCCGGTCGGGTTATACTCGAGTGACGGCCTGGCGCGTAACGTCATTCAACGGTCTCCTTAGAGTATGTCCATTTCACCTCCATTTCCTTCGGAATATTTGTTAAGGAATAGATTTCCAATCGGTTTGCTTCCGGAGTTTCTCTTTACTAGTTCTTTCTGTCTGTTGAGAATGAAAATGGCACACATGGACTTGAAAGATAAGAAGAATTTGATAAATAGCCTTCAGCCTTTAATACTTTTTAATCAGCACAAACGGATTCCGGAAATTCTGAAATGAACTCAGTTTACAGCCTAGGGCTTTGCATAGAGTGTAACATTTCAAGTTATCACCTTTCATAAGAGCTTACGTAAAGCTCTATGGATAAAAGAAGGAATCTAAAAGTGAACCGAAACATGCAAGAGAAAGATTCGTTCATTTGGATAATGAATTTTGATAGATACAATAGATTGCAGACAGTTGATGGATTTGTACCGATGATTTGAACCAAGTCACTAGCGGTCTCAATCCATTAATTACTATCGCTTCAGTAGTTCAAGCCAAGCACTCTGTATCTTCCTACGTAACTTAAACCGGAAATCAAAGATTTATTGGACTGATGTTATTTGTTTCATTTCGATCACCTCAAACTTGATCTGTTACAAATAAAAGCTTGAAATCACAGAACACGTAGTGTTCACAAACATCTTACCAAGAACACCTGAGAAGCATTACTCTTTCCCCAAGCACAGATGTTGATAATTTTTGCTGCTGGCTAAGAAAAAAATTTTATGAACTAGTAAACAAAATATAAATATTCACACCGTGAAGAGTCTCTGAATTAATCCATTGAATTTGTAAGAATAGGGTGGACTGAAAGTAAGGCACACTACTCTTCAAGTTAATCTTAACTGAAGAAAGAACAATCTGATTGGACACTATTTAGTAACTAGGGAAATCAGTCTTTTCTTTGATGTTAGTACAGACTTAATTCAATCAGAAAAGTTTTGTAGTATAGCCACCATGCCATTTGGCTCACCATTACGGTGTACTATGAATCGTTGTTATTAGATGACTAGAGGCAATTGTCAGGAAACTCACCAGTCAGTCAGCAAGGCGTATTTTCAATCACCTTGAAGCAACCCATGTCAATCCTGTGATTTGAACCCATACCATCCAATAGGCGTTGCATTTAGACACCTTTCTACTGAGCTGTTTGGACGCATGATTAACCTCCTATAAGACTGTATTAAACCCTTTGATTGAGCACTAGTTAGCATCTAATCACAATAACTTGCAGTGCACGATGATGCCTAGGCACTTAGAATGATGGCCACATTACAAGCTTCACTAATAATTTTTAGTCTGCATCAATCGTAGTGTCCAATACAGTCCTACAGGAGGTCAGTCGTGATCAGGAATAACTCAGTGGTACCCTGTCTAATTATAACACTGGCTGACGACACAGGTTCGAATCTTACAGGGAAAATGTGTTCCTTCAAGCTGATTGAAGACACGCCTTGCTAACTGATTGGTGAGTATCAACAAGCACAAAATCTAAGTCAAGCAAGATTTCCTGACGATTGTCTCCAACTATCGAATGGAGAAACTACAGTTGAGATTGAGCGTTGACCTCACCATAGTCACTATCTATCCTAATCAACCTAATCCATGATATCCATTGAGTAAAACAACAAATATATCTGTTTAGTTATGTGTATCAAGCGATATAATAACTTACTCATCAGCTGACATTAATTTATACGCTGTCAACTATCAGGTCGTATGACTGCCTAATGATGACAGATACAATTACCCACATATATGCCTTTGCCTCTCTTTATTCATTCTACTGATAATTATTATAAAATATTCACTTAAATAAATCAAAATGAATTAGATAACCATATGTGATGAAAAGACTGAAGAATACATTTGTTTGAAAAATATTCATTGAAGGTTAATAATTCCATTTATCCTACATGAATGGTAACACACGATAACATCAACATTTAATAATAGGTCGTTCGATGCGAGTTTTATCTAAAAGAGTTCAAGAACGCTATCCTGCCTGGCTACGGAAATGTAACAACGGAGCAATAAGGAGCGCCATCATATATACTCAACACTGGTCATTCGATTTGCAAGGAGAAGTCGTTCAAAGTCATCTATAAAGTCAAAAGAAGCCTTCCAAAATCGACAAGCTTCCGTATACTTTGTATTGCCAAAGCCTTAGCGATTTGGATAGAAAAGCCTGATTTATGCACACAGAAGAAACTTCTCCACCCCCTCATACTACCGTGGGTTTAATTTCAAGTTTATCTGTCATCAACATTTTATTATCAAATTTTTTTTTGCAATCTTCGTATAATAATTTTTAGTAACTGACCCATTCAATCTTTTCACCTATTATCTAGTTTATTTTCATAATTGTCTCCATACTCCTTCACTAACATATAATCTTTCTAAACATGTCTATATTACGTAGCCCTACTCACATCTTACCAATCTTCACCCCACTTAGTTACAACTTTGATTATTAATCACACATTTTAATTTCTTAATTATTTTGATGATATAATCAACAACCCACACTAACTGTGATTTTGATTTTGACAAACCTAATGTACACACACACACAAAATTAATTGTATATATTTGCGACTGTACAGCTAAGTGAATGAATTCGCCGAAAAGAGACTCTTCGCTGAACTAATTTGTTCTTATTTCAATCTATTCTCAGTCTACGATTGTTAAAAGCATAAGATAAGCTCAGAATTCATGCAAAATGCACGTGTTTCACCCTGTTGGGGACTCGTCAACTGGGTGTGTAAGCCATCAGCCTCTTACTCAATGGGATTTGAACTCATCTCCCGTGTCTTCAAATCCATTATTGGTGAAAATGGAGATGATCATTTCGTTCTAGATTTATCAACAGAAAACTACAAGAGTGAGAAAATAATTTCGAATCACACCTGTTGCACAAGACTTGGCTCTTTTGGCTAATTGCCTCAGTGGATAAAGCTTCAGCGTTTCAATCGAGAATATCACCGCCCGTTGAAGATCCAACTGCTGAATCTGAAAACGAAAGAAACGTGCTTCCTTGATTTTACTGCAATTAGAACAAGGAGTTCAGTGAAGAGACCATTTTTGGAGATTTAATTTCCCTATTTAGCTGTACAATAGTATTTACACGCAATCTCCTTTTCATGAAACATCGTAGTAGCAAAAGAGATGAGTAGTCATAGTCACAGTTCATAAGATTATTCACTATGCGAGAGCTGCGCAAGACTATTAGAGTTACATAGTAGGATGAATAACTTTAATGGATGAGTTGTGATTAGGATACACATAAAAGCGAAGGAAAATATGGAATTACTTAAGTTTTCTAAAGAAATATAAGACTTACAAATAGCTAGAAACACAAACAAAAACACAAATGAATAGAAACTAACAAGGTTGCTACTATGATAGTAGAAGTGGTTGAATAATTTTCATTTTTGTGCAGAGCTCCAACCACTTGATCTGAATGGCTAGAGCTTCAGCAGTGCAAAGGAGAAAAGAGGGTGTTGCCTGTCTTTGGCAAGTTATTCTTCACTCTGCAGACTACTTTGGTTGAGGCCTGTGTTCAGATGTAACGGCCAGTACTGACAAGATATTCGATTATCGAAATCCTTAAAGAGACACTGCTACTTTCTGTAACCAAATGGAATAGTGTTCTTGAACCTTTCTAGACAGCATAAGTGCCGGACGACCGATATTCCTGACTTGACAAGAACAAGTTAACTGATACATGCATGCACGCAGAAGTGGTCAGATGAGAGAACTTGTCTTTCAGGCCTCTGCAGATCGATGGATGACTGACTGGAGAACACTACTTTTACCATTTCTGCGAAGAATGTTCTTCTCAAAGATAATGAAATTCCCTTCCTAAGTATGCTGCAGGTTAATTATACTTTTAAATCCAGGTTCATGTAGGGTGTCTTTTTTGGAATAATTAATGCTTCGTTCCTCTGAACTTTTAGTTTGATATGCTTGTCAAAGTATCTTGGTGGCTATCCATTTTGAGTACAAATTTATTTCAAGAAGTCTAGTTCTGTTCCTATGGCATCAATAATTCAAACGTGTTGTATTCGAGTGGCAAGCAATTTAATCAGATTTCGTTTTCATTCAACTGGCACCCAATTGTAGAAACATGTTACTTGGCCATTCCAAGTGGTTTTCCTTTGCACTGACCTTCTTTAGGTTCCATCGGATCTTCTACTTAGTTTCACATGAAGACAGGGAATTCTGCATTCATTTTCCATTTTAAGAGTGAATTTTATTACTTGATGGACGTTACTTGTAACGGTAGACTGATTTCATTACTATTGCCACAAAATATGAAAATGTTATCAATGTACCATCTCTATAGTTGTAAACTGACAGCTGTTGATTTTATGCAACCCAGCACCTAACGATTAACTTCAAGCATGAAGTACTTAGAAGTATCAGCCATAAGTCGGTACTGTTATTATAAAGATGCTAACTGCCACTAGATTTCCATGACGCTTGTTTCACCGTATTTGGAAACATCAGTTGGACGCAAATGCAACTCAGTGAATGGTAGCATTCCTAGCATTCATCGTTTCAAATATTGTGACAATTACCCATCAGGCTACTGAGTCATGAGGAAAGCGTTCTGTAGATCTTATCCCTAGCCACTTGCTTTTAAATTCAGTAAGATCTCAGACCAATCCCGTCAATGAAGCCAGTATATCTAAAAACAAACACCGGTCATTTTGATCTAGTGAAATCCGACAACCACTAAGGACTCAAAATTTCAGTAACTTATCAGGAATTTAAAATGATTATATTACTGATTGTGCACTTGAGTATTAGGCAGTATCAAGCGTGTATTTTTCCGAAGCTGAAAATATGCCTGTCAACTGAGAACCCGTTCAGAATATAGGTAACTATTTGTGGACAAACAAAATTCATCACAATGAGTTTTTAATTGCTTCATTTTAATAACTGACGCACTAAACTCTATCGGCACTAATAAACGTACTAGTATTATTATATGATTATTATTCCCTTGGGTTCTGAGTGCAACATAGGGCTTCAACAACACATCTCCACTTTATTCAATTTTCTGCCGTCCCCTTCATCTGGGTTCACGACTGATCACAATCTCTCATATCCTCTTCACGCCATCTCCTCCACTTCACCCTAGGACGACACACTTATCGTTTCACATTCGGGCTCCACTCAAGCACTAACCAGCACTGAGCGCGATTTCGTTCGACAGCCACCTCGAAGTATGCCCAGTCCATCTCCATTTTCTCCCACATATTTGTTTAGCTATCCGATATTGGTTGGTTTCTTCTCAGCCAGAGGCTCTTGGTGCTAATTCTTTCTGGCTGGCCAGCCATTCGATCTTCACTATGGAGCCAGCAAAAAGGGGAAGCCGTTGATAAAAGTCTGTAACCTGTTGGAAATACTGCAATATTGCATTTTCTCAATTTATCACTTACCTCCACCTTAAAATTTTGACAGTAAGTTGTAAAACCGTAAAGTGGATGAAAATCTGCTACTTGTTAACGATCACACAACGTTGACTTGTGTCTACAGCATCTGTAATTTTTTTCCTTCACGTTCCCCAGTGGAACATAGGGCTTCAAGCTAGTGGCTTGAAGTTTCTGTAGCAGTGTTTATTTTACAGGATGGGATTGCTAGCCTCATGCCCAACCTTTCCTCTTCACCAGCATTATTTCTGCTCTGGCGAAGTTTAGGAGTGCGTCGGCCGGGGATCGAACCCCGGACCACGTGCATGGTCGGCGAGCGTCCTAACCGCTACGCCAACGACGCATGATCTACGAGGGAAATATACTGCTAGTCATATCAAAGGCACATATGTTCAGAAAAGAAAGGGTGTTAAACACTGTCATTTTGAAATAATATAAGCTCATAGACACATGTTATATTAATAATAAGAATTTGCTTTATTCCAGAAGATTACAGCCTGAAATTCTCACCATTTTGTACAATATTCCATCTAATTTACTCGACAACATGAAAAACAAATATAAAGAAATAATAGTACAGGGTCGGTAATAGCAGCGCTTTTGGCATTAGCAGTGACAATAAATTCGAAAATGTACAAAAAGTGTAAAATAATGGTGAAAAATTTTATACCTAAAATTACAAGACAGTTGACTCACTGTCACCACAGATTACAAATAGGAGAGAATAAAAGAGCCGATTATTCTGCTAACAACACCGTAAGTTTTAGATTTCCCTGTCAGCACCATCTCCATTACATAGAACGCAGGTCAAATAGGGTATGATTAAGATTTTGTACTTGGCTGTGTGAGCATGTCGTCTTTTTTGATAACTTTTAGCCCTACCTGATGAGATGCAAGGCGGGGAGATTTGAGGATAGAGGGGTTTCTGAGAGTCAGGGAATATGGGATTAGTCCATTTTTCATATGAGTTTAGTTGGCTGTCTACTATGATAGTGACGAGCTGACTAAGTGGCATACCATTCACTCTGCTAAAAACCTTCAATGCCCTGCACAAAGAAACACAGTTTTTTTTGAGCTACCAAAGTAAGACAAGTGGGAATAGTAAGATGGAAGAGTTAACAAACTGTAAAAGTAGAAGCTGAATAATGCCTGTATGACTGTCTTAGATTCTTAATGTACAACGTTAAATGGAACATTTTCTAAGAAATCGATGAGATAGGGGATGACCAAGAAGGGTCAGAGGACAGAAGTATTCCAAGTTATTTCATGCTTGACTTAGTTTCTAATTCACTACCTTCTATGTTACAAGCATCATGTGAACGGCCCAGTCCTATAACTCAGAGTTTCTTCCTTGAGTTCTTAGCCGAACATACGTCTTCAATTTCAACCTTTGAAGTTTCACTGGTAGTGGGTTGCTATCCTCAAGGTCAATTTCCTCTGTACCTCGCTTACTGCCGGCCAAGTGAGGTTCGGGAGTGTGTTTACTGTGAATTGAACGCTGGACCACGTGGGCGGGTGGCGAACATTCTACTGCTGGACCACATGATTTAAAATTAGAATTGCGTATTATATGTTTTGAACGTATTCAGACTTTACTAATACAACTAGTGTCTAAATTGATGGAGTAGAATAACATTACTCACTGAAGCGATTTCTACCAAACTGTTGGAACCATACCAAAGGCATACAATCCTAATTCGTTATTTATTCTTCTGTATCTTCTGCTCTGTTTCACACTTTTTAGTAGTCAGACATTTGTTTTTATTCAACTTTTGAACTCTTCCCCCCTTTTTCAAAACATTAGCGCTGCCGTTCTATTTCTTTTCACTGGTAGCCTCTCGAACCATGATGACTTCTATTCTTGTGTTATCTGCTCTCAATTTGGCTGGCTTTCATATCACCCATCAAAATTCTGATGTCCGCATTTGAGGTGTCGTTCATTACTGCTTGCAGTAGTCTGCCGAGGTCATTTTTTTTCAGTGGGTGCTTGTATTTACTGTCTAGGTGATAGAAGATGATTAATGACCACCCAGTTGACAATTTAGAAAGCCGACTTCCATTGTCTCCTAACACCTCTAGGCCATACCTTCTTATTTCTTCTGCAATCGAAGCAGACTAACCAGCCAACCAGTACTGACATTACACGTCCTTTTGCTTACTTTTACTTTCATTGACAGAAGAAACATCAATTGATTGGCTTGGCGAACTCTTTCGCTCATCGGCACCATCCACCTTCAAACTGATCAGTCTTCTAGATTCCAGTGCTTTGAAGTCCGATGTCATTTGCTTTGTTTTCGGCTGGATGGCGATTTTAGCCCTAGGCTGACTCTAACCTCTTTTGGTGGGCATAGGACCGGTAGTTAAACTATGTGTAACGACCAAAACGACTCGTTGTTATCGGATCGCAAGAAACAGATCTCTGTGTCCTACTTAGTCTACAGCTGAAAAACCTTCCTTGACACACGTGCAGTCACGTAACGCTTCAAGGACAGCAAAAAGTCGATTATTTTTCGATATATCCGTGACTCTATTAAAAAAATAATGATATTAAAAACTCAAAACTACCTGAACAGTGTGTCCTCAGGCAGCTATACAGTACAGTTTAAGTATAAAAAGATTACTTAGAATCAAGTAGGATATTCCCGATAAGGTGAGATCAAAACTCTGTCCACACCAATAGTTCCCAAGGTCGGTGCAAGAACAGAAAGACATCCATTCACTAGGACAAAATCACACACACTATAAATGTACCACACAACCATAAAGAGATGCATTAAATGTACAGATCAGACAAGGACAAAGACAAATAATAAGGGTCTAATCAACATGTATCAGGCAAATGTCAGGACAATGATATAGAGTCTAGGAGAAAAGTCGATAGTAATTACCAAGTTAGTTGAGACGTACAAATAATTAAAATTGTTTTGATTAGATATCTCAGGAGGGATTTTTCAAATAATTTTTCCGTTACACTATGGGAGGTTGAAATTCGTTAGCAGAGGATGGTTTCAGTCTACAGATTTCTGAGTTATTGATCCACCACAATTCTGTTGCATCTAATCATTCCAAAAATAGTTCACTTTTTAACACTGAATACTTTAACCACTCACATCATTCACGTGTGATGTAGTCAAAAGTTCCTGTTATCGCGATAAAAGTGTGTTCGAACCCTGTTTTATAACCGATATATATTTGGTTATGTTTAATCTGTAAGCAGCTGGAGCGAATCCGTTAAAGAATAAAATATGACCTCATAGTGTCCTGCTACATAAATTGTTTCTGCTTTGTGTATGCCTTTACCCTGGCAGAATGGCATGAAAAACTTGTATGCCTAAATAACTTTCAGGTCTTATACCATGGTCAAAAGGATGCCAGGTTGTGGAGTACAAAGGCCACTGGTTTGAAGCTCTAAACAAACAAAAGAAATTTCATTCACGTCTTCTGTGGTCATATATTACATCATTCAAAACTTATCTTTGATAACCTCTCTAATGATTGAAGAACATTTAACAAATACATAAGTTAATAATGTAAATAGATTCGTCTTCCTTTTTGCAATTAATGCATTTTGACAAGAAATAAACATGGCAATAACATCTGTTAATTATAGATTACTATAAATGTGGAAGAGGGGGAACACAAACTTTTACTGGGAATTATAAATTTGCTGACTAAAAAGACTAATTTCTACGACATTTGAGGAAATATCAATTTGAATATGAAAGAATGAACAACACAAATAGTCTTGTCTACACAGTTAGGCATCTTATGACTTCAGAATTCCGTGGATCCGTTTCTTTTCACTTTATCACTTGTACTGATCATGCGATACTCATGTCTGGTTTAAAGAAAGAATGAAAGGCAAGTGGTCTGAGATCCTCAAGATGATAAGGATTGATATGATTCAGAACTCTCAGTGAAATGGCTCAACACAGTCTGAATTGAAGCATAAATATTTCACTTTCTACTCATGAAATTAAGAGCATCTTCATTACCATCTGTTACATAACTCTTTTCAAGTATTGGTTTTGTAGGGATTTGTTTGATTGCATGGAAGGTTTCATCATTGGCTGACATCAGTTACAGAACCACTGGAAAACCTGGGAGTACTGGACAGCTGTTTCATCCTAGTTTGGGACTCTTTACTGTACGCACCCACCGGGATTTGAACCCAGGGCCTTCTGATTACAAGACGAGCTCTTAGACCATTGAGCCACTGGGACCCGATCCAATGGTCCTTGAATTCTAACTTCTGCCAATTCACGACATAGCGCGACCATTTCGCAATGTCTTCTTCGATGAGTTACTGCCTCATCTTCAACCTGCTGTACCCTACTGGTCACGGCTTCTTACTAGAACCCCAGGTCAACTGCCTGAGTAGGGCCAGTCACTAGTAAGCATCAGATTAATTTTCAAGTCCCAAACTAGGACGAAACAGCTGTCCAGTACTCCCAGGTTTTCCAGTGGTTCTTTGACTGATGTCAGCTCATGATGAAATCCTCCATGCAATCAAATAACTCTTTCTCTCACACATCTTTCTCCACTGTAAGATTACTGCGTTTCCGTATTGCCTTATTTTGTGCGTTTGTCTCATATGTTGTAACGCAACTCAGAACACATTTGTATAAGTTTATGCGTTGATTTGACTGTTGAACAATAAGTCAGCTTAATAAGTTTGTAGCGAACAAAATCCTATTGTCTGTAACACGTCAACATGAAAATTGTCTGCATGCCATCCTGATGTTAAATGGTAGGGAGTAATCAGTAATAAGCCCTGGACATACGTTGTTTCCTTTTTCGTACACTTGTCAGCTAATGCCGCCTCAGAAACTCAAATCCGCGTCACCCAATGCTGCTTTCGTAGACGTTTTCTACTTCATATTGTAACCAAAGTTCTAACTTAATGAGTACGGTGTGAGTTCTGTGTGTCGAACGAGGCTGAATAGAACTGAAAATTCCTTTTAACTGGACAGACTGAAAACCTTTGTGAAGAAGACATTTCAAGCCATACTCCTTACCAATTCGCCTAAAAGGTCAGAGTACTGATATAAAGGAGGTGAATGATTTCGATGTAGTTATGTTCTCTAATCTGGAGGGGGTGTTAGCTGCGAAGTTTTCATTGCCTTAATAGGCAACATCCTCATTTCGTACCTTAATTTGGAGTGAGCTCCTGAAATTCTCCACGAGTTTATTAGTCATCTCTCCTGGTAATTTGAAATGTGACTGATTATTTTCATGTATTTTCCCACCCTCCAGGCCAATTTTAATTACGCTGATTGTTCCCTTTACCTGAAGTTTGATCTTTCCTACATGTGATTTCCTTCTTATATATTAGCAAATCCTGTCTATGTCAATTTGTCTATTGGTTGTTGATTCACTTGAATACCAGGCTTGCGAGAATTCTCTGGCATTTTTGGGGTTTCCTCTGTGTAAGATTTGAATATTATCCCAATTAAATTGGTGTCCATGGTTGCCTGCATGCAATGATATGGGTGAGTTGAAATCGCGTCTTTTGATGGATTAGTAAAGCAATGAAAGCTTCGTAAATAAACTATCCAGCTTAGAGAACACAACTACACCAACAAAAGTACAAAGTAGTGTATATTTCAAAGAATTACAGGCTAAGTCTAACACTTTGGTAGAATAGACAGACAGCAAAGACAGGACTTCTAATGAGTATAGGGAAAACAAAGGTGGTGAAGGTAACCAGCCAGCAATAACAACCACCAATCATTATCAAGGGGAGAAATTTGGTAAAGGTCACTTCCTTCATTAATTTAGTTGCGACTGATTCAACTTCAGGCACCCCGCATGGATGAAGATATCAAACCCAACCAGGATCAGAAAGATCAAACAGACCCTCATCACTCTGAAATCAGTGTGGAAATCTGTCGTTGCACTCAGCAGAAAGAACAAGATTCCGATTTTCAACACCTACATGAAATCAGTCACTTCTTCTGCATTCGTCAGAGACCTGGCTAGGGCGTCACAAAAGGCATTTCCAACCGACAGCAGCATATTTTTATCAACATCTGTCTCCTCTAGCTACATACTGAAGATCAGATGACAGGAAAGAACTGGAAACAAGAAACACTGGGAACAAAGCAATCCAGAACCTATTGCCCAAGACATATTGTGAAGAAAATTGAAACAGACCGGATACACACTGAGGAGAGTGATATCGCGCGCCAGACCGTCGCTCGAGTTGCATGTCAGTCCAAGGGTAACATGGAGGAAATCGTCTAAGGAAGAGATAAAGTCTTATAGACAATCTTCGGGCCACCTCAAGAGGATTGCAGAGAACAGGACGACATGGAGATGTCCTGTTAAAGCTCTATGTTCCCCTAAGAACCCAAAGGAATAACAAGATAGCATATTCTTTGTAGCATATTGTAACCATATTCATATTTTCAACCGATCCTATGAATTCATTCATCTAAGAGAAACTATGAACAAATTATTATGACAACCTTGTAGGAAGAAGAGTAAAAGAAGACTCAACTCAGCTGTTTATTTTTACTGTCACGTGACGAGTGATGTAAAACTGCAAGCTGGTCACTAAACTAGTTACCAGAACGAATATTTACTTTCTTCTCGATATAAACATCGACAAATCACAGACAGAAAGCAAGTAATCATTTATCATTGAGATTATCTGAGGTAAAAGAAATCGCTAGTATTATTATTACCATTATTCGTGGAAAATTCCCATTCGGATATATAGAAAATTAAAAGAAGTGATATATACGTGTGTATATATGGTTTCTGAGAAATCATATCCTGTGAACAAATTGAAACTAAGTCAGCTGGTAAGTGGTGGCTAGCAATGGAATCCATGATGCGCATTTCATTTTATTTGCAACTCGTCACCTCGTTGTCCCTGCATTCCCCAGAGAGTGATGGTGTTCCCACCGAGGCTTGAACCTAGTGCCTTGAGGTTCAAAGGTCGAGGCGTCATCCTTTAGACCACTTGGGCCTCGAGAGCCACCTCTCCTACAATGAGTCCTATTAATTACTTAATTCAATTTAAAATTTTCCCGTCGACTGATCGGACCGAAATGCTCGGTCTGGGATTGGCCAAAATGAGCATCCCGGTGTCCACTGTGAGTCGCTATCCACCAACTGACTTCAAGTTGCATGATCAAACATCTTCGAAGCATTTGTACATCTGCACAAAGAGTCGACATATCAACTTGAGACCGAGCAATGAGAACCAAGCACTCGACGGGAAAATCTAAGTTGAAGTAGACTGAACTAAAGGTGTGAATACATAAAATAATAACAGTAGTAATATGAAATGCGATTGAAATATTTGTGATTATAATCATAGTTAAACATCAAGTGGCAAAACAAATAATATCATATACAGAATAGTTCGTAGAATGTATAGATTTTGGAAGAGGATGTAAAATTATAGGGCTGGTAGGCAAATAAAAAACGTTACATAACATGATGTGAAATTTGATAAGATAGAATATAAATTCTCAAAGCTTTTTGAATTAGAAAAGCAAGTGAAATAATACCGGAAAAAGTCCACTGGTAGCTTTATCGAAGAGCCTGTAGGGAAAGGTTGACAAATATCGACCAGTTGTTCAATTATTGCGCTTCTTATATCTCCATTTCCAACTCCCCGTAACTACTCAAGCTAGTATTTCTGAACCCTTATGGATAAAAAGTGACTCAGACAATCGATATACGTAGCTCCTTACAAGTAGGTCAATTGATAAGCGGATGCTGGTTAAGTCAACGTCGGGATCATGTTCTTCAGGTCACTGAACAGTAATGATTGACTAGAAGGCTATATTCAGAGATTGTGAGATCCTTCTTTTATGGATGGCGGCAACTAAGTTACCTTTGAATTCCAGGCTCATGGTTTTAACTTTATATTCGAGTCTATAAAACTTGGCGGAAACCCATTTTCTATTGGGATTTTTCTTGGGGGATTTAACTCTGTTAAAAGGGAACTTGGCTCGGATAAACAGGATTTAACTCTTCCTCAACAGCATTAAGAATACATATACGCCGAACGTGTGCGTCGGTGGCATAGAGCTTAGGACGTTTGCCGATCATGTACATGGTCCGGGGTTCGATCCCCGGCCAACTCACTCCTTCACCTCGCTAAGCCAGTAGCAAGACTGGTAGAGACGGAAGGTTGGGCATGAGGCTAGCAACCCCATCCTGTAAAAATAAACACTGCTACAGAACCTTCAAGCCTCTAGCTTGAAGCTCTATTTTCCACTGGGAACGTGAAGGAATAAAAAGGTTTTAAAAAAATACGCCGAATGTGAATGGCAACTGATCGAATCAGATTTTGTTTTCAAAAAATTGGGTACCCAGCTGAATAAATTTGTCAGCTGACCATTCCATCACGGCTTTCAATAAATTGATCTGTTCAGAGTTCCGTCATTCCTCCTTGATAATAAAGTCGTTGAAAAAAAGAGTCTCTTTGTCTAATCACTTGTTTTGATTTTCTATTACGGCTGTTATTATTATTATTATTATCATCATAACTTTTCTTTTCTAATTGTTTTTTTGTTCATGTTATTGTCAACAATAAACCACTTAACGAAATTGTTCATCCTATTTATCAAAACATCGAACGCCTTTCAGTCTACTTTTCAGTTTTATTTTCATATAAGATAAATTATCCACTTAGTTAGATTATCAATGGGGCTTTTAAAAACTTTTCAAGTCTGAAGGGAATATCCTCTTTGTCTGAATGAATTTTTTAAGTTGATTTCTCTAGATAACTGGATCAAGATTTGTGCTGATTGATTCACAGAAACGTTTTAGGACACTACAGTATGTAAAGTTGCTTTTGAAAATGTTCTTCTTTTCATTTCCTTTCCTCTGTAAATTCCTGTATTTCGGTGACTATATTATTACGATTATTAATCCTTTTGGTTCCGACTGGAACATAGCGCTTCAACAACACATATCCACTTTATTCTACTTTCTTTTGTCTTATTCAGCTGACTAGCCATACAGTTGCTCATGATCTCTCGTCTCCTCCTCTCCACATGTCACTCTCGCACTGACGACCCACTCGTCACTTCCTATTGGGATTCCACTAGAGCTATGGCCTGCACTGCCTGCGATGTCAGTCGACGGCCTCCTCAACGCTGAGCATTCCTATCTTGGTTGGTTTGTTCTCAGCCACGGTTTCTGGTTGCTAATTCTTTCTGGCTGGCTGGCCATTCGATCTGCAGTATGGAGCCAGTCAGCGAAGGCTGTAACTGTTGATAAACATTTACAGCATGCTGTTGGAAATGCTCTTCGTGACACTCGGTGCAAGTTTCTGACTAACATAGAAGCACTAACTGACTCACTTAACATTTTTGTTGACAATCCGAATCTTGTTCATTATGCTGAGGCTCAGTGCAGAAGATTTCCAAACTGATTACAGATTGATCAAGACGTATCTCGCTCTTCCGATTCTGACTTTGACATCTTCATCCGTTCGGTGTGCCTGAAGTTGAAACGATGCTTCCTAGATAAGTAAAGGAAGTAAATTCTGTCGAATCTCTCCCTTTGATAGTGATTGGCGCTGGTTGTTGTTGTTATTGTTGCGGTTTGTTGTTTATCTTCATCACCTCCATCTTCTTTGTGTTCACCAGAAGTACTGCCTTTACAGGCTGCTTCTTCGGCCAATTTGTCGGTTTCGGCTGTAAAGATGTTTCCCTTAACGTTCTACGTTAGGAAGTTAAGGCAGTCTGGTATAAAGCAGTCTTTGCTTTCTCAGTCTGTCAATTCTTGTATTCTACCCATCCCTCTTTACTGCTCCCCATTAATCTTCCCTGGACTACTAAAGGAAGATTTTGTTTTGCTGTGTAGGGCACTAAAGCTGTTAGTAGGGGAAGTGGGATTTCGTTAAACCAACTGGTTAACACTATTGTGGATAGATATATAATGTCATGTAAGAAACTAGCGAATACTATATTGTCAGACCCCGAACACCCTCTCCATACGCAGCTCTCTCCTTGCGTTTCATCTGGTGGAACTAGAAGCAACTATAGGAGGCTATATGCTAGGACTACCAAGTACAAAACTCCACAATACCTTATCTGGCACAGCTGTTATGTGATGAGAAATCCGTTAGGTATGACTCAATCAACTTACTGTGGCACTTCAACAAATAGTTCCCATTAGCTTTTGTTCTCCTTTCTTTGTTACTATTATAGTGTTGCTCACATATTCTATTACACACTAATTTTATATTTCATATCGTGTGGTGCATTGTTTAAAATGTGAATGCAATGCTGTTATTTTTTATTTCTTTTATTTATCTTGTTTTTCTTTTTGTTGTTGCTTTTTATTTCTAAAATCTTATAAAATTTATGAGGTAATTAGATGCAATATTGTAATGAACGCTGAAAATTCCATACCTGTACCACAAATACTGTTTGGAATAAAGCTATTATTATTATCTTCGACTATGTGTGACATTAAAATAAAGCCATTCAGTCGCGAAATCCAGATTTTCTAGAGTCTTCTCATCGGTGGTCCAGCGTATTTCTCTCTCCTCGCTCCCATCGTACAGTCTTACACATAATCCAGTCTACCACAATTAAGAATATCATCAGTGATAATAGGTAGCTTCGTCTTATTCCTTTATTCCCTTCGAACATCTCAATGAGTTTTCCGTTGTGGATTACCTTACGCGTGGCAGTGTCATATATTACAAAGTCAAAACTCCTATTCCTAATTAACTTAAACACTTGCTGAAAAGAAAAATTTCAATAAGAAATTTCGATAAAGCAGCAGTTGAGACTGACCAGTTGCTATTGAGTCAGTGGTGTCCAGGATAACCTACTGTTTTGGTCGGTTAGTTCGCAAGTTGGTTGCAAATGCTGGGAACTTCTGGTTAATGTGTCCTAAAAAGGACGGAAACTAGGGACAGGACCTCCAGTGGAATTTTATGTTTGAAACATCTCCCGACAAATAATATCTACGATCTAGATGAAAATAACGTATGGATATTATCACTGCAATCCAGTAGATTCCGATTTTTCAGTCATAGATTTTATCTCACTCCATGCCGTTTGGGTATTGTATCTGTCGCTTACACTCTTCTTAATATTTCACTGATCCTCTTCTCAACTCAAAAGGCCTCGCAGACAATAAGATTGGCTGTACAAAATGAAAGATAATTCCGATTTGAAGAGAATGAACACTGTGATCAAATCAGGAGTACGGAGGTTAAATGTAACCTATATCCAAAAGTTCTTATCATGCAAGACCTCATCAAAGATGTGGAAGATATTTGAGGAAATCACCAGTGGTAAGAAAGTAAACAGTGGTTCTTCTTCAGGTGATGATGGTACGCGTAGTAAGTCGTTCGTATATCGTTTAGAAGATGTTATAATTTCCAGTGCCACATATGTAAAGAATGAAAGCTTTTCTGGTTTTAGTAAAAAAGACGTTCTCAAATGTCAAATTTTAGGATTAGACCTACTGGTGTTACTTCACTATTTTTAGAAAAAATGGAAAAACTGATCTTACTTAACCTTAGACCTTCACTGAAGGCTTTTAATGACTTTAAACAACATGCTTATAAGCATAGTATGTGTACTTTAGATGCCACTGTTGTCTTACGTTATAATACTGTCTCCAGTTTTAAAAGAGGTGCCTTCCTTGAGTATACATCTGCCTTCAACTCTGTACCTAAGCTTGTTTTGTTGAACACGTTTGCTGCAACACAAACAGAGCACTTGACTAATAAGTGGTTGCATTCCTGCTTTTATGATAAAAAGCAGTACACTGTTTACAATAGGAAGTCCTCCACTACTTCACTTACTCTAGCCGATGTTCCTCAAGGTGCTATTCTTTCTCACTTTCCTGTGTTTTCTTTCTTCTTACATGGCTTACTTGGGACATTTTGACTAAGCCAACTTTGTTAAGAATACCGATGATCTCATTGTTTCCATGCCTGTCACTTCTCAGTCAGACTATTCCAAAATGAATGACTTTTCATCAGAAATTAGTCAGTGGTCCCTTACAAACTGTCTTAGACTAAATCCTTCCAAATTTCAAGCACAAGCACGTCTTACATAAACTGAAGGTTTCCAGTGACTCTACTATGATAGAGGGAAAGGAATTCGAAACTAAGTTGAAACCGATGCCAGCTCATGATGAAATCCTGTAACTAATCAATCAAATCCCTACAAACTAATACTTGAATATCGGTGAAATGCTCACTAGCGACTGGCCCTATTCGAATAGGTAGTTACCCGGGTTCTATTTGGAATTCGTGATCATTAGGGTACAGCAGCTCTGACGTGAGGACAAATACTCGCCTAAGACATTGACTAGTGGTCACGCTATGGCATGAATTGGCAGAAGTTAGAATTCATGGGCTGGCGACTGGATCGTGTCCCAGTGCCTTAATGGTCTACCAGCTGGCCTGCCTTGCAACCAGAAGGTCCTGGGTTCGAGCCTTGTTGGTGGGTGCGTGCCAATGAAGAGTCCCAGGCCAGGACGAAACAGCTCTCCAGTACTCCTAGGTTTTCCAATGGTTCTCTAAGCAATGTCAGCTCATGATAAAGTCCTGTAAGTCGAACGTTAATAACTGTCATGGATTTAGAATTTCTTCTGAACTTTCTGGGTCTTCAGACATCATGCTTGTTTCTGGAAATATATTTTGTTCAGTGTTGTACGTAAGGAAGTTAAGACAATCTGGTTTCCCTCACTCAGTCTCTTCTTTTACAGTTTGTTAATTCTTGTATTCTGCTTATCCTTCTCTATTGTTCCCCACAACTTTACCTTTCCTGGGCTAATTAAGAAAGGCTACTTTGTTACACCTCCTAGAACCCTAACAGGTCCCAGTGAGACGATTGTAGAGTCAATAAACCAACTTGATAATGATGTTATAAGTAGATGTGTGGTTTCATGCAAGAAATTAGCAAATACTGTCTTGTTGAATCCTGAACGTTCTCTGTACACACAACTCTCTCCTCGTATCTCATCATGTAGGACTGGAAGCAACTATAGAAGACTCTATGTTCGGAGAACTAAGTATGAGAACTGTACAATACATTGTTCGGAGAATATTTTATATAATGAGAAAAGTGTGTCAAACATGACGCCATTTACTTACTGAGAAACATTAAGTCAACGACCCTTTTTATTCTTTCTTTCATTATCATATTGTTGTTAATATTTCCAGTTAAATTTTAATTTTACATTGACATTCTTACTGAACAATATTATCAATGTAAATTCCATGTTTAACTATCTCCACCTGTACTATGCAAGGAGGCAACTAGATGTAATATTGTACTATATGTTGAAAATTCCATAATTGTATCAAAAGTATTGTTTTGAATAAAGCCGTTATTATTATTACTACTGAATAGATGATAGTAGTAGCAAGAAGGATTGCGAAAATTGATTAGATTTCTGATTTAAAACTTCAAAACACTGGAGAATTCAACTTCTGGAGTTATCTACCGCTTCCTCCGTCACCTCTGAGAATACCAGGCACCATCACACAGTGTAGCGATTCTAAGAAATTTCAATGCAGGTTTAATTGTGTACACACAGCTTACAGCTTCTATTCTTTTGACACGAATTTACGAAATGATACTGATTCCTATTTCTCAAATGCAGAGAAACCAATGGAAGGGATGATTCTACAGAAGTGGTCTTTAGTAACTTGGGAATTTAGCTCATTGGGTAAAGTGAGCGTAGGCAGTGATAAATTTGCTTATTCAGGAAGTTTCCCCCTCAACCATATAAAATTTACTAATTTTCATCCGCCCAGCTAGCTGGATTCACAGAAGAACGGAAAGAAAGAAATGGCCACTGATGTCTTAAGGTAGAAATATTACAAATAACTAAGTATAAGTGCATATATAAATGCTTTAAATGTTCGGTGGAGAGACAGTACAGACGATGTGCCAATCAGTTATCGTTAGCTCAGTTGTCTGGAACGTGTATAAACCATGCAGACCTGATACCTTCTTCGACCCAATTCGCTAATCATTGTAGGATAATTTAAGAAAAGCGGTGGGCGTAGTTCAGTCAGAACAAGCTGTCATTCCAAGAGGTAATTGACCGTTGCTCTTGGTTGACTGCGTGATGAGTAAATTAGATTATCTGGCTTAATTCTTAGGAGACACAACAAGATAAACTGGTTTAATCATTCATTTGAACCGTGATCAAGATTCGACCATCATTTACATTTAGAGGGGTTCCTTATCGTCAGACAGAAGGCACTTCTCTGGGATCAACATTGTCTCCACCAATCTGTTTACGCACTCATTAGAAACAAATGAAATTATGAGATGCTGTAGTCCTCCAAAAATGTGGTGAAGAAATATGGACGATACCTTCGTCATCATCAAACGCTGTATGTCCAACAGACTTTTTCATTGAATAAACAGTATCAGAAACCATTAGTTTTTCCAGAGAGGTTGAATCAGACTCAGACCATGTGGCTTTCCTCGGGTGTTTAGTTAAAAGATAACCAGATGGTCAACTTGAAATGAACATCTTCAGGAAGCCAATGCATTCGGACGAATACCTAGACTACAATTCAGCACATCCCCTTACCACCAAAGTAACTGTGGCGGAAAATTTGATTAACAGAGCCAAACGTTTAATTACTGAGGCGGAGGATATCAAGAAGGGACTAAAATGCTTCAGTCTACTCTTGAATCAAATAATTACCTCCTAAGCCTTTATAAAAGGATATTTAAAAAGTTAAGATAAGGATGAATCGAAACTTGCTGTTAAAGTGAATCCTTAACAATCATGACAACATAAGTGTGTGTTCGTGCGCTGATCACTGGTGAAGTTTAAGGATAAAATAGAAGAAGATAAACAATAAAACTGTGTGTATTAGGTCAAATGTGGAAATTGTGACACTGTATATGTAGGAGAAACTTCCAGACAGGTGGATGTAATAGTGAAGGAATATAAACAATGTTTATGGGTGGTTCAAAAGACCTGGGCAGATTTGAAGAAGGCAGGAAACAGGTCGGCCATCGCACTGCATTTGATAGAAATGGGACACAAAATCGTTTTTAATAGGACTAAAGTTTTAAAGAAAGGTTTTGGTTCGTATAGAGAAAGATTCACTTCTGAAGCCCTGCATATATGGGTGGATTCCAACAGTTTGAACAGACGTAAAGGTGTGATGTTAGCTGATGCATGGCAAATCCCGATTAATACCCCACATACTTATAAACTTTTTTCATATTCAGTTATCTACGACCATGAACCTTAGTCGAACGCATTCACTGGAAATCTGATGTAAAATTGCACACTATTTACAATAGTTAACAAAAAGTAGACTAATAATTGTAAGTCTGTGGTAAAATTTTGATCGCGCTTCATGTTGTTTTGTTTGTTTATTATATTTTGATTCCTGTTTCATGACTCATTTGACTGGACAAAGTTTTTAAAGACAGGATGTGTCCTTTTTATACAACTACCTTTGTTATTCTAATTTTGATTAATTTCTCTGAATAAGTTCAGACCAATTTGCTGAACGCCGGAAACGTTGGAATTACTTATTTCAATTTCTCTGAGATTTTACAAATCTAATTTTTTTTACATGACTGATTTAACCATCTTGGTTAAATGCCTTGAAGCGACATACAGCAGTACAGGTGAGTTCATGTCCTTATTATCTGTGGACCTTCGAAGACATTCGTAAATTTCTAACGAATTATTATCTGTTCCACTACATTAGTTATTCTGTTTCTACTTCATACTTACAATCTTTTTACTAGTTTACGGTATCATTACTCAGATTATTGTGCTTCCTATGCAAACGTCTGTTAAGATACAAGGTAACATGCATTTCTACTTTCTTATAATAATTTCTACTCTTTATATAATACGCTACAAATTTAGTAAACCGACATTCTGTTTTACACTAAATTGTAGACTTTGCAGAAAATATATTGAAACTGTTAATTTCCTGAATCATGTTCTCGTAATCATCATCCAGTTTCTTCTGCATACTTTGAATTATGGTGGTTCTACTTGACGAATCTGTTTACGCAAATTACGTGAATGCTGCAACAATCTTACCGACTTCACGCTGAAGCATATCATGCAAATCTTTCAATGAGATTCGATCGCTTTCTTCCACAATTTCTTGTTTTGCGTTACTCACGAATGGAAAATCACACTAAAAGATATTCGTAGAAGTGAATTATAACAGTATTTTAATTCTCATAACTTACTATATTATAAAAATTTAAAAATTCATGAAGATCTTTGGGAAACCAGCCTTCCTTAGGTTGAATTTGCTTCAATGCAGTACTGATATCAATTCCAGTGTCCTCTGTATTTTCCAAACTTTCGTTTTCATCCACATTTATATCTTCCTCATGGTTGCTAGATGTTTGCTTATTGATTGAGAATTTCCTGGATTTCAATTTATAATCATACCTAAATTCATTAAAGAGATGAAAATGGTAACCGAACACTTATCTACTATTTTAAAAACAAAATAAATTTCCCGGCGAGGCACGTAGTTTCGGATCTTTATGGATAATTCGCAGAGCCTTTACTAGAATAACCAGAGATGGTAAGGTCAAGACTGGAAAACTGTATCCAGGTAGCCATTCCTTGTCTTAAAGGTGACTCACACATTCTAGAAAGGGTTCAAAGGAAGGCAACACGTATGGTTCACGGCATGACTTATTTATCATACGAAGAAAAACTAGTCTGTTTAAACCTCTTCTCCTTGTTATACTGTAGACAAAGAGGAGATTTAATCACAATGTTTAAAATATTGTAAATAATGACTACGGACCTGACCTATTCTCTCTTTTCCTTCCCACCGGGCCGGAACACCTTAGAGGACATAGCAGGAGAGTTCAAAAGCCAAGAAGAAATCATATTGCTAGTTCTCACACCGAGTCATGAACTCTTGGAACCGACTTACAGAAGAAGTGGTGTCTGCAACCTCAACTGATTCACTTAAAATATTTTGGACAAGGACAGAAATTTACTAGAAAAGGATTAACATAGGCTGCAAGCCTTCTATACTCAACCAACAAATCTAAATCTGAATATTTTCCCTCTTCTTATATGCCTAAGCAGAAAATTTTCGTGAATTAAAAGTCAGAAAAGGCAGGTTCTACAATAAAGACACCTTAGAGGTTCATCCGTTATTCTCTCTAATATTAGATAACTCTGAAGACATAAGGAAATTTGAAGGATTTTGATAAATCAGATTATTCAAGTTATTATCTTGAAATTATCACTTGGAAGTAAACTTAAGCAGACGAAATCAGCTGCATAGATAATAATGGCTATAAAGAAGAATATAAGGTAAACTTCTTCGATTTCATTTTCCGTGTGTGTTATATTGCCTAAATTGTTTCAATCTCTAGCTGGTCAATAGTTACGGTATGGGTCTTTTAAAGTTCTAATGTCATGGTGAAGCAGATGATCATCAGTGAAATTGGCTGGTGGTAGCGCTATATCGCAAAGTAACTTAAGTTGTAATTCGCTAGTTGCTGGGTTCCAATCCATTGGCAGAATTGGCAGATTTCTCTCCTTGTAAGCTGAAGGTCCCAGAATCGATCCCTGTTAGAGTGATGTGTATGCCTTTGGAAAGTTTTGCAACCTAGGACACTGCTCTGATTCTCTGACTATTGTAGGTTTGGGACGAAATCCACACTGAGATATAACTAACCATATGATTTAATTTACTTTCAGGTATCACCATCAAATGAAGTGCCATCAGAACTTCACTATGTACTCAAAACTGTTGAACTCTGATGGTTGCAGCCATTTTTTATACTTTTTAGTGCCAATACTTAGTTTTTAAAGACAATTTCGTTTCAGGGTCGTTTCCAGTCAGTATTACAATAGCTTGTAAAGTATTCGTAAAAGCATGTCTGTTTATCTGAACTAACTGTCAAATTCATCATAAATTGATGGTACATCTCTTTTTGGCCACCTCTAACTTGTTTACAGCCTAATCTTAGAGAAGTTAATATCTATGGACAAAGAAATCGCAGCATAGAATGCATAAAATCAAAGGTATTGATTTACATGCCCAAAAAATCTGTCTTATTTAAAATGACTATAACTAGGAGACATTCACTTCAAATTCCGTCTTCAAAAGCTGCAGTTTATCCGTCTACTAATCCGCTCAAAATTAATTAGTTATTTTATAGAGTCGTAAGTGAACTACTATTCATCTCGCCAAATTACAGTGGTCAACATAGAACTCACTGAAAAATAAGTGGATGATTTATCGATGATTTTCGAATACAAATAAGGATCTCTCAGCATGCAGTAAAAATCAACCACAGTTTACTGGTATGCATTTAGTCATAGTGCATAGTTTCCTAATATACCGCATCATGTGATCGAAATCTAACACATAAAAAGAGGAACTTTCAGCAACAAATAACGCTTATTAAGCATAAATGGTTTAGTAGATATTCACGGATATGAGGGATTGTGAAACATTAACGCATTAATTAGAAAATTGGAAGCACTTGTAATAACGACGAATTTTAAATTTCTTTACATTATTTGCTGGCATTGTATCTGCTTGAGGATGTGAAGTCACATCAATTTACTGTGATTAGCGACGTAACATAATCTTTAGTGCTTACTATTATTCAGTTACTTTGTTGTCAGGAAAAGATTCATGTGCTCCGGGATATGTTGGACAAAGTGTGGATGTTATCTGAACATTATGTATACGTTAAACTTAGTTATTTGCTTCCATTTACTGAAAGAGGTACAAGATATGATAACCATTTTATTTGTCTTTAAAGCTACGTCAGTCAAAATTAATAAGGTGGTCCGAAAGGTATACGAGAAACAACACTTTTTTTTTCTTAAAATGGTAATCTGCTGTCTTTATAATGTTTAAAAGATGCCTTTTCTGCGGCAGCTAAAATTATAAGATACCATGTAGTGTCAGACTAGCTTTTTTATAACATTGCGCTACCCAGCTAGCAATGACTTTAGGCACAATGCAGAATGATAGGGGCAGGCTTAGGGGCCTTTTCCCACGTTCTTCTGTGCACCCGAAGTCTTTTGCCGGACGATTCTGCAGTGCGCCCGAATAAAACGATAACTAGGGCGTTATATATATATATACATATATATAGGTAGTCATTAATGGCACCTGTTAAAAAATCTGAAGGAAAATCTCTGATATTTATGAGTGCTTATGAAGTTTAAATACACTTTCCCTGGATTTTCTCTCTTGAAAGGTCCAGAGGTTTTTACTTTAAACTGCTGGGTAGAATGTATGCATGAATTTGAGCTTATTAGACACGAAACCAAACAATCCATTTAGTCATCAGTTGTAAGATTTAGCTATATGAAAGCGTCTGAGTACATATTATGAAGTAATGACTAGTTCATAAATTGATTACATAAGTTGCGATTTGTTTTACTGCCGTTTGGCTGCCATGACTGCCTCCATCGTTGGACTATTTAAACAACTGTACAGCTGAATGGATAAGTAGATAATTTTCAACTCCTGGGGTTGATATTTTTCCAGGAACTCCAAAGAAGTTTAACTTTGAAATTCCATTAATTTTTGCACAACCGTTTTATTTCTTTTAGATGTTTATCACCTTTCAGTACTCAGTGTACATTTTCCAATATCCAGTATTGTTGTTACGACCTAGCGTAAACCAATTTGATTTCTTTGTACTCGCTTCTTGATTGTGAGGTTAAAGTTCCTGGTCTTCGGTAAACTTCTGCGTAGTTCCTCCCCCCACTCGACTGTCGTAGCTTTGGTTGACTCTAAAAGGAGTGCTGCTGGGATTAATTATATGTTGTTTAAAGTGTGTGGTGTGTTAAGGCTTTGTTGCTACTATGAATGGAGTTGATCCTTTCACCAGTTAGCGTCAAAAGAAAAGAGATAATAATAATAACATATAATTAGTGCAGGTTATTCAGACGAAATAGAGAAAACGTAAAAGCAGACAGATACTGAAATTTAAAGTTGATATATATATATATATATGAGTGTGCATATAATATCAATAATAATAAGTGTGAGTGTAGTAGTTGGAGTAGTCAGGAGAGTAGAACTGGAGAAAATGTAAAGAAGTAAAACGATGAATTTAGATGTCTACTCATTAGTGGTTTAGATGTTGACGGTATCGACTTTCGTCGGGCTCACCAGTTTAGAGACTACGGTTATCGACGTTCGCGAGTTGTACGGATTATACTAACGCAAGATCTTATACCAACAACTTCTATAGTGTTCGTTCTTCGAGTACCAAATGGTAAAGCAAAAGACCAGATTTTGTCGTCCAAAGTACGTATTATATTTCGGGACAAAATCGCGGGTAGAGGTGAATGCTTAGCTAGCTAGTAATCGTGCACGCACGTGACACGACGAAGAGCACCAAATGGCGGGGATGCTTGACCGTAAGCCTTCAGCTAAACAAGTCGACTTAAACAGTGATGGTCAGCATCCAATGTTGAGTGATGATTGCTGTGGTTAATAATTTTGGGGAATTATTTACCGCTACAGCTCACTCCCCCCCTAGTGGGTTTGTGAGGACCCTAAGACATGACCAGCCGGAAGTAAAAAAATCTCGATGGTTCCCTGACGGGTGAAAAAAATCTTCCGAGCGGCTTGATGGAGTGCCTGCTGGTCTGTCTTCCTATGCTAATAGGGTGTCTGTACATAGCTTCCTGGATGTCGTTCGTTGGATCCCGTGCTTCGTTTGTTTCCTGTCCAGTGCCCGTTGCACCTGGAAAAGAAAACAAGAATGCTGAGAACCTTGTCAAGAAAAATGTACCAAATAAGCGTTTTTTTACCAAAAAAATATGACATGCATCTACTATACAGTAAAATAATGTAAAGTTCAAAATATCGGGAAAAAATATATACATCTAATTTAATTTTATGTACGGTTATAGGAAAAATATCATTTACTTGTGTTGAATGACGCAACATAAAAAAAAATTGATGTGTCACTCAGTTATGTGAAATAGGTGTGAAGGTATTCTGGGAATCTAACGTGACGTCCAGAACGCGTTTTTTTAGAGTGATCGACCGAAGTAGCCAGTGGGCGAATGCCCTGACAGTCAATAGTGTGACCCCAAAAATCGAGTGAGTCAACGCCTATTTGACACTTCTGTATATTGATGGTAACACCATGTTGGCGTAACCTTTCAAATGCCAAGTCCAAGTGTCTAAGGTGAGTTTCCTTATCTGGACTGGCAATGAGGCAGTCGTCTAAGTATGCGTATACAAAGTCGAGACCGCAAAATACTTCATCGATGAAGCGTTGGAATGTTTGGGCCGCATTCCGGAGGCCAAATGGCATACGTAGGAATTCGAAAAGTCCGAAAGGCGTGGTGATAGCCGTTTTCGGAATACCTTCCGTTGCCATCGGGATTTGGTTATATGCTTTAACCAAGTCGATTTTGGAGAATATAGATGCTCCAGATAACGTTGCCGTCAAGTCGTGTATGTGAGGCAAAGGGTAGCAATCAGGAGTTGTTTTGGCGTTCACTCGCCGGTAATCACCAGTGGGTCGCCAATCGTTACTATCCTTTTTCGGTACCATATGCAACGGGGATGCCCATGGACTATTCGATGGCCGAATGATGCCAAGGGTGAGCATATGATCGAATTCGTTTCTGGCAATTCTCTGTTTACCAGGTGCAAGTCGTCGTGCTTTAGATGTCACGGGCTGTCCTGAGGTTATGATGTGGTGCATAACATTGCTGGTTATACACGGGAGGTCGTTAGATGGGCAATTCAGTTCCGGATATTTGTCAACAATCGGTTGAAAAGTTGGATCGAGGATTGCTTTCATCTTAACGATTGACAAGCTGGGGCCTACGTAAGTTATGCCTTTGATAGACAAACTAGTAGTGTTGTCAATTAATCGTTTACGGCGGACGTCTACGAGCAAATCATGATGATTAAGTAGGTCCGTGCCAGTGATGGGCATTGTGACGTCAGCGATTAGGAAAATCCACCGAATAGGTTTGCGTAAACCTACGTTCAGATAGACGTATTTCCGACCATAGGTTGCAATTGGTTTTCCATTTGCAGCCTGTAGGTTGAAGTTAGGATCCTTCTGTCGATCTGCTGCTGTAGCAGGAAGGACGCTGACTTCGGCGCCTGTGTCGACTAGATATCTAGTCTGGCTAATTACATCACGGATGTAAAGTAAGCGGCTAGTGCCACCGGCGACGGTTGCCGCTAACGCGTGCCGGCGGGATAGTTTCCCACAGACTTGGAGGCTTTGCCGAAATCACAAGGTTTTCGACAACACTTCGCTTCCTTGCCATAGGTGTTGTGATACCAACACCAGTCAGGATTTTTGAGAGAACGTGTTTTGGACTTAGATCGTCCACGTGCGTTTTGCCGTTGAGGGGATTTAGAACGACGGTAGGAGGAATTGCTAGGCTTGTTTGACCTAAGCATCTGCTGGACGGAGTTGCATAACTCTATCATTGCAGAATCCTTTCTCGAAGTCTGTTCGGTAACTGAGTATACTTCGGTAACTGGCCGTTTCGTTATCTCTAGAATTCTATCTGCAGAGACAGCTAAATCATCTATGAGAACACCCTGAAGTGTCACAAGTACAGTCTGAACTGACTGTGGCAGTTTGGATAAAAATAGTTCTCTAAACAGTCCTTCATCGAACTGACTTTGGCCAATGATCTCTTTCATTCTTGCCAGCATGCTCACGGCTGACTGATCTCCTAACTCGATGTTACGAAATAACTCATCCAGACGTTGTCGATCTGTGAGAACGTTTCTCTTGAGGATGGATGCTTTTAGCAACTCGTACGAGTTACTTACCGACATCTGCAGAGTTACGCACCTGCTGAATTCCCGCGGTAGGGCGTGAATAACTGCAAGGAACTGTGAACGTTGATCAGTTATGCCATGTTCACAAAAATCGGACTCAGCAATCTGAAACCACGTTTCAGCATTATCTGGCCAATATGGTACTAGCTGAATTGTTTTGGCGGTTGATCGTATGCGAATAACCTTGGGGCTAAGGTCAGTCATGACGAAAAGTATGCCGATAAAAATATAGTACAAGAAAAAACACAAAAAGGAACGAACTCACCGGGTTTATCTGCGTGTGAATTGAAGATGTAGTTCGTGGTTGGGCTCACCAGTTTAGATGTTGACGGTATCGACTTTCGTCGGGCTCACCAGTTTAGAGACTACGGTTATCGACGTTCGCGAGTTGTACGGATTATACTAACGCAAGATCTTATACCAACAACTTCTATAGTGTTCGTTCTTCGAGTACCAAATGGTAAAGCAAAAGACCAGATTTTGTCGTCCAAAGTACGTATTATATTTCGGGACAAAATCGCGGGTAGAGGTGAATGCTTAGCTAGCTAGTAATCGTGCACGCACGTGACACGACGAAGAGCACCAAATGGCGGGGATGCTTGACCGTAAGCCTTCAGCTAAACAAGTCGACTTAAACAGTGATGGTCAGCATCCAATGTTGAGTGATGATTGCTGTGGTTAATAATTTTGGGGAATTATTTACCGCTACAGTGGTTTTTGGAATTTTAAGGGGACAGGCCATTAGAACTCAGTCCTTGTGTGGCTGCCTTCGTTTAAAGCTGTTCACAGACGGAGAAAGGAGTTCCAGGGACAGTAAACCCTCAGTGAAAAAAGTGGGAGAGCACTCGAGTCTTTTCCCTCAGGCGATGCATCCTTCTGGGACTTCCACCAGGAAGCCCAAAACCACTTATTGGCAGAGTACCTTTGTTTGGATGATGCTGGTCATTTGTTATCTTACAGGCAGTAATCAAATCCCCCCATAAGCCGACGGGGATTTCTTTAGCCGTTCATAGTACGGTTTGTTTTGGAGATCCATCGCTCCTTTCAACGCCGTCTTTGAACTCTTTCCAAAAGGTTTGCGTCCTTTCTAAGCAGAGGGGTTGCAGTGGTGTTGTGCACTCCTAGGTGTGGTCTGACGTATTTTTTGTACAGCTTTAGAAAGAGCTCAGAGTTGAGTGCACTCTACTGTCTATGAGTGGACTGTATGACCACATACGCCATTGCTACGTCCCCCGTATAATTTACGGTTGTGTCCATTTTTCCGTTAGAACTAGACCTAAGCTCCGACGTTGTGCAGGACAAGCCTTTTTGCACAGGGTGTAACTTGCATTCTGCAGCCTACTTGTGCGTAGTTGCAGTACACTGCATTTTTTCGGGCTGAAAGTCACACCCTTAACCACCTCCCAGTCTTCCAGAAGTTTTTGGTCTGCCTGCACCTTGTCTGAGTCTCTCAAACACATCTTTACGTCGTCAGCGTAAAGAAGAGTCGGTCAGCTAAGACGGCATGGTAGGTCATTGATAAAAATCGAAAACATCAGTGGTCTTGGGATAATCCCTGTGACCCTCCTGGTGACGGGTTGTGCCATGACGATTGGATTCGGTTGACCTTAGTCCAAAATCTCCTTTCAACTGGGTAGTCCCTCAGCCATGACAGAAGCAGCCCACCTATACCTACCTGGATTATATTGTGTCGGAGAAGGTCATAGTGAGCCGTTTCAGATGCCTCCTTAAGGTCTAGGAAGATCACATGGATTGGAATATTCATATCTCGCCATGATTTTCAATCGTCCCAAGCTGATAGTAGGTTTGTTACACAGGATCTGCCTTTCCTGGAACCATGCCAGGCTTCATGCAGTCTATCAGTCCTAGTGAGGTGCTCGCTTACGTGATCATCAATTATACTTTCCAGTACTTTTGATACCACTGGGAGTAGAGCTACTGATTTACAGCTAGTGGCATTTTGCCTATTCCCACCCTTGAAATCACAGAAAGGATGGCTCTTTTTCGCTCTCTTGGCATTTTTCCTGAATTCACTGAGTGTTGGAACAAGTAGCATAAGGGCCTACAGAGAGCTCCCGCTCACTGTTTGAGAACAGATGGCCTGATGTCGTCACAACTTTTCAGATTTGAATCTCCATGGCTTCCCTAGTACTAATGCTGGGTTATATGAGGAGTGACCACTAGGTTTTCCTACAGTGAAGTAGTACTGCCGCCATGTTGGTCCATGCCAGTAATACCCACATTGCAGTTTAACTGCTTGGCGAGGACTAAACCGAATGTTTCAGCCATCTCCATACCAATGAGGTATTGGCTGTTTGAACCTACTAAGGCACATGTCCCCTGGTTGGTTGGTTTTCTCTCCGAAAATAAATAGTACAGGCTTTATGGGTTCGCAAGGAGTCTTTTGCCAAGGTTAGCCTAAGATGACCTACTGTCACTCCTGACTCTTGCGTTTCAGCATCGTGGTCGATCTGACTCCTGGATACGCGCCACGTAAACCAAGCCTTAGGCTTTGCACGCAGAACTCGTTGCGTACCTCTGTTAGCTAAGAGGATCATTTTTGCCTTATTGTGACTAAAAGGACGGTATCCTAGATTGCTGTGTTCATCCACGAATAACTCAGCCCATTATAAGGGCCATTCTGCGTGGGACAAAAGCCTCCTCATGTTACAAGGGAGATATGGTTGCGTGGCGTCCGATAGTAAGATCTCACGGAGAACAAGATCAAATCCTACGAGCACATGGTCGCTACCTTCTGGGAGGGTCATCATCTGGACATTTTCAACAAGCGGCTGGGCACTAATCGGAATATAATCTAGTTTCGATTACTTAGTGCCGTCTCCATCATCCTGTATTTCTAATGGCCTGTAGTCAATTTCGACCGAATTTTCCCTGAGCCTACCTCAAGCGAAGGTTCATGGATAGGGAATTGAAATCCCCAGCTATGCTGACTTGGTCATAGCCAAAGCCCCTTATCCCTGTGGTGGTGCTGAGCAGTAGCTGGTTTTACTCTTCCCCACAGGTGAGTGATGCCACCCACTAAGTGGCAAAATGCCACCATATGGAGACTGGGAGTTCAATAAGTGGTGGTTTTGTTGCACGTACACATTTCAGTTGCTTGTCAAAGTATGTGGCAACTTCCCTCTTCCTTGTTATCCCCGTCTTTCCTGACAAGAACAACACCACTTATACTGATTTCGTTGCCGGTGATAGTGGGAGTTAGCCAGGTTTTAGTAAGGATGATTATTTTAAAGTGCAGGTGTGAATGGAGGTTACTGAGCTCACCTACTTTCCCTATCAGCCATATCACATTGCTATACAGGCAGCTGACAGTGAGTCTCATGTCACGTTTTCAGCTAGTAGAGGACTAAATGCTCGGACAATTAGCCGTGTCGCTGTCCAGGTCTAACTACACTGGACTTAACGCTATCCTTAGAAGACCTTCAGCAGCAATGTGCAATAACCAACGCGGAAAAAACAGAACACAGATTGATGACTAGAGAATCCTTTATTCTTGCACCAATGTGGAACCAACAATAAGGTTATTATGCACAAAGTCTAAGAATAAATGTCACAAGAACTAATCACAATAATACTTCTGATCGTATTTCTTCTTCTTCTAACGAACAGCATACGATGGAAAGATGACTGCAGTATCGGTGACTCCCGCCGAAATGTGGAGTTGGTTTTGACTAAACAACCATGAATTGATCGTTGATTCTTCAAATACATTGACAAGCCGATTCCAATGGAACCATCCTGTTGTCGTTCGGATAGAGCACTTGGGAGACACTGACTGTCGATCTCAGTACCGCATCGGTGTGATGTCACGGGGCCTGATGATACACTAAGACCTCAGTTTGCTACCTCCTTATGGCTCAGGGTCCACTTTCGCAGCATCGGATGTTTCATCCAAATTTACCCTCGGCCTCGTACCACCGTACCACCACCTACCTTTTTGCCTACTTGTTAGTTTTCCCCTATGAGTCACAGAGTTTGACGGAAATTAGATGTAAATCGCCCGTGAATTCCATTTCTTCTAGAGTCTTCTTACTGGTCCAGAGTATTCGTGACTTCTCGCCCTCGACAGTCTCTGCGTGACCTCGTACACCATATATATATTAACATATACAGAGTTCACTTCTAAACACAAAATCAATATATGCATACAGTGGTAATAATAATATTCACCTTATTCCAAACAATAATAATCATACTCAATGGAACTTTTTGGCGTAATGTAATCAAATAAAAGAGAGGATGAAAATATCCAGTTACCAGAGCAAGAAAAGACTGATAACCACTTCTCTCTGAATGCATAAATCAGCTTTCAGGCGTCTGATAGTGACTGCTTCGGCAAACTAGAGGAGAATTGAACTTCTCTGCCTATTGATAACTTTAAAAGATTTCTTGACGTCCACCTGATCATCCGTATCAAGAAAATGCCAGGTAACAGCACTAGTGGAAGCGCTTGTTCCCTTGAGACGTAGGCTTTTTGTTGCAAATTCAGAAAATCGTAGATATGTCATTATTTCTGTTCCCCAAAGGTAGCTGTGCCAGAAAGGATGGACGACATGGAGGTCTTGGCAGTCTTAACTTATTCACCTGAAGAAATGGAAGTAGTTTGGATATATTATAAAGAGACCGTCAACTGATGTTTCAGTCCTAGTCCTCGACTGGAACCTAAATAGAAGTCGTCAAGTTGGAAATACGAGGATGATAAAGGGGATTTGATGTAAAATGAAGACGTTTGGGCAGTACTGGATCCATTTGAAAGTAATCGGACAAAACTGAGTGTACTGAACATATACGAGAGAAGCCCTTTGACGCAGACGGAACTCCACATATAAATACTACTAACAAACAATACCATTAGATGTTATACGCTTCATTCATTATTCTACTGTCTTATGTATTGATTTTATCCTTTTCAAAATTATTGATTAGTTCAAAGATTTCAAAAGAAGCATATTGCTATCAACTTAAGTTAATGAAGGATGAATTAGTTTGATACGCACAAGTTGGTTTTCGGAACTTCTCAAATCATTTTGGAAATCTTAAATGTTTCTTCTTCTTCTTTTTATCTCTTAACAGAAATGTACAGATTTATTCGAGTGTATACCGTTAAAAGTGCAAAAGGTAAGCATTTACAATTATGATGAAGTATGTAGAATTTCATTGATGATTTAAATTACATTCTCTCGTTTATTTGAGTATCATTTAATCGGTTTTTATAATGCTAAGGAATAGTAGCCAGTTTGAATAACCCTGGACAATTGATTACAGTAAAGGAAGATTAAAACTGGCAAAAACATTTTAGTAAACCGAATTCAAGAAAGTAATATAAAGCGTCTAATTTTATGCAGGATAGCTTTCTTACACATGTTCTATTAAGGTTCTGGAAATTTTAATGAGTTAGTTCGAAAGAATTCAATATGTTTCACGTTTGACCACGGATTGATATCAGTTAGAGAATCATTGGAAACCGGTACTGGAGTACTGGACAGCTGTTTTATCATCCTAGTTTGGGACTCATAGGAATCACACACTAAGTAGGATTGGAAGCCAGGATTAGGTTATGGGAATCATTAAACATTAAATGTACTGCATTCATGATTAGTGAATTAACTAGGTGTCAGAGTCTTCACAAAGATTGTTTGTACTGTTTGCTATCCTTCATCTTTTTCTCATCTGGTTGACTGTGATATCCTTAAGAGAAGAATTTCGTCATCTCTCAGTAGAACATTCTTCTCTGAAACTCTTAGAGTAGTTTTCTCCAGTTATCCATTAGTCTGTATAAGCCTTGAGTATAAGATTTCGCCACCTGACATATCAGTTCACCTGTCCTTGTGCAGCCAGGTCCATTGGTCTTTCGATGGGTATTCTCTCCAAAACGGGTTTGAGGAAACTATCCTGCATGGTTGCAGAAAGGTAGTAGTGGCTCTATTAGGAGTGCGATAATCGGACATCTTGTCATTACTGGTCACTCTGTCTCAACGAACACTTCCTTCAAAGCAATCTACTGAGTGAAGAACAGAGGCGACACTCTTGTCTCTCCTCCGTGTTGTTGAAGCTTTAGCCATTCATTTAGAGAAACTGGATCCATACATACAAATGAAAATTACTCAACCATTTCTACTATCATGGTAACAAACTTGATGTTTTCTACCAAATTGGTGTTCATTGTTTATTTTTTAATTCTCTACGACCCTTCTATCTCCTTCGAACCTCTGCATAATTCTATATTTTCCTTCTTTTCTATGTGCATCCTGACTACAGTTTATCCGTTAAAATTGTTCATTTTATAACGCAACTCTAATACACCTATTCAACTCCTTTTATGCACTAATATGCACGAGTATGTTTGTAACCACTCATCACTTTTGTTACTGCCCTCTTCTGTGTGGAAAATATTGCATATAGATACGATTGTGCAGGGAAATAGGAGAATAAATTCCCCGAAAAGAACCTCCTCTCTGAACTAAGTGTTTCGTTAACACTAATGTCTGGATAAGAATTACTCATGAATAAACTGTCACTCATGACAACTGATGTTATAATTTTTTGGATATTACATAAGGAAGTAATATCATGCATGGGTATTCTGATGGACACATGAAAATCTCATTCAATTTACTAATGTTGTTTTTTCATAATGATGAGCATTATTTTGATGATTTATTTAACTTATTAGTACCTCAAAATCAATTCTGTACAGGATATCAGTTCAACACGTAAGTATGTATATAATTATTTATGTGATATTTTTTTGAAAATGGGCCCAAAATTTTAATGCATCATTCATAGGATAGTTATTTCTTTTTGTTTAATAGCTTTTCAACACTGAATACATTTGAACCTGAGAGGGATGGATCTATTCTAGTAGTTTCTGATTACGAGACGTGCTCATTGTTATTCTGAGAGTTAGCTGAAATGAAGTTTTTACCATTCTCGATATAATAACATTAACATTTTATGTGATAAGTTGTTAACTTTCATAAAACCCGATTTATTATTTGAAATGGTCATAAGTTGTCGCCGGAAATCCAGGATACTCTCTAATTTCCAGTGATCAGTAGCTTATGAAATATGCCATCTGAAACATTGAAGCTGAGTAGTATATCATTTAAAAGTGGTTCAACTATATTTACACGAATTGTAATTAAGATTTGGCGGCATAGTTCCTCAATTATGGGGCTCCATATGAAAAGTGAACATATATTAGATTATACTTATATAAATCTCAGAACAATTGGAATAATTAATTCCCTGACTTTCGGGATCTCATTATGAGCTGACAGCGGTTAGAGAACCATTGGAAAACCACCAGTGGGTACCGGACAACTGTTTCTTTTGCCCTAGTTTAGGACCTTTCATCAGTGCCTACTCTCTGACGGGATTCGGACCCAAGATCTCCCAGTTACAAGGCGAGCTCTTACCCCATTAAGTCACTGGGACCCGATCCAATGACCAGTCCATGAATTTAAACTTCTACCAATTCACGCTAACCGACACATAAATATTCTTAAGTTTCGTTTAGGGCAATAATCACAATTAAAATAACACATCTTGTCTTGAAAATCTTTGTCCCATCATGTCTGAATCATGAACAGCCATCAAAAACAAAAACAAAAAATAAATAAAATTACATCACCTGTGACCAGAATTTGACTACAAACTTATTACCAGTCTCTTATTCACTGTAAACAGTGTTACTCTTTTACGTCAGGCTTTGGTGACCACATTCGAATAAATTTCACGAGGTCATGGATATCTGAATTAGAACAATATACATGCGATATGGAATAATGTGTGCATGAGTGAACAATAATTGTAAATCATTTGTTTGCATTTCCAAAAGAAGTAACGTATACTCGGGTTGAAAGATTAGGCATGAGAAGTGGGGATATGTATCCAATTCATTAATTAATAAGGACTTGCCATAAATCACCTAACATTACACCTTTACGCTTATTGAAACTTTTGAGATTCACTGTATCCGCAGAGCAGTTCTCTTTAGGCAGTATTTCTGTTTTGCCACTTGACACTTGATATTTACATATATATATGTACAGCTTGTTAGTAAATTCGTTGGAAAGAGTCTTGTAGCTGAATACCTTGTTCCTAAAAAATGATGCAGTCATACTTACTGAAACAAAACTTTATGACTTAAATATTGTTAATTCCTTTCCTATCTGTCCCTTGTCATTCCATCTTTTGTGTTAAAAATTCATACTACTTATCTCGAGTAAGTAGTGTAAGGTGTAATTATGTGTCAGTAGTTTATACACAATGATAAGATTTTTGGCAATATTTCGGGCAAAATTACTGCGTGTGATCACACTAATTGTTGAAATTGTCTTGTTTTTAATTATAATTTCTTTGATCTATTTCACAATACTCAAACATTTTAGTGACATTCAGTGTAAGTTCAATTTGTTAATTCCCAACCATGTCTTTATTTACTATTGAAGTCTAACTCACTCGATGTATTACTCATCTATTAGATGTATAATAATTATTTTCTTATAGTCGAACACTAATTGCTGTATATGCTTTATTCATGTATCCATTACTGTTGAACAGTGTTCATCCGTATCCATTTATTCTGTGTCCGGCATTCGCGCGTTGTTTAAATCACGCGTGGATCGCCTTTGACTTAGCTTTGCTGTTTTTAATTACTGACGTATGTTGACTGTACTTTTTAATGGCATCCAGTCACAGTGACCTCCCAGTTGAGGTTTGTGTATCATATTTCATGTTTGATGTCTAATATAGTACTGTATTTTAGACAAATCCTGTGATTTCGAATTTTACGCGTCACTCAACGTGTCGTTTAAAAAATCGTTCAGTTATTGTCCCGAATTTCTTTTCGAAGAAATTCATAAATATAATCTAATTGTTTTTACTATGAAAAAGCAACATGAACATTAGTAAATAGACAGATGGATGCTCATCGGATTCTGTTAGTATGGTTTTGTAAATGCTAAGTAGGCTGAAATTCTTAGCTTTACAACACATATTCATTGACAGTGATTGATCACAAGAAAGAATTGATTTTTGTCTAGTCAGTAAGTTGTACCAGTAGCTGTAAACAAACCAAGCCTACCCACAAATCAACTTCAAAGTCGACTAAGTAGGAATACGTGGGAATCTTATGATGAATTAAACCTCCCCAAACCGCAGAATCACTAGAAATTCACGTGTTAAATCCTGAACTCTACATCCAAAAGAGGTTTATTCAGTCATTAAATCTACAGTAAACCTGATCTCTTACTGTTATTTTCTTCCCTCAGCCCTCTTTAATTTCCACCACTTGATACCACTGTTGTTAACTTAACTCTGGTTTAATTTCAGTTGAATTTCACTCAATCCCGTCAATTATATTACGTCACTCAGTTTACTGATGTAATTTCTTAAGTTTCTACCCGATTAGCACTTTATACGTTGCGTAAGTTTCAATCTGAAATTTACAATTCTAATGACACATCTTTGGAAATATTCGTTTTGTTGCTAAGACAGGTTTATATATATATATATGTGACTGTACAGCTTGAGAATGACATAGGTGAAAAGAGTAACTCTTCGCTGTATGCCTTCTACTTTAAATTTTAATGTTCAAATAACTCAAATGTGTGTCATTTAATGCCAAATTCAGAAAGATTTTTGATGGTTGATGAAAAAAGTGATCATAGTCTGAAAGTAGACGGCACAAAACTTCGGCTGACCTTACTGAGGTGACCCACTTAATGATGTCGATTCACCTCATCCAAGAAATACTGTAATCTTTAAGCTTGGAAATCTGGGACAATGAGAAATGTTGAAGAAACAACAAGCCAGCTGTCATGAACTTTTCACAGATGCCTCATAAAGATTAAAACGTCTTTAACATAAAATATACTAACCAATTATTGGTTTAAATTAGTACTGTGATTACGTCTGCGTTGTATTCTACAACATACTAGTTCCTCAGTACCGAAACGTACATCGTTATCTTTGCAAATATATTATTTAGCCCATATTTATGTTTCAGAGTTTAGCTTTCAATTTTGAAAGTGAGTGAGTTTCATTTCTAAAATTGAAGGTTAAAAATGATCCAAAATTACTAAATTTCTATAGACCATAATTAGATCTTTTTCTTTTAATGTGCTTCTAATGTAAGAATATGGTGTTACTATAAATGTGGAAGAATGACAAAAATATCTGGATCTAATGGACGGAACTTTTACAATCTGAGATAATTCTGAAGTATGATGCGAAAGGATGACCATTTAATGAACCATTTAATGTTTCCAGATATAACAGGAGAAAAATTTCGGAAAAGCGTCCATACTAGAGTAGTTCACAATATCGGATGATACTGAACATTTAGATCCGATTATAATTAAATACCAGAAGGTCCTCGGTTCGAACCCCAGTGGGTGCATACTGCTGATGATTCCTACACTGGGATGAAGCAGCTGTCCGGTACTCCGTGGTTTTCAATGGTTCTCTAACTGATATCAATCCGTGATCATCTCATAAAAACAAAACTAATCCTTCCAAGCCAACTATAGAAAATATAGTAAAATAATTTTATTTATTCAAGTTAACTACTTAAAGGATTAAAAGTAGCTGGTGTAGATGATATAAAATTTCAATATTTGCATCAAAATGAAGATTTTCGTAACCTTATTATTATTCACTGAAATAATATTTGTAATTCCCATTCGCATTTTTCTCTTACACTAACTAGTCAATGTAAATATTCTAAGAAAATTTTTTTCGGGGTAAGTTTACCGTCAGTCATCTGTGTATTTCTGTGTAATTTCTTCCGTTTTTGTATCAACATATAAGCTAAATGCATCGGTGGTGGAGGAAATGAAGGGATATCATAATAGATTGGTTTGCTCTGCAGATCCTGGACTAAGGGGAAATTATCATGCAATAAACCTTGTTGAAAACTCTATACATTTTATAAAAAGTTTTAGATTAATGCTGTTATCCAATTTCACGGCCTGCAAACGGTATAGAAGTCGCTAGAACTACACTCTTAGTACATTTCCGAGACACCGAATCCAATGTCCCAATGTGTCATAACTCATTGAAACACGATCTCCACTCTATCCAGATACAGACCACTTTTAAAATTGTAATCTCTTGCATTCTGAGTGGAACATAGGGCTTCAAGCTTCAGCTTTAGAGTTTCAGTAGAAGCTGTGTTATTGTTTTTTACAGGGCGGGATCGCTAGTCTCACGCCCGACCTCCTCTGTTTACTGGAATTATTCTTGACTAGGTGAGGTTAATGACAGCGTCTGCCAGAGGTTGAACCCCGGACCGCATGACAGGTGGTTAGTGAGTACTCTACCACTAAAGCACTCATGCAACCTCCTTAGGATATCAGAATCACCTACATGATGATGTCATCATTACTGAATATGTTATACCTGCACACTGTAAAGAAGTGCGAATAGACAATAAAGCAACTCTTTATTTTTATTATATTCTAATGAGTTCTTTCACTTACTTAGATTAATCGGCACTTATGCACACAAATTATTATTATTATTCAATTGGGTTCCGATTAGAACATCTCCATTTGGTCCTACTCTCTGCAGTCTCCTTCACCCAGTCTCACGATTGCTAATAGTCTCTCACCTCCTTCCCCAAACGATCTCCTCCACTTTATCCTCACACCGACGTCCAACTCATCATTTCCCATTCGGGTTCCACTCGAGCCAGAGTCTGGCGTGTGGTGTCATAAGACGATTTCCTCAGTGTGTGTCAAATCCATCTCCATTCCCCTCGGGATATTTGTTGAGCATTAGGTTCTTGGTTAATTCATTCACAGGGTTTATCATTCTTAATTCTTCCCATTCATTTGATCTCCATTATGGAGCAGACAAAGGCAGCTGTTGATGAAAGTCTTCAGCCGCCTGCCGGAAATGCTTTTCGTGATATGTTGGCTACGTTTCTTACCAAGGTAGAAGCACTATTGTTTATGCGGAGTAAAGTGGTAGATTTCTAAATTGATTTCAGAGTGATTAAGGTGTATCTTGTCTTGAATTCTTCATCCACATTGATTGCCTGTAGTTGAAATGATGCTTCTTAGATAAGCGAAGCAAATGACACAAACAGACTACTTATCAAAAGTTATTCTCAAGATGAAAACAGAACAAAACAAAACAAAAATTGATTTTCTCATTTTCTCTAAATGTTCTTGCATGCATCATAATCATTGGTATAATTGTCATTGTTATTATTATTATTATTACTATTATCATTACTATCCTGATAACAATAACAAAAGGATTAACAATATCACTCCTGAGTAAAAAAACTCACTCATGTATAATACTTACCAGTGAATAAAAGTTGAAGAAAATAGAAAACTCTCAGATTTTCTGTTTATTGTTTTGATTTTTCATCACTGTCTCTCTCTCTCTCTCCTGTTCTTCTTCTTTTAAAGAAGCACCATTTACTCATTACAATTGGAGTAAGATAAACACATTTAACTAATCATCATTATTTTTGTGTTTAGTATTAAGTAATGCATTAAAACAAAGTGTTAATTGAATTTGTTCAATATGGTGAATACATAGATTGACTACACACACACACACCCATAGGTGATAAGTTTATTTTTTGCATGTTTGCTTTTAATTATGAAAGTGTATGATGTACACAGACACATGTATACACCATATTTGTGTGCTAGTGTTGTGTGTGCTCATGTGTGCATGTGTGGGTGGGTGGGTGTCATAAGTATACATGTATATATTTCCATATTTTTAACATTTTGGTGAGCACAATCAGTAGTAGTGCTGAACTCACACTCCCGACTTTCTTCTTCTTCACTTCGCCGATTCCAACTCCGACTCCGTCTCCAACTCCAACTCCAACGCCAAATTTCCAAATGACGAAAGAAATTACAGCAATGATTAAAGATGCTGATATGAATCGTGATATGCAAGAAGATGCCGTGTATATAGCTGCTAATGCTATCGATGAACATGATACAGAACAAGAGATTGCTCGGTATATTAAAACAGAATTTGATCAAAAACATCAACCATATTGGCATTGTATAGTAGGGGGAACATTTTCTAGGTAAGTTAAGTAGGATATATATATATATTGTATGCTTTATTATTTCACTGAGTTGTCTATTACAAGAATGTATATTATGGATGTAGATGTAATTGCATAATAATTTGTTTATTAATATCTATTCAGTGACAAAGTTTCGAACACAATTTATTACTTTTCATAATCGTAGCATCAATTATAACTACATAACTTCGAGACTTTCACTTTATTCCTTTTCATTCGTCGTAGAGGTAGTAGAATTTCTCAGAATTCTTGGTGTACAGGTGTTGAATCATTCCTACTACACGTGTTTTTAGTTGATTCGATAAACAGAGCTTCCGTTGTCAATCTCAACCTCCACCCTGTTACATTAGATATCTTATCCCATCCTGTTTGTGTGGTTGTGTGTAACTGCATGTAGTGCTATCTACGTCTGAACTATTCCCCAAATTTCTTATTTTACTAGGGTCAACTAATGTAGATTTTGGTAGGTTTTTGTCCTTTGCTAGTCTGACTGACCCTGTTTTACTACTTTGACCTGTGTACTTGAACTAATAGTCATTACAGGGTATTAGATAAAATACATTGGCTCCACAAGATCCCTTATCTGACAAATTTTGTTGATAAATGAGTGTGTGGGTTTAAACACCACTTTTATAGTGTTCCAAACGTCATCCAGTAAATAATACTGTTTCACTGTATGATACATCTAAAAACAGACTGAGCGAAGAAATATGTATTCCTTTTCATTCTGTTCCTCGTCAATGGCTGGTTCTATACTCATATATAGTTTTTACATCAAAATCAAGTCGTTATTTTAGTTAATCAGTTTAAGGTATAGGGGATTGGTATAATTAAGAGGTCAAAAGTCATCAAAACAATTAATTAATAGATGTTAGTAACAATAAATCTAAGTTTTGAAGGAGGAGTGGAAAATTCCATACTGTTCCACTAGTACTGTTTCTGGAATAAAGCAAATTATTATTATTATTAAATTACAGAATCACGGAATTAAAGATAAGTTAATTCTAAGGCATTAGCAACAAGTTATTAAGTAATCAAGAAATTTGTAAAATAGCCATGATGACTACGAAGAATAGGAGGACTCGGGAGAATTACATAAAATACAAACAAGTTAATAGAATTAGCTAGAATTGTAAAAATTAACAAAGTCAAAGGATAGTTACAAGGAGACGGGAGAAAATTGTTTTTAGAAACTTAATATATATTATGTAGTTGGCCATGGCAAAAGAGGGCTGCACAAACTTCTTTTGAACATACAGATTTGGCTTGCTCAGATGAATTCTTCTGAAGATGTTGCCTAGTAGGGCGATGAAGGCTTCACAAATAAACCATCCAGCTCAGAGGACACAACTACATCAAAATTCCGATTGCCTCTGCTGTATGTATGTGTATGTATGTCTCACTCGTGGGATCATGCCAGAGGTTTCGTGATATACGATAAATAACTTTAAAAGCTTCATTAGAGTCGACTTGATGTCCAGCCAGTATCGACGAGATGAGCTAATATTGTACTGAGCTGCGTATAGTTTTATTATGACTTCTGCCAAACCAAGATGGGAGATGTTCAGAAATTAGACGATGAACTGACCTGATCGTATGCCCATCTACATATATCTAATAAACGAATCTATATGCAACTACATACTACCAGAGTGCCCACGTTTTTCACACATAATGTGTAAATGTAGTTTGTTGAATCCGAGGTTAGTAATATCGAAAGTAAGATACAAGATAAAGTTGTCACTATTTCTTGTATTCCTTTGCGTTCCTAGAGGAATTTAGGGCTTCAAGCTTAAGCTCTGAAGTTCCCGTAGCAGTGGTGATATCTTTGTAACAGGGTGGCCCTGCTGGCCTCATGACTAACCTTCCCTCTTTACCCGGTTTAATTCCGGTCAAATTATGAAATTTTCTATTCATATTTTGGCCCTACTTATTTTTTGTTTTGTTTATTCACCTTGCATATCCTTCCCCTATCATGTCGATTTTTATTACCGATTTCACTTTGAACAGTTTCTTGCACTATCACACTTATTATTATTGTTATTGTTTCTTTTAGTTCCCAGAGGAACATAGGGCAGTCTGTCAGAACTGATGACAGTGTTATTCCCCCTAGTTCATTTCTTTTGCTTATTTCTTGTCCTACAGAACTTCAATTGATACATTTTTGTCCAAACTTTTCCATTTCCCTCCCTGTTGATTTTATCACAATAATTATCTGTGCATTTCGTAAATCTTTTCATCATGAGAAAATTTCCATTTACGGACAGTTGAGGGATACTGTTAAAATCTCTAGGTTGCCTTTAAATAAAATTACAGTTTCCAATAATCTTTTTGTTAAAAGTGAAGGAAAACACATATTGGTCGATAATCTTCCACATAATTTACTCTAATATTATTTATTTTAATTTTGCTTTATTCCTTTACGTAATAATTAATTTAATTATTCCTTTACGTTCCCAGTGGAACATAGGGCTTCAAGCTAGAGGCTTGAAGTTTCTGTAGCAGTGTTTATTTTTACAGGATGGGGTTGTTAGCCCAACCTTTCCTCTTCACCGGCTTCAATTCTGGCTTAGCGAGGTAAAGGAGTGCGTCTGTGGCCGGGGATCGAACCCCGGACCATGTGCATGGTCGGCGAGCGTCCTAACTGCAATGCCACCGACGCACTATTCCTTTACGTTCTCAGTGGAAAATAGAGTTTTAAGCTGGAGCTTTGAAGTTGCGCCAGCAGTGGTTTTACTTTTATGGGGTGGGATTACTAGTCTCTTGCCAAATCTACCATTTTTGCCTGGGTTATTACCAGATAAGCGAGGTTTGTGAGTGCGTCGGCTGGGGATCTAACCCAGGACCATCTGAGTGACTGAAGAGCATTCTACCTTTGTGCCACCGATGCACTCATTCTAATATACCATCCACATTTAGTGGACTCAGATTTTCCACACACCAAGGGAAGAGCAGTACTCATTGTGTGAAGGTTTACGATATTGTTGAGTGATCCAGAATGGAGTAGCTAAAGTAAGATTCAAACTCAGGATCTATTGAGTGAAAGTTGACTGAATGGAACAATGAACAATATGTCCAGTCAGTCATAAGTAGCAGTAAGAATAACAAATATATTTCGATATCATATTATATCAAGGTGTAATGGGAGTAAACAAGGGACTTGGTAACGGACCATTTTTTATTACACCATATTTATACATTTTTAGAAATATTTATGGTTGGCTAGGTCAGTGGATAATAAACTGTTTTGATTGGCTGCTGATTCTCTGAAGGTTAAATCTTGAGATTATTTTTCCCTATCACAACGTAAGCAGCTAGATCCAGATTTCAGAAGTAAACTCTTCCTCCTACTTTTGTAAAGTGTTGTTTTCAATTTTGGCTGCTTCCTGTTAATCTACATCTTTATACTACTGATAAATCTTGTTAGTAGCACACAACACGAAAGTCTCAGCAAAATGGAAATGGAATACCTAGTTAAGTTCAAACAAATATAGTGAATTTATAAAAAGAACCTTAGTACATAATTTATTATGAAGTCTATTCGAACCATTATAGAGACAAAGTCAGAACCAACGTTTCTTCAATACGATAACTTCAGTTATTTACTTGAATTCCCTGAGCTTCACTAGTGTGCAAAACAAGATTTCGAATTCCATACAGAAAAGTTTCCCCCATATAGACATTTAGAAGGCAAAAGGATTGAACAAAGAAGTATTTACGTCACAATTAGATCATCATCTCTGGCTCTACTCTAATATACAGCTATAGCATTTTCAATACAATACACAACATTTTACCATAATGCATAATTATGGAAAAGTGAATAGTACTGAAGGAATTAACAAGTGTTCAAGTTGGTTACGTAATAGATGATTTTAGAAAAAAATAGAATAATTTGGAGAATAATAGTTTTTAAAAGGCTTAGGAGGCAAAGTTAAGGAAAGTGCCTGTATGAATTTCTTCGGAACATACATCTTTGGCTTCTTCAGGTGGATTCCTATGCATCCCTTCAGCTGTATGTAGAAGATGAACTCATAAAGTAAAATTAAGATTAGTAGGAATGCGATAAATAACTTTGAATGTTTTAGTAACATTAACTTTATGCTCAATGTCTACAAGGTGTGCTAAAACAGAGCTAAAAATGGACAAACAAGATCCATTTTCCAAATTCCCACAGCTTCATTTATGTTTAAAACATGAGTTCAAATTCTGTTTGAATGTTTCGATGGGAAACAATAAAATATTCTAAACGGCTATCTCTTATCTATTTGACAATCACTTCTCTCTGATTTTATAAATTTCCACCGCAACCGCAACAGGAGGTGCTCAGGAGTACGTCTTCTAGATTTTATAGTTGATCTCCCATTGTAGGTCTTATAATAGGTTTGATTAATGTTGTGCATGGTCATAAAATTGGGATAGTTGGGTAGTGTATCTTCCTCATAAGCAATAACCATCGGTCTACTGAAGACGAGTAATAAGTAAAGAGTGACAGGGCTACAAGTTCTTTAGATTATTTTGAACAATCTACAGGATAGCAGTTCTCAGGTCAAATTTCAGGTGAATTAAACTGTCACCAACATGCATTTCACGTTAACACTATTTTCGCAAAAAAATAATATAATATAAATATTATTATAGTGAGAATGTAATATATTCTCAGAGCTGTTGTGTTCTCTCAAGTGGATGCCTTAGTTGTAAAGTTTTTAGTGTTATTTCTGCGCAGCATCTTTAGCACTAGTTATAATGTGAACTGAGCATTTGGGAATTATCTTTGGATGAAATATTTGCGTCATCTGGTGACCTTTTGATGTGACTAGTTGTTCGCATAGATTTCCTTATCATACCATCCCCTTGTTTTGATATTGATCTTCTCATTGACCGGATATCTGACTTTTTTATTGGATGAAAGCTCTAAAATTACATCATACAGCTAAGAGAACAACTTGAAAATCCCCACTGAGTCAAATAAAAGGAAAGGCGTTCAGTGAAGAGTTACTCTTTTCGGCGATATCATTCTTAAGCTGTACAGTCATGACGCACTATATTTCTGACTGACGTAACATACGTTCCTCATACTGAGGCGGAGTGCAGAAGATTTTCAAACTGATTTCAGAGTGTTGAAGGTGTATCTTATCTTTCTGATTCTGGCTGGCTTCGACATTCTCATCCGTGCTGTCACCTTCAGTTGAAACTATACTTCCTAGATAAGTGAAGGAAGTAATCTCTTTCAAATTTCTGCTTTTGATGGTGATTAGTGCTTGTTGTTGTCTTGTCTTCTCTATATTCCCGTGAAGTCCTGTTTCCGCTGCTTACCTCTTCTACCAAATAGTTGGTTTTTGCCTGTAAGTCTCCGAGTTTTTGTGACATTAGACATATATCATCCACACGTGAAATCCAGATCTTCTAGAGTCTTCTTATAAGTGGTCCAGAGGTATCCTAACTTCTTGCTCGCCGCTTACGGTGTTCCACATAATCCAGTCCAGCCTAATTAGGAATACCACGAGTGATAGTGGGCAGCCTTGGCTTACACCTGTATACACTTCGAAGGCTCCAACGAATTTTCCGTCTTGGATCACATACCACCTGCCATTGCCATACTGTTGTTGAATGAGGTTGATAGAGATTTGGGGAACTGCACTCAGTAGTGTTGAGGGGGTTTCCAAGTTACTTCTTGGTCAACTCTGTCGAAGTGTTTTTCAAAGTCAATGAAATCAATATAGAGGGGTGATTGCCATTCTATTCTTTGTTCCATGATGATGAATAAAGTTTTGATTTGATCAACACATGATTTACCTTTCCTGAATGCAGCTCACCAGTATATATTGTCTCTTCATTCTATGTGAACTTTTCGTGAATACTGTTTATTCTCCGTGAACAGTCTCAATATTATGCATCATCTGTAAACCATAAATCTCTTCTTTCTAGTTATGTTATTGTAAGTAGTTCTCCGTCTTGCTTTATTTTTTATTTTACAGTAGTATCATGTACTCGTAGATGGAACTTTGAAGTTTTCTTTTGAAAGACAATACCATTCAACGTTTGTATGCAAAACTTTGGCACTATAGTAGGTGTTGTAGTAGATATTGATTATGTACAATGACTTACGTTCAAAACTCCGTCCAGTGAATAAAGTACTGTTTCATCACTGTGGAATATATACGTCGGTGGTTCAGTGATTGGATGCTAGCCAACCAAGCTTCATGTGGTCCGGGGTTCTGTCCCCAGTCAGATCACTTCTGAACCTCGGTAAGCCTGTAGTAAGGCAGGTGAAGGGGTAAGACTAGGCTTGGAGCAATTCCATCCCATAAAAATAAAAAGCACTGTTTCCGAAACTTCAGTGCAATAGCCTAAAGCCCTCTAATCCACTAGAAACATGAAGGAACGAAACAAAACTGTGAAATACCTCCAACAAACAAATTACTAGACAATAAAGTCAGTTGTGAAACATGAATATGGCCAATAACTGCTAGCAGTACTACGTTTAAAAGCAATTCCGTACCTGTTAGATTAATTAATGTCTTCATGATAGCATTCCAGTGAATGCTGAAGAAGAATACTGTAGATTAGCGATTTGTTATTCGCTACTATTTATAGACTGATGTCAGATTTAGTAACACCACTTTTTTAATACTCTCACTTCTGTCAAATTGAAAGATTGTTTACTAAATGGTTGGAGGCAATCGATGGAAAGTTTTGGACCTAGGCTTCATGTTTGTAAGCAATCACCAGGCGTATCTGTAGCCTGAAAAGTACTCGCATCCACTCTGAGATTCGAACACACGTCATCACCTAATTCTGAAGTCAGTGAGGTTATCACTGAGTGATTCTAACTTGAGATTGACCTCCTTTTGGACTATATTGCATACTCAAGGTTGGACACTAGGTAGTATCTAATAACAGCAGTTCAGATTCATCCATGATGGTAAGCTACCTACAATATCGGCTACACTGTAAACTTGACTGATAGGATTTAGTCTGTACCAACAATAAAAACTAAACGCACGCCACTAGTTCTCACTACCTAGTGTCTCTTCAATCAAAGTGAATTAAAAGATATTTAGCTTTAATGTTCTTCAACCAAAAATTGTCAGTGTTTTTGATTCAAACTTGACGTATTATATAAATGCCTAAAATAGTAAGTAGTTTATTTCTCAGTCATGACAGAATGATTTTTGTGGGTTTATGTGTGAGTGCATTAGTTATAGACGTTTTGTTACTATAAATGTATATATCTGATCATGATTTAGAGAACTTTCTTTGAAGACTGAATAAGCGATGAAGACAAACAAAAATGCAGGTAAGATCACAATAACTTTTAAAATGAAAGACGAGTCTGTCAAAGAAAAGAAAAGCAAATTGTATATTGTACACTTTCAGTTGAAATCATTTTTACCAAAAGATTTATGTCAGATAGTAGAGTTTCTTCGTAAGCGGATAGAGGTGATCAAAAACCACCTGTCAATGGCTTTAATCGTTTGAACCAAATTCCCAAATTATTTTACCTGAAACATTCGAAAGAGTCGATGTTTTATCAGTGTCTACGATACATCTTTTATGTTTGCAATGATTACAGGTGGCTGATTTAGGTATAGTTGTGTCCTCTGAGTTGTATGGTTTAGTTGTGAAGCTTTCATTGTCTCAAGAGCCAACTTCTCTAGCGATGTAGCTGAAAATCATTCTCATTATATTTTGGTTTATCTTATATATACTACTAGTCAATAAAAGTAGTTTGAAACCACATACACTAGCTAGTATTGGTCGCTAACCAAATCCAAATTATTTGGCACTTTTACCTGAGTCTGTCTTTCGACAAATGTCATGGGGTTCACCGCGAACGAGGAAGACGGATATCTGATGATTAGATCCCTTTATTTTGACTAGCCGGCACTATTGTTAAACTTTAGTGGTATATATAATTACTCCTAACACTTTGTAGAACGTAAAATCATGCTGTTCTCCTTTCTTCAATGACTTCCATTTACAGTTTCAAAGATATCATATATTACTATGGAATATTTTGAGTTACTAAGGGAAACTGTGATGGATTCCCACTTAGAACTGCATAATTTGTCTGTGAGTGATACATAGCCATTGAAAGAAGAAGATATGAAGATGCTAGCCACCTTTGACCACAGATGTTTACGTTCTATCTCCGGTTTTACGTGGGTTAATTTGGCCAACAATTTTGATGTTAGGCATATATTGTTAGGTAAAGAGGGTAAATCAATCGATGAGGTTGTCAAACTGAATCAGTTGAGATGGCGAGGACATGTGTTACGCATGCTAGGCCTCCTGCTTCCTCGACGGACAGAGTTAGCCAACATGCAATTAGGTTGAAAAAGAGTTAGAGGTGGTCAAACCAAAACGCAGCATCAGTCTATGAAGTTTGACTTTTTGTTTGAACCACGTAGGGTGGTATAGACTACCTCATATGATCTCAGACTGAAAACCAATAGCTTGAAAATATTAATGATATCGCTGAAAACCGTCTTCAGTGTTGCGTATACATCCAATCTTTGTTATTTTCCATATCAATTACAATATCGTGTTTTTCAATGTTGCTGTTCTTCCTTCCGCACATGTCTACTGATTAAAGTCCTTTTAAATTTCTTTTCTCTACCTTTGTATGCTGTATGGATTGTGAGAACTTGAAATGCAGCACTTCTGCCCAAAGTTCTAGGTAGAAACTCAGTCAGTTAGTCATTTGTTATTAAAGATTCGACTTATTCTTCGGTGACCCTTAAATGTTTGTTTGCAACATTATCACAGTTCACATTCGCACCTTAACTTTGGTTGTTATAGCCTGATTTTCAAAAGCACAACAGACAGTTAAGCTGTTTCCTTAATCTAAATTTCATGGGGAACATTTTCGCAGCTCTCCATGTGAGATCATGAAACTTGATGAGCTTATCAGTAAATCTTTTGCTCTCTATTGAACATAACTGAATCACATGTATTTCTTCTCCTTCGTAAAGAATCTAAGAAACGTTTGTAACCTGACTTGGTGGATCCCCCTGGTCACAACTTCTCCCTAGAACTCCAGATAGCTTCTTGAATACAACCTGTTGCTAGTTAGCACAGGATTAATCATCAATTATCGGTTTTTAGAGTCCACTAAGTTACGGAAGAGAAAAGTTGCTCGTCAGTCATATTGGCCGCCAGTTTTGCTATATATATTGCCGCCAGCAACTTAAATGATGCTTCCTAGATAAGTGAAGGAAGGAAGTGGATCAGTTCTCAGTGGCTAAACAGTCTATGAGTTCACCTTGAGATTGGAGGGTCTTGGGTTCAAATCCCGGTGGGTGCGTACTGATGAAGAGTCTCAAACTAGGGAGGAACACCTATACAGAACTCCACTGCTGATTTTCCAATAGTTCTCTAGTTGACTTTCAGCTTGTGATCAATCAGGTTGAGTTAAACAGAGTTAAACATATTATCCTTCTAAAAGAGAGTCAACATTTAAACACTCACATTTAGTTTTTATTTACACAGTTGATTAAATTAGTACAAGATTAGCTAATCTTTGCTTTTGTTACTTTTTCTTTTTAATTACTTTGCTCTTTTTATCTATAGTTTTGTATCACATCAAGCAAATAAGTTTATCTACTTTTTTCTTGGAAATCGTTCAATACTACTCTATAAATCAATATAATCTGATCGTATGTTTACCATTTTGTAAATGATCTGATACGCATATACATACACACATATCATAAATAACAAAATCATCTCTAAATCACCGTCCCTATCACTGTCGTTAACGTCATCATCAAAATCAGTTTCAGCGAAGACCTTATGTTAAAATTTTCAATACTATTATTATTATTGTTATTATGTGCAATAAGGCGTAATAATAAAAAACAACGTAATCAATTAAAACAAACCGAAAAAATCCATCAAATAAAAGAGAAATTAACATGTACAATAAAATTTGAGTTAAAATAGAAAGTTATTCTATGCAATAGCATCTGCTTTTTAATCTGTTAGCTATTATTAGTATTATTTAACAAAACAAACGATAATAATTCGAGGCATTGAACCATTGAACATTCTTCTTCAATGTGTTTGTTACTTTTCCCCCGCGTATTCTCAATTTTTATGTATTTTTAAAAATACTGTTCAGAAAGGAAACCATGTAAAGTTTAATAGTATTATTAGTATTGTTGTTTGTAAAGTAATTTTGATATTCATTATTATTAAGATTGGTTAACTTTTATTTTTTGAAATAAATGATCATAGATTCAGTTTGTTTTTACTATTTTATTGTTACTATTAATGGTATTCATTTCTTGGGATCAGGTGGCTTCATTGCCGCCTCCCTGTCAGTTCTCTTGACCCTATATCAGTGAAATCTAGGATGAACGTTTCATCCTATTTGGTACTCAACAACTGAATGTACTTGCATCCAACATTGAGTAATGGTGTCCCCGTCACTGAGGTTCGAACCCAGTCACCATCGTTTAGAAAGCCAAAGCCTTACCTGCTGGACCACTTGGGCCATGGCAGACAAGAATCAGTTATGATTTGTTTTAAATTCAATTTCGATTTTCTCGTTGATTAATTATACCGTAATGTTCGGTTGATTCGATGATGTCAGAGGATTAATATGAAGCAATTTGGTGGATGGTGAATAGCAGTGGAACCCACAAGGATGCGTACTTGGCTTTTGAAACTATGGGCACTGGGTTCAAGACTCAGCGGGAACACCACCAGTCACTGGATTATACAGTGCATCCAACTGACTGGTTAAACATATGACAGAATGTGCATCCCGGATCCCATAGTTAGTCAGCATCCACTAAATTACTTTATGTTAATCCTCGAACATCTCCAAAGCGTCCGCACTAGGAGATGACATCTCGCCAGAGGCTGAATATTTCGGTCCAGTTGGTCAACAGGGAAATCAAAACTGAATTATAAGCAGACAGAAACAGCGTTGAAAATTCAATTCGTATTCTTGTTTTCAGGTGAAAAAACTGCGTCGGTGGCATAGCGGTTGGGACGCTCGCCTACCATGCACATGGTCCGGGTTCAATCACGCGACTCACTCCTTTACATCGCTAAGCCAGAAATAATGCTGGTGAAGAGGAAAGGTTGGGCATCAGGCTAACAACCCACCCTGTAAAAGTAAACACTGCTACAGAAACTGCAAGCCACTAGCTTGAAGCCCTATGTTCACTGGGAAAAAAATTGTTTTAGAGTAATGAACATCTGTCTTTGGTTACAGGTCTCTGGGCTACCTGTAGTTGAGATGATGCTGCCTGTTCAGGCGATTGAAAGATACGGTTTTCTTTAGGTTTTTCTTTTGATGGTGATTGGCGTTTGTTGTTGTTGGTTGCATATATTCACCATCTCTCTCTTCTCTATGTTCAACTAAACTGCTATCTTCTTCCAGTTTGTAAGTTTTCGTTTGTAAATCTTGTAATTTATGAGATATGAGACAGGGAGCATCTGCTATATCCAGATATTCTAGGCTGTACTTCTCGATCTAACTTATACTTGTCCTCTCACTTCCCCCAATCCACCGCATGATCCAGTCCACTACAGTGTTGAAGATCGTCAATGATGGTAGGCAACAGTATCATACTCATTTCTTCCCTTCATATGCTTCTCTGAGCTTTACTATATGAATCACCTGATATTTGGAATCATTACAGTAACTGTTGAGTATGATTTGTACATGTTGACGCCACTGCACTCCGAAATGTTGAAGTAGTCGTCAAATTACTTCACAGTTGACTCTGTCGAAAAGGAAAGCATTTGGGATAATCAAACCCAAACATGACATCACTCTACTATAACTTTGATTAACTGTTTTGAACCACATTAAAAGGCGTTAACTGTCTGCCTTGAGTTTTCGAAATTCTAAGAATCGATTCCTGAGGATTATTAGCGACATGGTTCAAAACTGTTTTCAAGCGGCTTTTTTTTATTTCCTTCACGTTCCCCAGTGGAACATAGGGCTTCAAGCTAGTGGCTTGAAGTTTCTGTAGCAGTGTTTATTTCACAGGATGGGGTTGCTAGTCTCATGCCTAAACTTTTCTTTTCACCAACTTTATTACTGACTTAGCAAGGTAAATGAGTGCGTCGGCCGGGGATCGAACCCCGGACCATGTACATAGTCGGCGAGCGTCCCAACCACTATGCCACCGACGCACAAGCGGCCTAGGGGAATTCAAACCGACACACATAAGGAACTGATCTAAGATTTTTACAGTGAGACTAACTATGCGTTTCATTTAGTTAAAGATCGTTATGTGATGAAAGACTGATACAAAAGTTACCTTTCTGAACATCATTCAAATTTCTGTCCTGCTGAAAAATATGGCACAGATAATTAGATATCGATAGTTGATCTAGTTAACTAGTTCACTGGATAACTAGCCGATACTAACGTGGGAAAATGAGGGAAGGTTGGGGTTGGTCTGGTGACCCATTATTATTAAACCTGATCTACTTTTATCTTGTTAAATAAGTGATCAAACTAAGAATATTTAATACCTTCGGATTGGATCCACTTTGTTTATTTACATTCACTTCTTTTGATCCAAGTGGAACTTAAGGCTTCGGTGAGACATCTTCATTACATTTGGTTCTCAGCCATCACTAGAGTGTAGAGAAGCATTGATTTGACAATAATGTTGAAAAATTTCAACCTTGTTCCTTGTGTTAAGCAATCCAGATCTTCACACAGATTTCGAAATAACAATGGACAACGATGTTGCCCTCTCTATCCTGACCGTCTTTGTCATCCTCGTAATTTCCATCTGTGGCTGAAATAACCTTACCAAGATAAATGACAGAGACGACTTCACACAGATTTATCATGTTGCCAGTCATTAGTTATGATGAAGAAGATTTTCAGCTCAGTTGGATGATTTTGATGTAGTTGTGTTCTCTGAGCTGGATAGTTTATTTGCAAAGCTTTCGTTGCCCTACTAGGCAACATCTTCAGCGAATACTTTTATCGGTTGGGTATCTTAATCACCCCTTTGAGTTTCTGAGACATGAGACTTAAATCATCTGCCAGATTTCCTAAGGTCTTTTCGTCGGTTAAACTTATAGCCGCCTTCTCACTCCCCATGAACTGCAGAATGAACAAGTCTGCAACAACAAGGACCATAATCGGTAATAGTAGGCATTCTTCCCGTAATGCTCTCTTCACTTCAAACGCTTTAGTAAGCTTTCCCTTGTGAATTAGCTGTTGTGAGGTTTATAAATGCTTTCAGAACTTCGCAATCGGCTCCTTGAGATACTATGAATCATTGAATTGAGGCTGTTAGTGACATGGCTCAGGGTTGTTCTTAGTGTAGCAGAGGCATTTAATTTCTATGACTCTCTGGATGGACTGAACTTTGATCATTTTCCACAGAACTATTTGTTCTCCCATGCATTTCAGTTTATGATACTTTCTTTGCATTTTTCTTTACCTCTGTTAGCACTTTATCAAGTGCGATGTCGCGAAAAGCTGCAATTTTTGCAAAAGTCATGCGTTGAAAATCAAATATATTTCATGAATTGTTGCTTAAATAAGTAGTTGATTTTGCATTTGGTACTACCTGACTGATTTTACATATTAGGCTTACTAGCTGTACACCTAACAATCCTTCTTTACTCGGGCTTAGGACTGGCTAGAATACTAGCGAACTAGTAAAATGCTGCAGTCAACAAAAAGAGCGACATTCACATTTCCAACATCAGAGTTAGATCATTCCTTCTATCTGGCTAAGAAGCTCGGCGCGTCACGAAAAGCGTTTCTAATGGGTTACAGAGTTTTATCAGTAGCCGCCTTCACTAGATCCATTCTGAAGATTAGACGGTCAGAAGGAATTGAGAACAAGAAACTCTGGAAGTGAACCGATCAAAAATCTATTTCTCAACAAATGTGTAGAAGAAAATGGAGATTGGTTGGACACATGCTGAGGAGATCGCCGAGTGACAACGCGCTTTTAATGGATCCTCGAGTGGAACCTGAAACGGAAACGATGAGTTTGATTTGAGTTCTACGGTGACATGGAGGAGAACGTATGAGAAGGAGATGAGAGACTATGATCAGTCGTGGGACCATCTAAAGATGGTCATAAGGAATAGTATGAAACGGTTAAAGATCTGTTTTACACTAGGAATCAAAGGGAGTAAAAATAATACGTGGTTGATATTTCGGGCTGATCACATATTTACTGATGTTTACTGAAAGTTTTCAGCACTTTCTATTTTACTCTATCCATAGTTTCCATTACTGAAACAACCATTTTATGACGCTTAAGGTCATGTTTCTTTAATTTTCACTTCAATGAATACACCACTACTCTTGAATATCCAGCTGAATTCATGTAACGCTTTTAGGAATAGATCCTGTACACGTTTAATTTCTAGTGTTGCGCTGATGTATTGTTGAAGTTTGTCATGATGATGAAAGACCCATTTGGTTGATACAGTTATAATTCTGCATATTGTATGAAACTTCTGTTCACAAAATGAAATTATGATTATCAATATTAATAAAATGAAAAGTTGTAAGATCAGTAGTGCTATCCAAAGCGAAAAGTTGAATAATTTTGGTGAGAAGATAGAATCTGGATACTGTCGTAGAACCTATTGTGTAATAATAACAAATCTGATTTGTATTCAAGTGTTAGTTTGCAGCGATTTGGTTGGTTTCAGGACTAAATCATGAACTGACATCGGTTAGAGGACCATTGGAAAACCTGCAGGGAGTACTAGACGACTGCTTCCCCCTAGTATGGGACTATTCATCAGTGGGCACCCACCAACAAGGTTCGAATCCAGGATATTCTAGGTACACGGCGAGCTCGTAGACTATTAGGCCACTGGGACCCAACCCACTGTTCTATGAATTCCAAATTCTGCGAATTCAGAAGGTCCCGGGTTCGTACCTCAGTGAGTGCGTACTGTGAACAGTCTCGAACTAGGATGAAATCGTTGCACAGCACTCCCAGGCTTTCCAATGATCCATTAACCAATTTCAGTTCATGATGAAATCCTGAATAATGATTTGCTTTATTCCAAAAACAGTACTTATGATACAATGTGGAGTTTGTACAATATTGCATCTGATTTACTGGATAGCAGGAAAAACAAATTTAAAAATAATAATACAGGGTACAGTTAACTAAAGTTCATAGCATCGACTATTGGAATTAGCAGAAACAGTAGGCACGAAATGATGCACAAATGTAAAATGATAAAGGCAATATTAATATTAGTATCAGTAGTAATACTAATATTGATAACACAAAATTATAAAATAATGGGAATAATGTCATTATAAGATTACAAATATGAGAGAATAACTGAGCCATTTTCTTATGCTAATTACACGACTAGTCGTTAGTTTCAGGTTTAACACTATCTCCATCACATAGAACGCGAATGAGCAGGCCAAATAGGGTATCTTTGAGGTTTTGTACTTGGTTGTGCTAGCGATCATATAATCTTTTATAATGACTCCTAGTCTTCCTGCCTGATGAGGTGCAAAGTGGAAGGTCAGAGGATGGAACTGTACTAAGGTATTTTATGCCTGGTTCAATCTCTAAGTCACTACAAGCAGCGTGTGAACTAATGAGTTCTTTAAGATCGCGTTAATTCCTGAAGGTGCAATTAACTGTCTGACATTTATTAGAGGGATCTGACGTAAGACCAATAAGCTCAGACAATTAGCTAATGTCTGACAGAAGGCCATTCAGTTTGGAGTAGTCAGCTCGAGGAGTAATTGGAAATGAGTCAGTAAGGTCGCCAGCACGTTTAACAAAGCCAATTTCTCCCGAGCAGGGTAAGTCATATAAAAAGAAAGAGGAAAGAAGAGAAGAGGAAAGAGCACCTTCAGGGACACCAGCTTCAGCAAGCAGAGAAGAAGATTTACCTTTTTATACAGTATACCACAGAATCACTGCTAGGTCTTTTATAAATTAAGTTACTTCCGTCCTATTGGCAAAATTACCAGCCTCAAAGAGATAATAAACTTAGAAAAACAATAAGCAGTTTCAGTGCATGAACTAATGCACAATTTGGTAGGGCAGCGCTACAATTTCGAAAAGTTAAATATTTACATGAATTGAGAGATCGACCACTGAATCCTTATTCACAGAATCTACAGCCAGTATATACAAAATGAATGACGCAACAGCTATAGCAAAGATATGAAGAATGTTAGTACCACCGAAATCACTGTATAAGACATAACATTATTATTATTTCCTTAGGTTCCGAGCCAAGCATGAGGCTTCAAAAGAACATCTCCATTTTTTCCTATTCTTCAGCTAGTTCCGCGATTGCCCAAAGTCTTTCATCACTTTCTCTCTACACGATCTCTTCCACGTCTCCCTCGGATACACACCCAACTCGCTGTTTCCCAATTAGAGTTTCAGTCGGGTGATGGCATGGCGTGGAGTCTTCTGAGGGCGTGTCTGATTTATCTCCATCTTCGTCATATCTGTTGTGCAATAAGTTCTTGGTCGGTTTCTGTTTTCTATGCAGTTTCGAAATCCTCCTCCTGTTTGTTGTTAGGTAGGTTGTTTTTTTGACAAAGAGAGAAAGACTAGATTTGGAACCTTGGTCTTCTTTTTTTGTCGAAATTTATTAAGGGAACCAAGCATATAAAAGATTGTGTTTCGTTACGAGACCTTCTCAAATCTTTATTCGAACTTTTCATGTCATATGAACTGTGATCAAGATCTAACCGAATAATTCCAAAACAGTTGGGCACCGAGTGAGAAGTGGACATTTGTAAAGATTATATTTGTAAAATCTCAGCGAAATTGTAATGAGTAATTCCAGAGTTTCCCGCGTTCAGCAAATTGGTCCGAACTTCTTCAGGGAAATTAATCGAAATAAAAAACAAGAGATTTCCTTTTTATATTTAACCCTCTGTTATGTTAATTTCGGTTAATTTCCCTGAAGAAGTTCAGACCGGTTTGCTGAACGCAGGAAATTTTGGAATTACTCATTACAATTTCTCTGAGATTTTACAAATATAATTTTTACAAATGTGTACTTTTCACGTCAGTTGCAACGTTTGTATTATCGCCCTCCGCTTTTTTGCTGTTTCGTTTAACCATGATCTCCATGCCTAGTTTCTGTGGATCCTGTTGTTCTTATTCGGACGAAGATGATCAGGGGGACACACTGTAGAAAATAATTTATTCTTCTTCTGGTTATGCTAACAAATGCCTGTTAAGGAAAATTGCAGATAGCCAGTTTTTAGTAAATGCTGAAGAAATACTGAAGCTTTCACTACTCTCAAGTCTGTGTGGAGGTCAACAGCACTCAGCAGCAAAAATAAGATCCGGATTTCTAACTTTAATGTAAAGTCAGTGCTACTCACTTTAAGGATCGGAGACTTGGCCAGCGCGTCATAAAGAGCATCTCAAGCAAACTACAGACCTTCATTAACAGTTGTCTTCGCTCAATACAACTCAAGATCAGATGGCCGGTCAGAAAAGATCAGCAACAGAGATCTCTGGCAATGAGCGAACCAACCAGTAACTGATTGTGAAACAAATAGGCAGGAGGAAATGGAGATGGATTGGCCATACTCCGAGGAAACCATCAAGTGACATCACTAGACAAGCCCTCAAGTGGAAACTGAATGGGAAGCGGCGAGTTGGTCGTCGAAGGGTGACTTTGAGGGGGTTATGTGAAGAGGAGATGAAAGTGTGCGTGCAGACTTGGAGCCAGGTGAAGACTCTAGCAGAGAACCGAATGCAATGGAGACGCACAGCTGAAGCCCTATGTTCCTCTAGGAATTAAAGGAAACAATAATAATAATAGTAAATGCTGAAAAAGTTTATTTTGGAGTTTCTACATTCAAAAGAATTGTCATCACAGTACCGAAACTCTGATTTATAAGGAAATATGTAAGTGAAACCAACAGTGAAATAGCCACAAAGACAAGTTATTTTTGTATATGACTTGATTAAATCAACCAGCTCAGAGAACACAACTAGATAAAAATATTTAAGTAAATGACGATAGTAGAGAATATTTAAAAATACACAGTACCAATGTTTATTATAAATTGATGACTTTTAATTGGACAGTAGTTAGTAACTAGTATAATATGTCCAGTTCTATCTTAGGTGCGGACTGAATTCTATTGGTCACGTTGGCAGTGTAGCCATCATTCTAGTTGGCATACCATCATGGTGCACTTTAAATAGTTGATATTAGATGGTTGGAGGCTATCGGCAGGAAGCCTTCGACCTGATTTTCGTGTCAGCAAGGCGTATCTGCAGTCACCTCAAAGGAACTCATGTCCCTTCTAAGATTCAAACCTGCGTCACCTAGTGCCGCCTGCAGTCAGAGACGTTACCATTGAGCTATTTAGGCTTGAAAATGACCTCTTGTAGGATTATATTGGATACTTCTGATTGGAAACTAGTTATTAACAAGGTCAGTTGTGAGCCCAAATACCCCATTGGTAACGTCTCTGACTGCAGGCGGCACTAGGTGACGCAGGTTTGAATCTTAGAAGGGACACGAGTTCCTTTTTATTTTGATAAATCACACAGTGTTGTACAGTAATATTAACTGATGACGTTTCGAGCACAAACTATTGCTCATAATCATATCAAGTTGAGCAATAGTTTGTGCTCGAAACGTCATCAGTTAATATTATTGTACAATACTGTGTGATTTATCAAAATAAAATCTTATCCATAATGGAGTTATGCCCTACCACAGTGTCCAAGTTTTATACTTATATCAATAGGACATGAGTTCTTTCGAGGTGACTGCAGATACGCCTTGCTGACGAGTGCCAACTAACACGAAACTCAGGCCGAAGGCTTCCTGCCGATAGCCTCCAACCGTCTAATATCAACTATACATTGATGAGCTCAGAAAATAACTCACTGGAAATTCTGTCAGTTGACATCCTACTATATGATGCTTTTGAGCACAAAAGTTATGCGTGTCACCTTAAGAAATTTATACGGAAAAGTAATATGAATAGTTAAAGTGTTATCAGATTACGGAAAATACTACTGGTAAATATTCATGAAGGTAAAGATTAGGTGATTAATGGAAGTTCTTTATGATATTTGGGATGTTTGATGAAGGCGGTTCAAAATTTCTTCATCACCTCACTATGTATAAGATTTACTCAACTGGCATTGTAATTAAAAGTTCTCTAAGCGTTTAACAGCCATTTTAGTGGTAAATCAACTATATCTTATTTTCATTCCGACAACGAGATGAAATTCACTAGTCTACGAATTATGGAATTTTCCAGCTTACTGAAAGCCAATACTACAATCCTCAGATTATTTTTCTAAATGGCCATACCGATCATTTCACACAAGAACTTCAGAAGTTTCATATGATCATTAATAGGTAGTGCATGGGTGATTAGATCCTGGATTTATAAAGAATATATTCGCCTACAATGTAGACATTGACTTGAAGTGATATCATTTGTAGAGACATTTTTCAAAGCTGTAGGTAGAGTTCATGAACAATGGAGTACATAAACTTATTTTGTTAGAATGGAAATTCACTGTTGACGTTAGATGAGAATTCTGCTGCATAAAGTGGCAGAAACACCGAATGGCAGCTTATCATTTAACGGGAAGAAGGCAGCTTGGACTCATCTTTCGTTACCGGTGTCAGTTTAATCAATTTTATGCCTGAGAGTAGGCAGTTTAGAAGAAGTGTTCTTCTTCTAAGACAGGGAAACTCGCATTGAAAAACTTGTCCAGAAAGAGGATGAAATCATCGCTGTCAAACTATCTAACTCACTGATCACAATAACACCAGAAACATCCATTTAAGGTAAAAATCTTTACTATTTTAAGGAGGCAATTTCGTATATTATGCTACAAAAATAACTTTATGAATTTTTACTTAATCAGCACGTCGTTAGTAAAAATATTTTATAATTCTACTGAGTGAGTGAGGTAAATCGCATACTGTAAAAAATGATACGGCAAATGTTATATGACAGATATGAAGAAATATGCGCTACTAGCACACTGAAAAAATTCGTCAATGACAATGTCACTCTCTTCAATCAAATTTATTGTTTTCGCCCTACTATACATGTGAATGTAAGTGTAGAATTTGAGCACTTCGGTGGAAAATAGTTCAATATGAGATAAATTTACTTCATATAACAGACACATAGTTAAGGTATTAATAACTGAGTGGTGTTTCGTGCAGAATTTATTGCTCATAATCATGTCAATATATTCACACGGTTACATAATTTTCAGTATATCCGGTATTGGCGCTGTGCTGCTTCGATTGTACGTGTTTAGTATTGATTCGATGAGCAAAGATTCAGTGATTAGGCCCTCTCTCTTTCCATCTAACTATACTACTTTTAAGTACTCTCACCCTGTCCCACTCTAATGTGTGACGCATCTTTGCACGTCTACCAAGAAAATCATAAAATAAAACTCTTAGTTTTTAACTATGCTTCAGTAATACTCCAGGAATATCTGTTCCACAGATGTAAATATTTGTTAAATTCCACACTGGCTGTATTCTGAATATTTCTTCATACATTTACGTTACTCCTGGTTGTTTCCTATCGGATTTACCTGATTTTGCAGATGAATTCTCAGTTTTTGCTACCGCTTATCTGGAGATTTCGATTCCTGAGACTGTTCTTCCATTGAATCACTAGATTGTGTAAACATTGTCAGCTTCGCTAGTCGACTTGACAAAACACTTAATTTATTGTTCACAAATGACCATGGAATATATGAAGTTTGCAAACGCGCTCCACTACTGTACTCCGATCATTGTATTATGAGTGTTACCTAAAATAAATAGCGAGTCACACACTAGTATCCTGTCTCACCTTTTTCAGGAAAAAGCAGCAGAGATGATAAACACAGAACAATGGAGATAATGCTAGACGAATGTTGATGGACACTAACTGGGATCTATTCATTGAGCGTAGACTTGATGACGTAATCAGTAAACTAACTGACTATCTTAAACTCTTCCTTGTCCGAAACAAACGCTATTCAAAAGGTCAAACCATTTTCATTCTCCTTATCTCAAAATGCTACGCAGTGAAAGGAACGGTTGTACAAATCTAAAGATAAATCTGGTCCAAAAATGTCTGAAATATCTAAAATCTTCCCAAAGTTCTGGCCTTGATGGTGTTCGGGTAATTTATGTTATCTTCTCACTAAAATTTCAATGATTTTTCTTCCAGTGATGTTGTACTCGTCTCATAGAAAGACAATAAAATTATCCTGGTACCCAGGTAATATGCTAGTATTTATTGTATATTTATTAATCCCTTGGGTTCCTAGAGGAACATAGGGCTTCAACTGCACGCCTCCACTTGCTTCTCTCTTCTGCTGTACTTTTCACCTGCATCCATGTCAGTCCATATTGTTTCAGTTCCTCATCACACGATCTCCTCCATGTCACCCTTGGACGTCCCACTCGCCGCTTCCCTTTCGGGTTCCACTCGAGCACTGGCCTGACGCGCGATGTCACTCAACGGCCTCCTCAGCGAGTGTCCAATCCATCTCCACTTTCTCCTGCATTTTTGCTGAGCGATTGGTTCCTGTTTTGTTTGTCCCCATAGTTTCTTGTTTGTTATTCTTTCCGGCCATCTAATCTTCAGTATGGAGCGAAGACAGTTGTTGATAGAGGTCTGCAACCTGTTGAAAATATTCTTTGTGACCTGTCAAGTTTCTGATCCATCCGTATAGAAGAACTGACTTGACGTTTGTATTGAAAATCCGAATTTTGTTGTTGATGCTGAGTTGAGTGACGAAGATTTCCAGATTGGTTTCAGGTTGATGAATGTGTTTCTCGCCTTCCCGATTCTCGATTTGACACCCTCGTCCGTTCCTCCTGTAGTTGAGACAATGCTCCCTAGATAAGTGAAAAAAGTAATCTCTTTCAAATCCCTCCCGTTGATGGTGATTGGCGCTGGATGTTGCTGTTGTTGTTGTTGTTGGTTGGTTGGTTGGTTATTTTCATAACCTCCGTCTTGTCTATGTTCACCTGCAGTCCTGTTTTTGCTGCTTCTTCGACCAGTTTGTCGGTTTTCGCTTGTAAGTCTTCGACTTTGTGTTACATCAAACATAAATCATCGACGCGCGAAATCCAGGTCTTCTAGGTTCTTCACGTCGGTCCAGGATATCCCTGTCTCCTCGTTTCCTACTGTCCGACGCATAATCCAGTCCACCACAATTAGGAATATCATTGATGATAATAAGCACCCTTGTCTGACTCCTGTGTTTACTCCGAAAGCCTCGCTGAGTTTTCCGTTGTGGATCACTTGACATGTGCCGTTGTCGTACAGCTGTTGAATAAGGTTGATGAATATTTGAGGTAGGCCATAGTACTTGAGTAGTTTCCAGATCACTTCGCGATCAACGCTGTCGAAGGCCTTGTCAAAGTCTATAAAGTTGAGGTAGATGTTTGATTGTCATTCCATGCTTTGTTCGATAATAATGCGTAGAGTTGCAATTTGGTCAGAACATGATTTGCCTTTCCTGAATCCAGCTTGTTCTGGTCGGAGTTCTGTATCCAGTGCGTCCTTGATTCTCTCCAGGATGATGCGACTCAGGATTTTACTTGGCGTCGACAGCAGCATGATTCCTCGCCAGTTCTTGCAGAGTCCTAAGTCGCCCTTCTTTGGTAGTTTCACCAGGTAACCTTCCTTCCAGTCAGTAGGCACCTTTCCCTCCTTCCAGATCTTTTGCAATAATGGAGTCAGCATATCTGCTGTCGTTTCTGGTTCCGCTTTCAGTGCTTCCGGGGGTATTCCATCTGGTCCAGCTGTTTTTCCAGCTTCCATAAGCTTGATTGCATTCAAGACTTCAGTTTTCTTTGGAGGATTGGTGTCAACTTGCAGTTGTGTACGTGCTGTTGTTGGTATTTGTGGACGGGTTGTAGGTGGTGGTCGGTTCAAGAGTCCTTTGAAGTGGTCCGCCCATTGTTTAATCTGTCTTTCTTCCTTGTCAATTGGTTTCCCTTGGCTGTCTTTTATAGGTTTCACTTGTGATGATCTCTTCCTGGATAGAGACTTGGTTATCTGATATAGTGTCCTCAGGTCCCTTTTGCCTGCTGCCTTCTCAGCTTCAGTAGCCAGGTTGTCGTAGAATTGTCTTTTGTCCTTCCTGGCACTCTTCTTCACTTCTTTGTCCAGTGCTGTGTAAGTTGAGCTCAGCGTCTCTTTCTCTTGTCCATCTTTGCATTGAATCATTTTCTCTTTCACAATTCTCCTCTCCTCTATTAGCTTCCAGGTGTCCGTTGAGAGCCATTACTTGTCTTGTTTCTTCTTTCTTCCTAAAACCGTTGAACACGTTTCGTTGAAAATTACCTTCAGAGAGTTCCAATGGTCTTCCACGGATGATTCCTCGGTGGTGCCACGTAGTGTTTCCTGCTTTGCTCTGACCGTTGCAGTGAAAATGTCCTTTGTGGTTGTGTCCTTCAGTTTTTGAATGTTGAACTTGCATTGTGGCCTATCCCCAGGTATCCTTGAGGCTTCCAGCTTCACCTTGAAATTCCTTTGTACTAGATAGTGGTCTGAACCCACATCTGCTCCGTCTCCACTTCCTTGAGATTGAAATGAAGTCTATCTGGTTTTTGGTGTGTCCATCTGGTGAAATCCATGTTGCCTTGTGTATATCTCTGTGTTTGAACACACTGCCACCAATCACCAAATCATTGAATGCTCAGAAGTCTGAGAAGAGTTCACCATTTCCGTCCATTTCACCGAGGGCCTCACGACCCATGGTGAGTTTGAATGTAAAATTCAGGCGTACCTTGATTACTTCACCTTTTTTGAAAATTAATGGAAAAAAATATTTACTCAACCTTGAACCTTCACTTAAGGCTTTTAATGATCCTAAAAAGTTTGCATATATGAACCAGGCAGAAGCACTTTCGACGCTACACCATAACATTGCATTCTCCTTCGAAAAAGGGGCCACATATGCCCGATGTACCTTCCTTGACTACACAGCCGCTTTCGACTGTTTACTAAGATGGCTTTTCTTGAATAAGCTTTCCATGATACAAACCCAGTCCTCAGCTGTTAACTAGTTACATTCGTATTTTTCGAACAGAACGCAGTATACTATCTGTCAAGGCAAACCTTCCTCTACCTTGCTTTCTTGTTTACTTAAGCCGATGTCTTTCAGAGGGCTGTTTTCTCTTCTCTTCGTTTTTCTTTCCTCTCACATAACTTGTCTCTTTCCGAAGATATTGACTTCGTTGAATATGTTGATGATCTGAATGTCCCGCTGTCAGTTACATCCCAATCTGATTATTCCAGAGTTTATAGCTTTTTGTTAGTTAGCAGGCAGAGGACACAGCTCTCTTCTTGCATTTCATCAGGAAGGACTAGAAGTCACCCTCACAACCAAGCATAAAAAGTCACTGATACTCTCTTCGCTGAACAACGTGTTTTTCATTAATGTCTAGATTGGGATAATTCATACAGTAAAATATAAAAAGTACACAAAATAATTCACCTTGTAATATACACTCTTTGTTCGATTGATTTGCTTTGTTGCAGAACCATTTTCGATTGTCAGTAGTGAATAAAATGTTGACTTTGTGAATAATCTTTTGCTATAGTTTTACATGATCTTTCATTTTTACAGTTTAAAATCATTTTATAATCATATTTAGTGATGGTTTATCGATCGTTTCTGTATATTTTCTAGATGAAACTTGATTTCATTGTATTGACAAGGGTAATCGGAATCGGCATCTCACATAACAAAGTAAATCTCATGTTTGTGTCTGTTTATTTCTTTCTTCAAAAATTCTGATAAACATTAGTTCCTGGACTGTTTAGTAAAAAGAAAACAAGATGGTAAACTTAAAATAAACATTTTCAGAAAGCTGACAAATTCGGACAGATACCTAGACTAATGTTCAGCACACCCCTTTACCACCAAAGTAACTGTGGCCAATAATCTGGGGAGGAACAGATCAGCAGGGAACTAAAATTGGTTCAATCCACTGTTGAATCAAGTAATTACCTTAAAGCCTTACGACGAATTCAAAAGAGCCTCAAGTCTTTGTGAATTTCCGCTGGCAAGTCTGTCAGAGAGTGATACCTACTAACATCATTAGCCGCTGAATAATACTTCAAGTGTTGGAGAACCATATCAAGGAGGCCTTTTACTGAAGATATTCCCCAAAAACACACTTAATCAAAGAATCACTGCTTCACAAGTCAAAATGTATTCATAACCATATTACTGCAGTATACTTTATTCCCTTTCAGGCAACTGATAAATAATATGCTTTTTGGTTTCCTTGATAAATTCTGGTGAAGCAAGAAAGACCGTATTTGTAGTGTAAAATGATGTCATCTTATTTCACAGGTTCTCTACAGCTGCAACCTCAACAATGTTGATAGAGTTTACAGGATTTTCCAGCTCAGTTTACTGCATGATATTTTCTCTTCGTACAGAATCTTCAGATACAACATTAAATGACAGTAGTTCGTGTGATACACGGCTATCTGACTTGAAGCGAAAACCAATCCATTATCGTATTTCCTATTTTTCCCCTTTGAGAAATGCAGAAAATTTGGTTAGAAGCTAATTTTAAGAAGTTCAGGAATACATTTTGAGACATATTATCGTAACCGGGGTATTTCTATCTCATATATTGGGATACATTGCCCCTTTCGCTCAAGTTTAATAGAAACATGCAAATCAGCAGGTCGTAAACACTTTAAATACGCGCCAGGATGGGTAATGCCACTAGAGGTCATATTTTAATAAATTAAAACAAAGTGAATAATAATATTTTTATTCTGGACAGTATTTATAAAATGTACAGAATTTTCAGAGTAATTTATTGCATGTTTTTTCCTTTCGAACAATATCTTCAAGTAAAATACTAATTAATTGACAGTATATCCTTCCTGTGACACAATGGTCTCTGAGCTGAAGCACAAACCATTCTATTATGAAACATCTGCTCTGTCTCCTTCAAGAAATCCACGAAATATTGCTGAAAGCCATTTTGAGATTCAAGGACATAACTTAAGAACAGTTATCTCGTGTATTTGAACAAGTTGCCACCCACAATCAGACCTTTCCTCAAGTTTAGTAGGAACCTGTAAATCAGAAGCTTGTAAACATTTTAAATACATACAAGAGTAGATGATATCATTAGAGGTCACATCTTAATCGATTAAAACAATAGGAACGAGAGAAAATATATGCCACAGAGAGATCGGAGTTTTCAGTAGCCCAGGTTTTAAGCAGACCACCGTGAAAATAACATGCTTCAATGTCTCAATGGCAGTAAGGAAAATATTATAGAATTAGTACAGCCAAACTGTAATAGTTATAATTTATACCTTGAGCTACCATCAATTTATATGACTTCTAAGTAAAGAAACAGAGGAAAGAGGACCCACGGGACGAAGACAGAAGATGGAAAAATCGAATATGCAATGTTAGCTTTTAGTTTTCTTAGCAACTCAAGGGAGTTTATTGTTTAGAAGATTGAAATTCGCTCAGTGAGCTGAAATCACTGATATGAATGACTAATCAGTGTAATGAAAATGCAATTACCAAAGGAGTAACAGATTCATCACACAGCATCCTATATGTAAGTCCGATCTACTACAATCCAACCACTTTGTAAAGTTCTACAATGTTCAAAATTCTGTCTACGACCAAATAGGAACAACTTTGTATAAAAAAGCACAAGTGAAGATTTGGAGAATGTATTATAAGCAGAATCGACCTCTGATGTATGCGAAACAAACGCAGTCCTGAGTAACTGCCTAAAGTATAAATAAAGTAGTGATTAGACACGGTTAAAACGTGTCGTAGCTGTCTAAATCAATTCACCTAGACAACCTCATCAGTTAACTTGCGAAAACATCGGAGTAAATTACTATTTTTTTGGTTCTCTTGATTGGCTGTGTTTTAAAAAGCAGTATGTATTGATTCTCGTTTATGACTTGATTGTCGCCCCTGTCAGATTGATTGATTGATTGACCGACTGCTCAAATAATGTGTTTTCAAAAATTTCATCTCGTCATATGATACCTTGTAGCTTTTGAGATAAGATATATACATGTATTTCTAGGCCCTTGGATGCATATTGATTCTTAGTTAAACTGCACAAACAAAGAGTTTTATATATCTTTTGGTAGAAGAAAGTGTAGGCTTTCTCAAGCTCACTTTATAAAACTGAAGTCTTAGATGCACCCTTGACTGTTTCATGACTAGCCTCAAGAACGGGCCATTGCAGTCGTATATTGACAACTATTAACTATACACAAGCTATCTAGATGACAGTTTCATTATTTTCGACATTAGTTACGACTCTAACCGACTGCTACATGTATTTAACAAATGCCATACAGCAATAAAAATCCCCTTTGAAATAGAATACGAGTCCGAAATTTACCTTTTTTAATGTGAAAGCAACAAGATGACCTGACGGAACCTCAAGAGATTCAGTCCGTAGGAAACGCACTTGGAAGTTTAATTGAATCTCATGACACTCGGATACAACTCATCTACGGTCTTGATATCATAGAAGTAGAACTAAATCTTCTGAAGGCAATCTACATCCAAAATGGATACCCACCAAGATTCACTGACAAGAATATCAAACCAGAAGCCCACAGGAATGAAACACTACTTGTTCTAAAAGAGGAACTTTAAATCAAAGGAGACTTAATCCCTATATTCTCAAGAGGACAATTTCAAAAACGTTGACAAGAATATTCTTCGTAGCCACACTTAGAGTAGTCGTCTCCAATCAGCCATCCATTAGTGTGAAGAAGCCTTGAGGACAAGATCTCGTATCTGACCACTTCGACGTGCATGTGTCTGTTCCTCTATTCTTATGGAGTCAGGTATATTGGTCTTTCGACAAACATCCTCTGTAAAAGTGTTCAAGAACACTATCCTGTACGGTACACAGAGATAGGGGTAGCTCTATAAGGAGTCTGATAATCGAGCAGCCTTTCGACACTCGTCGTTCCATCTCATGAAACGCCTCCTCCTTCAAATCAATCTATAAGGTGACGGACAAACTGCTAAAGACAGGCGAAACGCTTTCATCTTCTTTGCAGTGGTGTAGCTTTAGCCTTTTAGATAGAGAAATCAGAGCCATGCATTCAAAAGGAAATTATTCGATCCTTTCTACTATTATGGTAACAACCATTTTGATTTCCACTTACTTGATTTTTCGTTTGCTTGTTTTTTAACTATTTATAATTCTTGTATTTCGTCCTTAGAACTCTTATGTAATTCCATATTTTTGTTCGTTTCTTTGGGCATTCTAGTTGCGATTCATTAATTAAATTACTCGTCTTTTCGTTAAAGTATAATAAACTTACTTAACTCAGAGAACCTAACCCGTCATATTCTCTGATGGTGTTCTGGTGACTCTTGATGCGAGATCTGCCAAGGGCAATGGGATAGTGCGCAACCGAATGTTTGTGTGCAAGGTTTCAAGAAGGCTGTGCACTATAAACATGCATCTCGCCCTGTTTATGTCTAAGCGGTAGAGCACTGGCCAACCATTCGCGTAGTCCGGGCTTCGACTCCCGGCCGGCTCACACATTCACCTCCCTTAGCTGACTACAATCCCGACAAAGAGCGAAGGTTGGGCGTGAGGCTAGCAACTCCACCCCGTGAAAACATTACCGCTACTGAAACTTCAAATCTAAAGTTTGGGGCCCTATGTTCCCCTGGGAACACATAGGAAAGCAAAAGGACTGAGCAAAGAAATATTGCTTTTTTTCAATTAGATTCTCATTTATGGTTTTACTCCTATATACATATATTGTTGCAACATGTGGACTGCGCAATGCATAACTTTGGAAAAAATGAAGAGTAATTAAGGAATAATCGTGTGCTCAAGTTGATTACGTAACAGAGTGATAAAGAAAATAAAACAATTTGAACAATGATAACTTGTAATTAAAGAAGTAGTCAGAAAAATAAAAAAATAATTTGGACGATTATAATTTTTAAAGGTTTAGGGGGAAGGAGGGAAGTAGTCCAGTTTATATATTCATGTAGCGGTGGCTGAGGTAAGGAAGGTGACCGCATGAATTTCTTCTAAACACACAGTTTGGCTTCTTCAGGTGGATTTCTATTGCTTCAGCTGTATGTAGAAGACGAACTCGAAAAGCAAAATTAAGATTATTAGGAATGCGATGAATAATTTTTAATTGCTGTATTAACGTCAATCTTATGCCGCCATCTACAAAGTGTGCTAAAATAGAGCTAGGAATAGATCTTGTTTGTCCCTTGCTTAACCATGCTGGATGATGTTCGGAAATATGATGATGAACCTGCCTAATTGTACCCCCGGTGTAGCTAGCCCCTCATTTTAACTCATTTCCGATAAAAGTCTGCACCCTGGTGGAAATGCTCCTGGTGACGCGCTGGTCAAGTTTCTGATACACAGAAGAGTCTTTTTCCGAGTGCAGAAGATTTCCAAACTGATTTCAGAGTAGTGTAGGTCTGTCCTGCATTTTCTATTCTGGCTGGTTTTGACATCCTCATCGGTGCTGTCGCCTATAGCTGAAACGATTCAGCTCAGGTAGGTGAAGGACATTGATCGATGCTTGTTATTGCTGTTGATTAGTTCTGGTCGGCGGATAAGCTATTAAATATCTTTGTATATTTTGATCTGTACGTGGTAGGAAACCGATGGTTTGTAGTTCATAGCAGCTGTTAAGAGATTCATCCATAGATGAGTATTGTGAAAGTTTGAAAGGATATTGTAGCCTAGTCCACTGTTATGTATTTGTAGGACAGTATTCCGTGTGTTTTTTTGACACTTTGAATGATTCAAGCTCGTTCCTTGAGTTCTAAATTCACTTTTCCAGTGTAATATGCACGTTTTATCTAAGCAGCTGCGCGTGTACATGCGATAATTAGCTACTGTTCGATTATTACGCAGCTACAATTTGTATTCAAAATGTCAATCATGATCATGAGACAGCTGTGACATCATGACGTGTGTCTTAATATACTATTAATAGATATTAACATTTATAAGGCCTGGTAGGTATTTTTAACTTTTAATGATTCTGTTCACCTGAGATCAGTGACATTCATTTAATTACGCAATTAAACGGTGTACTTAGCGAAGGGGATATGCATCTAAATTCCATATTAGTTTGTTTATTAGGTATATCACACAGTGAAACAGTATTATTTACTGGATGACGTTTCGAACAAAATTTATTGTTCATAATCATATCAATTGTGATCACACGACTTTGACACTTGAGTTTTATAGCTTTCTTTGTTTTCTCCCATTTGTCGTAGGGGGAGTAGAATTTTCCAGATATCGGGGACAGGTGATGATGATTTTGCTAAGTTTTTATATTCAGCTACCCGGATAAATTAGTCAAGAAATATGTAAGGAAATGTAAAAATTAAATAAATAATGGTAGTAGCGATAGTGATATTAACAATAATAATGGTAATGATAATAGTGATAATAATAATAATATTAATGACGACACTAACAATAAAGAATCTAAATCATCAGTAGTAATTCCATAGAAGGAAGGAACCTCGGAAGCCTTAGACAGAATTCTTAACAAGGCAGGAATAAAAACGGCATTTAAACCCACAAGCTCAATTAGAAACAAGCTTTGTCGGATAAAGGATCCTGTAGAGCCCTTAAAACAAAACAATTTAGTTTATCTATTACCCTGCAATGATTGTCAGGTCAAATACATAGGTCAAACTAGTAGAACAGGGACAGTCAGACTAGCTGAACATAAAAACTTAGCAAAATCTAGATTGGTTGACCCGATTAGATAAGAAATCTAGAGAATAGTTCAGCTTTAGCACTCACTACATGCAGTCACACACAACCATACAATAGGATGGGATAGGATGACAGTTTTAAAATCTAATGTCACAGGGTATAGGGAGAGATTGATAACAGAAGCTTTGTTTATCGAATCAACTACAAATATATGTAATAGGAATGACTCATCACCTGTCCCAGATATCTGGAAAATTGTACTACTAAATCGAAGACAAATAGGAGAGAACAAAGAAAACTACAAGACTCAAGTGTCAAAGTCGTGTGATCACAATTGATATGATTATGAACAATAAATTTTGTTCGAAACCTCGTCATCCAGTAAATAATACTGTTTCACTGTGTGATATACCTAATAAACAAACTAATATGGAATTTAGATGCATATCTCCTTCGCTAAGTACACCGTTTAATTGCGTAATTAAATGAATGTCACTGATCTCAGGTGAACAGAATCATTACAAGTTAAAAATGCCTACCAGTCCTTATCAATGCTGATATCTATTAATAGTATATTAAGACACACGTCATGATGTCACAGCTGTCTCATGATCATGAATGACATTTTGAATACAAATTGCAGCTGCGTAATAATCTAACAGTAGCTAATTATCGCATGTATACGCAAACCTGCTTAGATAAAACGTGCATATTTCACTGGAAAAGTGAATTTAGAACTCAAGGAACGAGCTAGAATCATTCAAAGTGTCTAATATATAAGCAGGGGAATCATTAATATTCATTATTTATTTCATACACTAGCATAATCATTGATTTCACGCATCTGCGTGATTATTGATTTAAATTACTGAATTCCCCAAGGTCGTTAATATTTTTAAAATGTGACATTGATTTTTCTAATTGTATAAATACGGAGTTGTTGTTAACATTTTCGACTGTTGTTTGAGACAGTAAAAGCTCTCATATCAACGTCCAGTCTTCTCTTTTATTTGTCTTGCGTGCCCGGCGGTATTATTGTTGTTGTTGTCGACGTGCGATTAAGACAGATTAGCCAGCGCATTAGTTAGATTCGCTCGTAGTCTACAAGGTCCTCATATTCACATACATAACAAATTTGGCGACGGGTTTGTTCAAGATGGACTCACGGCGTTTAGAGAAACTAATGGAACAGCAGCTAAAATTGATGGAAATGCTTGCTGGTCTACAAATATCACGCTCCGCTGATTCATCTACAGCCAACGACAGCATTGGTAGTAGCATCTCAGAATTCGTTTATGATCCAGATGCGAACGTAACATTTGATACCTGGTTTCGCAGATATGAAGACCTATTTCGAGTAGACTTTGCGGATAAAGATGATGCCTGGAAAGTACGGCTTCTACTTCGTAAATTGGGAGCAGATGAGCTAGATAAATACTGCAACTTAATTCTGCCACAGAAGCCCAGTGAAAGATCATTCGATGAAACTGTCCATACCCTTCGTCATCAGTTTGGTGATCAGAGATCGTTATTCAACATTCGATATCATTGTATGAAACTAGTTTTGAACGAAAATGATGATATCCATACTCAGTTGGGTATAGTCAATCGCACGTGTGAACGTTTTAAATTGAAATCACTCTCAGAAGACCAGTTCAAGGTACTGATTTTCATTTGTGGTTTGCAGTCTCCCAAATTTGCTGATATACGCACACGTCTATTAAATCGTCTGGAACAAGATCCACAAATGACTTTGAAAGACGTCGGTGAAGAATATCAGCGTTTAATCAACATTCACAACGATACCTTTTTTTTTTTTTTTGGCAGCCAAAATGCAGCAGAAGTGCATGCGGTGCATCCAGTACCATCGACATCAACCGCACCGCGTCATTCTCAGCATAAACCACCATCAGCCTGCTGGCACTGTGGCTCCTGGCATTTTGCAAACTTGTGCCCATTCAAACAGCATAAATGCCATCAATGCCATACTGTTGGTCACAAAGATGGCTACTGCAAACGCAACAACCTACCCAGATCTCGTAGTCGACCCAGACGGCGCAACAAGGTCAAGTCTTTGGGTGTTACTGCCACATATCATATTAGTACTCCAGCACCTCGCAAATATATCAATCTGACGATTAATACACGTCCGGCACGCCTACAAATCGACACAGCATCCGACATTACAATCATATCAAAGAAATTATGGCAGAAGTTGGGATGCCCTGCCATAGAGAAGACAAATCAGATAGCAATTAGTGCATGTGGTGGAAGACTTCGATTAAATGGAGAAATTAAATGCAGCGTTGGGTTTCGCGATAGTCATTTCGTCGGCACATGCTACATCAATAATTCAAACCTTGACCTCTTGGGTTTAGACTGGTTCGAGAAGCTGCACCTGTCAGAGATTCCGTTAAGCAGTGTATGCCAAAAGATCGAAAGTATTGAGCCCTCAACAAGAAAAACAGAAAACAGAGATAGATATATTAAACCTAAGCCCATTAGAAAGAATGACGTGATTAATGAAACACCAACTTCGAATCGTCACAGTGAGTATGGCTGCGCCAAAAGTGCTTCGATGTCTGGTAGCAACAAAGTAGCAACTGTTAGCTCCAGTAAGAGAGGCTCTGCTCAAAAACTGAAAGTGATGTCTGTCATGGCAGCCAAAGATCAGCCACCGAGAGCATGGCCCACGTCAAAACCATGGTCCCGCCTACATGTGGATTTCGCTGGGCCGATAGAAGGTATATACTACTTGGTTCTCGTGGACTCTTACTCAAAGTGGCCGGAGGTAGTACAAGTGACACCACCTTCTAGCAGCAGAACAGTATCAGTCCTGGAAAAGATCTTCGCATGTCACGGTATACCAGAAATCATCGTGTCTGACAATGGCAGTCAGTTCACCTCACAAGCGTTCCAGGAATTTTGCAAGAGAAACGGTATACAACACGTGCGGACGCCACCTTATCACCCTCAATCCAACGGTCAGGCAGAAAGATTTGTCGACACTTTCAAACGAGCGTTGTTGAAAGCAGGGGGAGGGGCGAAACCGGAAGCAATACAAAACTTTCTTTTTGTATACCGAACTACACCACTGGCAGAACAGAAGAAAAGCCCTGCAGAACTTCTAATGGGTCGAATGCTACGAACTCATCACCACTCCATGTTACCATCTTCGTCACATCAACGAAGAAATAGTCTGACGTATTACCGCAAGGGTGATGCCGTCTATGTGCGCGATTATCGACCGAGGAACAGAAAATGGGCCGAAGGCTTGATAGAATGTCGACATGGAACTCTAATGTACAAGGTTAAAGTTGGGGATGAATGGTGGATAAGACATAAAAATCAGATACGACGTCGATATACTACATCCCAAGAACCTAAATTGCCACTGGAATTACTACTGGAAACCTTCAAAATACCACCAGTCAAATCAGAAGCAAAACAAGAGATGCTACCCAGCCGACGATCCCAGAGCAAACGAACACAAACAGTTCATTTCCAAATCGCCCCCAAGGAAAAAAGATACTAACCTGATTGCAAGATTCTTTTTAAAAGGGGGAGGTAATATATACGCAGGGGAATCATTAATATTCATTATTTATTTCATACACTAGCATAATCATTGATTTCACGCATCTGCGTGATTATTGATTTAAATTACTGAATTCCCCAAGGTCGTTAATATTTTTAAAATGTGACATTGATTTTTCTAATTGTATAAATACGGAGTTGTTGTTAACATTTTCGACTGTTGTTTGAGACAGTAAAAGCTCTCATATCAACGTCCAGTCTTCTCTTTTATTTGTCTTGCGTGCCCGGCGGTATTATTGTTGTTGTTGTCGACGTGCGATTAAGACAGATTAGCCAGCGCATTAGTTAGATTCGCTCGTAGTCTACAAGGTCCTCATATTCACATACATAACAGTGTCAATAAAGAAAACATGGAATACTGTCCTACAAATGCATAACAGTGGACTAGGCTACAATATCCTTTCAAACTTTCACAATACTCATCTATGGATGAATCTCTTAACAGCTGCTATGAACTACAAAACCATCGGTTTCCTACCACGTACAGATCAAGAATATACAAATACATTTAATACCTTATCCGCCTACCAGAACTGATCAACAGCAATAACAAGCATCGATCAATGTCCTTTACCTGCCTGAGCTGAATCGTTTCAGCTATAGACGACAGCACCGATGTGGATGTCAAAATCAGCCAGAATAGAAAATGCAGGACAGACCTACACCACTCTGAAATCGGTTTGGAAATCTTCTGCACTTGGAAAAAGACTCTTCTGTGTATCAGAAACTTGACAAGCGTGTTACCAGGAGCATTTTCACCAGGGTGCAGACTTATATCGGAAATCTCCCTTAGCTGGCTCCGTACTTTGAACCAAATGACTGGTCAGAAACGATCACTTGCGAGAAACTCTAATAAACACTCAATCAGGAACCTATTTCTAGACAGATATTATTAAGTAAATGGGACTGGATAGGATACACGCTGAAGAGGCCGTCGAAAGAGATCGCGCACCTTGCCATTGACTGAGTGGACTCTGAATGGGAAGTGACGAATTGGAAGTGGGTACGGGAACCAATTGGAGAAGATATTGTTAAGACGAGATGAAAGATAATCGAAAATCGTAAAGCTAGTTCAATCAGACAGCAGAGAACAGGACAAACGGCCGATGTTCTGTTAAATCTCTGTGTTAGAGTTGTAACATAATGGAATAATAATTCTCATAGAACAGCTACAGTAGAAGAATAGGTAATGCAGGTCCGAAGTTGAGGATATTGTGTTGAGAATGAATGTTGATAAGTTTGTATAACGCAATAGGAACAAAATCTGCAGGATAAGATGAATTCACTTAGTTCTTTCTACACAACCTTAATAATAATATGCGTAGGTAATCAATGTTACTTAACTGAAACATATGTCTAATAAACAGTCAATTCATTTTACAAGAGTAGAATAGCATACTGAGGATGGAGATCAGGTATGTTTAGATTACTGTTGTACTACAATAGAATGAAATCAATTCATTTTATCCTACACATGGTGTCTATACAGTAATACTTGAATTTGTCAGGATATCGCTGAATATCGTTGCAGTCATGTAACCTGAGGTAAATGGGGGCTTTACTAATTTGTACTGTATCCTCGTCGACTCTCTTCTAGTGGTTAGGTCGGTAGAGACTGGATACGATTGTAAGCCTTGCTCTTCTATCTTCAAACTACTAAAAATGTTATCCATTTATTGCTCTGGTCCACATTGTTCTTAATTCATCCCTACCACACCAATCGTATAATGTGCTGCATGCTACTTATGAGTAAATGTAAGTAGTATATAGGGTGATGCCTTCAGAAAAGTAGTGCTGATTGATATTGTCACTGCTTAGGTCAGTGAAGAACGAAAACGTGAAGGGAGTTTGAAATCTCACAAGGAAGCAGTTAGCTGCACGTAATGAAGAAGAAATATTCTTAATCCAGAATGGGGTTAAATTATTCGCTAATAGTATTGATTTGCAGGGATTTTATTTATTTCAAGGAAGATGGTGAACCAATATCATTTCGTGAACCATTGAAAACTAGACAGATTTATATAGCACTTTTTTCTTAGTTTAGGTGTCTTTAGCAGTCCGTGCCCATGACTACAGCAGATACTGAACCTAGAAAATTCAAGTGACTAGACCTAGGAAAGGTGAGAATAAATGGGTCATTATATTTCGTCCCAGTGAATGAGTGCCCATTGAGGTTAACACGTTATCTTATCATTTGGTTCCCACTTAAGTCGTATGTACGAGCTACTGAAGAGTCCATAGCTAGGATGCAGTACTTTTCCTGCACTCCAAAGTGTATCAGTTTTTTAAAATTAATTGTATCTTGTCCCAGTAGATTTTAGATCTTACTTTGCAGGCTCTGCTGTCTTCAGTAGTAGTAATTTTTACCACAGTATATGTATTATTATTATTCCCCTGGGTTCCAGGTGGGACCTAGGGCTTCAACAGAACATCTCCACTTTATTCTGTCATCTTCAGCTGACCCTACGATTCCCCCTAAGCTCTCATCCCCTCCTCACACTACCTCCTCCGTGTTAATCTGCCACACACCCCCAACTCGTCGTTTCCCACTCGGATCCTATTTGTGTGATGACCTGACGTGCAATAAAACTCAATGGTTTCCTCAGCACATGTTCGATCCATATCCATTTTCTTTGGAATATAAGTTGAGCAGTAGGTTCTTGACTAGTATGTTCTCAAAGTTTCGTTCCTCCAATTTCTTCTGGCTTGCCACATGATCTTCACTGTGGAGCTGACGAAGGCGGCTGTTGACAAAAGTCTGCAGTGGCCTGCTTTGCAGACCGTGAAAAGTCCCTAGTTCAATGTTGAAAATTCAAATCTTGTTCCTCGTGCTGAGTGCAGAAGATTTTCAAACGCATTTCAGATTAATGAAGCTCCGTTTGCTTTTATGATCCTGGTTTTGACATATCCATCCGTGTCGTGTACTTGCAGTTGAAACGATGGTGCCCACATAAGTGGAGGAAGTAACCAATTTCGAAATTCTTCCGTTGACAGTGATTTATGCTGACTGTTGTTGTTGTTGTTGGTTGGTTATCTTCTTCAACTCTGTCTTCTCTATGTTCACCTGGAGTTCTGTCTTCGCTGTTGCTTCTTCTGTTAACTTGTTTGTTTTCGTCTGTAGGTCTTCGAGTTTGTCTTATCAGCCAAACGTGTTCCTATCTTCCCGCCCCACCCAAATTACGGGGTTCCACGTAATCCAGTCCACCACAGTCAGGAACATGACCAGTGATATTAGGTAGCCTTGTCTTACTCCTGTCTTCACCTCACAGACCTCGCTGAGTTTTCCATTGTTGATCGTCTGACACATGACGTTTTCACATAGCTGTTGAATGAGGTTGGTAAAGATTAATGGCACTCCATTGTATATGTAATGAAGCATGATTATTCTGAGATTGATTTATATGCATGTTTACTGTGTGACAATTACGCACAAGACTATAAGATACTGTTCAAACGTGAATAGTCTTCAAAACTACATATATTCACCACTCATTATAAATTTAATTGAAAAGTCTCTGCCTAATTTATAAATATATTTGTTCATTAGTTTATTACAAGTCAATGCAGTATATAATGAGCATAGATTATCAATTTAATCTAATTGATATGCTTGTCTAAACTTGTTGAACACAACACGAAAATCTCTGATGCAAGGAAAGTTTTGTTTACAAGTTACCGTGTGTACACTGTGCATGATGTTTCGCCTAAAAACTGTTTCACAACTTCATGCAGGCAGATTTCACAATTAACAATGGCTTTATTCTCAATAGTGTTCTTGTAATTTACAGAATTTTCAGTGGAGCTTATTGTACGATAATTTCTGTTTGTACAGGATACTCAGATAAAATATTTACTGACAGTAGGTCCTGTGACACACAGCTGTCTAACCTGAAGCGCAAATCAATCCATTATAATATTTCTTCTCTGTCTCCATCCAGATATACGTGACATTTGGTGAAAAGTCGATTTTAAACTGTTCAGCAGTTCAACATTTTGAAACTCAAGATCATTACACAGGAACATTTATCTTATTTATCGAGATACTCTATCCCCCATGATTATGCTTCTCCTCAAGTTTAATAGGAACTGGAGAATCAGCAGGTCGTACACATTTTTAATACGCGCCAGAATGGGTAATGCCATTAGAGGTCTTACTTTAATCGATTAAAACAATGGAAACTCGAGAAATTATATACAATATAGTGATAGAGGTTTCTGGTAGCCCAAGTTTTAAGCAGGCTACCGTATTGCAGTTACATATATATATGACACATGGGGTTGACCACTTATTTCGTGGGCTTCTCATCAGCTGAGTACAGCTTAAAAAGAACTTATGCAGTTTATGTACACAACAGCTTTATATACGTTTGCAAATTTTACATGAAGTCAGCTGACAGGGGATTCCAAACAATGGTAGAGTTACTGATAAAGACGAGAGGTATGTAAGATGATGAGTAACTAATAAATTGGGTAACGATGTACTGAGTTCAACTCAAATCATAGAAACAGAAGACAAGCAAAATTACATTAGATCAAAGAGGGATGAGGTTCAAGCCAAAGAACTTTTGATCGTATGAAAAAGATAATAAAGACATCCAGTTACTAGAGCAAGTATAAACCAATAACTGCTTCTTTCTGAATACATAAATCGGCTTTCAGGCGTTTCATAGAGATTGCTTCGGTAAACTAGAGGAGAATTGAGCTTTTTTGTCTACTGATAATTTTAAAGGATTTCACGATGCCCACCTCATGAACCTTATGAAGGAGATGACAGGTAATGGTACTATTGGAAGCGCTTGTTCGCTTGAGACGTAGGCTTTTTGTTACAAGTTGAGAAAGTCGTAGGTGTACCATTCGTTCTGTTCTGTCAATGTAACTGCTACCGCAGCTACATTCCAATTTGTACACATAGATAGAGTTAACATGAGAAGAGTATCTGTCAACTTTTGGTTGCAGCGAAAACTATGTTTTCCGATAAACGGGAACCAACTTACTCACCTCTTGTCCTTATTTATGTAACTCCTTTATCACTGCTTGCAAACATTTCATGTTTTGTTTAAACTTGAAATCTATGAGTAAACAACTATATAATTGTAGTTTTCTGAGCCCTATTCGTCATTAAGTTTGGAACCCCCTGTAAAATCTGCATGTTAAATTGTTCTGCATATAAATCTGACAATTTCTTTAGTCTGTTCTCAGCTGATGGGAAGTCCACGAAATAAATGATGGTCCCATTTTATTCTACACAAACTTTTGTTCTTGCTTTATTCAAGGGGAATAAATGTATGAAGAAGAAGAGGTAGAGCTTACGGGATTATAAGATTGATACCTAGAGCCGTAATTTAGAGCACATACGTATAAGGCAGTACATAATACTCACATCCATCAAGTCTTCGTAAAAATGTTAACTACAGCCATGTGATCCTCTTGAGGGAAATTACAGTAGGACATGTTACCCTGAGATAAAGGTTATGTGCACCTGTTGTTATTTCACAACTCCCCGAGTGAGGTTTGAAAGATAGTCCAAATCAGTGGTTTGAGTCCTTATCAGACATTATAATGGCCGAAAGTCACAATCGTTAGCAAGCTGGCCGTGATTTCCTCGTTTCCTCTCTTTCTGAAAGCTGATATGAAGTGATGAATTTCAATTAAATGCTTTCGATTAGTAAGCTTGACTGTTTCTATGAAAATGGAAGTCAAATAGACAATTTACTCTCTGTATGTTTGACCAATAAAGAAGACTGATGGGATTTTGAATAGATCAGTATATGGAAAGCCAAAGTGGAACAGCCAGCTGACAAACTTTTACAGTTGGGTCCCCATTATTCTCATTTTTTAAATTTCTTTTGCCTTCCCAGTGGAACATATGGCTTCAAGTTAGAGGCTTGAGGTTTCGGTAGAAGTGGTTTTTACTTTTGCTGAGTGCGGTTGCTAGCCTCATGCCCAACCTTCCCTCTGTACCAGTCTTATTAATGGCTTAGCGAGGTAAAGGAGTGCGTTGGTGGCCGGGTAATGAACATTCTCATTTGGAACCTGATAATAGCTCTTGTGACTAGGATGCATAGAATCTGCAATCCTAAATCAGTAGACGAAGAGATCATTCTTTTGAGGAAGGCACTAAATGAAAATTGCTACCCGTCATCACGCTTTATAGATAAACACATTAAGCCAAAAGCCAACAGAGAATAACCCGGCTGTCTGCTGAAGATGCTTTACATGAGTGTGGCGTCCATTGGCAAACTTCTAGGCGACACTCTGGAGAGTAGAATATCAAAAGTCCTGAAGAGAAGAGTCTTTGATGTTACATAAGGCTGGTGTACTCTTGCCGCCCAATGTTCTTCAACAACCCTAAAGACAAACTGTCACATCTGACCACTTCTATATGTATCTGTCAATTTACTTGGTAATATGGCATGAGATTTAATTATAATCACTTTATTCTAAACTATAATAATTATACAGAATGAAATTTTTAGCGTTCTTATACATATTGCAACAACTTAGCTGCTTTTATAAATATGTAGATACTTATCTAGGGAGCATTGTCTCAACTACAGGAGGAATGGATGAGGATGTCAAATCGAGAATCGGGAAGGCGAGAAACACATTCATCAACCTGAAACCAACCTGATAATCTTCGTCACTCAGCATCAACAACAAAATTCGGATTTTCAGCACAAACGTCAAGTCGGTTCTTCTATGCGGATCAGAAACTTTTTTATTTCCTTTACGTTCCTCACTGGAACATACGGCTTCAAGCTAGTGGCTTGAAGTTTCTGTAGCAGTGCTTATTTTACAGGATGAGGTTGCTAGCCTCATGTCCAACCTTTCCTCTTCACCAGCATTATTTCTGGCTTAGCGAGGTAATTTTTGAATTTTGATTACAGCTTGATGCCACATCGTATTTTCAGTACAAGCATGGAATTTTCAGCATGGATATCGGTAGCCCAAATTTTGCAGGCCGACCATGGATATCGGGTGTGCGTCGGCTGGGAATCGAACCGCAGACCATGCGCATGGTCGGCGAGAGTCCTAACCACTGTGCCACAGGCGCTCGATTAGAAACTTGTCGGGTCACAAAGAATATATCCAACAGGTTGCAGACCTTTATCAACAGCTGTCTTCGCTCTATACTGAAGATCAGATGGCCGGAAAGAATCACCAACAAGAAACTAAGGGAACAAACAAGACAAGAAACAATAGCTCAACAAATGTGCAGCAGAAAGTGGAGATGGATTGGACACTCGCTGAGGAGGTCACTGGGTGACATCGTGCGTCAGGCCAGTGCTCGAGTGGAAGCTGGAAGGGAAGCGGCGAGAGGGACTTCTTAGGGTGACATGGAGGAGATCGTGTGAAGAGGAGTTGAAACAGTATGGAGTAACATGGATGCAAGTGAAAAGTACAGCAGAAGACAGAAGCCAGTGGAGACATGTAGTTGAAGCCCTATGTTCCACTAGGAACCCAAGGGAACAATAATAAAAAAACATAATAATAAGATACATAAAATTTAAATTAGCATTAGTGATGATACTATTGATAAAACCACTATAAACAGATTGTTGGTGGAACCATGGTGAAGTATACGCAGATAGTATCATAGATAAGACATGTAATAATAATAATCTTTGCTTATGCTTTGCAGTTCAGTTACTGATTAAAAATGTTTATAAGTCCTTTTCTGACATCTGACTCTTTCTGCACACAAAACCCGTGCTAAATATGGTATAGTAGAATTTTTATATTTGGTGGCCACACGAGAATAAATTCTAATGAAGTTTCTTCTGGTTTTATGTGAAGAGATACAAAGAATTAATTGAGAATAAAGAGGATGGTCAGTATCAGACAAAACTGGTTTAGCCGACTGCTTGCAAGAGTTGAAGTTCCTATCGACAATAATGTCAGTTAGCTGAGTCAAAGGCACGCATACCACTTACCCTGCTTACAGTCTTCAGTTTTCTACGTAATAGGACAAATTCCTTTTTGAGAATTCCAGGTAAGGATAATGGCAAACAATTAAGGAGAATGGACAGAATACACGAATTAACAAATTGCAAGAGAAGAGGTTGCTTTATGCCAAAAGGTCTCAACTTCCATATGTAATAAGTTAAGCGAAAACTTGTTCGTGAAATCAACACAAAATGGGACGACCAACAGTGATTCGAAGAGAAACTGATGTCGAGATGAGAGATATTCGATTTACTTTCTGTCAAGTGTCGTCAATATTACAGGAATCATGGGACTGAATCAAACAGTCCACGCAAGTCTTGTTCGTATCTGAAACTAAAATCAGCAATAGAAAATTGAGATAGATTCAGATTAAAGTCATTTATGTCAGACCAATTGTCAAATTGAGATAAGAATCTATTCATATAAGAGAAGTTCAATGCAGAAACTACTGGGACAGAAATGGGTAAATTGTCGACATATTTAATGGGGTCAGCTTTGAAAGAATATGGTAGGCCATGCAAAAAGAGAGAAAATAATAGCAATAATAATAATAGTCACTTTATTCCAAACAATATTAATTATACATAATGGAATTTTCGGAGTTTTTATACACATTGTAACAATTTAGCTCCTTATATATATATACGTGCATACATAAAACTTAAAATAGTAATAATAATATCAATAAGGAAACTTCTATGAACAGAATGTTGGTGGAAACATAATGAAGTATGCGTAGTTAATACATGTAGTCATAATAATCTTTGCTCATACTTCGCAATTCAGTTACTGATTTAAAATGTTTACAAGTTCTTTTCTTACAGCTGACTATGTCTGCATAGAAAACCCGTGCTAAATATGGTATAGCACAATTTTTATATTAAGTAGCTTTAAGAGTATAAATTCTTAAGAAATTTCTTCTGGTTTCACCCGAAGATATACAAGGAGAAAGTTGCGAGTAAGTAGAGTGGATGTTCAGTATTAAACAAAATGACTTTAGCCAACTGCTTAGAGAACTGCAGTGCCCCTTGACAATAATGTCAGTTAGCTAAGTCCAAAGGACACCACAAATCCGAATTACAGGCTTCATTGTTCTGCGTAGTATGTTTGACATAGTCCTTCTTGAGAAGCCAAGGGAAGACTAAGAGGGTGCAATAAAGAGGAATGGGCATAATACATGATTTAACAAATTGTCAGAGAAGAGGTTAAGTTATACCAGCAATAGGTAAAACGAAAAATTTTCTTAGAAATCCACAATATTTGAGACGACCAACACAGAGTTGAAGAGGAATCAATGCCGAGATAAAAGTTATTTAATTTACACAGTGCCATCAATATTACAGGAATCATGGGACTGAATCAGCCAGTGCACGCAAGTCTTGTTCGCTTCTGAAACTAAAATCAACAATTTGACATATTTAGATGGATTCAGTTTAAGACCACTTAGGTGAGACCACTTGTCAACTTCAGATAAGAATCTATTCATATAAGAGAAGTGCAATGCAGGAACTACTGGGACAGAAATGGTTAGATCATCAGCACTTTTATTGAAGTTGGCTTTGGAAGAATATAGAAAGTCACGCAAAAAGGAGTGGACAGGATACATCCCCTTTGAGGTACACCAGTTTCCGTGAGTAAAGAAGTGGAGCACTTTCCATTTAAAACAGTATGTTGTTTTCTACCCCAAAAATCAGAAAGCAGTCACCTCATGTGTTTGCTGAAATCAGCTTGATTAGTAAAAGTGCTCTTGGAATAGAGTCTTTCGATGCATGTTTTATCTAAAAGAGTCAAACAACATTATCCCGCTGCGCTACAAAATGGGTAACGGTGGACCAATAAGGAGTGATTTAACTGAACATATGATATTAGATAGTTGGAGGCAATCGGCATGAAGCCTTGAACCTAGGTTTCGTGCTAATTAGCACTTGTCAGCAAGGCGTATCTGCAACCTTGAAGAAACTCGTGTCCCTTTTGAGTTTCGAACCCGCGTCACCTAGTGCCGCCTGCAGTCAGAGACGTTACCACTGAGCTATTTGGGCTCGTGATTGACCTCCTGTAGGACTATCTAATATCATCAAATCAATGTGCACCGTGATGGCGAGCTACCTAGAATGGTGGCCACATTGCAAAACCTGACTGATAGAATTTAGTCTGCACCAAAGAATGGACTAAACACGTCACACTAGTTACTAGTGTCCAATCAAAATAATTGAACATATATTCAGTACTGGTCACTCAGTATGCAAGGGGAATTCTTTCGAATTCATCTACAAAGTAAAAAGAAGCCTCTTGAAAACGCTAAGCCTCCGTATGCTTTGCATTACCGAGGCCTTGGCGTTTAGGATGGAAAACCATGATTTATGTACACAGAAGAAACCTCGCCATTCTATCCTTCTACCTGGAATTACTCTATCTACTATATTTTGTTGTAAAATACTATTTTGTGTATTTTTCGTATGACATTTATTTAACATCATTTTCTCAACTAACCTTTTTTCACTCTCTTCAACTACTGCATAATTGATTTTCATGCTTGACTGTATGCTCTTTCATCATTAAAATTCATGTTTTCTGAATGTTTTCCGCATTGCATAACCTTAGTTTGAACTTAATAATCTTCACTCCCCCCTCCGTATGGTAAAAAGTTTAACTATTCATCAATGTTTTAAATATTTTGACGACGTAATAAGTTCTCTAAATTAATTTTTACTCTTGTGCTCTGTACAAACATAGAAACAAATCTAATTATACACTTTATAGCTGCTGTACAGCTGACCTTATAAATTCTCTGAAAAGCGACTCTTCGCTGAACTGGTTTGCTCTTATTTGAATGATGTACTGTACAATGTAATATTCGCGTATGTGCAAAAGTATTTCTTATCGTACAAATGCATATAACATGGTGTGAAAGCACCATTCTGAGGGAAGGTGACCGTTGCAAGCAAGATAATTTTAGGCCTATTAGATGACAACAGTTTCATTTTTTATGGCTAAATCACTAACTCTTATTTCTAATGTTCAGCTCATTATGTGGGTCGGACATTCAGTTCTAGTATAATAGACACAGAAATTTTGCTCAGATAGATTTTGACTAGTAAACAACTGATTGTCCTTGTTAGTTTGAATAAAGAAAGAACAAACATATTTTTCAAGTGCTGGTTTTTTGTAGGGATTTTGTTTGGTCGGTTGGAGGATTTCATCATGAGCTAACAGAAGTTAGAATTCATGAGCCATTGGATTGAGTATCAGTAGCTTAACGGTCTACGAGCTCGCCTTGCAACCAGAAAGTCCTGGATTCGAGCCCCGGTGGGTGCGTACTGATGAAGAGTCCCAAACTAGACAGAAACAGGTGTCTAATGGTTCTCTAAATGATGTCAGTTCATGATGAAATCCTCCAACCAAACAAACGTATTCGCCGGATAATAGCAGTTGGTTTTATTTTGTGGATTCCGGTGAACTGCATACATCTTTACAGAAAGTATAGACAACATAATTCTAGAAATGATGTAAGTAGACGGACTATTCAGTGTTAAAAGTTGAGCTAACTATTTAAAGTATAATCAAAACAAGAGGAGGAAAGAGTTCAGATTTCGCTTGAAAACAAGGATGAGTGGTGAGAGCTGTCTGCAAGCCAAAATTGTAGGCAACAATTTACGTCAGTGTTTACGTCCCCAATCGGGGTCATGAGGATAAAACAATAACAAAGCTTAACCTTGAGGGACTCACCAACCAATCACAGCAGATTTAGCGTGTGTAAATACGATTTGCAGATATCTGGCTTAACTATCTGAGAAACGGTTACAAATAGTATAGAATAACCTTCAGCAAGAAAACTACCAATCAGAAGACGTTGCTTCTCCGCTGACACTAATGTACATAAAAATCTGTAAATATCTCTTGATTTTTTCAATAAACGATCTGTTGCCTGACCCGTGTCTTCTGTCGTTACAGATGGACTAGGGACAAAATACAAGATTGAGCAACAGAGTGAAGTTATACATATTATGGTGGAAAGTTCAGAAGAGTGGAAGTGAATGGTAAAGTTGGTTGAAATCAAAATTAAGTGGGGTGTTACACAACATAAGAAAACACAGAAGCAAACAAACGAGACAATTATGGTTACCAAGATAGTTAGAGTTTAATCACGTTGTATTTGTGTATACAGAGGTTGAGTCGAAGTCTTTCAATAGTAATGATTTCTAGGAACCAAAGTAACTAAGGTTTTCTTCGTGTATTGATTGTTTTCAAAGCTTGACCAATTTCTACTGTATGTCCCATGTCAATTAGGTGTCTGACAATTGCAGCTGAGAACACTTTGCTGCCTTTCATACGGAGACTTTTAGGGATATGCTCAGAAAGTCTAGTACACGCTCGTCCTCTCAGTCCTTCCTTTGTACTTGCTGTTGCAAGCACAGGCGAATTGGTAATGGCAGCTGGAGCTGTTATGAACAGAAAACTTATATACTTCTGACTGAGTTAACCAGCATACCATTTTGTAAAGGGGAATGAGTGCAGCGGCAGGAAATGTTCTTTTCAGCGAAGTTTAGATAAATGGATTTTGATTAGTTGACCAGATTATGAATAGTGATATGCTGCTATACTTATCGCTTTGTGTTCGTTTCACATCAACGATTATTGCAGCAAATTTTTAACTTTTTGATAATCATGACGAGAATAGTGGCAAACAAAGTGTTCAGTTGGATCCTTACAAAGGAATGATAAATGCGAAGAGGCTTCTTCGTTAACACATGTACCATAAAAAGGGTGAAAGGAGAATAATAAAAGTGGAGTGACAAATAGTCAAATAAATGCATCCCTTGAAGGTGCATTCAGTGTACTCCATTTGTTTGGTTATTTTTTCAATAATATTAATAATTTTCACACACACACACCGTTTAGTATATATTTCATCCCCTGAAACTTATATTGTGTTGATTATGAGTATACAAGCTGGTCACTTAAATGCTTTGTTTCCTTCACGTTCTTCACTGGAACATAGGGCTTCAAGCTACTGGCTTAAAGTTTCTGTAGCAGTGTTTATTTTACAGGATGGGGTTGCTAGCCTCATGCCCAACCTTTCCTCTTCACCACCGTTATTTCTGGCTTAGCAAGGTAAAGGAGTGTGTTGGCCGGGGATCGAACCCCGGACCATGGGCATGGTCGGCGAGCGTCCTAACCGCTATGCCACATTTAATCTTATGAAGTGATCACTTCATGACCAGCGGTGTACCCTGTTTGACTCAGCTCAGGGAGCCAAACCAGTTCAAATCACCCAATTTCTGGCCAACTACGCAGTTGAACTGGTCATACTATAAATCAAATTCACAATCTGCAAATCAATTGTTATTATTCATTATATTCCTCTACGTTCTTGGTGGCACATGGGTCCTGAAGCTTCAGCTTTGAAGTTTCGTTAGCACTTCTGTTTTATATGGGGTGGGATTGCTAGTCTCACGCCCAACCTTCCCTCTTTGTCTGGCTTACAGTGGGCTAGGGAAAGTGAAGGTGTGCACTGGCCGGAAATCGAACCCAGGACCACATGCATCTTTGGCAGGCATTCTACAGCTGAACCATCAACGCATTACAAATTAGTCAGCAGTTTGCAATCTAAAGATTTCGAGTGGTGAAATTTCGCCACAGATACGTTTCCAGAGTAGTGGATCAGTGAGCTAAGTTAGCAGCTTAATTTACTAGCGAGGAACTTATTATTATTTAAAAATAAGAATTACTAGACATTGGAGTAAAATGGATCTACATTTTCTGTTGGTACTGTTGTTTCGTGGAAAAAATGTCGACTCCACCATAAGTTTCCTTTAGACGTCAGAAACTGACCGTAGAAGATGGTCGAAAATTGGATGTTGTTTTGAAGACACATTCGTCTGTAAAGCATCTAGAATTTTGTAGATCTTATGTTAATATCCACTACCTCATATACCTACTTATCTTATTAATATTTATTTCGATTGAATTGTGTTTATCCGATCTTTTGATAAATCTTTCACATTCTCATTTGATTTTACCTCGAGATGGTGGCCCACATAAACCACTGAACTACTAACACTTCTATACGTCAAAATGTTATTTCAACTATCCGCTTACATCTTGGTATCACAGTTTGTACTTACGGCCTTTATTAAATAGGTTTCCACCTAATCTTATAGAGTTTTCCAAGGAAATGAAGGAAAACCACTTCAGGTTACTACAGCGTGCATTAGAAAGGAAAATCTCAGCATTGAATAAGATATCAGGGATTATTAATTCTCTGGAAGAATCTTTACAAGTAATGATTACTTTAAAGTATGAAAGGACTAGAATTCTATCCTGTCTATGCATACCTTTTGCGGAATAAAGCTATTATTATTACTATTATCATACTCACATTAATTTTGATTCTTGTTATTCTTGTGTGCATCGGTGGCACAGTGGTTAAGACTCTCGCCAACCATGCACATGGTCCGAGGTTCGATCCCCTGCCGACGCACAACCGATATCTATGGTCGGCCTGCTAAATTTGGGCTACCGATATCCATGCTGAAAGCTCCATACTTGTACTGAAAATACGGTGTGGCATCAAGCTGTAATCAAAATAATAAATTATTATTAATAAATTTGCTATGAAGCAGACGCTTTTGTCCACCATGTCAAATGGAAGGGTGAATAGCTGAAGATTTTCTTTCAGAATGATCTGATGTCCTGCTATCAAGTAGGATTAAATGAATGTCTATGAATCTGCTTGACATGCTTGACAAAAGAACTTCTGACAAATGTTGGAAAACTGCTCGCAGCTCCTTTGAACAAACAGGTTTAAGTATTGACAGTGTTTCATACTTCATATCGTTGTAAATGTCTCTCAGTATTGTGCTCACCTCCTGTCTGAAATCATGAAACGAATATAAGTGATTTCACAGCATTCGATGCAACAAATACAATAACCACCATTTGGTTTCAACTGGTATATACACCATATGCCTAAGATTATTTACACATAAATATTAGCCTACTAAAACATTTTATAAGTAGTTAAAAGATATTTATCCCATTTCATCATGACATTTCATCGTCACTGTGGACAAGTTCCTAAATATACATTTGTAACAAGACAGATGTTTCTCCTTACTGGCTGGTAGTTAGGAGATTATGTAACACACGAATAAATCTGCCATAACAAGCTTAAAATCAGCTGAGCTATCTGAATTCTGTAACAGGATACCAGAAGACGTTATATACTGAATATAAATCAAAATTCAGATACAGGTATCTGAGGAGATTCATTTCTTCTTTTCTGTATTCATAGATCACAGTCATACATTTGTTATTAAATTTTCTATACAACTTATGAGTTTCAACAAATTATCCTGTTTCCCTATGGTGACTGAGATGTTCTTTTTCTCCTTTTTGGATATGAATTCTATTCAACATATTTAGAATGAAGCACTTTCTTGATTCCTATCAGCATATGTTCTAGATCAAGTGTGCATCAAGTTTCATTAATGAAAGTAGGTTACTTCGGCTGGTTGAATGGCTTCAGTGAATATGCGCTTTCTCATAGTGACAAAAGCTCAGCTATGCCGAAGGTTCATTTACGTGCTATTTTGATTTCTGTAACAGTTCCCTGACATAACATCACATTTTTTTTAAAGAGAAAACTAGGAAAGCCACTTCCCGTCAGACCGTCTTCTTTCGTAATTCAGAAGTAATATACTTGAATATCTGTTATATACGCGTAGATTTGCCTAATTTCGCCTAAAACCTTAAATTAACTATTTTCAGGAGTTATCGCTCACTGGCGTGAGCCCTTTTGCCTTTCCCTCTACTTGAATTGCGGAGTTCCTATTGGCTGTTAATACTTTTAATGAATCACTCAACTACTGTTATTCAAGGTCATTCTACCTACATATGTACAGAGTTTCTGTCTAGCATTGGGACTATTGAAGACAATAAAAGTTCTCTTATCAACGTCCAGCCTTTTCTTTTGTCTTTGCATGTAACAGGTGTTATTGTTGTTGTCGCTTGTGAAGTGCGATTAGGATAGATTAGCCAGCTCATTAAGTTAGTATTTGCTCATAGTCTACTAGGTCTTAGTTCCGGTCATAACAGTATCTATTCTGTCTGAACCAGTTTTCAGTGACGACCAGCTCTTTTCCTTATCTTTTAGGTGAATAAAATTTCACACCTTCTCTGTTTATTGCTCAGGATCATTCAAGCTTATTCCTGTGAACAGATAGGATAGTGTAGCGAGCTCTGTTTTCCATTTCAAATGTCGTTTAAGTCACACCATAGACGCCACAAAAGTTGAACCTCAATCAAAAGTTAATAACCTTTGACGAGATATTTTCTCTGATTTTTCCTGGTCTTCTTACATCATGTTAATTCCCAGAAAGATATATCGTTTAACATTCGACGTAAGGAAATTAAGACAATCTGATATCACTCAGTCAGTCTCTACTTTTCAAGTTTGTTAATTCTTGTGTTCTGCCCATCCTTCTTTACTGCTCCCTCACACCTTAATCTTTATATATATATATATATATACATAGAACACACTATGTAAAGTACTCGAGGAAGACTTTGATAGCATTACGTGAATTCACTGCCCCCTGCTTTATCAACATTCATTGTCTCTAAATAAAACTGTCGTGAATTTTCACCTCAAAGTGAGAAATTCACCACTTGAGAATTCGATCTGAATTATTATCACTTCACCCATAGAGTGGTGTTTAGATCCCTTCTATCTTACAGTTCACTGATCACTACCGGTTGATATGAATAGTATTCAAATACGCATACAGGTCATGAGTATAAATTATCATCTTTTATGGTATGCAGCGTATGACATGTTGTGATCCGAAAAGTTTGGGTTTCCAAAGGGAAATCATGAAGAATTTTCAACACGGAATGCATAATTCACAAATCAGAAATCTGGAGCTCGACTTTAACTCCGATTCTCACTTCTTCATTCTCATCATAACTCCAAAACTTTGTGTGTCATAACTGAAAAGAACGGCCGCTATCAGAATCTTTTAACATGTACCAAAGACTCACCGATGAAAGGGACCAAACAATGTGAACTCGTCAATTGCCAAACACTTGATAGACGCAGGACACTGAGTAGACCTATTGGTAGCATTCAAAATGACTAACACAGAAAAACCGCCTGAGTATTCTTCAATTTGATGGACCTATCGTAATAATATGACCGAAACCTGACCTATGTGTTCAAAAGGAAACTGTCATGGGACTTTACAAATACCCTGGTAATTTTCTGCTTAGTAACTCTTTTGGTTTTATCATTTTATTTCAACCCACATCCAATTTTTCAGCTTAGCATTCATATTACACCTAATTTTCGTTTCTTATACACAGTTGAAGAGAACCAAGGATATTATTCTATACAAATGATTTTTCTCTCCTAGTCGAATGTTTCTGCTTTATTAGGGAAAAGGAAATCAAGAATTTCCATCCTGCTTCATTGAGTGATAAAGTGTTTTATTAATTTAAATATCTATCACCGTTTTCAGCTGTTGGTAGATAATATATTCACAATGATAATAGTCTCTGACACTGATGGTTAGAGAAACTCTACAAACAGTAAAACTGCCTATAGCCTTGGGAAGATTCTTTTTGAAATTATGTCATATGGAAAAGAAGTGGTGTATAGTGATTTGCTAACAAGGTGTATACACAAACTGCAATCTTTTTGCTATAAAAAGGAAAACACCCTTATGGTTCTTCGAGCCCCAATCTAATAAGATCCAATTTTATCACAGCTATTCGTTGTATGTAAAAAGTTGGCACATCTGTCCACATGGCCAGTGGGGTCCATCTTGTCCGAAGTGAGGATGACATTGGCTGATGCCAGCCACGCTAAAATCACGAATTAGTAGACGTTGGTACCTGGATACAGTCCCAGTGGTTGAATGACCCACGGTTTTCCCGTGTAAATGGAAGGTCTTTGGTGTGTACTGCTGAAGAATCCCAAATTAGGATAAAACATCTGGTCAGTATTCTCTGTTAGTTTTCAATGGCTCTCTAACATACATCAATCTGTGATCAGATTTGAAACAAATCAGAACCCTAGAAACTAACTCTGGAACAATTAAAATCAAATAATAACTGTTTAACTCGTCAGCTTTTCGTCACATCTCATCATTTTCATTTGAAAACGATGACGCTTCTGCCTGAAAGCCAAAATCTGTCACGTTATCACTAGGCAGATCACATGAATGTCTTTTAATGAGGTTTGCTGAGAAAAAGCTAAATCTTTTCTATCAGCTGGTTATTTCCACTAAATACATAAACTTATATTTAGTACGATTATAGGTTTCCAGGCCGTAGATGTTACGAACTTCCTGAAATAATTCGAGCGCCGAGTCAGATTGATTCATTATAAATTATTTAAATTAATCCCAGCGAGTTAAGAAATCAGAACAAGATTTTTCTGAACGTTTCGCTGTGTAAGCCACAGCTTCTTCAGCAGATTTATATTTAGTACTCCTGTGGTGTGTGTTACTGGCAAGAATTATTAGCAGTATACAGATGCAAATTGATGGGAAGTAGACAAAATTGAAAACATCATTTTAAGTCAGTAGAGTTTACTTCTCAAATCTGGATCTAGTCAACACTGTGACCAGGTAATTATCTCAGGATTTAACCTACAGAAAACCAAAAACTTATCAGAACAGCTTACCATCCACTGACCTCTTTTTTCCTTTACGTTCCCAGTGGAACATAGAGCCTCAAGTTACAGACTTGAAGTTTCAGTAGCAGTGGTGTTTATTTTTACGGGATGGGGTTGCTAGCCTCATGCTCAACCATCCCTCTTTACCAGTCTTATTATTGGCTCAGTAAGGTTAAGGAGTGCGACCATGGCTGGGGATTGAAACCCAAACCACCTGCACTTTACCACTATGCCACCACTGACCTAGCCAACCATAAATGAGGCTAAAAATGTATAAATATGGTGTGTTTTTTTCAATAGAAAAGTCTGTTACCAACTGTCTTGCCTTCTCCAGTCACAATCCTACCTTTATACGCCAATGTGTGTGTTTACTTGTGCATATTTTTCACGTGTATATGAATGTGAAAGCATGTTCAGAGGGAATGCTCACATGTGCGTGTTTGTGAGCTTGGAGAGTAAATTCCACGCCTGTAACATGGCTCAACGGAACACGGACTATAAAAAAGGAGACAGAGAATGTTCGTGTACGCAATTGTATTTGAGCACATTTTGGTAGAAATGGAAAATAGGGGGTGCAATAACACAATAACACCGAATAATTCATAAAAATAAGACTTGAGAAAATTGTCAGGAAATACTTCGGGAGTGACTAATTCATTCATGAGAATGTGAGTTGTTCCTTTTTGCTAGCAGACTGCATTATTTGAGCATTTTCTGAAAAAGAAGAAGAAAAAGTGTGAAAGAAAAGCGTTTAAAAATAGCAGTTGAATGGACTAACTGTTCTTACTTTGTTTTAGAGCATTCTCTGAATTAAAAAAATGTATTAAATGGAAATTGTGCTGCAATAACAAAGAGAGCATGGGCTAAAATTCCTTCCAGCGAAAGGTCATACACTAAGTGAAAAACAGAATGTAAGCTGGAGGTATTCAGTAAGGAGCAAGTTTATACACTGATGCGGCTCTGTAGGTATCAATGTATGTGTAAAACTTGGCTACTGTGGTAATAAGTAATTCCATATTAGTTTGTTTGGTGGTAGGTAGTTAGAAATGAATTGGAAATTGATCTCCAACCTACAAATAGAACAAAACCTTCGGCTAATGAAGCAAGATTAGGTGGTCAGTTGTGTCTAACCTCTACTGCATTCATATTTCGAAATAAAATAGACAAACAAACAAGCAAATGGTGTGGCAGTGGGTTCACTAATATCCTCTATCGTAGCAGACATATTTATGGACAGCAGGGAAAATGCTGCTCTTAATGCATTTAATCCTACTCCAAAGACATGTTGGAGATATGTGGATAACACTGTCACAGTTTTATAAACACAACATATCTCTAGTTTCTTGAAGCATGTAAATTCACTAGCAAAGGGAATAAAATTCGCTCTTAAGCCGGAAAATGAACAGAGAGAATTAGCCATGATGTTAGACTGTAAAATAAAACAACTAGAAGATGGTAAGCTGCACACCAGCGTTTATAAAAAATCAACGCATACTAATAGATATTTAGACTTTAATTCATCTCATTAGTTGTCTATAAAGGCTGGCTGAGTTAAGGGTCTAGCAAACGGAGCAGTATCACTAAGTAGTACAACAAAAAACCTAAATAATGAAATGAAACAGAGAGAAGAAGCGTTGGTGTTAAATAACTATCCTATAAAATTCATTATGAAGATCAAAAAAGTTCAAAATAAAAATAATGGTGAAACTAATAATGATAACATAAATAAGGAAGAACATAAGGCGTCTACAGTTTCGCCATATAAGGAGGGGACATCTGATGACCTCAGTAGGATTCTTACAAAAGCAGGAATCAGAGTGACATTCAAACCTACAAACTCACTCAGAGACAAGCTCTTTAAACTAAAGAGCACGGTGGACCAAATTAAACAAAGTAACATAATTTAAAAGATTCCTTACAGTGACTGTGAGTAAAGTCAACTACATAGGTCAGTGAGACCAGTAGACTGTGAAGAGAGTACTCAGATTGTCAGAACATAAGAATTTAGCTAAGTGTAGAATGATTGATCCCACATTCCTTCATTATTATGAATGTATATACAACTGTAGAGCCTGATGATGAAGTTATCGAAAAGAATATTCTTTGTTCAATAATCAACCTTTTGAGGTTTCGAATAGGCATCTTTAATCAAATAAAAAAGAATAATTGACTGTCAGTAGATCGTGTGACACAGTTCTATCTTATCTGAAGAGCAAATCAATCCATTGTGTGATTTCTTTCCTTTTTCTCCTTCGAGGAATTCTCGACATTTTGTTGTTGAATGTCAACTATAAAAAGTTCAGGAGTTCATTTTGTAAATGAGGGACACCAACACTCAGGAGCACTCATTTCATGTACTGAGATAATTATGGCATATATCGAGGATAATGCTTTTCCACCTCATGTTTAGTAAAAATTTGCGAATGATTAGGTTGTAAATGGTTTAAATTCTATCCACCATATTGATGGGGGTTCTTTGGTAGCCCAGATTTTAAACATGCATTCATATTATGATATCAACTATAAAACTGCACTGATGATGCCCCTAATACGACATTGAAAATGACAAACTAACAATAACGGATCAGTGTAATACTGTGATAAAACATTAGAAAAAATAATAAACTAGAATATTAAAAGTCTTCAATATGATTTTCTCACCTTTAAATCGCAGGAGACGCAAGCGAATTCGCCATATGGACATCTGTAGCACAGTGTGTTACAAAGACGTGGCTGAGACAAATTCACCTTGATTTATTGGTTGTTTTGTTGCCTTTTAAAAGTATGTTGAGGATTAAAATAAATTTGGATTATTAACAGTAATAATAATAATACTATAATTCAGTAAATTTCAGCACAAAATAACTACTACTGAACATCTTTGTTAAGGCTGCTGAAAACACGAATATATAAACACGATCTGTAACGAATATTATTGCAGTGACATGCATTATCATGAAACTGTCTGATATTTTACATGTTTGGCTGACTGCTTTCATGGGATACTATAAAAGGAAAGTAAATGGACATTCGCCAATGTCTATATTCAGGAAGAAAAAACAACTCAACCAAATATTTGGATTTCCCACACTTAAATCAAATTCCCAATTTGTAATTTACACACTTCGAGGAGGTGAAATATCACCTTGGAAACCGAAATTATTCAGATCAGCTTGATACCATAAACGGTGATCATGAAAACTGACCATAATTGGACAATGAGGCGAAATATTCCCATGTTGAGTTATAAGAAAAAGGTGAAAATAGCGAAGAAGGTTTTCTTTTTAACGATTCATTTTCATAGATTCTTTCATTCTCTTGAGAAATGTTGTGGGCAGGTTTTTTGTTCTTTCTGTTGTGTCTTTCTGATTGAGTGATTTAGAGAATTTAATGTTGTCTGATAGAGTGTTTGTTAATTTTTCAATATAATCAGATCTATTTATCGACACGGACGAGGATTGTGTCTTTATTTTCTTGAAGTTGTTTAAGTTGTCTTCTATGTTCCTTGGTCAGCCGATAACGATGGCTTGGCTGAGTATGAGTGTACTTGTAGCAGCTGTTGAGAAGTGAAGCTTTGAACGCTTCCCAGTGCTACACAGAGTCTATCAATATTGTACAAAGAGACTTCGCATACGTCATCTGATTATAGTTGAATCATTGACTATTCACGATGTGAAACCAGATGTTTTCATTCATAACCACTACATGCATTCACTCACCCCACCGTGTCCAGAGTTAACTTCCTAGTATAATTTTGCTCCCCTTTTATTATGCGAGTATCACTATTATTCCCATCATCGATATTTTATTATCACTCTATTAATGTTTATTGATAACATCGAGTTTTCATACAGATTTTATAAAAACAATTTATCGTCCTCCCAGTTGTTCCTATCCACTTTGCACAGTTATACTGATTAGTCATTTTATCACACTTATTGGGTCATGTCAACTTTTGCCTCTTCTCTAAATTCCAATTATTCACCTATTCTACGTTACACCTTACAATACCTAATGCATTTTTCTAGGAAAAAGTTTACGAGTATCTGATTGGTCTTATGAATTCTGTTAAATGTAGTAATTACGATTGTACAGCTTATGAAAATAAATCGTCGGAAAGATAATTTTCTTAAAAATTTCGTCTTTTTCTCATGATTGCATAAAACATTAAACTATACTACTTATTGAGTGGGATGAGTAGTCAACTGGGGGTTTGAATTCATTGGACTCTCTTATATGAGCCAAATCCAGTGCACCGTCGATTAGCTTGACCGTCCAGTGCTTAGATCACTTCAGTCGAACCTTTTAAATAAACTTAAAAGCAAAACAAGAGGAATTACCGCTTACAACTTAGATTCTTAAGAATTATAACTATCCAAAGAATTTTATTCTCAAAATAAACAATCGCATTAAACATGATCGAAAAGAACTCTGAAAATGTGGATCAAAACAGTTGTTATTCCTTATAGATCAAACAAATTGGATCAAACTAACAGTGTATTCAACTAATGCAATATCCAACTACTCTTTAGAATATCAGACACACTAAAAAGTTATCATCTTCATGTGGAACACCAAAGTCAGGAAGTGATTCAAGTCTATTTGCGTGTGTATAAAAGAGACTCTGATACAGAATAAGTCAAGAAAATTTCTGTAGAAATTACGATCACAAAACAATCAAACATTTTATGGTCATAAGAAAATGACGTAAACAGTGAAGTGTATTTTCTTTTCGACGATTCATTTTCATAAGCTGTTCAATCGTAATCACTATATTTAACAAGGAATTCATAAGACCAATCAGATACTGGTGAAATTTCTCCTAGAAAATATATCACATAATGTAAGGCGCAATCTAGAAGGTGTCGTCACATTCTCCAGAACACAGTTAATCCAGTCTAACGTTAAGGATAAGATACCACGCTTGGTCACCTCAGTGGTATGTATTTATCAGTTCACTTGTCCGTGTGGAGCGAAGTTTATCGGCCTTACGCAGCATCAGGTCCACAAATGTAACCTGGAACACTGTCCAGGGCGGCTAACTAGAGAATAAAAGAAGAATAGTAGCAAGCCCATGCTCAAGCACCTTATCATCTCCGGACATCGAGCACCCCCACATGAATGCTTCACAGTGCTACACAGACGGAAACCTCGAATACCTCATCTATACAAAGCTGCATTGTCGGGCACTCAGGATCTTAAACCCCACCTCTGCGTTCAGAAGCACCACGTACCTTCACTCGTAATGTTTATACTATAGTTTTGCTTCATTTTATTATATAAATTTACTATTTAATTCAATCTTAGATTTTAATGTCCATTAAATGGACCGAAGTGCTCGGTCTTAGTTTGACATATCAGCTTCTTGTGCAAATACTTTGACGATGTCTGGGCATATAATTAAAAGTTGATTTGTGGATGGTGACTAGCAGATACATCCAGATGACGAGTCTCAAATGGGACGAAATATGCATCCTGGATTCCACTGCCAGTCAACATCCACCAATTAACTTTTAAGTTTACTATTATTTTAATAATAAAAATTGGCTTTATTCCAAAACAGTACTAATGTTACGGTGTGCAAGTTTCAGCATTTAGTATAATATTCTTATTATCATGCTATTATTGTTTGCTAATAACAGTGCGTTTTCATGCAGATTTTATGAAGACACTTTATCTTCTTTCCAATAGTTCTCGTGCACTCCACACAATTATGCTGATTAGTCATTTTCTCACACTTATAACATCATCCCAACGTTTGCCGCCACTTTTTAATTTCCAATTACTTATCACCATCTAGATCACACTCTATATTATGTGATATATTTTCTAGGACAAATTTTACCAGTATCTGATTTTTCGTCTTATGAATTCTTTGTTAAATATAATTACGACTGAAAATGAAATGTGGGGAAGAAAAGTTACGTCGCCGTTTACGTCTTTTTCTTATGACTCAGTGTGGGAATATTCCGTTCATTATATAGTCTGTATTTCACTAATAGGAGACCGAATAAAGTTAAAAAGGCTTGAGAAATGTTTAGTCCAAGTGTTTATACACTGCAGAATCAGTCTTCATGGCCAAGTTCGGTAGTCTTTAAATCATTCCTTACGGTTTTCAAAGTGACAAAGAACGTCTCATCATAACTGATACTCTCCAAAGCATAGAATGGCAGTCAAATCCCTGCCTCAATTTCATGGAATTTGAAAAAGCTATCGATAGCGTTGACCATGAAGTAAATTGGAAACTAATTCGGCCTTACGGCGGGCAGTACTTCAAATCTTTATAAACCTTATTCAACAGTTATAAGATGAAAATAGCACGTGTCAGGGGATCCACAACAGAAAACTCATCAGTCCTTTGAAGTGAAGACAGCAGATAACAAAACTCTAGGCAATCTGAAATCGGTGGATATTTTATGTCTAACTACATCCAAACTCTCAACATTTCAGATGAAAACCAACAAGTTGGCGCCAGAGGACTTCAAGGAAACATAGAAAAGTGGAGTTGATGGTGAGAACCAGCCAAACAGGAACAACAACCGGTATCAATCACCATCAACGGGAGAAATTTGAAAGAAGTAACTTCCTTCATATATATGGCCAAGCAGCATTATTCCAATAACAGGCGGAGCAGATGAAGATGTGAAAACCAGAACTAGAAAGGCTAGGTATACCTTTATCAATCTGAAATCTGTTTGGAAATCTTCTGCACTCTGTGGCATAAAGCGCAAGTTTCCGAAATTCAGCACAGATGAGAAGTCAGTCAGTTATTCTGTATGGGTCAGGAACCTGGCCAGTGCGTCACAAAAAGCATTTCCAACAGACTACTGCACACCTTTATCAGCAGCCGCCTCTGCTCCATATGCAAGATCAAATGGCCAGAAGGAATCGGGAATAAGAGACTCTTATGCGAACCAATCAAGAACCATATGCTCGACAAATATTCCGTAAAAAATGGAAATGGATCGTACACACTCTGTGGAGACCCTCGAATGACATAGGGTATCATGTCATTGTTCAAGTGGAACTCGAATAGAAAATGACGAGTTGACTGTGGGTCCAAAAGGTGACGTGGAGGAGGTTGTGTGAGTGAGAGATAAGAGACTATGGACAAACTTAGGCTCTGGTTAAGAGGACGGAAGAGAATATAACTAAGTGGAGAAGTGCTGCTGAAGCTCTTTGTTCTACTCTGAATCTAAGAGAAAAATAATAATAATCACAATACATTCTTTTAGGAATGAATTTAACCTTGACCGGACACACAAACCCCTCCAACCATGAAATTACACAGTCAACTGACATTTGATATGCATATTTCATTAAGACAAAGCGGTTAGGATTCCCGCTGACCATGTACAGAGTTCGGGGTCCGAGCCCCTCCCAACGCACACCCGATATCAATGGTGGGCCTGCAAAATTGGGCTACCGATATCACATGCTGAAAATTCCATACGTGTACCAAAAATACGATGTGGAATCAAGCCATAATCAAAAAATAAACACATATCGTTTCGATTATCGGTACACTTATCAAGTTTTAAAAAAAGCACCTGTTTATTATCTCTGCTAATTTGTTGACTTCACAATGAAAGATTGCGTCATACAGAAGATCTATTACTGACATTTCATATATGTATATATATATATATATAGTTAAATTTGGTAAACGATAATGCTTCAATAAAGCTGATAGCATTAAAGATCAAAGCGTTAGAAAAAGCAACAGTGTTCTGCTATTTATTTATCAGAAATTACAAAGCTTTTCATGCTATTGATATGGTATAATATATGATAGTCACTCTTCAGACATTGAACTCTCCTTGTTCACTAGCTGTTTCGAAGCCTTGGAAAAAAGAAGGTTGGATGCGGCGTTGACAGCCTCATCTCTTGAAAGAAAAATAACCGCACTGCTATCAAAACTCTAGAGCACAGGTAAAATACATTTACAAAGTAGGACAAATCAGGGATGAAATGTGCTAGGAAAGATAAAAGTCGCTTTCACCGCAAACTGGCAACCATAGCATAGCAGCCTCGATGTAAAAGAGACCTCCAAACACTATATCAAATAACTGGGTCACTTTCTGTGAGGAGATCAACACATATGATGTCCGCGAAAAGTAGCAAGTGAAACCTAAGTACCAGGAAGTTGACAGAGAGAGAAGAAGAGATCTACTGACCATTTTATTGAACTAATGGATCGGTAAGCACTTACAACTCGTCCAGAAATACAACCAAGAGCTAAAGAACTGCTAATAAACTTCAATTCTCAGACAAAACAAAACTCTCGAGGGCAATAAAGTTACGGAAATCCAGGATAGCAGCAAAGCTAGGTGGAAGCCCCCCTGTCATTACCTGAGGCACTGACAACGGACCCAGATACTTCAAAAAAGGTTTGGAAGCAATGAAAAGCTTGTACAGACTGGAAGAAAGATTACCTCATCATACTGAGAAAAACGGTGACTTAAACCTGCTCTTCTTCGTCCTAGACAAAACATTAAACGGCATCATCGTAAAGAGAATGAAAGATGTGCTGAATGGAAGACTTCGCACAGAACGGGATTTCTGGACTTAAGAAACACAGTAATGTGCGGATTAAGTTTTACCGTCAGGAATCATCATGAGACAGAGCATGAAATGGCAGTCAGCTCTTTACATTGACTTCACTGACTTTGTAAAAGCCTTCGACTGAGCTGACAGTGAAGTGGTTTGACAATTACTTCTACAATATGGAGCGTAGTTAGGCAAACATTTGTAGACCTCATTCAGCAGATATAGATTAATTTCGTATACCATGTGATTCACCGATGACACGAATAAGACAAGACTGCCCTATTATAACCATTGATATTCCTGATTGTGACGGACTGGATCGTGCGGTAGACTCTGGGGAAAGAATAGATCAACATAAGTTAGACCGATAAAATACGCAAGAAGGAATGGACTTAGTGTCAAATGTTTCACAAACTCGAAGATTAGCGTACGCAAACTGATGAGTGGACGAAGCCGAAATAGAAGACAAGAATTTAAGAGAACACAGAGAGGGCAGAACTGAAAAAGATACTGACCCAACAATAACAACAAAAACCAACCAACCCTTTTATTATAACTGTTTTCTTGTGTTCCAAGTGGAATGTTGAGTACATCTTCACTTTATTCCATTTTCTGGTGTCCTCTTTAGCTGGGTCCATCACTACCCTCATCTCTTACTCGCACGATATACTCCATGTCACCCTCAGAGGCTCTACTCGTTTCTTATTCGAGTTTCAGTCAAGCAGTGGCCTAAGGAGTAAGGCCATTCGTCAGTCTCCTCAATGTGTATCCAATTTATCTTCATTTTCCTCAGAATATTTTCCAAGCAATCGGCTTTTGGTTATTTCGTTCCCAAAGTTTCTTATTCCCAAATCTTTCTGACCAGCTATTTGATCTTTATTATGATTTCAGTGAAGACAGCCGTTTATGTATGTCTGCTGGCAATGCTTTCCATGGCGCGCTGGCCAAGTTTCTGATCCATAAAAAAGAACTGACCTAATAATGGTTTTCAAAATACGATTTGTATTCCTCCATGCTGATTTCAGCAGATTCACAAACTAATTTCAGAGTGGTGAAGGGGCATCTTGCCTTTCCTATTCTGGCTGCCTTTGACATCCTCATTTGAGTTGTCTCCTATAGTTGAAACTATGTTGCCTGATCAGATAGGTGAAGGAAGTGACCTCCTTGAAAACCCTTCTCTTGACAGTGATTGTCTGTTGCTGTTGGTTGGTCTTCTCAATTCTCATTTAAAGCTCTTACTTTGATACTTTCGTTGCCAACTTGTTGATTTCCACCTACAAATCTGCAAGTCTCTCTGACATTAGAAATAAATCCTTCGGGAAATCCGGTTCTTCTAAACTCTTCTTGTCAGTTCAACACATTCCTAAGTTAAGGTCAAATATTTCGTACTATTTGATAGGCAGACACAAGCAAGTAGTTATCTGGTTACCCGTTGGATCTTATAACGTAGCCGAAAAAGCCGGACTAGTGATTGTCATGGCGTTTGTTCGACTCGTTCTACCAATTAGATTCTCATTTCTTTTTTAGTAAGTGACATCCTACTACCTCAATAACAGCACCCCAGTCCGAGACTCGAATAGTGCCGCCATAAATCACAACAACTCTAATTTTTGCCCGAATTACAGAAAAACAGTGATGCATAAGAGATAAACCATCAATGAGGGTAACTGTGTGTTTGTGATCTGGAGAGACAGACAACGAGTGCAATGAAGAAATTTCAGAAATCACCTCTTTCATGACACACGTATCCCAGATTTTTCTTTTGAAATGAAGTTAGAGTATTTGAAAAGCAACATGCACTGACTGAAAGAAGCCTTTGTTTAGTATTCAGTCTTTTATAAACTGGTTTGGAAGGATACCATATTGTTAATTGGTGGATGGTGACTAGCAGTGGAATCCAGGATGCGCATTTCGTCCTATTTGGGATTCGTCATTTGGATGTACCTGCATTCCGCAGTGAGTGATGATGTTCCCACCGAGGCTTCAACCCAGTGTCCATAGTTTTAAATCGCCCCTAGACCACTTGTGCCACGAGAACCACCTCTTTCGCAACGGATCATATGTCCAGCTGACGAATCCCGGGTAGGTCAAAATGGGCATCCTGGATTCCACTGCTGGTCCGCATCCACCAATTAACTTCCAGTTAAATGCTTAGACATCGTTGGAGCATCTGCACAAGAATCCAACATGTCAGCCAGAGACCGAACACCTCGGTTCATCTAATCCACGGGAAAATCTAAAATTGAATTAAACACCAAGTTGTGTTTACTTGTTCGTTTTTTAAATATCACACTAACAGATGTTCGATGTTATTTATAGACGAAGTTAAACATTAGCTTGAATTCCAACGACATATTTACACCATGCTTCTTGCTAGAATTAATTTGCGCAGTAGAAAAGTCAGCAAGTTAGCAAATCACACAATCACACAGAATCAATATAAGCTCATGTTTTCCGTTTATTGTTGTGATGTAGTAAACAGACGTAACATGTGTTGTCAAGAAAATCACATTTTCGTGTGGTTTACAAATCGCGAATCTGATTCCAATTAGCTAGATGGAATTCATCTCTTCAGCTGAATCAAAGGTGATTCACTGCTGACGAAATTGACATCAAGCGACCAAAATATCCTTCGACTTCTTAGATCACTTCAGTCTAGCCACTACAAACTGGTTGACCTGAGAGGTTACCAACGACTAATATCAAACAGGGGTGTGTACGACAATGCAACTCAAACTCAAAGACCTACAGAAACAAACACCATTTGGCTGAAGAATAAGCAGGTAGCGAAGACAAGAATTCAGGTGAACACGGAAAAAACAGAGATAATGAAGATAACCAACCAACAGTAATAACAAGCACAAATCACTATCAACGGAAGAAATTTGTAAGTGGTCCTTTCTTTCGCTTGTCTAGGCTCAATCGTATCAACTAAAGGCGACAGAATAGATGGGGTTGTCGAAGCCAGAATCGGAACGGCAAGACAGATGTTCAGTGCCCTGAAATCGAATACAATCAGCATAAGAAACATGATTCAAATTTCCAACAACATCGTCAGGTCGATGCTTCCTTATGGTTCAGAGAATTATTGCTTCACCAAAACCATTTTCAACAAACCACTTCAGACTTTTGTCTACACCTATCTTTGCTGTATACTCAAGATCGATTAACTGACCTGAAAGGAGTAGCAACAAGGAACAATGGCAGTGAATCATCCAAAAACCTATTACGTCAACAAATATGCCGGAGATAATGGAGGTGAATCGAACACACGCTGAGAAAACCATTGAGGGGCATCCCTTAAGAGGCCCTCAAATGGACACCGAATAGGAAGCCATGAGTTTGGCATCTGAGGGTGATATGAAGGAGATCATGTGAGGAGGAGGTGAGACTGTTTGTGCCAGTTGTGGAGCCAGCTAAATACCACTTCAGGGAACAAGATGAAATGGAGATGTGCTGCTGAAGACCAATATTCCACATGAAATCCAAGAGAATAATAATTAACAATAGTATGTGGTGCTTAAGCACTTGAATAACACATTCTTACCATATCAAAAGAATCAACTTACCAGCTGCAAATATTTATCGTCTTATGAAATTTAAAAAAACAAAATACACAGTTGGACTGTAATCTAAACTGTGGTGTATGTTGGAATTACTACATTTATCAGTGAGACTGGCTTCACCATCGAGCTAGTCGTGTTTTGAAGCTGATGAGGATCAAACGGATGAAGTTTAGTGGCCTACAATAGATGTCTTATCCTCACGAAAACATGATTAACACAGTTTATGTTTTCATTCAGATGGACATGTTGTAACAGTGATAAAACTCACTACATTCTAGGTATATAAGAGTAGAACATGGACACTTTGATAGAGTATAATTCCATTAGGTAGAAGATTCATTTGATAAAGTCTCATACACTTTTATGCAGTAATGTTTACTGATGAACACGTTTCGAGAACAATTCATTGACGCTCATAATCATATCAAGTTACAAACGCAAATTTCTGACTTCATTTATATGATTCCTTTATTTCCAATCTCTTGATATGATTAGTAGTAATAGTTTCCATATCTCTTCCATCATTGATGAGTTTTCTTCTAAATTACTTATCTTCATGGGGTCAACCATTCTAACCCTAGCTAAATTCTTATGTTCTGACAATCTGACTAGCCCTGATCTACTGATCTCACTGACATATGTGGTTGACATAACTCATAGTCATAGCAAGGTATCTTGTAAATTGTATTATTTTGTTTAATTGGATCAACCGACAGAACTTGTCATACAGGGTACAGAAAATAAAAATTGACGCAATACAAAACTTATAAATTACAAATTGAAAGGCTGAGTTATACCAGAATCTCAGCTTTCTTATGCAATAAGTCAAATGACAGAATTCATGATGGTCAACAGGACACGGGACAACCAAAATGTATCATCAGGAAAGTAATTACCAAGGAGGATAATACTTGACTTATTCTTGGAACGAAGGAAGGAAAGGTACCTACTGAATGGAAGAAAGGCTACCTTGTCAAGCTACCAAAGAATGGCGAATTATGCCTATGCAAAAACTGGCGTGGAATCATACCCTTGTTCACGCCAAGTAAAACGCCAATTCGAATCATCCTATAGAGAATAAAAGAGGCACTGGACGGCGAACTCCTCACAGAACAAGCCAACTCCAGTGAAAGCAAATTACGTGCTAATCAAATAGGATGTCTGCTTATCATCATCGAACAAGGAATAGAGTGGCAGTCAAACCTGTACCTTAATTTCATCGACTTTGAAAAGGAATTCAATACCAATCACAACGAAGTAATTTGGAAACTTCTTCAACATTGTGCAATGCAGTGACCCAAATCTTTCTCAGCTTCATTCATTAGCCATGTAACAATGACAGGTGTCGGGTGATCCGCAAAGGAAAACTCACTGAAGTCTTTAAAGTGAAGACTGGAGTGAGGCGAAACTGCTTATTATCACCCATGATGATATTCATGATTGTGCTGGTATAGATTATACGGCTCACTCTGTGTGGAGAGTGAGAATATAGGAATACGCTGGACTGATAAGAAGACTCCAGATAATCTGAAGTTCGAAGACGATTTATGTCTAATGGCACATACACTCGAAGACGTACAGGTGACAGCTAACAAACTGACTGAAGTAGCAGCATAGACAGGACTTCAGGTGAAAATAGAGAGGGCGAAGGTGATGAACATAACTAACCAACAGCAACAAAAACCAGCAACAGTCACCATCAACGGAGGGAATTTGTAAGAGGTCACTTCCTTCACTTATCTGGCCAGGCAGCATTGTTTCAACCACAGGTAGATGGCGTGGATTAGGATATCAAAGGCAGCCAGAATAGGTAAAGCAAAGTAGGTAGACCTTCGTCACACTGAAATCATCTTTGAAATCTTCCGTACTGGGCAAAAAGAACAAGATTTAGATTTCAAACATAAATGTCAGGTCAGTCAGTCCTTCTATAAGTCTTAGAAACTTGGCTCAAGCAGCACTTACTATTGCTGACTTTCATCATCAGCTGACTTCACTGGATCCCTTTCGAAGACCAGATGGCCAACTGACCATAAAGAATTAGAAACAAGAAACTATGGGGACAAATTAACCGAGAACCTATCGCCGAATAAATATTCCAGAGAAAATGGGGATGGATCGGCCGCACGCTGAAGAGACCACCGAATTTCATCACACGCCAGGCCGTCGCTCGAGTGGAACCCGAATTCGAAGCAAAATGTCAGGCGTTGGCTGAAGGGTGATATAGAGAAGATCGTGTGATGTGGAGGAGATGAGAGTAGAATCGTGGGCCTACCTAAAGAGGACAGCAGAAAATAGAACAAACTGAAGATGTGTTGTTAAAGGCCTGTATTCTACTCGAAACCCAAGGAAACAATAATAATATAACTTCTTCCCAAATTCATGCGACTGAGACGATTCATACGACCTTTAGAATCTATCCAGATGTCATCTTTATTGTCTGCTTTTCCAAGACTGCTGACTGGTAAATAAAGCTGTCGCAACTAAGAATACTGAGCAACTCTAAAAGAAGGCGATCTAAGTTCAAACCCCACGAACAGTTAGTTAAATATTTTTACACATGTAAAAGACCAAATGAATACAGGTATTTTATAAACACAAAAAACTAATCGACAAAAGTATTTCCTCGTTCAGTTAAATATTGCAAAATAGTTATAAATATAAACACATAGAGTTATCCACTGGTTAACACGAGATAACAACATAAAACAGTCTGTTATTATATACACACACACATTGGCAGCAACAGTAACAATAACATCAACAACAACAAGTAGAGGATGCGAACATTTCCACACTTAGATAACACATAAACTAAACACATGCAGACACAACTTATGATATAATTTGTCATTCTTCAAAACTAAGATATGATAATTTCCCCAAGTCTTTATTTGAGGATGGGCATCTTGCAACAAATTCTACCATCGAGAAAGAAGCATCGGTAGCATAGCGGTTAGGACGCTCGCCGACCATACACATTGTCCGGGGTTCGATCCCCGGCCGATGCACTCCTTTACCTCGCTGGGCCAGAAATAATGCTGGTGAAGAGGAAAGGTTGGACATGAGGCTAGCAACCCCATCCTGTAAAAAGAAAACACTGCTACAGAAACTTCAAGCCACTAGCTTGAAGCTCTATGTTTCACTGGGGAACGTGAAGGAAAAAAATCGAGAAAGAAAGAAATAAACTCTGTTATTTCATTCGTAGACATTCTTATGACCAGAAAAAAGGAAGGTGCAATGAGAAGAGGTATATATAGAAAACCTACAACAACTGGTCAGTGAACTATTTTTTTTAGCTTCGTACCTTTGAAATAAAAACGCAATCTAATTAAGTACTTCGTCCGCCGTAGAGCAAGAGCAATCTGCTCTGATGAATGTATTAATGAAGACTTTAGTTGATATTATTAAACAGCTACTGAGGGAGAACGGTTACCCAGAGAAATTCATCAAAAAGTCAAGGTATTCCAAAGTACCACCTGTTACTGTGAAGTCAGGTACATTGGGCGTTCAATGCGATGTCAAAAAGGGTTCAAAGACGTCACGTCGCATGGCTGCAGAATGCTAGTAGTGGCTCTATAAGGAGTGGAACAGTCAAAAACCCTGTCAACACAAACTATTCTATCTCAACAAATGCCTCCTTCAAAATAATCCACAAAATGAAGGATAGCTTACTAAAAGCAATACATTTTCGTCTCTTATGCTTTACTGAAGCCTTAGTAATTCAGTTGGAGAAAACGGTGCTATTATATTTAAAAGAAAATTAATCAGCCACTTCTACTTTCCGGCTGGCCAACTCATCTTTGGTATCGTGCGAAGACATGTTTTCATAAAAGCCGGAAATGGTTTATGTGACGCATCAAACCTCTGGACAGTGAAAAAGCACAGGTTTGACACTGATGATGAGAAACCGCGTCTTGTTCTTGATGATGAGTACAACAGATTTCATCAGATAAATGAAATTCTGTCTTATTTTTCCGATCCTAGCTGGCTTTGACATCCTCAGTCATGTCATTTGCCTCTTTCATCTGAATTTCCCTTTTTATTTTATGATTTTATTCCCCGTTTGTTTTGCATAAGTTCATCTTGTTAGTCATAATATTTCCAGACCTGTCTGAGAATGGTTCTGGAACTTTATCATCCCTTGGGGGATGACTTCATGGGAAAGAAAATGTTTCTCCTCTGCAACCTGAGTAGAAGCAAAATGATACAAATGCCTGAATCCTTAACTGCCTTAGTACCTATTTCATTGCCGGTGAAAAATCTAGCTGAGCACACTGACTTAAAAATTGTTTTCAAACATTGAAGGTGGTGATAGGTTTCAGATTATTGATCAAGGAACACTGGCCAACTGCAAAGATAAACCCACTATGTCAGAAAGTGAATCCTTTGTGAAATTGCAGTTACGGAAAACCAGCATTCCCCTTTGCAGTCTGTCCTCTATGCTCAGCTGATAGAGAGCTTCGGATTAGTAGTTTGGAAGCCACTAGTTAGAATCTTACTGTCATCAATCATTCCAGCTTCAATCATAATCCAATCAATCATTAGCATTCAAGATTTAGTTTGTGATGCCACGATTTGCTTCAAGTTTGACCAAGGATTGACATCAGTTAGGGAACAACTGAAAACCAGTTTAAACCACTTGACAACTAGAGGTTCCCTCTCAGTTTTGGACTCCCCTGCTATCTAGTGACTAGCTACAGGATGAAGTTCTGTTGAGAGGTCGTGACCCGCTCAATAGTGAGGACAAATACTCGTCGTGGATGGCATTCTCCGGTGCCGGTCGTGTCAAAATCACAAAATGGTAAAAATTAGAAAACATGAACCGGCCACTGAATCGGATCCTAGTGGCTGAATGGTTTACGGCCTTCTCTTGTCACAGGGAGATCCTCAATTCGAAACTCATTCAATGGGTGCGTATTGCTGATGAAACGGCCATCCAGTTCTCCAGTTCTGGTTTTCAATGGCTCTCTAACTGATATCATTCCATGATGAAACTTGAAAAACGAATCACTAACAGGCGCTAACTAAAGAATACCCCCAAATAGTTTCACCATTAAATTTATTTCAAAATTTCTGATTCTTCCAGCCAACTTCTATCTTACATATTGACTTGGTGGTTTAACAGACGATTACATCTGCGTAAATGACCTCCGTATTTAATTCCACATTGCTTTTCTATTCTTGTATTTTACTGCTAAGTTACGCAAGTCACGTTTCATCAGAATCAAAATCTAATTAAAAAGTAAATATTTCTTCGTTCAATCTTTCTGTTTTCTAAAGAATCCAAATCCCTGGAAAGCTGTCTGCCCTGTTATATATGATTAATTTACGTAAGATATCTAAATGCATTCTATGCAGTGGATACTGCTTTATCATAAAATATTGAAGCTTATACGTCAAAATATGTGCTTAGCAATCCATTCGGATAGCTATTACGTATTCTTCAATCAAGAATATGACGTAATCCACTGAAAAGACGTAGCATACTGCATTAATATCACCTTAGATAATTGATTCATTGAATATTTATGCTTTCCTATAGTTTACAAATGGCATATTTCAGTATTTTTATTCCTAAATAGGTGATTGATCGCCGTCTTTTCACCAGAATTATTCAGCCTTGAAAATACTGGCCACATGACTTTACTTCATACTCTTTTAGAAATGATAAAAAGTTTGATATGAAGGTACATTGATAGAGTACTGTAGCGTTATGTTCTGTCAATGTTTAAGTGGATAAAAATAGTTTTCGGTCGGCATTTAGACAGTTTAAATGAAAAACAGAATGTGTTTTAGTAAAATACTTGTATTTCTACCTTCATCATATTAAGCTATGTAACCATATATTATGCCTTTCTTGTTGTACAGAAGAAATTGCGTATTAGAGAGGGAGAGTAAGATAAATAGGATTGTTCAAGTCATGTGACGCCTTAAAAGTTAATTCTCACCAGCCATACACGTGATTCGGGGTTCGACTCCCAGCTGACTCACTTCTTTACGTCACCTAGCCCCTAGCCAGCCGGGAAAAGAGAAGGTTGGTCATGAGGCAACCCTATTCCCTTAAGAAAAATACCATAGCTACTGAAACTTCAAGGAGTAAAGCCCGAAGCACTGTGTTCCCACTCGGAACGTGAAGCAATAAGTCTGAAATGTAGCTATCACTCATCTTTTATACTCTCGACTTTAAAGCATTACGTCACGAACTCGAGATTTCCGTAGTCGGGCAGTGACGCCAACCTAGATGGTGATTACCAAATGTATAAAGAACCAAATGATTTCTGGAGAGTTTGAATTTTTAGCCGTCGAAACTGATTAACGTCCATCGTGATGGAGGGACTTATCTCCGCTATTTCAGTTTTTTTACATATTACCTCTGAAAGGACTAAATATTGTCTATTAAAAGTATCTATTACAATTTTTTATTATTCATTATATTGGTCCGAACCATGTGCATGTCGGTGAGAGTCCTAACCACTGTGTTCTAAAGGAGGTGAATCTCTCAGTGGTAACATCACACAATGCATCATCAGGTAATCCGGGCTGGAATCTCATAACGGATATCAGTTCACTCAAGATTGCAGATACGTCATGATGACGAGTGCTAATAAGCACGAAACCCAGGTTTAAACCTTTCAATTTACTTCAGGCATCTGATAATACAAATTCACAATGCACCATGATGGCGAGCCATCTAGCATGGTGGCCACATTAAAACTTGACCTATAGAATTCAGTCTGTACCGACCAAAGTACTAGATTCATGGGATTAATTACTACTTAGTGTCTATTCCACTTAGACAATTTGTTAACAGTTCTCTGGCCTGAGGTTTCCACGAAGATAAGGGGATTGTTTTACAGTCTTAGTTTGGGAGTTTCACGCCCAGCCTTACCGCCTTTCTGGATTTGAGACCGCCTAGTAAGCTAGGTAACTACAGAAATTCAAGCGAACATAACGCGGACAGAGATGGTGAAGATATCTGACCATAGACGGCAGAAAGTTAAAAAAGTCGTTTGTTTCACTCATTCGGTGAGGAGGGATAATTTCAACTAAAGTTGGCATATATGAAGACTTCAGACTTACAGAGGTCGGTAAGACAGGACATACGTCTACTACACTTGAATCAGTGCACAGATATGCGGCACCCAGCATAAAGAAATGATATCTAAAGTTTTAACAACCATCTCAAGTTCAGATACTCGGCGCGCGAATCACCAAAATCATTTTCAACCGGCTGCAAACTTTCACTCGTTACTCCAGATCAAATGTCTAGATAGGATGAGAAAACAACATGGAACTTTGGTGTTTAATCAGTCGAGGATTTATTGATCAATAAAATATACTGCAGCAAATGGATATGGATTGGAAACACGCTTGCTGAGCAGACCTCAGAGTGGAATCTAAACGCGAATGGACTAGTTTAGCGTGTATCGAAGAGGGGAATTAAGTCGTGGGACCAGTTGAACTTGGTCAGTGGGAAAAGACTGAAATGACGACGTGCCGGTGATGATCAATACTCAACTCTGAACGCAAATAAAGAATAGAAATATTGACTGCTTACAGTGTGACTGTTTCTATTTACGATAAGCATCCCAAATTCTTCAAACGGTTCCAATTCCTCAACATCTTAATACATTTTCCCAATTCGTTTTTAATCTAAAAACTACGAAGCTGTCATCATCAATTATTAACGTGCTTACTCACAAAAAATGGTTGTCATGTAGACAGTAATTCCCTGGGCTCTAAGTGGAAAACAAGGCAAGAAAATAAGGAAAACAGCAAATCTCCAATTTGTCATGTTCTCTTTAGTCCTTTTTAGCTGGCCATCTGATCATCACTAAGGAGACAGAGGAGCCAGCTGTTGATATAAGTCTGAAATGGCCTGTTGAAAATGTTTTTGATGACGCACTGGCCGAGTTTCTGACTCATCGAGAAGAACTGATCGACTTGACATTTGTGTTAGGAATCTGGATCTTTTTGTTTATGCTATGTGGTGCAGAGGAGTTCCAAACTGATTTCAGATCAATGCAGTTCAGTCTTGCCTTTCCGATCCTGGCTGGTTTTAACAACCTCATTCGTTTTGCCTTCTGTAGTTGAAACGATTCTGCATAGATAAGTGGAAGAAGTTACTTTTTAAGATTTGTTCTGGTGGTGGTGATTGATGCTGGTTGTTGTTGCTTTTCGTATGGTTATCGTCATCACCTCCATCCTCTCAATTTTCACCTGGAGTCCTGTCTTCGCTACCTGCCCCTTATGCCAGTTTGTTGGTTTTCACCTGTAACTCTTCGAGTTTGTGCGACATTAGACCTAAATCATCCATGCGCGAAATCCAGATCTTCTAGAGTTTTCTTATCGGCCCAACGTATTCCTGTCTTCTCGCTCCCCGCAGTCTGATACAGAATCTAATCCATCAAAGCCAAAAAATATTATCAGTAATGACAGGCAGGCTTGCTTTACTCCCGTCTTCACTTCAAAGGCTTCTCTGAGTTTACTTTTGTGGATTATTTGACACATTGCTTTGTCATAGAGCTGTTGAATGAGGTTGATAAATATTCGGAGTACTGCACTCCATACTGCTGAATTAGTTTCCGAATTACTTTGTGATCAACGCTGTCTAAAATGATGAAGTTTAGATAGAGATCTGAGTACCATTCTTTTCACTTTTCGATAATGATGAGCAGTGTTGCGATTCAATCTGCTCATGATTTGCTTTTCCTAAATTCAACTTGTTCTGGTGGATTGAGTTCTGCATCATGTGGATCTTTTAGTCCCTCTGGGAGGATGTCACCTAATATGTTGCTTTATTTAGAGAAGAGCATGATTCCACGCCAATTGGTGTAAAGCTTTACGTAGCCCTCCTTTGGAAGCTTTTATTCTAACCAGTTAGTACTTCACCTTCCTTTTAAACTTTCTTCAGTAGTGGTGTGAAGATATCCAATGAGATCTCTGCTGCCATTTTCGTTGGTTCCGAAAGAAAATTCCCTCTGGCCCTATTACCTTTCAAGCGGACCTTTATTAGGTGTTTTATTTTTTTATTTTTTATTGTAGCTTGATTCCACACAGTATTTTGGTACAAGTATGAAATTTTCAGTGTATGATATCGGTAGCCCAAATTTAGCAGGCCAACCATAGATATCAGGTGAGCGTCGGTGGGTATCGAACCTCAGACCATGTGCATGATCGGTGAGAGTCCTAACCGCTGTGCCACCGACTCAGAGTCATTATTGGTAAACAATGATTGTAAAGCGTTTCAATGAGTGGCTATTCAATGGAATAATTTTGATTTCCTAATACCATCCATCTTCCGTTATAGTCAACTAACAGTGAAACATTAACAGTAGTTCACTGTTGAGGTTACTTTTTACATAAATGTGCAATTTCTTCCATATTGGTGTAAATAATTCTAAGGAATGCTAACACCGAAGATTGACCTTGTTTTATTATTTTGTTATTTTTATTTTTTGTTTTAGGAATCCACGAAGATTTTGTTTATTAAATATTAAATATCATTTCAATTCAATTCTATTACATAAATACATTGGTAAGATATTCATTTATATAAGGCTAATTGTTAGTATTATTAATGTCTTCTGTTCTGTATAGCTATTAACATGCAGTTTGAACAGAAAATGATGAATGTCGTGAGGTGGTTGCATGCACCACTTCTTTCTGTTTCTCTGATGATTGCCATTGCCGATTACGTTGTAAAAATGCCTTTTATATGTCCATGTAAATAACCAGATGGGAATATTTATATGTGTATCATATATATGAACACAGATAGATAGGTGGATTTATACATTTAAGTGTTTCACGTACATATAATGAACAGAGCAGATTAAATTAATGTTGCCCAACACGAACATAGATATCAGTAGGTCAAAATAATTAAATGATTAGTGCAAGTCCATAAACATACACACACAAATGTAGATACAGAAATTCGAACGAAAGGAAAAACAAACACACACACACACACATTTAACATTGAACACGATAACACATTGATTTTTACCCAGAGTTATGCGTGCAGGCACATTTAAATAACACAATTTTGTATAGTGTTTATCAAGTGAAAAAAAAATGAAACCACAAACCACAACGTTTGATTGAATACGTGCGGTGATACAAAAAAATGTGTTAGAGAATAAGAAATATGTAATTAGATTAAGTTTATAGAATATAAACTTTAACATAATAGAAATAAATAAAGTTTATCTAAACAGTATACGAGGATATATATATGTATATGCATACTAGAAACATTGAACAAATAGCGCGAAATAACCTGTGTTCATATCGGTGGAATGTTTAATTGATGTGGTTCATGTGTAGAACAAGTGCGTCGTTGGTTCAGCCGTGCTCACCAACCACGCCTGACGTGGTGAGGGGTTCCGTACCCCACCGTTCACACCAATAACCCTCACCCTATTAGCCAGTGATGAGCCTGACAAGGAGGGGAGTTTAGACGTGACGCCAGAAAACCAACTGTGTAAACAAAACGCCCACTGATGATGCCAGAGACCAAATTTTAGAATGTGTTGTAGCTCGATTTTTCACAAGTCTTACAGCATAATTTACTTAATTTTAAACACTAAGATAGGCGAATATTTCTAATAATCTGGTTTCAAAGGAGCTCACTACTAAGATTTAAGCCATGGCAGTGATGAAAAGATTATGCTGTTTTCAACTTATCAGTGGGGAATTTCACATTTTCAGGAGTGCATTGGCCGTAGACTGATCCTCAGACAGCATGAGACGTGGTTGGCGGGTGTTTTACCACTGCACCACCGATGCATTGGGAATAATAATTCCAATTTCACCGGAAAAAAGCAAAACTAACAGATTCTTAGTAATCACGATGGAAGGTTTGAAATCTGAAACCCCACTTTCTCCTTTAAGTCACAGAGTTTTCTGAAGGACAAGACGTTTTTAACGGGATCGAATCAACACAGAAGCAAATGAACGGATAATATACAAAAAGAAAAACAGAAGCAGAAAGGGTAGCATTAGGTAAATAAATGTATATTAGACGGTCGGCAGATACAAATGATTCAGTGACAACTCCCTTGACTTCAGCAGGGAGATGAGGGGACAACAGACTAACTGAAGTTGCAGACATATCTTGGAAGTGGCTGCCAGTAGGCAAAATACCTGCTTATGGAACTTCCTGCCTATGACCTGTCAGTATCAATTCACTGCGTATAGTGATGACTAGCCACCTTTCTTGACGATCGAATCACGAATGTGACTAAATTGTTTCGTTGGCTCTAAGGAGGACCAGACAAGACATCGGTCTGTCATTTGAGGATTGATCCAATAGGTCGTACGTAACGTTTTTTTTTGGTCAAATTGGGACGACTTTATTACTTTTTGAATTTATTAACCATTGCATAAGAGGTTAGTAAGAAAGTTTTAATTACATTCTCTAAAGGCAGAACCAATGTAATGCCTCTAAAGATAATCGGTAAGTCTGGAACCCTTGAGTCTTTCGTTTGATAAGTGTTAATTGCTGAACATCCTGGAAACTGTAATCGTTATCTTAAGTAGGACTTCGTTTTTCATCTGTATTTCTTGGAATTCATCCTCTCGATAAAATTGTGAGTATTTTCCTCACCAGAAAATGTCTTTGTTTACTGCGCGGATTTTGTCAATGAATCCATAAGTTCAGTGTTGGTTTAAGACTATCTCCACGAAGCCATAAAATTATTTACTACCTAGCAACAAAACTATGTATCCATTACAGTCCTAATGGGGGTCTATTGTAGGCCGACATAGTTTAGTAGTAATGTGGGTCAGAAACTTGTTGCGTCAGGCAGACTACTTCTGACTTTTATCAACATCTTCCGTTGCTCCATACTGAAGATCAGTCCGCTGCTCAGAACACTTAGCAGCAAGAAGCTCTGAGGACGAATAAATCAAGAATATATCCTGAAGAAAGTGAAGAGGGACTTGGCATATGTCGGGGATATCATCGGGTGACATAGCAAATTAGGCTTTAATGGGAAAGGACGAGTTAGGGGTCTAAGCGTGATATGAAGGAAACCGTGGGAGGAAGGTATGAGAGACTATGGGCAATAATGAGGCCAGCTGAACAAGACTGCAGAGAATGGAACAAAGTATAGGTGTGCTACTGAAGCTCTGTGTACCACTTGGAACCCAAGGGGAATAATGACCGTTCCAGTTTCACATACAGCATCAACTTTTCTGACTTCGCAATTATATTTTGATGACAAGTGTCTAAAAGCAACAAACGTAGGTTCAGATTTGCCTCCAACAGTCAAATGAGTCACTCAGGTTGGTGAACACATTGGAAGCGTGACTGGTTCATTACACTATACAAACATTGATACTGTTTATTTGCCTAAAATTTGTGTGGGAAAACCACTATAGTTTGGGATTCTCATTTCTGATGCTTAACTGAGACCTTTGAGCTTACTGTAGTAGGTGGCCCTGCTTCATCACCATATCTCTAGAGACATCGTTCAATATGACGAAACATGACCATGAAAAGTCGAATATTAATAACTGATCTAGACTTGATTAGCTCCTTTCGAAAATTAAACGCTGTCACTCTTAGGACTTAAAATGATTTCTTAATGATGAAAATTGTTTCGAAGAATGAAATGCCTATTTGGCATGTATATTTCGGCAAAATAAAATATGAAAAATATAGACACTGAAAATACCACAGTGACTTACTCGGTAGTCTTTATCTTTCTGTCGCATTTCTCGTCTGCGTCTGCTTGCCTAAAATTGAAAAGAGGCATGGCCATTAAGTATATATATATATATGTATATATAAAGCATCATAGGTTTATTGTAATATTCCATGAAGTTGTTTCTATATTTGCCAGGCACGACAGATTTTCAACATTATGAAACTATCGGAATTCGAACTAAAAACGTTCCTCTTATAAAGCGAGCTTGCAGACACCCGATAGAATAAAAGTCATGAATTTTAACTTCTGTCGACTAACCACCAGCCAATGTGATAGGCGAATAGGTGTTCCCTTATATGAATTGATGGACCCCGTTATTTAAGACCTCTCACTAGAACTCTACCTAACTTCCAGTATGCAGTCGGTGTCTGATGGAAACTAGATTAATTATCAAGAGTTGGTTTTCAGGAATATAACGGGTTACAAGAATGATCACGAGCCGATATCAGCTACAAATTCCAGTGGAAAACGAGGGAGTGCTGGAAAGCTATATCTATGTCGAGAATCGGAATTCATAGGTCATGGAATAGTTTCGCACTAGCTGAATGGTCTATGAGGACCCTTTATTGACCAAAGGGTCCTCCTTTGATTCTCGGTGGGTGGATACTGTGGAAACGTCTAACACTAGGAAGAAACAGATGTTAATTATTAATCAACTGCATTACAATTCAACCATCCGTGGATTCTAACCACTGTTAGTCCAAGATATGGTGCTGCCACAAATCAATACCACTCAATAAGAGCAAGCTTCATCCTGACACAGTGAATCCTACCAATGACGACTTCTTGTTGAACCATCAGACATCTATCAGTCAGTCGCTAATCATCGACAGGTTGATAGCACGGACCAATAGCTCAGACTGCTCCTTAAACGAAGAGTAGATACAAACTTCCTCAAAGTAATCCTCATATTTATCATGATACTTATATTTATATCCAGTGAAAGTGTTTTCCAGTATTATACCATTCTTCAGTTATAAGCACTGAATACTGTATATGTTAAATAACGTACAGTACTACTAAAAATGATGATATCAGATCTACTAGACAAAATCTAAAATTAAAAGATTACGCTTCATAAAACGTCTCAAGAATCTTTAGAATCTTTAAAAATATTTTCTAAGTATATTAAATAAAAACGGGTCTTAGTTTGCAGGTATTCAACTGATTTCGAAATTGATCCCGAATGAAATTTATTGAGACAACCACTTAAGAAACAATCCAATGCCGATTAATGATAGACTAAAGGATACAGTTTGCTGAATTTCTTGTGGGAATTCGTGGTCCAGCATGTTGTGTACTGTGAAAAATACTCGCCGATAACTTTAGCTGGTTGTAGCGCTATAGATCTCCAACTGGCAGAAGTTCCAGTGGCTGAAACCAGTAGGTCCCAAGTTCGATTTGTCGTGAGGATACTGCAAAAACTTTTCATGATATAAAAATCTTTTGTGCCCGGTAGTTAGTATATTGACTAGAGTAAAATATTTCATTGGCAGGAGGTACCCTAAGTATTCGTAGAACTGGAGCATTGTTAAGTGAGCTGATATTTTAGAAGGTGAGTCCATAAGAATTCCTCATAGAACGGTCAACTAACGAGTTTCTCTATTTTAGTGCCTATTGAAAGGGAATGAAATTTAATTAAATATCTTATCACTCGGCATCAAAGCATCTCTAGAAGAAGAATTAGACCTGAAAGAATTCCTCATCCAAAATGTATAACCAGCGAGGTTCATAGAGAAAAACACTAAAACAAAAATGAAACTTCACGCGAACGCTGATTTCAAGGGAGACTTAACCTGAGATATCCTTAAAAGAAGGGTCTAATTATCTTTGAGAAGAACAGTCTTCACAGCATATCTAAGAGTAGTATCATCCAGTCATCCACTGGTATGCAGAATCTTGAAAGTAGGAACTCACATCTCACAACTTCAATACGCGTATATCAGTTCGGCTCTACTTTTGGAGCCAGGTGTACCTGTATATCCTGCATAAAAGGATTTAAGAACACCATCCCACATGGTTTCAAAATATCAGTAGTGGCTCTATACAGAGTGTGATAATTAAACACTACGTCACCACTAGTCATTCTATCTCAATAAACGCCTCCTTCAAAATAACTTGAGAGTATACGTTTTCGTCTCCCTTACATTTGTGATGCTGTTGTCATTCATACAGAAAAAGTGGAGTCCTTAATGCATAGGAAAATTATTCAGCCACTTCTACTGTAATAGTAACAACCATACTGATTTTTCCTAACTTAATTTTGTTTTTTTTCAAACCTCTTTATAACTCCTGCATATCATTCTAAGTCTTACGTTTCATTGTGCCTCCTGATTACATCTCATTCGTTGAATTATTTATCTTATTATTTAACTCTTATACCATAATTCAACTCCTCGTGTGTACTGATTAATATAAACAACTATAATTATTCCATGAAAAATCCCCATTTGAACATGAATAATTCCAATATGGGTAAAATTTATTTTGATGAAGTCACACAGTGTTATACAGTAATATTTACTGATGATGTTTTGAGCATAATTTATTCCTCATAATCATATCTTGATACGATTATGAGCAGTTATTTGTGCTCGAAACGTCGTCAGTAAATATTACTGTATAACACTGTGAGATTTTATCAAAGCAATTGTTACCCATAATAGAATTATACTCTATTACAGGGCGCATGTTTTATTCTTATATTGAACATGAATAGACGGAAAACCAGTAGTTCCACCAAGAGTCTCTTTTCAGCGGATTTATTTTTCATAGCTGTACAGTCACAAATATACATGGTTGTTTTGTACTTGAGTGTACATTATATTTGTCAAACGAATATGCAATTAGTAAGTTTTTGGTGGAGTTGCATTATACAAAGGGCGTTCAGATGAATTGGATGTTGATATAAGAGGGTTGTAACAAAAGTGATGAGTTGTCACAAACGATTGTTAAAGAAGGGTTACGTAATAACATGGATAGTTTGATGTAAGAGCTTTAAGTAGTTAAAACTTAAAAGTCTAACGCAATTCCGTACATACAAAACAACCATGTATATTTGTGATTTCGTGTGCGTTGGTGGCACAGCAGTAGAATGTTCGCCGACCACACATGTGGTCCAGTGTTCGATTCTCGTCATGGACGCGCTCCTTTACCTCACTAAGCTACTAATAAGACTGATAAAAAAGGAAGGTTGGGCATTTGGCTAGCAACCCCATCTCGTAAAAGTAAACACCATTGCTACCGAAACTTCAAGCCTCTAGCTTGAAGCCCTATGTTCCACTTGGAATGTAAAAGAATTAGAGAATATTTGTGATTGTACAGCTATGAAAATGAATTCACCGAAAAGAGACTCTTCGCTGAACTACTACGTGATTATCTGTCTAATTATCATTATAACAACTCATCACGTTTTTACTAAAGTCCTTAGTGAAAAACTGTATATGAATGAAGTTCCACACCGAAAGGATACAAAGAAGACGGAGGTGATGAATATAAACAACCAATCACTATCAAAAGAAGGAATTCTATATAGGTCACCTCCTTCACTTATCTAAGCAGCATCGTTTCAACTGCAGGCAAATGACACGGATGAGGATGTCAAAACCAGAATCAGAAGGTTAAGACAGACTTTTATCACTCTAAAATAACTACACGTCACTAAAAGCATTTCCAAAAGGCTACTGAAGACTTATGTCAACAGTTTCCTGAGCTCCATATTGATGATCAGATGGACAGAAAGAATTCGCGACGAGGAACGGAGAACATATTGTTGAACAAATATTCAGAAGAAAGTGGAGACGCTTCGGACACCTGAATGGGAAACAGCGAGTTAAGCATTGCTTCAAGGATGGCATAGAGAAAATCATGTGAGGTGGGGATGAGAGGTTATGGGCAGGAGTGAAGAGGGCAGGAAAAAATGAAGACGTTCTGTTAAGTCCGCTTATTCCACTCGTAACTCTAGGCTATAATGATGATAGTAATAATTGAAAACAGCCAGAAGAAACGAATTCGTCCTCAAACAGCTTCTTCACTTAACAAACCTTTTTATTCTTTATGAAACATAGGGCTTCAAGCTAGAGGCTTGAAGTTTCGTCAGCATTGGTTTTTTTGCTGGATGAGGTTGCTAGCATCATGCCGAACCTCCCTGTTTACCAGTTTCATCACTATCTTAGCGAGGTAAGGGAGTGAATATGCTGGGGATTGTACCCTCAAACTACATGCGTTGTCGGCGATCATTCTATTGAGGTGCCATCGATGCACATTTCATAAGATAGAATTGTTGAATTCAAACGTGACATTTCATCCAATGAGATAATCTCAGTCTTTACCATTTGGCTTGACCAAGGAATACCAGATGACATCAGATATAGACTTATTGAATATCAGGAAGCATTGCTTCGCCATTAGTCTGAAACTCTTCAGGAGTATGCATTTATCATATACCCCGAGATCAAAGTGGTCATTCTGTATTTGACAGAAGGATATCAAAACCTTTTAATGTCCTAAATTCGCGGATGACTACAAAACATCCCCCTACATCTAATTTTCATTTAGTTGGCTTTACTTTTTGTACACAATTACGTACATATATATATATCTCAGTGCTATTAGGTTAATAAATAAATGAATTAGTTCATCCTCGTATTCAGTGAAATGAAAACCGACTAAATGAAATAAAGTGGTACTAAGTGCATTTGAATGTCATTCATTTATTTTTATTAAAAAAGATATATAATAATTCCATTAAAGAGTTTTTAAAAAAAACTTTTTTCTAACTTTGGACATACATATTACCACCCATGAAGTAATATTCATTTACAGAATTATATGCGCTTTATTATATCAGTTTTTGTGTTCTATCTAGGAAAGTAGGGAACGTACTTTGGTTGATGGTGACCAGAAGTGGAATCAAGGATACAAATGTTTTCCTATTTAAGGCACGTCAACTTAATGTACTTACCTGCATTACCCAGTGGGTTCATGAAGGTATTACCACTGAGACTTGAACCTAGTGCCCATCGTTTCAAACGCCAAAGAGTTAGCCACTAGACCATTTGAGCCATGACAGTCACCCATTGTGTAGTGATTACCAGTTATTATTTAATTCAGTTTGGACTTTCCAGTTTTTTGACTGGACCGAAGTGTTTAGTCTCTGTTGACATGTCGTCTCTTTGTGCGGATGCTCCAACGATGTTTGAGGATTTCAACTGAAGTAATTTGAAGCTAATCTATCAACAGCAGCCAAACACTTTAGTTCAATTATTCAATGGAAAAGTCCGAAATGAATTAAATAATTAGCTTTATTTATTTCAAGGTATCACCGGTTAAAATGGGTTGTGGTCTTCATCAGCTAAAATCAATATTAAATACTAGTACTGTAATGAGAGAATACAAGGGCCAGGCGACAGATCGTTTATTGAGATACCCAAGAGGTTTTTATAGATTTTTATGTACATTAGTGTCAGCGGAAAAGCAACGTCTTCTGATTGGTTGTTTTCTTGCTGAAGGTTGTTGTGTACTGCTTGTGACTGTTTCTTAGAAAGTTAAGCCATATGTCTGCGAATCACATTTGCACACGTTAAGTCTGCTGTGAGTGGTTAGTGAGTTCCTCGAGGTTATCTGTGTTATTTATTTTTCTCATGACCCCGATTCGGGACGTACACACTGACGTAAATTGTTGTCTACAACTTTTGGCACTCACCACAGATATATATTAAGTAAGTAATATGTATAATAATAATTCGGGTTATAATTTACACTTGATTTACTGATTCAAATAGTTTCTTAACTCTTTTCTGAAACTGGTCTCTCTTCACACAAAAAACCCTGCTAAAAAGGGTGTAGTTGAATTTTTATATTTACTTGCTGAACGAGCATAATTTATCATGAAATTTCTTTTGGTTTTACACGAAAAGATACAAGGAAAAAGCTGCGAATAAGTGGAGAGGATGTTCGGTATCAGACAAGATAACTTTAGCCAACTGCTTTCAAGAACTGAAATACCTATCAACAACACTGTCAGGCAACTGATTATAGGGAAATACTTCACTCACCTTGCTGACAACCTTCAATTTCAGACGATGGAACAATTAACAAGAATGGACAGAAGTCCTGAATTAACAAGCTTTGAGAAAAGGGGTTGACTTAGACCAGCGGAAAGTCTCAACCTCCCTATGTAATGGGTCAAACGAAAAATTATCTTAGATACAAATGTAGAACTTGGGCATTGTGGTAGAGTGTAATTCCATTTTAGATAAGTACTTCATCTATCACTCAGTGATACAGTATAAAAAACTGGATGAAGTTTCGGGCATAAATTATTGCTCAAAATCATATCGTTTCAGTCAATTTTCACAATTTGGGTATGGGATAACCAGCAGAGATATGAAGAGGAACGTATACCGAGATAGGAGATTTGCAATTTACTACTTGTTTGATTTTATTTTAAACTGATCGCTTATAATAGCTGTTAGAATAACCATTTGTCAACCATTCCACATAATGTTTTGAATTTATATAGAAAATTCAAATGATACGCCACTGTGTCATCAACTAGCTTATATTCCTATTCAATTAATTAGGTCTCACCCTTCTTTGTGGTCACTGAAAATGACAGATATGCAAAGGCTAGCCATCTCTGATCACAGGTGTCTCCGTTATATCTTCTATGTTAGGTGATACAATAGGGTGAATAGTATTGAGGCTAGGCTTCGGTTGAGTGCTCGGTAAGGAGTGAAAATCAGTCAAAAACACTGTGTAGCTACATCGACTAAGATGGTTAGGACATGTGTTACACATGTCTAGCCACCGCCGTCCTCAACAGGCAATGTTAGATGACATAAGATCAGGTTGGAAAAGAGACATGGCTGGTCAAACGAAGACATATAAGCTTTTAGGCCAGCCATGTAAGGAGGTTGAGACTGCCTGGCTGAGTTATAAACAGCTAACCTCAAAATGGTATTCTGAGGGTTATGCTTAAAAATCGCTATTTGTAGGGTCTATAAAATCAAGTTCATAGTTTTATACTTTCCTATGTCAATTAATAAACTCAAGGACTCATTGAAAATTGTCATTAAATGTGTAATTTCATTTCCAGTATACGAACTGAACAATGAAGAGATTGTCTCATAAATTCACTTTCCGATATTCTGTTCTCCATACATCAGAGACATTGCGGTAATAATGTATTCCTAACCTGAACTATACAGCTGTCCACTCGATATTAATTTTTAAGGCTTTCGATATGAGAAAATAAATTAATGTTTATAAGCAGAGCACAGTCTCCAGATTCTACTTCCTCTGTTAAATTCGTAGATGATGAAAGCTTGTAAACAGGGAATTTATCTGCGCAATTCTCACTAACATCCTTCAGCCACTCTTAGCGCCTTGCCAATTCCTGTCAGATATACTGCACCTTCCTAATGTTGACATGGATAGCAGTCAGACAGATCGAGTATTGATTTGAGCATCCGTAACTATTTTTCAAACGGTCGGTATGTCAGCCAGCAAAGCCAGACATGGAAGGCGATGATGTGTCAGGCGTTACACTTGTTCAAGCTATCTCAAAAGATGCAAATTCTCTACAGCCTCATTGACTGAGTTGCCCTCTGACAATTTCGGTCTGTCTTGGACGGAATGCTTGGGTTTTCAGTGGGACATAGGGCTTTGGTAGCATTTCCCTATTCCACCCTGTTCTCTTCAGCCCTCTTCAGTTGACCGCATTACTACCCAAAAGTTTTCATTCCTTTCTCACACGATCTCCTCTACGTCAGCCTTGGATCAACGCCCAACTCGTTTCCCATTCAGATTCCACTCAACAGTCTACGAGGTGTGCAATGAAGCGACGCTTCCGTTGATGGTGATTGGTGCTGGTTATTATTGCTGGTTGGTGTTCTTCATCACCTCCATTTCCTCTATGTTGAATTGATGTTCTATTTTTGCTTGTGCTTCTTTTGTCAACTTGTTGATTTCGGCCTGTAAGTTATGTATATCACAAATTTTTAAAAATACTTCTCCCAAAACATCCTTTTTTCTTAACTCTTTTTTCTAATTGTTCTAAATTCGTTTATGGAATGACATACGACTACTTGCATTAATGTGAAATCAAAAGTAGGCGAAGTTAGTCAGTTAGTTAGTTAGTTAGCTAATCATTCGGTTAGTTGGTACAGATGTTTAAAAAATTATCAAATATAAGTATACATGTACACTATTTGAAGGATTAATTGTATGTAATAATTACTGCCGCTAGGTGCACTTTATTATCTATCATATGTGTACAGTTTTTTGTCTCAAATTTTGTCTGTCTTATAACTATGGCGGACAGCATATGTAAGTGGTGTGTTGGTGTGTTTACGAGTATTTTTGTTTGTTTTTGCTTCTCTGTAAAAGACTAATTACATTTAGACACTTTGTTGTAGATAAATATACATCTGCCGATAGTATTTTCAATGTCATGTATTATGATAGTAAGAAAAAATATGGAAGTACAACATCCCTAATGATAAGTTTGTTTTATAAGTTAAATGAAATTCTTAAATCTAAAGATCGTTCATTTTTAAATGTTTGACGGAGAGATTTACATGTAAGGATTAGTTTTGTTTTCACGAGTTGATCACGGATTGATATCAGTTAGAGAACCAGTGAAAATCAGGGAGTACTGGACATCTGTTTCATCCTAATTTGAGAATCATCGGCATTACGCACCCACAAATCAATCCTTGAAAATTAATTTGATGCTCACTAGTGACTTGTCACAGAATGGAGTTTCTTGGAGTTCTGGTGAGAAGTCGTGTCCAGTGAGGTCAGTCCAGTTCGGAGTATGGATGGATTTCCCACCGATGACACTGGGTGGTGGTTGCGGTAAATGTCACGAATTGATAGAAGTTAGAATTCATGGACTGGCCATTGAATCGGATCTTAGTGACTGAATAATATACGAGCTTTTCTTGTAACCGGAAGGTACTGGGTTTGAACCTTGATGATGGGTGCGTACTGCCGATGATTCCCAAACTAGGATGAAACAGCTTCCCAGTAATCCAGTGCTGGTTTTCACTGGTTCTCTAACTGATATCAATCCGTTATCAACTCGTAAAAAGAAACATTTTACTTTTCATGAGTTTGTTTGAAATTTGGTCACGGAGTGATATCAATTAGAGAATTATTGAAGGCAAATACGCGTCATGGATGACGTTAGCTGGCGGTTGCGCTAGAATCACGTATTGGTAGATGTAAGAATTCATGGGCCACTGAATCGAGTGAAGTGGCTAAATGACCTACAAGCTAGGCTTGTAACTGGAAGGTTCTGGGGTTCAAAACCCAATTAGCGTTTTTTGCTGATGACCACCAGACTAGGACTATGGAGGCAACTTTCCAGTACTCCAGTGCTGGTTTTCAATCAATCCGTAATCAAACTAGAAAGAAATACCTTCTTACAGACTCCAAATTGATGACGACTGGAGAGAAGATAGTTTAATAAATCGAATAATTTTCAGAAACCCTACTTGGACAGGGCAATACTTAAATTTTCACAGCTTCTGTCCACTACAGCACAACAGAGGTTTGGTAAAATGCTTATTCAAGAGAATTCAGCGTATTTGTACATCTGATGTTATAGAGGATGCGAATAAAGTACTGATGGATATTCTTGTTGAAAACGGAAATCCTTCGAAATTTCTAGAACGGTGTATAAGTCAGTTTGTTTTAAAATTTACAATCTACTCTGTCCCTAAGAAAGGTGTTTTCATTAAATCACCACACAGTGGGGAAGTAAATAGTTGAATTTTGACAGAGACAGAGACTGAACTCAGTCAACCGCAGAACCTATCATGCAGCCCGGCTTATAATTATTGAAAAAGTCAAAAAAGGCTCCACTGCAAACCTCAGAAGTGCATAAGTGATTATGTCACATCACATACTGAATACCAATTTACGTGTGTGTGAGGGTGAGACAACTTATTCTAAAATGGTTGGAAAAACAGATGAACTTTGAAAAATCGATAGACACAGGTGGCAGACTACCATCTTCGTCCGTAACTATATATTCAATCTATATGAACCACAAGATTGATGTCAAAACGGCTTTTAAGTTAATTTATCAAAACGGTCAAGGGCGGCTGCTGAAATACCTTATGGCAAAAGTTATTCATAAACTTAAGCCACTCTTCCTATGTGCACAGAAACAATTTATTCTACCCTTAAGCCGCCTTGGTAATCCGTATCTGATTAGATCACCAAACATGGTGTTAGTTACTCTTATTATTCTTAAATCCTTTTTGTCACTTTTTGTATTTTAATTGACCTTGCATTTTTCATGTAGTTTGACTTGACAAGTAAATCTGTGATTAGATTGTTAAAAGTGCATATTGCGCGAAAATATCCCATCACATTTTTCAGATAATTCCCACCTTCTAAGATTACACTATCCAGAATTTGTTTTGATTCCTTTACGTTACCAGTAGAGCATAGGGCTTCAAGCTAGAGGCTTGCATTTTCGTTAGTAGGGATGTTTACTTTTATGGTATAGGGTTGCTAGCCTAATGCCCAACATTCCCTCTTTACCTGTTTCATTACTGGCTTAGCGAGGTAAAGGAGTGTATTATACTTTGACAAAGCTATTAGCATTAAATAGTGAAACGTCAGTAAAAACAATATCGTTTTGTTTTTCATTCATTGGGAAATACAAAAATCTTTATTATAATGAATGTCATATACCCAATGCCCAAATTTTTTCAAATGATATTTTTTACTTAAATAGTTTGGCTTTAAATGTACACACAATGCACAATCATATCATAGCTTCCACTACCAAATACTGAAATATTATTTTATGTTATTTATTTTCTTTCCTACTTCTTGGTACATTTTTCGCATTTTTAAAAATTATTTTTGTGTTTTTTGTGTGTTTTTGTTTTTGTTGATGTTGTCTTCACATTCCCCATTGAGTCCGTGGTGGCGTTCCCAACCATGCTCTACTCCAGTATCCATCGTTTCACACGTCAACGCGTTATTCACTGTACCACTTGACCCACAAGAGCCACTTATTTTGTAATGGGTATTAATTAGCTGTTATTAAATTTAATTTCGATTTTCACGTTGAATGAGTGAACCAAAGTGGTCGGCTTCAGAGGGAATACAAGTACATCCAGATGACGAGTCTCAAATGGGGCGAAACACATATCCTGGTGGATCTTATCACTAGTCACCATTCCCGAAATACTTCAAGTCAAATCATAAAAGACTAAAGAAGCATCCGCACAAAGAGCTGACTAGTCAACAGAGAGTGAACACTTCGGTCCGGGAGTGATCATTTGTGAAATCAATAATTTTTGTTTGTTATGTTCTATTCGCGAACCATCATGTTGCCGCATATGCACCTCGGTCCCCTGGAGTTTTGAATGCCAAAACAATTTAATTGATGTAAACATAAACAATAAGCATTTTTTGAGCAATATCTCATGTCTCGAGTGTAAAATAACCAATAGAATACTTATGGGAGATATTCAGTATTCTCTAAACGTTCATTGCGAAGGTTTCATCATCACTTGTTAGATTTTCGTTGCAAGCCAACGCCAGTTAGAGAGATCATTGAAAAAAAACAGGACGCACTGGATGGCTATATCGTCATATTTTGTGACTTTCCAACATTGAGAACTCGTGATCCTGCCAAGGATCGAACCTGAGATCTTTAGTTTAGGAGACCAAGATTGTTGGGCTGAAATTCAATGACCTCTGAGTTCTAACTTTGCCAAATCGTGATATAGCACTGCCTTCACCAATGTCTTCAGTGACATAGTGGAACCTATTGGTTACAACTTTCCACTGCAGCTTCAGAAAGTCTATTCAGTAGTCATGTGTGAGCTGGCGAATGATTATGGGTTTCGTTAGAATTTTCAAAATAACTTCAGTTGTTAGATTTTCGTGAAGAACCGACATCAGTTCCCTGGTTTTCAATGGCGTTTCTAAGTGAAGTTGGTTCGTGACAGAAATGTAACAATTGAAATCAATCTAAAAATCCCCACATATTCTATAATCCGAGTTTCATAATCAGCCTTTATGACAACTCCAGCATCACTTTCACAGCCATCATGAACTATTTTGTAAAGTTTGTGCAAACTAGGAAAGCGATTTTTCGTTATCCCTTCGGAGAATGGCCACATTCCCCTAAGCTTTTGAAGCAAGCTCATTGAAAATTCAGACGCTAGAAGAGCTGCCAGTAGCTGAGTCATTAACAGGCCTGCTAGTCTTGAATTTGACCTTAGGCAGGATTTTGAGTCCTATTTCACCGCTGCGCATGGTTCAATAATATAATAAAGTAACGGCAGTATCGTCCAAATAGAAAAAGGTGTCATTATCCAAGAGAAAGGGGCTAATCGTATCAAAAATAATAATATGTAATGGTTTTCTAGATGTCAAGATTCAACTGACTTCAAATTAGATCTTTCCAGCGAGTCGGTAATTTTAGTTGCACCAGAAAATGAGATATTAGATTCGAAACTAAAAGCTTGATTGTAACACCCTAGTGTCAAATTATGACGGTTCTGACTCCATTCTTCACGTGTCTATTGATATGCATATCTAAGTGAGTTTTAAACCTGGTCAAAGTGGCTGTTATTGGTGGTCTTTTAACTTATGTGGTTATGTTATGAAACGTGCCACTTTTTTGTTAGCTTTTTGACACAAAAACCTAGTAGATAGCCTTAAGACAGTTTGACTGATGTGCGGTGTATTGAAATATTATTTTAGCTATCGTTGATGTTGGTAATAGATTCTTAAATTAGACTAGCTTTTAATCACACAACAGCGTCAATGATTTAACAGGCTGATCTTTTTTCCAATAAAGCAAACAGTTAAATCATTGAGTTTAATTCACATAAATTTTAAGTTGAACAACCGCTAATGAATGCTCAACTGTCTATATTCAAATAATTTCCACCTGTTTAGAATTCGTGACTGATGGGGTCCAACAGGTCAAATATTCGCTAGTGATACTGGTTGGTGGTCGCGCTTAAGTCTCCAACTGACAGAAATTGGATTCATGAGTCAATAAATGCCGGCCCAAATGTCCCGATGGTTAAGGAGCTTAATGTGCTAATTAGAAGGTCGTAGGTGAGTACTGTTGGCAAGTCACAAACAAGGAGGAATAAGTTATCTAGTACTCCCAGCTAGTTTTCACTGGTATTCTGACTAACAGCAATTCTTTGCTCAAACTTCCAACTAATAAACATCAAGTTAAATAAATAAAAATGAAATTAAAGATTTTGTTAAATGATATGTTGTTTTTCGACTTACATCGAAATAAAGCCAAAATATGAAGATAGCATGTGCCAGTATATATATTGTAACGAATGATGTGAATACATGCTGTTCAATTTGTTGTACCATTTTCCAGTCAGAACAGGCTATACGATTACTACGACTACAACCGCTGTTTTGTTCTCTTAACAAGGAACTGAAGGTTTGATTGACGGCAGCTAACGATGGAGTGGAATCATTCTGTATTTGATTGTACATAGAAGATGTGGAATCTTGTGATGAAGAGGCAGGTGATGTGATAGAGGACGAATTATAATTTGGCTCTAATCCATTTGATACATTTGTGGTGTCTGTTGACGGAAATTTATTTACAAGATCTAAATGGGTAGAAATAAAAATTCAAATAACAGTAACCTGAATGAAACTGTGCTGATCTGATAAATTTACAAATTAAGGCATGGTAGCTTAAGAAATTTATCTTTACGCATGAAATTTCAACACATTTGATGATAGTCGTATTTGGATGTGTTCGTTTACTTCATATGAGTGATACAGATGTCCGTTTAACCTTTGTCATTGTGACTATATAATCATTCTGTACGTCTTGTTCTTTAGCAAGCATCGGTTTATTTTATTAGTACGATTTCAACAAATGGCTAATGATGACTTCTACATTTCCATAGTGAATAAAAGCATGGGAGGTAATTGTCAGCCCTGAAATGAGAATCACTGAACTGTTAAAGCGGCCTATAGAATTCCCTGCTGCATCTTTGAGTAGCGTCTCCCAGTTAACCACTACTGTTCAATAACCTGGAGGACAAGATCACGCAGTTGACCAAGTCTATGTGCGTTTATCGATTCACCTACTCGTGTGTAGCAGGATGAATCGGTTGTCTGACTCGAGTTTTCTTCCAAGAGGGTGCAAGAACACTACCTTGCATGGTAGTTACGAAGAGGTGGAAATGGAGCAGTAAGAAGTGCAATCATTGAACATCCGGTCGATGATGATCACCCTATCTCTAGATCCTCCACCTTCAAATTTATCTACAAGGCGAAAATTAATTTGCCCAAATCACTACGGACCCAGCTTATCTGTACTGCCGAAGCTTTGACCATCGAAACAGAAAAGTCACTTTTCTGTATGCAGAAAAAGTTCGTTCAACCCCTCTGACTTTCATGGTCTTAATCCCTCTATGGCAGTGAAGTATGGTAATCTGCATCTCAATTTCGGCCCGACCAATTGTTTTCGTTTTGTTTATTCAATTTGTATACTCTTCCTTTATTACAATGTCAATTGTCACTATTACTATTCTCACTCTGAACAGTACCCGGTATTATTTCACTCATTCCAGTTGTCATTCTAAATCACTTCTGTTTTACAAGGTTAAATTCTATGTTATGAAATTTCACACAATATTATGTAACGTTTTTGCTTTTGTTCTATTTGCCTAATAGTCCTATAATTGCACATTCCTTCCAGGTTCTATACATCCTATGATTTATTCTATATATGACAGTAATTGTTTTTCCACTTGACATTTAACTACAATTATTAATCACAAATATTTTAATTGCATTTCATATCATTATTATTTTATGCATTCACACCTTTGATTCAATTCCCATAATAGATATGATTTCTTGAAAATATCATATGTATACGATTGTACAGCTCGATAATAAATTCATTGAAAAGAGTCTCTTCGCCGAATCACTTGTTTTGCTTTACTATGGAATTCCTTTAAATATTTTAGACAGTCTTTGAGTCACGACAGGTTTTGGGATATTCAGTGTAAATATCTGTTATTAATTCTTGATTTCATGGATTCAGGGAATGTTGACCATATGCACACTAGGTAGCGACACTACGCATCATCGTCAGACAGAGTGTTGAATGACAGTCAAACCTCTACCTCAGTCTCAACGGCTTTGAATAGGTAACGATGTTTACAGCGCTGACCAAAATGTTAATTAAAAAACCGTCTCAGCACTACGGGTCGCAGTGAACCAAATTTTTATCAACCCCATTCAACAGCTATATGATAACTGCATGTGGCAAGTGATGATCCACAACAGAAAACTCAGTGAAGACTTTGAAATGAATAGAGGAGTAAGACAAGACTGCAGTCTACCATAGATGATATAACTAACTGTGGTAGAAAAGATTATGCAGGACACCGTACTTGGGGAGCGAGAAGACCTGGACCTTTAAGAAAACTTTAGAAGATCTGGATTTGGCGGATAACTCATGTCTAATATCACAAAAACTCGAACATCTACAGGCAGAAGAGGCAGCAAAGAAGTGACTTCATGTGAACATAAAAAAACGGAGGTGATGAAGACAACCAGCCAACCACCACACGCATCACCATCAATGGAAGAAATTTGAAAGAGGTCACTTCTTTCACATATCTAAGCAGGACAGTTTCAACTCTACAGGTATTAGAGATGATGGTGCCACGGGTTTTCACTGACCTTGATTAATCCGAAATCATTGTGGAAAAATCATAACAAAATTAGAATTAAAAACACTAATGTGAAATCAGTGCTTCTATATCTTTCAGACTTGGCTTAAGCGTCACGAAAATCGCTTCCAACAGGCTACAGACTTCCATCAACAGATGCCTGCACCTACTCCATGGTCAAGGTCAGAAAGGATAATGTACATGAGGCTGTGCTCAACAAGTATGTTGACAGAAATGAAGATGGATCAGACACTTGTTGAGGAGATCTTATAATGATATCGGGCGTCAGGCTACCTCTCGAGTAGAACCTGATCCGAAAACGAGCGACTGAGCTTCGCTTCGAGAGTGATATGGTGGAGATTGTGTGAGGAGGAGATGAAAGCTTACAGGCAATCTTGGAGCCAGCTGAGGAGGACTGTAGAGAGCAGGATAAAATGGAGATGTGTTGCTCAAGCCTAATGTTCCACTGATAACCTAGGTAAATACTAATGTATTATCATAATATAACAATGCTGTACTACCCAATGCTATTTGATTGGTGGTTAGGGCATTTTAATACAGGATGTAAACTTCCTCTTATTTATGACGTGCTTGCAGACCAGTGAGTAAATCAAGCATCCATCGTTTCAAACTCCAAAGGGTTATCTATTAGGCACCAGGATCACAACAGCCATCTCTTGTAAAACTGGTATCCTTTTATACTTTTTGTGTTTTTGTTCTTTCCGTTGATTTTTCTATATCGGTACTTAAGTGCCTGGCGTCTGTTAACACGCAGGCACCTATTGCGAACACCAACGATTTCTGGAGGTAAAATTTATGTTATTTGACTTAGTAGATATCTGTTTGACGTTTGAAACTACGAATGCTAGGTTTCAGTAATAATAAAGACACAATAATTTACTGGAGATCTAGCTACATTCAGCAGACGTGTTCGCAATAGGTTAAAATTTGTATCCTGAACTCCCCTGCAAGTCTCTACAAATTAAATAACATCATGTTAACTTTCAGAAATCACAGAAAAGTTCATACTAGAAGTGGAAATATCAACAGACATCGGGCATTTGAGGCCCTTAGAAATCAAACTACAGACAAAATGTCTACTAGCGTAAGTGATAAACGTGAACACATATAACCGTAAGAAGTCAGTTGTTCGAGTCAAATGTCACCTCTGCTCTAATTATCAAACAGCAAAAATTAAGTAAAATCACCTTTTGTGCGATAAGAACATAATGACAAGTCGGTTAAGTCGATCAGAAGGTCATAATAGGCTTGCGTGACGATACCAGAATGCAGTGTCATCCTGTGCCACAACCACTCAAGAGCCCTCTCCCTCGGTATTCCAAAGCGGGACAAAAAGTATGGAACGCTTCACTATTTTGCGTGTCATCGTTGCGCGTGACCTATGCTAATCTTCTCTGTATCGTTCCAATTTTAAAATTTGTACAGTCAAAGCAAGTACAAGAAAAGCGGTCAACACCCTGTATTCCCAGCCGGTGAACCATGCAAGTACTAACCGGGCTTAGCGTTGCTTAACTTCGATGATCTGATATACAATCCATAAACTAATATGAAACTTTAGCAAATGTGATGTAAATCTTAAAACTCAACCTACCATAATTTGATATGTTCATCGGGTAACGATCAAAAGTGCTGTTAAACTCAGAGTTAGTTGAGGGAGACGATGATAAGGATATGGATGAAGGTGGTGTATTCGTATCAGGGAAGACTATTCTAGGTCCTGGATATGTTGTATTCACAGATGCTGACGTTGGCAGTGGTGTTGTTGTAGACTGTGTATCAGACAGACTAGATGCAAATCCTCCAGCTGAATCGGGAAGGTCAAAGTCGAATCCAATTAAGGTGACAACTGCATGCCATACACTGATAATACACAGGATGAATAACGACATTAGGACATACTTATCCTAGAAATGAGAAAAATAAGAGGCATATAATACACAAATTCTTTTATTTACAGGCAAATACAGCTGAGTAAAACTATTAACCTGCTTAAAGGATTTCATCATGAGCTGACATCAGTTAGAGAACTATAGGAAAACCACCTGGGAGTTCTAGACAGTTGTTTCCTCCTAGTTTCAGACTCTTCATCAGTACGCACCCACCAGTGGAGGTCGAACCCAGGATCTTCCGGTTACAAGGTGGCTAACTTGTACACCATCAAGCCACTGGGACCCGATTCAAAGAAATAATAAATAATAATGCTAACCGTTGGATCCTACTTACCTACCTGTATTAAAGTAAGTGTGTATTTATCAGTTTTTCTACAGGATAATAGCCCAAAATGATGAATGGCCTCTTAAAATGTATCACTTTTATAGAGTTTCTTACACTTAAATAAAGAATTTGTTTATGTTAACTGTCATTAACAACATTGACACAAAAGTCATACATGCACATTAATCAAAGCTACGTTGCTGTTTTTTTCGAAAAGGTTTTTGCTTGTACCTGTTTAGTTGTACAGTTTGTTTTAACATTATCGTACTTTAGTAGAATCTTGGGTGTTCAGCTTTAGGGAGCAGTTTGCAGCATGTAAGACTGAAATTCATGGAGACATAAACAGAAAGAAGAACACCTACACACACATGTGCACACACGAAAATCCTGTGCACATTCACAGAAAGTCTTCGTATTTCATTCCTTCAGTTAAATCTGAATAATGTAGTGAGACAGCCATTAAACAACATTAGGAAGGATTTGAAGAATTGGTTTCATAATTACTAGTTCAGGTAAACCGTTGACAAGCTCAACACGCAAACAAGAGAAGTGGCCGTCGGGTGTTTATTATTATTAATATTGTCCCCTTGGGTTCCTAGTGGAACATAGGGCTTCAAGTGCACGTCTCCACTTGCTTCTGTCTTCTGCTGTGCTCTTCACATGCATCCATGTTAGTCCATACTGTTTGAAATCCCCTTCACACGATCTCCTCCATGTCACCCTTGGACGTCTCACTTGCCGCTTTCCTTTCGGATTCTATTCGAGGGCCTGACGCGCCATGTCACCCAGTGGCTTCACCATCGAGTGTCCAATACATCTCCACTTTCTCCTGCATATTTGTTGAGCGATTGGTTCCTCAGATGACCTTTATCTGGCTAGAAAGCACTACTTGTTAACATGAATGTTATACAACTACTGGTGTCAGCCAGGCATTAGTACATAGTCGCTAGTCGAGCGAAAGCTTTGAAGTAAAGATAGGAGCAACACAAGGCAGCCTACTATTACTAACGATGATATTCCCGATTGTAGTGAGTTGAATTACGCTGAACACAGTATCTGGTAGGGGAGAAGACAGGAATACTTTGGACTGATAAGACTCTAGCAGATTTGGAATTCGTGGATGATTTACACTTAATGCTACACACGCTAGAAGACAAATGGGTGAAAACCAACAAGTTGGCACAAGACGCAGGCAGGGTAGATGTGACTTCAAGTGAACGTACAGAAGACAAGGGTGATGAAGATAACCAACCAATCGACGATAACAACAGCAAGAACCACAGACTATCAGGGGAATAAATTTGACAGAGTTCAGTTCCTTTACTTATCCGTCCAGGTAGCATCATTTCAACTACAGTTGAAAGCACGGATCGGAAAGGTAGGCTAGACGGACTCTGATCCCTCTAAAATCCACTTAAGCAATGGCCTGCTGCACGATGTCATTTAGTAGTCTCCTCAGCGTATGTCCGTTCCATCTCAGTTTTCTTCGACACATTTGTGGAGCAACACGTCCTTGATTACTTGATTACAAGAGTTTCGTCTTGCTAATTCTTTCTCACCAGCAATTTGGTCTTCAGCATAGAACGTAGGAAGCTGCTGGTATACGTCTACGACCAGTTGTTGAAAAGGACCTTCATAACGCATGAGTTGAGTTTCTGAGTCATATAGAAAAACTGACTTCAAATTGGTGTTGAAAATTCCAATTTTGTTCTTCATGCTGTGGAGTGTAGAAGATTTTCAAATTGATTTCAGAATGACGAATATCTGTCTTATCTTTCCGATACTAGTTTTGATGCCTTCATCAGTGACATCGTCTGTAGTCGGAAAAATATCGCCTAGATAAGTCAAGAAAGTCACCTCGTTCAAATTTCTTCCGCTCACAGTGATTAGGGAGTGTCATTGTTTTGGTTATTTTCATCAATTCCTTCTTCTCTAGTTTCACTTGAAGTTCTTCCTTTGTTGTAAGCCTCTTCTACCAACTTATTGGTTTTCACCTGTAAGTCCTCGTTCAGCCGTGATCCTCTGGAGTCTCCTTACTGGTCCAATAGATTCCTCTCTTCTCGCTTCTTACGAACGTTGTTCGGCATGATCCAGTCCTTGTTGTAGTCAAATGAACCTTAAAACTAGGATCTATTCCGTAAAACTTCAAAATGTTATGTTAACAAGTAACTTTAAGTTTTAAATCCTAGTTATGCCAAGGCACCTTTTTAAAGAGATTAATGTAGCAAAATGAGACTGATTAGTTGTATTCAGATGTATCACCAAGAAATCACTCATATGAGTAAAGAAAGTATTTGTAATTGTAAAGGAAAGATTATTTAGGGAATCTCTCCTGAATGATTTACTGACAATATTTATACTTATTTAGGTGTTTCAACTAACTTTGTAATTATTGCCACTTTTTCTTGTAGAATGTATGTCACTCTCTTGACATTTGCATACCACATAAAAGCTTGATTCTCGTTATTTGTCTTTGTCAATGTTAAATCTCAAATTTTAAGGCTTCTCATTTGTAGTTGTGCGATACGTCAGTAATCTTTTGTTTTATTAGGCGATTCTGTTTGAGTGATTCAAAGTGATTCCGTCCATGGACTGTTTGTAGAAAGCGTTGGTGTGTGATAACCGGTTTATATTACTGTACCTGTTTTACTAATTGAAATTCCTCTTGTTTGCACCGCTGCCTGACAACACTGATGAGGTAAAATTACAAGGTTATGATGTTATTATTGTTGAATGGAACCGCATAAATCTATCGACGAATAGTCTTCTTTTTGCTGTCTTTGGAACGTATTTTTGACTGCATGTATCTCAAGGAAGTCTCGGATAACTATACAGCAGAAAGTAGAAACCGGTTCCCTACATTCAAACCACAATGAATCGGTTTTAGCTGCTACAATCACAGCTTTACTCAGCGCACAATATTCATTTTCTAAATGACAATATTCTCTTTATCATCTGTCAAATCATCTGAAATATACCAACATTTATTGTTCAGTGGCAATTGGATGTTTTTTCTCCGCCTAAATGAAGTTCTGTCACAATGTTCTATCAGAAAAAACAACATAGTAGAGTTTTAACACTCTTCCAACTGTATAAATGTCAAACCACAATTTCACGCGGTTCTTATCCATGCATAATATAAATTTTGAATAGCTATGTCAACTAGACAACAGTTGTACTAGTTCATATTTCTGACATTTCAATATGCAATGTCTTATAGCCCATTTCTTTCCACTTCATACTTCTAAATAGAATATCATTGCGTTGTTAGAGTGTACATTTATGGTGAACATTTTTTACAATATCACAGAACGCTCTATGATTTACATATATTTGCGTAGATTACTTATGTAAAAAAGGGGTTTGGACAGAAGAAACGCCATAGTGAAATTGTGCAATGCTGTAATGATGTAATCAATTGTTCAACGCTATTGGAGGAATATTTTAAAATACTAAAAGTGAATTCCATATGATTGTAGGCATATGCAAGTTTCCGTTATTTATCACCTCCTTCCACCATTGTACATACTTTTGGTTGTATATTGACTTGACTTTCTCCTACATATGACAAAAACGATTTCATGCATTTTGTTCCCTTGATAAGTTCCAATAAATAGGGAAAGAAAGAAAGACCAGATTTGTAGCACAAGTGGTATCATTGTTAATATATGGGTAAAACTTGAGCCCTGTTGTAGTATGTAATTCTATATTAATTGGTTTATTAGATATATCACACAGTCAGTGAGACAATATTATTCACTGGATGACAAGGTTTTGAATACAATTTATTGTTGTTCATAATGACATCAATTATCTTTATACAACTCCAAAACTTCCGTTTTATAGTTTCCTTTTATCCTTCATATTCGTCATCTTGGAGGTAGCAGAATTTCCCAGAAGTCCTGATGTACAGATTCCGAATCATTCCTATTACACGTTTTTGCAGTTGATTCGATAAACAAAGCCTCCTTTACTAATCTCTCCCTCCAGCCTCTGACAATGGATTTTAAAACTGTCATCTTATTCAACCCTATTGAATGGTTGTTTGTAATTGAATGTAGTGCTATCTATGACTGAAATATTCTCCGGATTTCTTATGCTATTAGCGCAATCTAATTTTGATTTCGCTGGGTTTTTATGCTCTGCTAGTTTGATGCAGTTCGTTCCACTCCTTCGACCTGTGAATTTTACCTGAGAATCATTGCAGGCAGGCTATTATTATTATTGTTCCCTTGGGTTCCTAGTGGAACATAGGGCTTCAACCGCACGCCTCCACTTGCTTCTGTCTTCTGCTGTACTTTTCACTTGCATCCATGTTAGTCCATACTGTTTCAACTCCTCTTTACACCATCTCCTCCATGTCACCCTTCGACATCCAACCCGCCGCTTCCCTTTCGGGTTCCACTCGAGCTATGGCCTGACGCGCGATGTCACCCGGTGGCCTCCTCAGCTCAGCGAGTGTCCAATCCATCTCCACTTTCTCCTGCATATTTGTTGAGCAATTGGTCCTTGTTTCATTTGTCTCCATAGCTTCTTGTTGGTGATTCTTTCCGGCCATCTGATCGTGAGTATAGAACGAAGACAGCTGTTGATAAAGGTCTGCAATCTGTTGGAAATGTTCTTTGTGACCCGCCAAGTTTTCGAACTGACTTGACGTTTGTACTGAAAATCCGAATTTTGTTGTTGATGCAGGCTGAGTGAGTGACGAAGATTTCCAGATTGGTTTCAGGTTGATGAATGTGTTTCTCGCCTTCCCGATTCTCGCTCGATTTGACATCCTCGTCCGTTTCTCCTGTAGTTGAGACAATGCTCCCTAGATAAGTGAAAGAAGTAACCTCTTTCAAATCCCTCCCGTTGATGTTGATTGGCGGTGGATGTTGCTGCTGTTTTTGTTGTTGGTTGGTTATTTTCATAACCTCCGTCTTGTCTATGTTCACCTGTAGTCCGCAGGCAGGCTATCAGATAAACTAAATTGTTTTGTTTGATGTCATCATTCTATTTCACAGGTTCTCATTAGCTACTGCAAACCACTCACTATCTGAAATTACAATGCCTATAAAAGAATGACATGAAGTAACATATTTCAGTATTTTAGGGGTAGTAGAGAAAGTATTATAAAACCAACTCTTTAGTTTGAGTCGTCATCAGTTCATATGCTTTCAAAGTAGAAAAGGAGGTGGGTAAAGTAGAAAGTGTTTATTGGTCTCCCATTAAAAGGAGGAACAATATTACAAAGAGTTCACAAGAGAATGAAAGTGGCAATAAAAAGATTCTTCTTTACAGCTAATCGGGCAGCGCTGTACAGCAGTGTGTCCTCTATAAGCTAACTCAAATTAAATAAGTACCCTGTTGATGTCACTTCCAACTGCGTTTATAAATTTACATGCACTTACGGGAGCAAGTATATTGGAAGGACAGAAACAAGGGCTTCTGTCAAGTGTTTTCTGAGCATATCCCAAGACACTTATGCCTAAAGGGGAGTAGATACTCGCAAAGTGCGATTACGAGACACCTTGTGGTGGATCCTTCAAAATGTTACATGTACAAACAAGAACAGCAAATTTACTACAATTTCCTGAAGCAATTACAATCAAGCGTTTCAAACCAAACTTTGGCATACAAAATGAGAATGTAATCGATCTCTCACTCCCTTGGTAACTGCATTTTAATTACATCGATTATTCATCCATATTCATGATTTCAACTCACTGAATAAATTTCAGTCTTATGAACTTTAACCTTCTTGAGTTGCTATGGAAACCTACAAGTTAACACTATTTATTAGATGTTGCTGTTTTCTATCTTCTCATCACCCCTCCTCTTCTACTTTGAAAGCATATAAAATCATGGCAACTAAAACCAAAACCTGCAATGTTTATATTTTGGATACGTTGATTTTATGATACTTTCTATACTACCATTCAAACATTGAAGTAGGTTACTTAGTGTCATTCTTTTTTAGCCATTGTAATTTCAGGTAGCGAATGGTCTACAGTAGCTGATGAGAACCTGTGAAATAAAATGATGATATCACATTTCATACTACAAATCTGGTCTTTCTTTCTTCCTTCATCTATTGAGACAAAATAGGATGTTTTTAATTGTCCCTTAGCTAAAGACAAAAAACACAAGTTTGATGTCAGTGTAACTTTCATTACCAACCGATGTTGTTTACAGCACTGAAGATTCATTTACATCCAGATTCGGGGACTCTATCCTAGTGGCGTAACAGTAGTCAACAAAATGTCCTCATCACTTAATATTAGTAATAATAATACCTTTATTCCAAACAGTATTTTTCGGTACAAATATGGAATTTTCAGCATGTAGTACAAGATCCCCAAGAAACTATGGGAACAAACAAAACAAGAACCAATCGCCCAACAAATATGCAGGAGAAAGTGGAGATGGATTGAACACTGTCTGAGAAGGCCGCTGGGTGACATCGCGCGTCAGGCCAGTGCTCGAGTGGAACCCGAAAGGGAAGCGGTGATTAGGACGTCCAAGGGTGACATGGAGGAGATCGTGTGAAGAGGAGTTGAAACAGTATGGACTAACATGGATGCAGGTGAAAAGTACAGCACAAGACAGAAGCAAGTGGAGACGTGCAGTTGAAGCCCTATGCTCCACTAGGAACCCAAGGGAACAATAATAATAAAGTACAATATTGCATGTAAATTTCTCATTAGAGGATTAATAATTAAAAAGGCCATTTATATTGATAATACTATTCACTAGTATGTGGTCATGAAATTAATTTAAGTGAAAATATTAATGACAACATAATAATGAAAGAAAGAATAAAAATGGCCTTTCACTGAAAGTTCCGCAGTAAGTTGGTAATGTCCTGCCTTACACACCTTTCTGATCACATGAAATGTGTGGCTGCCAACTAAGGTATTGTAGAGTTTTATCATTAGTCGCCCGAGCACATGGTCTTCTATAATTGCTTTTAGTTCCTCTGCCTTATGAGATGCAAGCGGAGAGAGGTGTGTATAGAGAGGATTCTCAGATTCTGACAAGATGACATGTGTCTATCAACAACAGTATTACCGAGTTGGTTTAGCAACGACCCACTCCCCTTACTGACAGTTTTTAGTGCCTTTCGCAGTGTAACCAAGTAGTCTTTCTTAAGTAGCCCGGGAAAGATTAAGCTAGAGGGTAGGTGCAGTAAAGAAGGATAGGTAGAATGCAAAAACTGAAAAACTTAGAAAGTAGAGACTAACTAAGTGATACCTGAAGTATCCGAACTTTAAAACAGTGCAAGGGTGTCATGAGTGAATACTACTGAAACAGATATCTAGTAGTGCATCTCAGTTCTCAATAAATTTTCTAAATTATGCCCTTTGGCGACGAAATATACACTGGAACTAGTCTACAAAACCAGAAACTGGAACGTTAGTTTGAATGAAATTGGAGTGTGAAGTTGGCATATTCAGATCTACAGTTCACGTGTTACAGTGAATTACATTTATTGCATGTAAATTTCCGACTTTTAGGTCATTTGAGAAGCCCTCGACCCATCTGTTTACAGTATATTGAAATACTTTCCTCCGATTCCCAGTTTCAATGATATGCTTTGGGTGACAGCACTTACAACAAAGATATTGCTACAGAGGCGTTAACGTCATAGTGAGTTGACTCAATGGACAACTTTTAATGTTTCATACATAACACGTCGGTGTCCATAACGTGCTATTAAGGTAAACGACTATTTCGTTACCAAATCCCTTTGAAACATCGCTTTGACAAGAAACTATGACATACCACATTCCACCAATCTGTTAAACTTGCGTGTTTCATCGTTCGTATTGCAGATATGCTATGTTCCTAAAGAGTCGGTGGCACAGTGGTAGAATGCTCGCCGACCACGCAGGGGGTCTGGAGTTCAGTCCCCGGCCGACGTACTCCCTTACCTCTCTAAGCTAGTAACAAGACCGGTAAACAGGGAAGTTCAAATCAATATTGTCTGATTCTCAACAACTTCCCTACTCTCAACTCTCCCTTTGATGTACCTCATCAGGTAGGAATAGAAGTCATTATAAAAGATTATTTGCTTGTATAACCAAGTACAAAAGCTCGATGATATAAAATTTAGCCTACATTCTATGTGATAAACATACTGTTAGGTGTGAACCATTATTATTATGTAGTGAGCAAAGTAAATAGCTCTTTCATCTTCCCCTATTTGCAATTTATGCCGACACTACTTCAATTATCTGATAATTTTAGTCATTGATATTATTTCTATTATTGCTATTTTACATCTTTTATACATCTTTTTGATTTTATTGTCACTGCTTATACCAGAAAGGTTGGCTTTATCAGTTTAAATTACCTACACCCATTTTGTTGTTGTTATTGAGTAAATTAGATGCAATATCGAACCAAATCGTGAGAATTCCATACTGTATCATAAGTACTGTGTTGAAATAAAGCAAACTTGCTACAGGACGGAAATTCCTGGAGTTCTAGTAAAACGTCGTGACCAGTTAAGTCTATCTAGCCGGCAGTGAGGATAAATTTCCTTCCAATGACATTGGTTGGTGGTCACGCTAAAATCACGAATTGGTAGAAGTTAGAATTCATGGACTGGCCATTGAATCGTGTCCCAGTGGTTGAATGTTATACGAGCTTGCGTTGTAACCGAAATGTCCTGGGTTCGAAAGCTGGCTGTGAGTGCGTACTGCAGATGATTCTCAAATTGGGACGAAACAGCTGTCCAGTACTCCAGTGCTGAATTTCAGTGGTTCTCTAAATGATTTCAGTCTGTGATCACACTTGTAACAGATCAAATCCCTACAAGTAAACTCATGAAAACTGAATAATTCGTCTACTTACATTATTATTACAGCTGTATTGCCTATACTTTCTATTCATAACTCAACATCACTATCAGAAAATGTATGTTCAGAAATTTCGATATTTTTTACGATGTACGCAGCTGAAGAAAATTCATGAGATAAAACAAGTCCATATTATTACAAACTAATGAAGGAAACTGGCCCTAGTCACCTTAAGTGGAGTGATTGCGTATAAAAGGTAAATCGCAGTGAGAAAAACAGAAACAGAGGTGGGCAATGATAGTGAGTGATTTTCAGATATTTTGCGAAAATGTTTTTAAAATGAAACCTTCATCAGGAATTCCTTAACCTAAATTTAAGTTAATTGTGTTGTCCATCGTAGGCCTAATCTGTTAGTGAACTAACTGTTATCTATTTTCGTGAGAAATCTGTGTGCTTTCAAGTACCGCCTTCAGGCTGGCGACACTTCCAGCTCCTGAAGCTAACCAATAGTCATTTGAATAAATATCAACATTACTATAAGGACGTGGGAAGTAGTTACACAATATAACAAATAAATTTATCCAGTTTGGTGTTTTCACAGTTATTTGAAGCTTTAAATATTTCATGAAAAATCCCCATTCGAACATTATTAAAAGCAAGACAAGTAGTTTAGTGGAGAGGTTCTTTTAGATGAACTCATTTTTTAGCTGTACAATTAAATGGGACATCCAACTGACAGATGTCTACAGCTGGTTACCAGTCAGTCATAAACAAAACCTTGTTATATCTCTTGTTACTCTCCTCCGACGTATCTGAAGTCCTGATGATACGGAAGAAGCATTACACTTCTTGAAACAAGTCTTCATGCTAAACGGATATCCACCTAAATTTAATGACAAGAACATGGAGCTAAAAATTCAAAGATAAGAGACATCATCCATACAAAAGAAGGTGCTTTACCTGAATGTCGACCTATTCAGTGATGTTCTAAAGAGGTGAATTTCAGCTTCCTAAGGAAGCACTTTCTTCGTGGAAACGCTGAGAGGCCTATTCTCCAGTCGCGCGCTGGTCTACAGAACTCTAAAGGATAAGATCTCGCATCAGGCCACTTCTGTGTGTAAATCGGTCCATCTGTTGCTAGGAGGCCAGGTTTATTGGTTGTCCGATGTGTATTTTGTCCAAAAGTGTTCAAGAATCTTATCTCACAGCGCTGCAGAAAGGTAGTAGTGGCTCAATAAGGAGATGGATAATCATACACCTTGTCAAAACTGGTCACTTTATCTCAACAAACTCCTCCTTCAAAGTGATCTACAAAGTGAAGATAAACCCGCCAAAGGTTATAACATTTGTATTTCTCTAGAACTCTTACATAATTCCATCCTATGGGAAAAAACTAACCAATACCCCATTCCTCAACAGATATGTAGGCGAAAATGGAGATGGATTTTACATACGCTGAAGAGACTGCCGAATGACATCGCGCGCCAGCCTATCGCTCGAGTGAAACCCGGATAGGAAACGACGGGTTGGTCATCCTAGAGTGACATGGAGGAGATAGTGAAAGGAAGAGACGATAGATCATGGGCAATTACGGGGCCAGCTAAAGAGGAACGTGGAGAACAGGACAAAGTATAGAAGTGTTATTGAAGCCCCATCTTCTACTCGACACCCAAGGGAACAATAAAAATATTTTCCTTCGTTTCAATGTACACCCTGATTACAACTCACTCACTGAATTATTCATCTTATTACGTAACTCTAATACGCTTATTCAACTCGTCTGCATTGACTAATATTAACAACTAGGTTTGTGACAACTCATCACTTCTGTTACTACCGTGTCTAAAACAAGCAACAAAGGTTAGTAAAACAGGATTTAATGGATTCATCAAATGTCGGTAGAAATCGTGTAGAACTACCGTGTCTGATCAAAAATATATTGTATATGAATCCACTTATACAGCCAGAGAAGAAAATGTGTTCTTCGGAAACAGCCTCTTCGCTGAAGTACTCGTCTTGTCTTCGAATACTTGTCATACAAACAACGTTTATGTATAAATGATCCTATGCATTGAATATACACTGATATTCGACAGTTAAACAAATAACAATACAACAGCAACTTACCATATAAGTAAGGTAAGAAATTTTCGGTAGACTTTGTGTGATCACATATTTAAAGGTGACACTGGTTAAAATAAGTGTGAAGGATAAGCGTAGTCGAAGTTCTGCTTTATCCGGTGAAACAGCAAATGTAGCAAAAGCCAAACCAGAAATCATGAACTAGAAAAAAAGAGAAAATGGTAAATTATGCATACAGAATAAAATGTTCCTCAGTGTAGAGGTGAGAACTGGTTTCCCTCCTCTTTATGTTCGTGATTAGTAATCAAGTTTCATTCTAAGATCAAATGATGAGAAATATCGATGGTAAAACATCAAAAGTTAGATGAAGACCAAGCAAGCGTAATAAATATCTTTCTAATAATAATACTTGTACGTAGAGAGATTGACTTATAACGCAAAGGTTCTGGTTTCGATTCCGAGTTGGGCCATGACTAGGTAACAGAATAACTGCCTGGTACTTCCTCGTTTCTAGATGCCTAACAGTTTTCAGTTATTATGTGCCGTTTCTGTATATGAAGAACACATGCACTAAATATTGTTAAACTCCAAGATACTTATCAATGACGAAGGTTCCAATTAAGAATTAGGCTGGTTTGAAAGGACTGGATTGGTTTTAGGTTTGGTTAACTGGGTCCACCAAGTCAGGAGAGAGAATTATTACTCGCCTAATGACATAGACTAGCGGCTGTGCTATATTTTTCATGAAGCGTCAAAAGGTGCAATTCATGGGCTAGTCATCGGATCGGGTTCCAGTCCCTGAATGACGCATGAGCTCACCTTGAAGCAGGAAGGTACTGGGTTTGAACTCCAGTGGATTCGCATTGCTAAAGAGTCCCAAACCAAGACGAAACTACTGTCTAGTATCCAAGCTCTGGTTCTCCAGTGGTTCTAGAACTGACGCCATTTCAAGATCAAACTTGTAATAGTTAGGTATAACGTGATGTTGGGAGGAATTCGTCAGCGGAGCGTTTCATGGCATATTGCTCACCCAACTAACAGATTTAAATCACAACACATAAAACTAACCAACTGGCTCTCTAATGAATATACAGGAACTACGCGTTATCGCTAATTTAACTAAACTTTATACAGCTGAGCTTTAAGACTCCGTATTAGTAACCATATATTCCATGTAGTTGTTTTGCATTAGGTAAGACAACTAACGACCCTTGTCAACTCCACCGGGTGTTCATAAGCATCCACATAGGAAGCAGCGTAATGGAGAAATTATTTGGAAAATCTCTCCTAAATTACATAATTGTTATATTTATACGTATTTGGACGCTGTAATTATTATCAGTTTTTCTCTTATACTGTTTTTCATTCTTCTGACATTTGCATGTCATATACTGACTTGATCTTTATTATTTACCTTTCTAACCACTCAGTCTCTAATTTAGTGCTTCTCTTTGTGGCCCTGTGGTGATACTGATAATGTGCTGTTTTATGCTGCCATTTCGCTTGACTGAATCATAGTCATCTGACTACACAATGTCAGTGGGAATTATTCGCCACGTGATTCTTGTGGATAAGATTTTTCATCCTACCTAGTTGAGGATATTCTAATTGCTTCTTAGTGCTTGTTTTGAACTTAGAAAATTAAATGCACTGTACAGATGCCTAGTAGCGCTGTTGAATTAATTCTAAGTCTTTGGTGTTATTATTGCTGTTGAAAAGAACCTCACGTGGATTCCAATCACAAGCAATCCATTTTTGCTGCCTTTGGAGCGTTTTGTGAATGCGTGTTCCTCGAGGAAGTTTCTGCACTCAAGGACTGGTTCTCTTACGTCACTGTAGTAACCAGCTGCCTTGACTTCACAATGGTAACTAGCCAACTTAGTGAAGGAGATGAATTCGTCTAGACTCCCATGGTTGATTGCGATCGGTGTTTGCTTTTCTTGCTTCAGCATCTTCGTTACCTGTATTTACTCTGCGTGCAATTTAGGTGATGTCATTACAGCCTTAGCTGTTGCGCATTCGCCATCTTTAAAGGGACTAAAAGCCTTCGGATTGTGTGCTCTACTGAATACTATAACAAATAATGGGCAATAATGTTCTCTGGAGGGACCTACAAGTAACAAAAGCCCGAAAAATGTGAACAATATCATAAAAGTTTTGTATTTACCAATGAATGAAAAACATAGATATTAGTGTTATTAATGACTTCCCTCTACTTAATACTGCTGATAACTTTATCAAAGTAGTAATATTAAACCAGAATTTATAAAATCTCAGCTTATATATAACAACCTATTTATCGTTCTTCCGCATGAGGTAATTTCTACATTGTCAAGTTGGCCATTGGTAAAGAAAACAAAATCATATGTCGATATTTGGATTTGATAAGTGTTAAATTATAAAAGCAGCGTGTGTTTATATAATCAAATTGCTTATCACATTTGTGTTGATTTTATCAACCCATGTGGGGAGGGGAATTTTGCAACCAGGTCAAATTCTATTTTATTCCATCATTCCTATTTAGACAATTTGGATTCCATTGGATATGGATGGCGTCTGATATTAGTCATTCTTTGTGATTCCTGAAATTTATCTGGATGCTTTCAGTACTGTCAAAATCAATTTTGTGACCTGATTCTATAGCGTAGTGTGTAAACCCATAGCTGATGATTTTTCAAGCTTTTCTAGTTCAACTGCATTTCTTGGAGGTCGAATAAAGACAGCTCTACGGTGTCCATTTCTTCTGATATTTATTTCTCACGATGCTTGACCAATGTATATCACAGAAATAATTAGACTGTGAATCCTTCGGAATTCGGTCTTTTACTTGGACGAGGTTGTTTTGTAGTAACTCTGATGTTTTGAAGAAAACACTGATGTTCTGTTTACCGAGTGTGCTTCTGATTACATCTTCTGACTTTTCTGATTGATATTGAATGACAACTGTTGAGGTACGTGTTTTCGGATTACCTTCTTGACCATATTTAATGTCGGTGTTGATTTTGTTAATGAAGTCACCTCATGATGATGAACGATGACTAAGTTTGCTATAATGATGCTGAGATTTCTTTAATTCTGCTTTAATAATACTTTGATAAAGCTATCAGCGGCATTCAATAGCCAGTCGGTTTACTTTTCATTCATTGGGAAATACAAAAACCTTCATGATGTAATGAATAACAAATACCCAATGCTCAAATTTTTTCAAACTGCGAAAAGTGAACTTGATTTGGACAGATTTAATGTGGACAATAGCTTGCTGATACCTTGCTAATTCTGAAAATCGTGATTGAAACTCTGTTAAATTAAATAAAACTTCTAGTTAACGATAAGATCCAATGAACTGGCTTTTGAACATACACTGCTCGATTAAGAACAGTCGACCAATTCAAACTGTTCTAAGTAATTTAGTGAACACAAATTTATCTTCTTTTTCTGATAAAAACGAGAATCTTACCATTATAAGAAAAACATTCCAATAGAAGTAGCCAGGTCTTCTAGCAGCTCTACAGGTAACAGATAAACATGGATGACTTTTCATTGAACTAGAATATTCTTGTTTGATTATACGTTTCTTTATCTCGACATGTTCATGTAATTTCCATTCCTAAAATACATTTCAATAAAAATGTGAATATGATATTGTTAAATTATTCGAGTATTAGTAAAAAATGTCACTATAATATTACTATTGTGCCCTTGAGTTCCTAGTGGAACATAGAGCTTCAACAGAACATATCCATCTTCTTCTGCTCTCTGTAGTCCTTTTTATCTGGCTCCATGATTATCCATAGTTTCTCATCTCTTCCTCACACGAATTCCTCCATGTTACCCTCGAAGAAATGTCCAGCTCGTCATTTCCCATTCCGGTTCCTCTCGAGTGATGGCCTGAAGTGTGATGTCACTCACAAAGTCTCCTCAACGTGTACTCAGCTGTAATCCACTTTCTTTGGAATATTTATTGAGCAATATGTTTTTTGTTGGTTACTTTGTGAGAGTTGCTCGTTGTTAAGCCTTTCTCGCCAGCCATCTGATCTTCAGTGTGGAGTTAGCGAAGGCACCCGTAGATAAAAATCTGAAGTAGCCTGTTGAAAACGCTTTTCGTGATCCACTGGCCAAGTCTCTGACCTATACAAAAGATCTAAATGATTTTCAAGTGTTGGTTTGTAGGGATTTGATTGGTTACAGGATTTCATCATGAGCTGACATCAGTTAGAGAACCATTGGAAAACCTGGGAGTACTGGACAGCTGTTTCGTTCTAGTTTGGGACTCTTCATCAGTACGCACCCACCGGGATTCGAACCCAGGACCTCCTGGTTAGAAGGCGAGCTCGTATACCATTAAGCCACTGGGACCCGATCCAATGGTCCATGAATTCTAACTTCTGCCAATTCACGACATAGCGCGACCCCTAGCCAATGTCTTCGGCGAGTATTTGTCCTCACGCCTGACCTGCTGCACCCTACTGGTCACGACTTCTCACTAGAACCCCAGGTGACTACCCACCTGAATAGGGCAAGTCGCTAGTGAGCATCTCATTGATTTTCAAGTGTTGGTTTGTTAGGATTTGATTGGTTACAGGATTTCATCATGAGCTGACATCAGTTAGCCAGTAACCAGGAGGTCCTGGGTTCGAATCCCGGTGGGTGCGTACTGATGAAGAGTCCCAAACTAGAACGAAACAGCTGTCCAGTACTCTCAGGTTTTCCAATGGTTCTCTAACTGATGTCAGCTCATGATGAAATCCTGTAACCAGATCTAAATGACTTGACATTAGCATTGAAAATCCGAATTTTGTTCGTTGTTACGAATCTCAGCTATATATACATATACATAGTTTTTATATTGACTCCCAGCATGTGGCATCAGTACAGCACGTATACCTCTTACCAGAAGCTCCTTAAAATGTTTTCGATTAAGCTGTAGGCAAAGTCACATTCACTCGATTTCCGCATTGAGATAAGATCACAAATCGTGTCCGCGTAAGGATTAATCACTTACCGCTTATTGAAAACCTTTGCTATCTACATCAGTTTCATCCTAACCAACTCCTAACATGTGGAGCAGTTAGAAACACTTCGGAAAAATAATACTTTTATAGTGATTTATGTAGCAACAGGCGAAACAGTCTGACAAATTCAGAAGAAACCCAAATTAATGCGACTGTAATTCAAGTTTATTGACTAAGCGACTTTAGTTAATACAAGTCACCACAGATTTATCATTCTTCGTAATATTTTTTTTATCATAACATTGTTTTGTTGTGAACTTTATTTATATACACAATGAAAGTAATTCTAAAAATGTTTCCTTACGAGCTGACATCAATTAGAGAAACATTTGAGAATTAGCCCTGAGTACTGTGCAGCTGCTTCTCCCTAATTTCCCGCTCTTCAGCAGTATGCACTCACTTGGTTTCGACATCAAGACATTTCGGTTACAAGGAGACCTTGTAGACAATTCTGCCACTAGGACTCGATTCACTGGCCTATGAATTCCAGCTTCTGCCAACTAGCGATAAATGTATATAGCTCAACCGCCAGTCAATGTCATCGGAGAGTAACTATTCTCGTACTTGAACTGGTTGACCCGAATGTCTTCGACTTCTCATTAAAACACTAGGTAACTGCCTATACAGAGTCATTCCCCAGTTAGCAAGTGTTGGTTTTCAGGGATTTGAATGGCCATAGGTTCGATCACACTCTGAATTGCCTATGAGATCGCCGAATAAATGGAAGGCCCTGGCTTCAAACTCTTTTGAGTTTATATTGCTAATAAGTCCTAAAGTAGTGGTTGTCAAACGGTTTTCTGCTCGAAAATTCTGAATATTACTAAGTTACGAAACTATTACATTTGTCCACAAAATACGCCAGAAAAATAATAACAGCGGGACACAGTATGTTATTCCAAATAATACTCTTCGTTTTACAGACTGTAATCGCTGTCATAAAGGATACTGCTTCATTTTGTTCAACGTTTAGATACTGATACTCGAACAACTTTGAATATATTCACTTTTGAAAGTGTTAAATGGAATAGCATGTCAAAGTCCTCATTAGCTATATCACACACTGTAAAACAGTATTATTTGCTGGATGACAAGGTTTCGAACACAATTTATTACTGTTCATCATCATATCACCAATTGTAATAACAAAATGGCAATATTTTCTTTTTGTAGTTCTCTTTATTCATCCCTATTCGTCGAAGGGGTAGTAGAATTTTCTAGATGTCCGGCTAGACAGGTGTTGAATTATTCGTACAACGTGTATTTGCAGATGACTCGATAAATTAAGCTTCCGTTATTTATCTCTCCCACCAAACGCTTATATAAGTTCTTAAGAATATCATCGTATTCTATCTTATTGAATGGTTGTGTATAGCCGCGTGCAGTGTTATAGCTGAACTATTCTCGAGATTTCTTATCTTATTAGGGTCAACTAATCTAGATTTTGCTAGGTTCTTGTGCTCCACCAATTTGACTGACCCTGTTCTATTGGTATGAAATGAGTATTTAACCTGAGAAGCCCTGCAGGTGCGGTATTAGATAAAGTGAATTGTTTTGTTTAATTGGCTCTACAGGATACTTCAGGCGACGAAGCTTGTTTCTAACTGAGTTTGTGGGGGAGGTGGTTGAATGCCACTTTTATCCCTGCATTGCTTAGAATTCTACGTAAGGTTTCCGAGTTTCATGATGACACTCTTAAAATCTAATTTAACCGGCTGGTGTCAAATCAATTGAAAATATATGCAGTAGGAATGATTCAACACCTGTCCACTCAGACTTCTGGAAATTTTCTATCACCTCTATGACGACGAATAGGAAGGAATAAAGAAAACTATAAAACGGAAGTTTCGGAGTTGTGTAGTGATAATTGATGTGATTATGAAGCCGGATAAATTGTGTTCGAAACCTTGTCATTCAGTAAACAATACTGTTTCACACTGTGTGTGCTATGTCTTATAAATAAATTTATATCGAATAACATACTACCACGGTGCCCCAGTTTTACACATATAGTAAAACGACATACACTTTATGAGGTGTGAAAACTTAAAGCTCTGATATTTGACATAATTACATATTCACTCATCTGGTCACACACTGTTGGGCAGAAGGCTGTAGAAAAGTACGGATAAGGGCTTGTGTTTTTTCATAGACTTTGTGCTGTATTAGCTCTGTAGTCCTGGTTCATTTTCAGAGAAGAAACAAACAAGACTTGAAGTGGCCAATCTGTTTTCTGATATTCTCGAGTCGGTTACTGTTGTCATAGTATCATGAGTTGCAACGATTAGTCATCCAGCAGCATCACCAGGCTCAGGATTTGTGGGATTGTCTGTCCCTGAAGTTGTCAACTTTACAGTTTCTGATCTAGATGACTGACAGCACCCTTCAGTTAAAATTAAATATTACCCTGTTAATTTTATATTATGGATTGTGTTCGCCTTCAGAATTAAAAACTATTACTTTATTTTATTTCATCAACTGTCTAAGAAAATTTACGAATACTTACTTCCCCACTGATATCTCTTTATAAATATCCCAATTTGTCTTAAAAATTAATCATACTGAATTGTAATCACTTTAGATAAACTCTAGATAAACACCATTCGACAGTGATGAATGAAGAGTCAACTAGGTGCATAGATTCAGTTTAAAGATAAGCGATCTACCGTAAACAATTAATTTTCAATTTTTTACAAAATGAACAGCAGGTAACTCAGCGTTTCACTTAACTTAAACGTCCAATTTTTACGTGACATTTTAAGTTAAACTTACAAATAAGTAAAGGGGATTAGACGTTAAAAATCTGAATGGAAAAACCAGTGTGATATTAATCATCCCGTTAACACTGTAATAAGAATATTTTGTATTTCAAAAGTTTGCAAAATCTGTAGTTGTTTTAAAACGGAGTCACAGTATGTGTCAATATTCAATTGTTTATTTTTGGGTTTATACAAATGTTTACACAAATGAACAGAATAAAAAAAATTAACCATCAAGATTGAAGACATTTTCACTTTTGGCTATTTATAAATAATCAGCTCAAGTGTAAATAGAAACGTTTTTAGGTATTATCGAGAATATTTCACTATAAATGCACTGCTGAAAATACAGTAGAAGTCCTTCATTATCAGTGCCTTGACTGGTAATGTTGGTGTGCACTGTTCAAGACTGCAAACCTAGAATAAGATATCTGTCCAGTACGTTAATGTCTCAATGACAGGTTCTGAGGTGACACAAAGCTGAACATTGTCTAGCCATTAGGACCTCCAAAAATCAGGGGAAATCGGTGGTGAAGCAGGCTCGTTAGACCACGAATTGATTTCAGTTAGGAATCATTGGAAAACCACCTGATAGTACTGCGTAGTAGTTTCGTCCTAGTTTGTGACTCTTCGGTACTGCGTAACCACCATGGTTCGAAACCAGCACTTTGCAGTTACAAGGCAAAACGTTGCAGCTATCAGGCTCCACCAAGTCATGTAAGAGGTCACTTACTCGAGTATGATATTGGCTGTCGGTTGCAGTTCATTGACTGAACTGAACTACTTGACTTTTGTTAACATGTCGTCTCCTAATATGGACACTCCGACAATATCTCAGCATTAAAATTAAGTAATTCGGTAGATTGTGACTTGCAGGAAAATAAGGATGTTCATTTTGTCACGTTCGAAAAATGAAGAAAGCTGAGTTCCAGTCTCAGGGGGAACATCATCACTCAATGAGTTGGATTACAGACATATCTAGTTGACAAGTTATAAGTAGGACGAAATGCACATCCCAGATTCCATGACTAGTCACCGTCCAACGAAATCCTGAAAGTTAGTATATCTGCAGCATCTAAAACTGTCGTTTTATAACGTACAATTTAGAACTGAAGCCATCAGTAAGTAGGTCCGGAAAAAATGGGAAATCTGTCTTGGGGTTAACAACTCTACCTCGTAGTAATAATGCCACCAATATTGAAACTTAAAGGCTGAAAACATTAAGTATTATACTCCACTTGAAACCCAAGAAATTGGAGAAGATGAGATGATTGATGTCTATTTTCCATGAATTAGTGGCAAGGTCACTGAGAAATTCATAGACCGATTTTTATTTAAAGTCTTATGACACAACATGATGCGTACCTACTGTGTTCATTCGGAAGATACTAATGAACAACATGCCTCATAAATTCATGAAGTCATAATTACTGAATAAATACTCCCCGTTTTCTCCTATCAACTCAACAAGCTTCCCAGAGAAAAATAAAAGTTATACAAAATGAAAGACAATCCTGGTGTTATGAGACCGATCATTTTAATTAAATCAGAAATAAAGAGATTAAATATGATCTATAATCGAATGTTCTTATCATGCAAAACCTCATCAAATATGTAGAAGCTATTTAAGGAAATCATAAATAGTAATAAGCAAATAAATAATGATCTATCTACAGTTGATATTGGTCCTTCGTATATGCAATTAGTAGTGTTCTCTGAGCTGGTTGGTTTAGTTGCGGAGCTTTCGTCGTCCTTCTGGACAACATCTTCAGCGCAATTTTTGGTATAAAGTGAACTGATTTAAATTTTTCATGAGTGACAGAATTGCGTCTCCGCGACCAAACCAACCAGATCAGGGAACACTACCAATTGCAAATCATCCAGCTGAGCTACAAATCTTCTCTATTATTTCGAGTTTTTCGTATGTCGTCCAACAGATGTCATGACATCTGGTGCTGCAGGTGTAAAGAATGACAGCTTTTCTGGTTATAATGCAAATGACTCTCTCAGATGTCAAGTGTTAATTTTAGACCTAATGCCAGTACCTCACCATTTTTTAAAACAATGGAAAAACTGCTTTTGCTTAACCCTGTACGGTCATTGAAGGCTTTCAGTAACTGCAAAACAATTTGCTTATAAGCACAGTAGGTGCTACTTAGATGCCACTGTGGTCTTAAATCATAATATTATCTCTAATGTAGACAGAGGTGTAGGACATGTTCGATGTGCCTTCCTAGAATTCACATCTGCCTTCGACTCTGTACCTAGGCCTCTAATGATAAACAAACTTTCTGAGACACAAGAAGGGTGCTAGATTAATATATAGTTGCATTCTTACATCTCTCAAAGGAAGCAATATACTATTTACAGTGGAAAGTCCTTCACTGATTCCCTTATTCTAGCCGGTGTTCCTCAAAATGCTGTTCTTTCCCCCTGTTCTGTTTTATTTCTTCTTACATGACTTACTTGCCTCATTTCGATAAAAGCAATCTTGTTGAGTATGCCAAAGATCTATTTGTTTCTGTGCCCGTTACTCCTCAGTCAGACTGTTCCAAAATGAATAAATTTTTATCAGAAATTAGTCAGTAGTTCTCACCAAATGGTCTTAAGCTTAATCCCTCAGAATGTCAGGTTGTTAATTTCAATTTCAGACACAAGCGCCACTTACATGAACTGATTAGTTCGCACGATTCCACTATCATAGATGGCACTGAAGTTGAAACTGAGTTGAATGTTGAATTACTCGGACTGTGTATTTTGTCTGATCATCTTTCCTAGTCTTCCCACATCATGTTGATTTCTAGAAAGATATTTCATCTAACTTCTTCGTAAGGAGGTTAAGACTATCTTGTACAACTCAGTCTATACTTAGACAGTTTATTAGTTCTTGCATTCCACCTATTCTTCCATATTGCTCCCCACACCTTAATCTTTCCTGAGCTGAAAGTTGTCAGCTGGGAGAGTAAAGGTTTCACTCAATCAACTTGTTAAAACTGTAGTAGATAGACACACTGAATCATACAATAAATTAGTGAATATTATCTTGTCAGAGTCTAAGGATCCTCTTTATTTACAACTCCCCCATTGCGTCTCAGTGAGCAGAACTAGAAGCAGCCAAGAATACTGTATGTTCTGATGACTAATTATGAAAACTCTACAATATCTTTTTTAAAAAAATTAGTTCCGTTTATAAATCTGGACAAACTAATAAGAAGACGTAATTTATTTAAACTGTTTAATGTTGTATTTGCGCAACACATTTCGAACAATCTAATCACACACTGACTTGTCATATGAATATATATGAAATTAATAAAGAGTTAAGAGGTGAGAAAATAGACTTAGGTCAAGTTAAAAGGACATATTGAAGGTCAAAATAACAATAAAGATCACTAAACCAAATAACAGAGGTAATAGTACATCTACCCTGGCTAGTATCAAAACAAAGTTTACCAAGGAAGATTTAGTGGGATGGTGAATTGTTTCTGAACGCATAAAATTGGTTTATAGATAGGTTAAAAAGATGTGTTAACGTCATTTTATGTCCTGTTTCTATAATATGTTTCGCAACAGAGGAGCTGGGTCTCCTGTTCTCACCATTAATGGGTTCTGTGGATTCTATCTGCCTCCAGAAATATTAAAGGAATATGCTGTGAAGCCAGCTGTTACTTGCAGAGATCGGTAAGTCCTCCCTATGTATGTGTGTCCACACGTACATTCAAATTGGTAAATAAAGTGGAATGTGACATCATTTTTCATATGTTCTAAGGGCTTAAATGAGTATGTTCGCTTCACATTCCCAATTGTTATGATACTAGCTGCATACAAAGCCTTTTTAACTGCATCGTTCAATCTCTATCTAGTTTTCAAGCTGCTGTGATCACCCATGTTGGGTAGCTTGATGTACACATCTTTCTTAGTGGGGAACTGGAGAGTAGGTCTCCATGTTCAGTTTGTTCGAAATGTGTGGCGCAAATACAACATTACACGATTCAAACAAATTTCATCTTCTTATCGATTTGTCTAAATATCTTATTTGTCAGGCAGGCATTTTTTGTGATGAGAAAAGTGTGTTAGGCATGACACCACTAACTTATTGAGATACACTAAGTCAACGGCCATTTTTATTTTTATTTCATTGTTTTAATGGTGTTAATATTTTCACTAAATTTAATTCTACATTCATCTTCTTATCTAAAAATATTATTAATGTTAATTCCCTGTTGAATTATTTCCCCTCGTATTATGTAAACAGGAAATTAGATGCAATATTGTACTGCATGCTGAAAATTCCACAATTTATCGAAAGTACTTTATGGAAAGCAACCATTATTTCTTTTTTAAGAATTAGTTGGATAAAACAAGCTGAACACTGATCAATGTTTCAACAAACTATCCACATTATTAATTAGTTTACGATAACATTTTTACACTACATTTCTAAATCATTATCTTGCATATACGTGTGACATATTGACCCTATTTAATGTTTGGATATACAAATTCCATTCTCGTCTAAGAGAATAATAACAACAAGAATAGTTTGCCTTATTCCAAAACAGTACAGTGTGGAATTCTCAACATTTGCTACAATATTCCATCTAATTTACTTGACAACAGTGAAAACAAAAATAAAAAATAATATTCAAGGATTGATATTGGCGGCTTAAAAAGTGTAAAATAATGGTAATAATGTTAGTATATAAAATTATTAGTTAGTCGAAATCATGTCACCACAGATTACAAGTAGGGGAGAATAAAATAGCCAGTTATTTTGCTAAGAGCATAGTAAGTCGTAAGTTTCGAGTTTAAACACTTTCTAAATCACATAGGACGCGTGTGGGCTAAATGGGGTATCACTGAGTTCCTGTGCTTGTTTGTACGAGAGTGCAAATAGCCTCTTATAATGACTTCCAGTCCTACCTGATGAGATGCAAGGTGGGGGAGAGTTGAGAGTAGGGAGGGTGTTGAGAGTTAAACAGTATGGCTTTAGACCGTTTTTCACATGAGTTCAGGTATGTGACGACTACAGACGTGATGAGATAACTTAGTGGCACACCAATTGCCCTGCTGACAATCTTTAATATCCTTCTCAATGTGACGTTGTCTTTTTTGAGCAACCCAGGAAAGACTAAGGAGGATGGGGAATAAATAACAATAGATAAGATGGAAGAGTTAACAAACTGTGAAAGTGGAGAGTGAGTGATGCCTTCCTAATTGTCTTAACTTCTTAATGTAGAGGGTGAGACAGAACATTTTCTTAGAAATTAACGAGATATGCGATGACCAAGAGAGGTCAGAGAACAGATTTATTCCCCACTATGTTATGCTTGACCTAGTTTAGAACTGCACCCTGAGGGACACTGGCTCAATTAAGCAAGCAAGACAGAGGAAAAATTGCCTTTACATTCAGTATACTTCATTCTAATCAAGAAATACGGATGCGACCAGTTAACAGCATAGGACTGTGTTTGTGTCATGGAAAGCTTATTCAAGAAAAGACATCTGGGTAAAGAGTCGAAAGCGGCTGTGTAGTCAAGAAAGGTACATCGGGCATAAGCGGCTCCATTGTCGAAGGAGAAAACAATGTTATGATGTAAGACAGCAGCAGAATCTAAATGACATCTGCCCTGTTTACAAGCAAGCTGTTTCAGGTCGTTAAAACCTGTCGAGGAAGGTGGAGTCAAAATAATTTCTCCATTTATTTCAAAAAGGACTGGTAACTGCAATAGGTCTAAATTTAACATTAACACCAGAACATTATCTGGTTACATCGATCCAACCAACTAGAATTGAATCCTGTAGGTCATTTTACAAAGTAAATACCACAGGCTATTCATTAGTTAGTCAAATTATGTTGCAGAAAGCAAAATAATTATATATATATATATATATCATTCAGAGATATTTCTGAAATATGGTTGGATACAAATATTTTCCAAATTTTGCTTGCATCCTGTTTACATCGGAGGATGTCTGTGGGTGTATATACATATGGTCTCCCTCAAACTCCCTCGTTCTCTCTCTGCCATGACATCTGTCAATAAAACATGTTTATTTAAGTAGAAAAAGATTATTTATGTGCTTCCACTCATCTTTCTCTCCTCCTCCTTGTTCTTGGTCATGTTTCTTAAGTGAATTAACAAGCAATTATTATGACAATAAACTGGTCATAAAACAAAGAGAAACTATTCAGTTGCATAATTATTGATTAATTTCTGAAAGAAGTTAGCCTTGTTTATTCCAGCCCAGAGGGAGTGTATTTTTGTTTCCAAGATGCCAATAATCCAAAAGACTGATTACTGAACAAAGAATGTAATTCCTTTCAATAACCTGCTCTTCATTAAATTCTACAGTTATATATCTGTCCATAATAACAATAATAACAACCAAATAGTTGGGGGTATTAACAACATTAATGTTTTCCTAAATAACATCGAATCGATCAATAATATGAATACATTACAGTTCAATGGTATCTGTAAATGTGGTAATAATATGCATCAACATAACATGACACTGCATACAACGTCTGACAAATTAGGAAAAGTAATAAATAATAATAATGCAGAATTCATGAACTTATGATCTCGACGGAAGACCAGAGCAGTAATAGTTGCTGGCTGAGCCTGTTTATTCCGCATACAGAGCTGGTGTGGTTGTTTTAGGCAAATCCCAATAGCCTCTGTGGTTCGAAGTATTGGTTAATTGGAGGCTAAGTGAATGGGTAGTGAAAATCATCATCAACATTTCTATATATAATACCACATGGTTAATACTGGCTATGAAACTAGCATTGGAGAATACTTTTCCAGCATCTATCGGGTACCAAATTAATTACCCAAACACCTGACGTCTTCTCTCTATATGGAATGAGAACTATTGAGATCCATGTTTTCGGAATACGTTTTTGACCATATTTAATGTCGGCGTGGATTTTGTTGATGAAGTTCTTTGGGTGGTTGTTTTGCTTAAGAGTCTAAGTCATGTTTGATATTTCTTCTGCTTTCTCCCCTTCTAATCCGTTAACAAGAAAGAGTTTGCTTGTCTGAGAAGGCTTGACACAACTGATACCTTTGCGCTGATGGGTTGTGATGATCCGTAGTCTAAAAATTTGTTAGAGTGGGTTTTCGTCCTGAACACAGATATACCAAAATGCCCGTTTTCTCTCCTCTTAACTTGACAGTCTAGAAATGGTAGTTCACCGACGTCTGCTTCTGCTTCTGAAGTGAACTTAATTCTGGGAGGTAGACTGTTTGTTTTCTTCAAGCATGAACTATGTAGATCTCGTTTCAGCACTACAAAAGTATCATCTACATATCTTAACCATATTTTAGGAGTAAGTATGCCTGAAAACATGTTATCTTCGAATGTATTCATGAAAAGATCAGCAACTGTTGGGGAAACTGGTGAAGCCGTGGCTGAAATTTTGTAAACTCTGGTTTAATATAACTACTTTGATAAAGCTATTAGCATTCAATAGCGAAACGTCGGTATAAACCCTAATATCATTTTGTTTTCCATTCATTGGGAAATTCAAAAAACCTTTATTATAACGAATGTTGTTAATAACCCCAATTATTTGGTTATTATTATTATGGATAGATATATAACTGTAGAATTTGATGAAGAGCAGGTTATTGAAAGGAATTACATTCTTTGTTCAGTAATCAGTCTTTTGAAGTTTCTAATAGGCATTTTTGATCGATTAAGGCAAAAGCCTTTTCATGCTAATTACATCTCCCTAGTCGTTACCTCTCAGTGCATAACTTTACATATAGGTTTTAGATATATAAGCTGGTCAGGATGATTTTCCAGTGAGACGAGGAGATAAGTGTATGAATTGCGCGATTGGTCTCCCATCATAACGGCGCTCGTTGAGAGGTTTTGTTTCACCTGCAACAATGAACAAAATGCTGGTTTGTATTTTCTCTACGTTTCACTCATGAAAATAAATGGTTACATGTGAAGTCTCCTAGTCTGTAAAGTGATCAGAAGTGAAGTACATATTCGTTTGTATTCAAGTGTCAGTTTGCAGGGATTCGATTGGTTACAGGATTCAATCATGAGCTGACATCGTTTAGAGAGCCACTGGAAAATGTGGGAGTAGTGGATGGCTGTTTCGTCAGTCCAGTTTGGTACTCTTCATCAGTACTCTCTATTCAGGTAGGTATTTAACTCGGTTCTAGTGGGAAGTGGTCACTAGTGGGCTACAACAGGTTGGGTGTGAGGACGAATACTCTCTACCGATGACATTGGCTAGTGTCAGTCCCGCTATTTAATGAATTTGCAGAAGTTGGAATTCATAGGCTGTCCACTGTGGTCCAGGAGCGTGCCGCCTTCAGACCGGAAGGTCCAGGGTTTGAACTTCGTTGGTAGGTGCATACTAATGCAGAGTCCGAAACTAGGATGAAACAGTGGGCGAATACTTCGTGGTGTTTTCCCAGTGGTTCTCTAACCGATGTCAGCTCACGATTAAATATTCATTAGTATCAATTAAACCAAAATGTGGTGTAATTAGAGGGTTAGAATTTGGATTGAAGTCGGTCTGATTCTATGGGTTTTCAGTGAAGGAATTACAAAGCCTCTGAGATAAGTTGAAGACAAAGATTATACAGGCAGCATCTCCACAATAACTGACAACCTATTCCTCACCTTCTAATTCAAAACAGGCAACAAATTTGGTTAATAAAGCAAAGTTTAGTGAATTCATCAAATTTGGGTAGAACTACTCCTCGACTAGATACTTTACATACAACCAGCGATATATAACATTAAGATAAAATCCATTATACGTCCCAATTACGTCACTTAAATAAACAATTAGTTATCAGTGAATGAAAGAACTTGCATACATAAAGAATAGAGAACTAAATAATAGTGATGCTAATAATAGTAACAATAATAATAGTACTAAAAACAGTTAAGATAATAGTAATGATAAATGATAGTTTCAAACGAATCAGAACTAGTAATAATAAGAGGTAGAATAAAATAAAAATAATAATAAGAATAGTTAATAGGTAAAATATACTACCATGGTAGATTCAGAGTTACCATAATTTCCTTTGTACACCGAGACCGGATTTATCAACCCTAATTTCACAAGCCTCCAAAATTGTTCTAGGAACTTTTAGGCACTTTGACTTCAGCTGTTTTCAACCACTTCGGTGAATGCTCCATCATGTGAGTAGACAACCACCTTTCTGTACAACCTATGTATTTGTTTCCACAAACACACACATACAAATTGACATACGCGGTTTGAAGTGTCGACGATTAACGACTAGTCTTTCCCAGATTGTTGAAGCAATTGCTCGGTGGTGGTTTTAAAGAATATGAGTCTTGTAGCATAATAAGTTCTATCGATGGCTTTTTCGAGTCTTCTTTTAACTTCTTCTGGTACACATCTCTTTTGAACGGCAAATTGATATATATATGCATATACGGATACATAGTTTTCCCGCATCTATGTGCATTTATCAATTCAACTGCACCTGTGGTGACAGTTATGTTGGGCGTATTACTAGACAGCTTAGCCAACCACCGTGTTAGAGAACATCTCCCATCGTGGTTTGGCAAAGGACAGACAAAAACAAAGTAATTCATCATATCCCACTGAATCTTTCCAATAAACTTCGTATTCGTCTACCGCACACAAATGAGGCGATAGGCATTCGAACTATTAAACCTAAACTATGCATTCAAAATAAGTTTGTACAACCATTATCCCTCCCTTATTGGCCTATTAAGGCATAACCAACTAATGATTTCTACACCACCCCTAACTTATATTTTCAACGTCTCTCATCATCCCTTGATCTTACCATATCTTCATTAAAAACGTGTTTTATTTACTTCCCTTAGAATCTAACATTGCTTAATCGGTTCATTTGTTTTTACTAGCCTTTATCGACTTCTTTCACCTGAACATTTGTTTATTTAATCATGCTGTTGTTTAATATTCGTGTTATGACAGATCGCCTCACTTTTCCATCCTTATTATTGATAAGGCCATTATTATTATCATTACTACTACTATGACTAATTGCACAATTTATATTCACCATCTTATTATCCTATAGACATGGTTAGTTTACACTTGAATTTTTATTTGTGAAGTTATGTAGGTATATGCTGAAGAGTCCCAAACTAGGACGAAACAGCTGTCCAGTATTCCCAGGTTTTCCAATGGTTCGCTAACTAATACCAGCTCATGATGAAAATCCTGAAACCAATCAAATCCCTACGAACCAACATTTGAATATTAGAGTTAAGCCTGATGAGATCTAATTGAAATCAGTATTGTTCGCTTAAATGTGTTGTTCTAAGTTTCACTGTGAGAATATTTAACATACAGATTTCTTTGGAACTGTTTTGATAGTTTTAATCGGGTTTACTTCTTCTAATGATATATATATATATACCCGTGTATGCGGAGTATCCCGCTGAAGATGAGTTCTGCCGAAATTTGATGAATTCATTAAATCCTGCTGGATTAAATCCCGCCGTATAACTGACCTTTATTGTAACGACAACGAATATTATATTTTACAATTGTAAGAACCTGAAGATAAATTACTGAAAAGAATATTCTTCGTTCAGATTGACTTTTAATTCATAATATGGAAATATTCCACACTATCAAATCCTGCTTGATTAAAAACGTTTGTTGCTTGTTTTTAAATTCGTATTTGGAAATAAATGTTTCCTTCTTATTCAGCATAAATAAGATTGACAGGAGAATGTTCCGAAAGACATCCAGCGTGGTGATAGACGTATACTGACGTACCACTCATTCACACACTGGATGGGCATTAATGGTGAGGACTGAAGTGATGATGTATTTAGCGGCTCAGTTTTACAGTTCAACTGGCTGAGCGCCAGAATAGTAATCCAAAGACTACCAGCTTGCATCTTACCGCCGCCTAGATTTTAATTTGCCTTTGAACTATCGCAAGTTACCTAATTAAATTCCTTTGCTTTCCGACTAGAACAAACGGCTTCAAGGTTGAACTTCGAAGCTTCAGTAGCTCAGTGGTGTTGTCTTCCTCGGGGTGAGGTGGCTAGCTCCAAGCCTAACCTTCCCTCTTTTCACAGCCTACTACCGGCTAGAATTGGTGTAATTATTCGTTGAATTTATTTTGAATTTTCAATTGACTTATTGTTGTTGGCCGAAGTCCGTCGTCCTTCCTTTCTGAAACGACGAATGTTAGGTTTGATTCCAAATGAAAACACCAACACTCACTGGGAATACGGGTACATCTAGTTGAAGAGACATAAATAGCACAGAACAGGTGTCTTGCGCCCCAGCCAGTCAGCCACCATTCACCAAGCATTGCACTCAACAATTTGCAGAGAAAGCCTTCATTTGCTAGTTCGCCTAATATTCTATAACCACAACACTCATGTATAACAGTGCATAGGCGTTCAACGTTAATTACGAGAAATGAAGACAATTTAACTAGCTTTATCTCGTCTTCATATACCTACTGATTTTATTATTTCTGATCATTAAATTATAGAAAGTGTATGGTAAGGCAGATTCACCTCCGAGTTCAATCCAACGGAGGTTGTATTCTAGCACAATTGGTTAATACACAGCATCATATAAGCTGTAATAAACTATTTTCTGCCATTTACTTCAATATTATCACGTTGGAAGCGTCTGCGTAATCTTCGTGCAGCTTAAGTTCTGGTCATTTGTTTGACTTAACGAGATCTATGTATTCAGGAGAAACATGTCCAGACTTGATTTTTTTTTATTTAAACGCATTTAAGGTGAACTTCTTTCTTGTTCGTACTTACCGCTTTTTATTTGATTTTATAGCCAAGAATAAGAAATATCCATCCAGAAAGATGCAGTAGCAATGAATACCAGAAGACTGGATCTTTGTATACAGAATACCGGTATGTTCAACAGCTATGTTAACTTTGGCCCAAAAATAAGGCCAACATCTCCTCCATTAAGATTAGCACTTTAAATTCCCATCACATTTTTTTCTTTTCTTCTTCTTTTCCTCTGTTTCATTGAAAAAACGTCCATTTCTGACCTTCTACGACTTCATGACCTTTCTAATGGTTTCTATTACCTTAGGTTTAAGTAATGCTTTTCCAACTTCTTATAATATTTACAAAAAATCCTGATAATTTCACTTCACTAAATTCATTATTGTTATTTGACAATCATTCACTAATAGTACTTTTAAGTCTACACTACATCATCGTTATCCTTTCACGATCATTATTATTGACGTTATTTTCGCCCTTGAACTTACGTCTAGTCCATCCCATTCGTTGGTTTATTTTTTGTATTATTCATATGGCTTCCCTTACACCACTGATTACACTCACCTTCGAAACCTGTACTTTTGTTCAGTATATATATATATATATATATAATATATATGTATATATTGGTTAGGGGATTTCATCATGAGCTGAGATCGGTTAGAAAACCATTGGAAAAGCACCAAGGAGTACTTGATAGCAGTTCTGCCCTAGTTCGGGACTCTTCATCAGTACGCACCCACCGGGGTTCGAAACAAGAACCATCCAGTCACAACGCGGCGAGCTCGTAGACCACAAAACCACTAGTACCCGATCCATTGGTCAGCCCATGAATTCCAACTTCTGCCAATTCACGGCATAGAGCGACCACTTAGCAGTGTCTTCGATGAGTAAGTGTTCTCACCTTTGACCTTTTGTACCCAAACTAGGATGAAACAGCTGTCCAGTACTCCCATGTTTTCTCTCTATATATATATATTTATATCTTTAAATTATTTCATCTCATTTTATCTCATGTTCTCATCGGCCATGCATATGCAAAAACCAACTGACTGTTGTTCCGTCCCATTTCTGATTTGATTGTAATTTGCACTTACTGACTAGCTATCGTTTGCTTAAATTAATTAATGGATATATAATTGCAGAGCCTAAAGAAGGAGAATTTATTGAAACCACAATTGTTTGTTCTAACCAATTTCGTTCTGAATAAATATCTTATTTTTGAGAAATAAAATTTAGAAGATTATAAGTAAACCTAAGGCGATTTTTTGGTTATCTATGAAATTTATATTTCCAAAATCTATTCTAGGTGTCTGTGACAAGTATCCATCTTCAGAACTTCCCTAAATAACAAGTATTTCAGTGATGGGATTTTTTCGGCGATTTCATACTCCTAGCTATAGAATCGCGTCTACGCATATAAAATTGTGTTTATTAATAATAATTATAAGCGACATAAAAAAATAAGACTATACAATTTTAGTCTTTCAAATGGTTCGAATGTGTGTTCTTTTCATTTGAAAGCCCAATGTATAATTACTCAATCATTCTATGAAAACAAAATTAATTATACATGGTTGTAATCTTACAGATATTTGAATGAAATTGCCGAAAATAGTCTCTTCGTTGAATTATTTGTTCTTATTTACATGTCTGCTGGTTAGTTTGCATGGTTCCACTATCATAGATAGCATAGAGGTTGAGACTTAATCTAATGTTAAATACCTGTGATTCTATATTTCATGTGATCTCTCCTGGTACTTCCCAAATCAATTTAGTCTCTAGAAAGATATATCATTTGACGTTCGACGTGAGGAAGTTAAGACTGTCTGATATTACTCGGTCTATATTCTGACAGTTTGTTAATTTTTTGTATTCTGCCTATCCTTCTCTAGTGCTCCCCTCTCTCACCTTATTCTTACCTGAGCTACTTAAGAAAGACTTTGCTATACCGCGAAGGGCACTTAAAGCTATAAGTAGGGTGAGTGGGGTGTCGCTAAACCACCTCGTTAATACTCTTGTAGATAGATACATGGACGCCTACTAGAAATCAGCAAATATTATCTTGTCAGACTCTGAAAATCCTTTATATGCACAACTCCCTCATAGCATCTCATCACGTAGGTGAACTAGAAGCAAGTAAGGAAGACTGTGTACTCGAACAATAAGTAAAAAAATTTTAAAGTACCTCATTCTTCAGGCACACATTTTATGTGAACAGAGAATTGTAAGACAGGATATTAGCAACTTAGTGCGGAACTCTAAGCTAAACGACCCTTTATATTCTTTCTCTCTTTATCATATCGTTGTTATTGTTTTCACTTAATTTAATTTAATACTCACATTCTTATTGAACAATATTATCAATATAAATGCCCTGTTTTTAATTATTACACTTGTAATGAGAAAGCTAGATGCAATACTGTATTGCACGCTGAAAATTCCATATTTGTACCAAAAGTACTGTCTGTAATAAAGATGTTATTACTATCAAGTCTGTGGTTGATTTTCTTCTATATTTAAACCCCGTGCCTGATACTCAAACGTAAATTTGAAATTAAAATGATAAATATATACATAAATGTACTTACTTGTTGGTCGACAAATGTCTGTATATTTATTGCGGACATTTCTACCTGGTCAGGAATAATATCCACCTCGGTATCTGGTCTCTCTGTGGTTACAGTTATGGTTAGATCCTGAAAGCGAAAATAAATAGTCAGAGAGTTAAACACTACAGACTTCTCAAAGATCACTTGACTAATTTTCTGATAAACCAAAATTAAACCTTACCAATTCAAATCGAAGACACTTCTTCTGAATACATCTTATCGTATATCTGCCGTAATTTATTTAATGGCAGATGTCTGAATTCAGTTTTCAAGACATACCGAAACTGATTTGGACCTAGATAGAGCACATGGAAATTTTAATGAAATTGCCGCCTCTCTAGAACATATATTTGATGCAAACAGAGTTCACTTCCTTGGGCCCAGTATCAAACTATCCGTGAAGGTTTGAAAGAAATACATAAGTCGAAAAGGTAGCATTTGTAGGGTAATGATACGACATAAATATTTGTCACAAAACACACCAACCAGCGTTCAAACCAAGCACCTTCCAATTACAAAGGTCAGCTAGCAGACCACACACTCAATGAGACTCGATCCAACCGCTCATGAATCCCAGCTACTTCCTATTCGCAATACATAGCGCAACCGGTATCCAGTGTCAGCGATTGTGAAGTAATTTTCTTCATACCTGACCCGGTGGACTCTACTGGTCACTGGTGAATTAAGAGAACAGTTACTCGCCTATAACACTGGCTGATAGTTGCGCTTCATATATCGTGAGTGGGTAGAATTTGGATCAGGTCCCAGTGGCTAGAAAGTCTCCGAACTCGCCTGAGTTCTATCCCCTGTGTGTGTGCTGATGAATAGTCCCAAAATAGGACGAAACCACTATCCAGAACTTCTAGAATGGTTTTCAAATAGTTCTGTAATTGATGTCATCTCGTCATCAAAGCTACAAACCAACACTTGCAAGTTTACTAAACTGTTGGAACTTTTATTTGAAACAGTTAGTTGCTTTAATAAATTTGAACAGCGTTATTAGAAGACTGAGTTTATCTGAATATTATGATGTATTCGCGAAATACATTTCGAACGATCTGACCACACATTTAATTGCCATATAAATTTCTATATGGAAAATGAAAGACCAGTTAAAATAAACAAAATGATGGGGAGTTATGAAGAAGGAGGATGATAATTAACACTACTCTTGGCAGTAAAATGAGTTTAGGATTATCAAAGTAGGTAAAGGGTTGGAGGAGGGGGTAGCTATGGTCTCAGCGTATTTAAGTAAGCACTCCTTACTGATGATGTTGGAAGCCGTCTTGGGGTTCATACCAATTAAGTGTATCAGGGTATAGGTGAGGTTGATAATCTGTCATCTGCTTTGGGAATCCTAACTTGATTATATTACTAAGAATAGTATTATTTATTATTATTCTTATGCTTAAATCCCTCATTTTAATTGACTTTTACTTTTCATACAAATTCATTTGACAATTACATGTGTGCGATCGAATTATTCAAAATATCCTGCGGAAATAGATCACAGTATTCAGATAAACTCAGTCATCTAAGAAAGCTATCCGAACCTCCAATTGCGAATAATAATAAAAACATTATATATGCATGTATATATAGATATAATTGTAGCGCCAGAAGAGGAAATTATCGAAAAGGATATTCTTTGTTCAGTATCCATTCTTTTGAAAATCGATATTATTTAAAAACAATAATTATTGTTTTGTTACTCTTCTCAAGGGTTACGAGTGGAAAATTGGGCCTCAACAGCGCATCATCCTGTTTTCTGCAGTCCTCTTTAGCCAGTTCCACAACTGCTTACAAGCTTTCATATCATCCTCAAATGATCGCCTTCATTTCACCATTGAACGATGGCCTGACGTACTGTGTCACTCAACAATCTCTTAAGTGTGTGTCCTATCCATCTTCTTTTTTCTGAATATTTGTTGAGAAATAAGTTGTTGATTGGTTGGTCCCCAGATCTCCATGTTGCCTATCCTTTCTGACCATATGGTCTTCAGTAAGGAGCCAGCAGAGGCAGCTACTGATGAATGTCTGCAGTGGCCTGTTTGAAATGCACTTTGTGATGCTCCAAGTTTCTGACCCATATAGTAAAACCGACTTAACACTGATGTTAAAAGGTTTGAATTTTGATGTTTAATTTGAGTGTAGTTGATTTCCAAACTGATTTCACAGTGATGAAGGCCCAATCTACCTTGCCTTTCTGACTCTGGTTTTGATATCATCCTCCATGGTGTCGCCTGTAGTTGAAATGATGCCACCTGGCTGGCTAAGTGAAAAAATTGGCTACTTTCATATTTCTCTCACTATTGTTTTGCCGCTAACTGATCCTTAACATTTTGTTGAGGGGGTAATTTCACAAAAATTCACCCTTTAATAAAAGTTGAAAGATGTTTTGATTTCCCATGTTTTTTTTCTATCATGCACCCGCTTCTGTCCATCAGTATTCCTTACAAGTCAGGTACTCCAGTTTTTTTTCTGTTTCATGCGGTGCTTGCACTTTTATTCCACCATCTCTCAAGAATAATAATTCAAAGACTTTAGAAGCAATGGAGGTATTTCATGTAAAGTTCATATGATATCGTATTGCGCAGCCTACGCCTTTCTTCTATTTTATCAAGAAACTCTTTGCATGATAAGAATCTATACATATATATATATTTATTTATAATCATTCTTTTTTTCAGTGGCGAAATATATTTTATATTTACTGAATGCATCACCAATCTACTTGTATCTGATGAAAAGTTTATTCCCTTGGTCTATGCAAAAAAATAATCACCAGATGAAGATATATTTATAAAATACCTGATGAGTGGCTTCCAGCCTGTGTTTCAGCTAGAGATAAAAGGAATTAGACTTTGAAGGCTTTGAAAGCTTAAGTCATATGAGTGTTCCCGAAGTTGTAGCGCTAAGAGTTGAATTGCCTTGGTGTAAAGATGAATCATATTGTCATCATTTTCTTCACAAAAATTATAACATGACTGAGGATAATCGTCAAGATGCCTTGCTCGACCTATGCTGCATGCTTATTGGTACTCACCAGTCAGCAAGACGTACCTATCATGTCGAAGGAACTTATGTCCCTCCTGAAGTCTTAACCCATGTTGTTACCTAGTTCTGCACAGTCAGAGACTTGCCACTAGGCTATTCGAGTTCGCGACTAACCTCCTGTAGGACTGTATTGAACACTTTGACTGGACACCTTCAAGACCTGACTGATACAACTAAGTCTGCACCGAATAAAGAATTAGACGCATCAAACTAGTTACTTACTACATACTGTTCAATCAAAGCATATACTACAATCCTACAGGTGGTCGATCGTGAGTCGGATTAGCTCAGTGACAACGTCTCTGACTGTGCAACACTGGGTCACATGGGCTAGATTCTCATAAGGGACATAGTCTCTTTCCAGGTTACAGGCACGCTTTACTGACAAGTGCCAACTAGAACGAAGCTTCCAAGGTCCAAGGTTTCCTACCGATTGCATCCAACTATGTAATGTCAACAATTCTCAGAGCAGTGCACCGTGATACCAAGTCATCTAACACAGTCACAGTCTGCATCAGCCAAAGGACTGGATACATGACATTAGTTAGTGTCCAATCAAATTAACATATTCGTCAAGGTATGTTTTCTGAATATCCACCTATAAAGATCATCCAGGTCAGAGTAGTCTCCACGGTAAATAAAGGATTACCACTGGAATGAAATGAGGGAGATAAAAAGTTCTGGAAATTAGAGAGACTGTTTACCGACTATCCAGTGTAATTTCACTGATTACGTCTTATACACTTTTAGTTTTGTTTTCGGCATGCATCTGATGAATATATAAACTAGCATGAGAAGCAGCTGATATGTCACCGTAATGACATCAGGACTTTATGAGTGTAGTCACATCATCTTCAGCATACACATTATACCTGACTATTCATTAAAGGATATGCGTCTTTCTTTACGTCTGTGAAAAATGGTCCTCAGTGAAAAAAAGATTTCTGAGTTGTATCTCTTCTGTCAAGTGATGTGATAAGATGTGCAATAATGTGGCTACGCGTAAAGTACTATCTGGTCGATGAGGTTTGAGATGTTGTGCTCTTGGCCAGCTACTACCATCATCGTCGAGAAGTCCTAGCTGAAACAGGAAAAGAGTTAGGATTGGCAAGACCAAAGGATGGTATGATTATATGAAGCCTGTGACCACTATATTGAGACGCAAAAGATAGTTCAGACGGCCAAGCTAAGGTCCGCAAGACGCTAAGAACAAATTATTTATTACTATTGTTCCTTTGTGTCACGAGTGGAAACAGAGCTTAAGAACTGCATCTCACTTTCATCCTCTCCTCTACAGTCCCCCTCAGCCCCATCCCACGATTGACAATAGTCTCCCACCTCACCCTCTCTCGGTCTCTTGCATGTTACCGCTTGTCGTTTGTCATTTGGGATTCATTCGAGCGCCGGTACTGAGCGCGACTTCATTAGATCGTCTCCTCTGCGTGTGTTTGATCCACCTCCATTTTCTTTACAATATTTCATGAGGAATAGCTTTTTGATTGCTTCATTTCCAGACTCTCTTGTTGCTAACTATCTCTGGCCACCTTGTCTTCCCTATTGAGTTAGAGAAAGCAATTTTTGGTAAAAGTCTGAAGTAGCTTGTTGAAAATGCTTTTCGTGACGTTCAGCCCAATTTTCTGACACCTACAGAAGATCTGACATAAAACTGTTGGTGAAAATCCATATTTGTTCTTTGTGCTGAGCCCAATAAACTTCCAAACCCATTTCAGGTTGATGAATGTCTCTCTTGGCCTTCTAACTCTGTCTGGTTTTGACATCCCCATCCGTTCACTATGCCTGTAGTTGAAAAGGTGTTGTCTAGATAAGCGAAGGAAGTAACCAGTTTCAAACTTCTTCGGCTAATAGTGAGTGGCACCTGTCGTTTTGTTTGTTGATTATTTTCATCACCTTTGTCTTCTCTAATGTTAACTTGAATTCCTGTCTTTTCGTCCTGCCTCTTCTGCAAATCTGTTTGTTTTACCCTACAGATTGTCAAGTTTGTGTGACCCTAGACGTAGTCCATGAAGTTGCGGTACAGGTTTAACTGCCATTCTATTCTCTCTTCGATGATGATACGAAGAGCTGCGATTTGATCCACACATCTTTTCCTTCTCCTGAATCCAGATTGCTCCGTCAGGCGGAGTTCTGCATTCAGTGCATCTTTTATCCTCCCCGAGATGACGCGACTTAATATTTTGCTTGGCGTGGACAACAGCACTATTCCGCATCAGTTCTTGTAAAGGCCAAAGTTGCTAGATTGCTAAAAACAAATAAATGCACAATTATTGACAATACTCCTCTAAACTGTCCTGAACAACACAGATAAATTTGCTTTCCATGGTCCCTCAAATCCACTGAAGCTACATTATTCCGTATTTAATTATCCATTCCGTTTATTATCGTTCCCCTTTATATACGCTCTTACAAAATGTGACAGCTTGACTTCCTATGTTTAAATTTCAGTCATTCATGTTCCCAGTCCGAGGAAACTGTCCCTTGAAGTCACCACCCTAAAACATTCCAAATCTATCAGGAATCATCATTCTAGAAAATGGACAGCTGATATATCATGTAATAAACAGTTCATGAATACCAGTGAACATTAAATTTCTGTGAAGATTTATACTCACTACTAACTTCCCTGTTTATGTTTAATTGCTTCCGTACATATTTCACAACAAATTTTTAACATAAATTATCTATTTGTACGGTGTAATATCAATAATTGATCATCTTGGTGACTACCTTACCTACATGTAGTTGATAGTTAGGTAGGTAGGTTACCTAAGTAATTGAAATGTTTAACCATATTTCACTTCCAACTTAGTGACGATTAGAATACCGACGCTTATGGATGACTGTGTCCAGATTTTAGGCAATACAGAATCTGATAGAGCTTCATCAGTTTGAAGTATGTGGGTGCTGTTCATCATCTTTTAGCTAGGTAGTGTAAAGCACTTAACTCTTATTCATTATTATACATTTCAACACTGAATTTGTTTGTACATTTCCCTGACTTGTTTTTAACACCAAACTATTTTGGTATTTTACTTCTTATTTTCGTGGAAGAACTTATAACTCCGCTATATTCGAACATAAATAATGTTTACATAGCGCACACTATTAACCTTTCTTCTTCACAAGATTGTAAATACAAAAGAGAATTAGGGTCGTCTCCATAGTGGTTTATGGATTTTGGATTTTTGTTTTTCATTGAATATATACAGATGTGCATAAAAGATGGTCGGCAAATTTGATTTTATTTGACCAATTCTTATTCATCATTTATTTAAGCGGCATTTTTGATAGAGTTAGGCTCCAACTGACACGGCCTAAAGCTAAGCTATGTCGGAACGTCTTTTCTGAATTCTACCGCTAGACACTACTTAAGAAATAAGGATTTAAAAGTTAAAACAGTAGTCAGATATTCATTTATTTAATGAACCTTTTTACTGAAATATCTCAGTCCATTAGGTCAGGAAATCCTACATATATGTATACATGTCCTTAGGGTAATGGAGATGGATCGAACTGACGTTGAGAAGACTGCTGAATGACACCGCATGCAGTGCAGGTCACAGAGTGGAATCCCAGTGGGAAACAATGAGTTGTGTGTAGCTCCGATGGTAATATAGAGAAGGTGGTGTGAGGAGGAGAGGACAGTCTGTGGGCAACCGTGGAGCAATCTGAAGAGGACTGTAGAGAAACGGCCAAATGGAAATGTACTGTAAAATCCCTACGTTCCGCTCAGAATCCAAGAGAATTTTTTTTATTTTGTTTTCCTTTGCGTTCCCCAGTGGAACATAGGGCTTCAAGCTAGTGGCTTGAAGTTTCTGTAGCAGTGTTTATTTTACAGAATGGGGTTGCTAACCTCATGCCCAACCTTTCCTCTTTACCAGCATTATTTCTGGCTTAGCGAGGTAAAGGAGTGCGTCTGTGGCCGGGGATCGAACCCCGGACCATGTGCATGGTCGGCGAGAATCCTTACCGCTATGCCACCGACGCACTCCAAGAGAATAATACTGATAAATAATTACCGCAACAGGTGTCCAGATAACCTGCAGGTACATACAAATGATTATTTTTTATAAGCAAAATAAAAGACAATCCAGCAAAAAAAATGTTACTTATCTACGAAATCATCTTCAAAGGCTGTACATTCGTATTTATATTTGCCAAAAATGTATACTAATCGATTGCTGAATAATAGGGTGGTGACATAATTGATAAAAATACTCAGAAGGGGTTTCTAAAGCCAAATTAAAAATTACATAATTCTCAGTGGCACAAAGAAAGTAACATGAATTAGAAACCTGATAAGATTGAAATTATTAGTGAGTGACAGTAAAGGTAGTTAAGTGTCCATTTAGCAAGTGTGAAGAGGGCGAGAAAATGTACTAAAAGGAATAGAGTTTGGGGTTGTATTGAAGAATCACTGGAGCCTCCATGATGTACAAATGTTGAAATCTAACGCCATTTGTACCACTCAGTTTCACTTTGTAGATAACTGTAAAAGACGACTCTGGTTGAGCTGTGGAGTCTGAGTTCACCAAGTGCTCGAGAATTCAGTGATTGTACTGCAATATACTTTTGTTAACCATTACGTATAGTGTTCGTACTCAGTACAAATTTTAATCTTATCAAATTTCGAACCTTTTCTTTCTTTTCGCCTCTCAGTATTACATAGTTTACAGTTTTACTTTCGAAGCCACTTCTGAATAAGCATAATAATTACGTCACCCCCCTATTACTCATTAATGGACTACCATAGATTTTTGTTAGATATAAATACGATTTTACAGCCTCAGAAGATGATTTTATCGACAGAGCAAATTTACTTTTCTCACTTGTCTGATACATATATATACATATATTACTTCAGATAATTTACTTTGTAATATATCTAATAAATTAATTAATATGCTTTCGTTCAGGTCAAAGATATTGTGCAATCTGGACTGCTTTATGAGATTCTGTTCACGAAGCCTCATTGTAACTACAGTCAGCATGGATGAAACCAACGCAAGCTTAATGCCTCCTGATGTCTCAGAACATTACTGAAAGCATTTCTAGCAGGCTTTATATCTTCTCTTGACACTCAAGGTCGGCTTCTTAGAGAGGATAGTTAACAAAAGACTCTAACAGCAAGAAAAGCGAGAATCCAGTCTAATGGAGATGTATCGGTGAAGCCATGTGTTCCACTCGGAACATTAGGAATAAATATTGGCTATAATAATTAAGTCATTCAACAAAAATCGTCCCTCAAAGTACTTTTGTTGTCACAAGGAAATGTGAATTGCTGCATCTGAAAACACAATAAATACATATTGCAGATACGCTGATTTCCAAGAGACATTACAGATCATACACAGCTGCCCTAATATTTATATTTTTAGAGATACTTGACCATAGCAAACAAAATAAGTGAATGATTCATCCAAGTAGTGTTTATTAATGAATCTATCAAGATGCCCCACACCTGAATAAATTCAGGTATTCTGTGCTAGAAATTTAAAAATTCGATTGGTTAGAATTAGTTCCAAACTTTGTATATTGTAATCGCTCATTTGCAATTGGACAGCTAATAGTTTCCGTTCAAATCTTTAGTTTCCATAATCTGTCTGTCTGGGAACTCGAGTCCTGCTTAACATATATCTTCCAGTCTATCTCTTTTCCTTCTCTCTAACGAAACATAGGATTTTCTAGGTTCCACTAAAGACCAGGTTAAAGAGTGAACACATAGTTTCCGCTTTCTAGGGGAGTTGGATGAAAACGCTGACAGTTATTTTCAAAACACCGACACTTCACCTTTCTCAAGTTGTATCTACACTGGGAACTGTATGCTTGGATTCTGATCTTAATAATGAAATTAAAAGCATTGCTTTTTATTTCAGATTTCACCATTTTTGTTTTGTCGAGACTACTGAAAGGTACTGAAGGTAGTGAATTTACTTAGATTTCAGACTTTATTGACATTGTCTTACGAAGTTCAAAGTTAACCTGATTTCATGTATATGTAATCTGATGTTACTTCACTTACCGTTTCCTTCTGTCTATCAGTGGCACAAATTTAAGTGACATAGAGTAGTATCAAACCAGACAATATTGAGGTTAATTAAGATGAAAAAGAACACACTGTTTACAATATTTTACAAAAGTAGACTAATATTTGTAATTTTCAGGGGTTGATTTGTAAGGATTTGGTTTGTTTTTACGAGTTTGACCACGGACTGTCATCAGTTAGAGAACCATTGAAATCTAGCAGAGTACTGGACAGCTGTTTCATCTTAGTTTGGGAATCATCGGCAGTACGCACCCATCACCAGGATTCGGACCTAGCACCTTCCGGGTACAAGGCAAGCTAGTTTGTATATCATTCAGCCACTGGGACCCAATTCAATGGCCAGTCCATGAATTCTAACTTCTACCAATTCGTGATTTTAGCGAAACCACAAACCAGTGTCATCGGTGGAAAATCCATCCTCACTTTTGACTGGTTGGACCTCAATGGTCACGACGTCTCACTAGAAATCCAGGGAACTCCGTCCTGTAGCAAGTCACTAGTGACCATCAAATTAATTTTCAGTAGTTGGTTTGTAAGGATTAGATTCGCTTTTACGAGTTGATCACAACTGTCCAGCACTCCCTGGTTTTCAGTGGTTCTCTAACTGATATCACTTCGTGGTCAAAGTCGTAAAAACAAACCAAATCATCACAAATCAACCCTTGAAAGTTAATCTGATACTCACTGGTGACTTGCAGCGGGACGGAGGTTTCTGGAGTTCTAGCGAGAAGTCGTGAATGTGAGGTGATTTCAGTCGGGAGTATGGATGGATTTCCCAGCGATGACATTGGGTGGTGGTCTGGCAAATATTTGTAAGTCGGGTGAAATTTTGATCACACTTCATGCAGTTTTGTTTATGATATTTTTATACCTGTTTCGTTGCTCATATGGTTGGGCAAAGCTTTTAAAAACAAAAGATGTCCTTTTTATATGTGCAAACCTTTGTTCTTCTAGATGATGTGAGGCAATTAGCGAGAAGCCTCGGACTTAGGTTTCGTGCTAGTTGATTCTAGTCAACAAGGCATGTCTGCAACCTTGAAGGAACTCATATGTCTTCAGAGATTCGAATCCACGTTACCCAGTGCTGCAGTAAAAGACGTTAACAATGATCAGCGTCCAATCGAAGTATTTAGTACACGCTTACAGGGTGTCAACTGCGAGCTCGAATAGCTCAGTGGCAGTGTCTGTTTCTGCAGCACTGGGTGAGATGGTTTGAAATCTCGGAAAGGACATGTGTTCCTTCAAAAGTGCATATACGCTTTGCTAACCAGCACGAAACCTTGGTCTGAGGCTTTCCGCCAACTGCCACAATCCATCTAATGTCAACAATTCCTATTTCAATGTACCGCGACAGTGAGCCACCTAGAATGCTGGCCACATTGCCTGATATAATACAGTCTTCACCAAACAATTGACTAGACACACACCGATCAGTGTACAATCAAAATCTTTGTTATTTTATTTTCTATTAATTTCCCTGATGAAGTTCACAACATTTTACCAAACCAAACGTTGGAATTACTAGTTTCAATTTCGCTGACATTTTGCAAATATAATTTATGCATATGTCTAGTATTCATAAAAGTTGCAGTCCTCTAGGTAAACTATCCTGCTTGTTCAGTCTTCTGACTTATCAGGGAAATTTCCTTGATATCTACTTGGATTATCCTGGAAATAAAATACCCTGTAGGGAAGAAGCTTCTCTTGCATTATTTCGGAAGAGAATTTACACTGGTGGTTGCTGCAGTGGAAGTCTTTCTTTGAGAAGTACCTATATCCGTCAGAAAGTATCGAAGAGCTAAAAACAGTGGAATAAATGTTACATAAATCCGTCACGGAAGCCCCATGAACCTATTAACCTGTGGAAAAGTAAATGCTGACCTAAGAAGGCATCATACAAAATCCAGGAGCGATAAATTTCAGTTGCTGTAACATAATGAGTCAAAGGTACGGTAATATAATAGTAATAGTAATAGCTTTATTCTGAACAATGTTTATGTAATATATAGAATTTTAAGTGTAGTCTACTGCATGATATTTTCTCTTTGTCCAGCATCTTCAAATAATAAAAGAATTGATTGACATTAGATCGTTTGACACAGTTCTAGCTGTCCTGAAGCGCAAACCAATCCCCATTATGATATCTCTTCCTTGTCTCCTTCGAGAAACACATGACGACCAATACCAATTATAAAAAGTTCATAAGTACATTCTGTGAACCAAGGACACCACTCCAAAGCGGTCATCTTATGTATTCAGATAAGCTACCGTTGAGGAAAATGCTTTCCTACGTATTGTTTACTAGAAACTTGCGAATCAGCGGGTTATAAATGTTTTAAATACTCAGCAGAGTAAACAGTACTATAAGAGGTCACATTTTAGAAGATTTAAATAAATTCAAAAAGCGACATGATATGCAATACTTGATGAAGATTCTTCAGTAGCCTGTGTTTTACGCTGACCACCTATTGTAACCCTATAATCGTTTTCTCTCTGTATTTGTCACATAAAAACTGCGGAATGTTTACATACCTCTTCTTAGGTTTATGAAAAATTGTCGAATTCATTTCAGGACTTTTATTAGCCACTTACCAAAACAATTCTGGCAAAGTTAAAGTACAATAGCTAAAGCCAAGGTCTTTCGAGATTTGACCTTCAAGAACCAATCAGACACAGGAAATGCTATGAAAGGTCATCCCAAATAAAATCTTGTTTGTCTTAGAGATACAGTATTCCAATTATCCTTTAGGTACTTTTTCCGTAAATCTATACTGTTAGGTAGGGTTATGGCTTAGGGTGTGGGGTTAACGTTAGGATCAGGCTTAGAGTTAGGAGAAGGTCTAATAATAGTGTCATAAATATCAATGGATCTCAAAGTACCATGACCAGCAGTCACCTGGATGAATGCATCTATCGTGTATGGTATGATTTCTTTGTAGATCATCTGTGCAGTGACTGGGAAAAATTCTCACAACACATAAGAGATAAATATGTAGTATAATATGATGTTTGCGATGTTTTAGTGCATTTTTTGACTATTATGCAACTTTATTCCATCTGAATTCTGATTGGTCGTTCAAGGTCATTGTAGTTTATTGGGGGCTATGGTTTAACTTTGCCACAATCCTTATCAGCATCAATTTTACATATATGCATGCATATGAAAACAGGCACATACTGTATCTAAAAAAGTACATTCTGAAAACAACTAACCTGTACATCTAAAGGGAAGTCATTTAATTCCAGAGTTTCTAAAAATACACCCTTTATTCGTCTACGTTCTATAAGGTAGACTTCTCCGCTTTCACTTCTAACAGCCATTATCCACTGGGTTTCTTTTGTTTCACTCAGGATATTGTCAATATACAGTAAGGGATTCCAGTATTGCTCCAATTCGGTGATACTTAATTCCTAAGAAGTAAAAGGATGATTTAAAAAAAGGTATTTATTCTTGTTATCAAGAATATAGAAAAATATTTTGAATTTTCAACACCAGTGTTAAGTCATTTCTTCGAAATGCGTCAGAAACTTGGCCCACACGTCAAGGAAAGCATTTCTAACAGTCTGATTATCTTTATCAAGAGCAGCCTTCGCTCCATATTGAATAACAGATGGCACACAAGAAGGGACTATCAACAAGAAACTCTGGGAATGGACCGATCAATAACCTATTGCTCAACATATATGCCGAAGGAAATGGTGGTGCATCGGAAACATACTGAGAAGACCGTTGATTAACACTACGTGCCAGTCACTCGAGTGGAACATAAGTAATAAGCGATGAGTTGGGCAGCGGTTCGAGTGTGCTATGGAGAAACTCGTTTAAGGAGGAGAGGAAATTCTACTGACAGTCGTGGGGCCAACTGAAGAGAACTGAAGACAATAGAAGAAAGTGGAGACATGCTGTTTAAGCCTTTCGTACCCATCCGGACTCAAGGGAAAAATAATGATTCTTGTGGATGCTACTTTAAATACTACAACTCCTCTGTATAATATAGGTGATCTCTTTAATCCCTATGAATTCAACCTTTTTAAGGAGAATCCTCTGCAAGTGTATGTGCTATAAGACTAAGGCAACGTAAAGGACTGTCTGGAAGCAAACAGAAAGTGAAACTGAAATAGGATGATCATTCATGGTTGACGTCTTCCATGTAAAATGACAAACATTCATTCTATAACTTCACTTCAAATCTGTACTGCTGTATAGTTTTCTAAAAGACCACAGGAAGCTTTTAAAGGTCAAACTACAATATCGATTGCTAAGAAAACGCACTAAATTACGCATCATGGAAGAAATATGACCAGAATGAAATAAATTGAATTCACAGTTTGTAATTTCAAAAGTTTAAGGTGAAATCTCACCACAGTTTCTTTTTGAAACTGAAATATATGATCTGCTTGATACCTGGAATGGTAATCAAGAAAGTGGGAAATGAGCAGTTCTATGCTGTTTTGATCGTCTGAAATGAATGACACCGGCTATGCTGCTAACAGATGAGCTTGATCCCGAACGAGAGGAACGGCTGTACAGTGTGTTTGGATGACTTCGTTAATCTGTCTAGAAAAAACACTATTTGTTGTTATGAGTGGTGTACAACTACTCACAACAATCCATCAGTAGTATATCGAATAAAATGAAAAACTATCTTCGTTAATTGGACTTATTTAATTTAAAAACATAAAGTGATCAATATGGTTCATAAACAAAGATCACTGAGAACCGCAAGCGCATGGAATCAAGAATATTGTTCATAAAAGAAAGGGACTGAGACTATGTAAAAGGCATATTCTACACTTAGAAGTTTGAAAGAAAAGAATAAGAGTGCAGGAATGTAATGGATTACATACTAAACTAGTGTAAAAGTCATAAAATGAAAGTTTAAAGATACGGTAGTAAAAGGGATTGGATAAATCGCTTCCTTGTGGATATAAAGAGCGTCTGTTGTGAACAGAAGATGTGACTAGAAACACTTTGAAGGACTCGGCCTTAATCTACAAACTTATTCATACGAGATGGATTCAGCGAAGAAAATTTTCTTTATCGACGAAATCATCTTCAGAGGCTGTACAATCGTATTTATACTTACAGAAATATATAGTGGTCTATTATTGAGTAATAGGGGGTGACATAATTGATATAATTACTCAGAAGTGAAAATTAGAAGTTGAAAATTACGTGGTACTCAACGGCAAAAAGATAGAAATTTGACAAGGTTAAAATTGCTATTAAGTGAGAATAAAGGTATTTGAGTGTCAATTTAACAATTGTGAAGAGGGTGTGAAAATATACAAAAGGAGCATATGAGAGTGATAATAGTGAATTAATTATTAAAGCAAAAGCTAACTAAAAGTGAAATTAGAATGTAAAGAAAAGAAAAAATCAAAAAATGTTTTATTTACAAGGAACGATTAGTGAAGAGGTTAAGACCAAGGTAGAATAAGAGACTGGACAAACTTTTTCTGTATACAGAGTTCAGGGTTGTATTGATGAATTGCTAGAGCCTCCGCCATACACAAAAGCCGAAACCTGACGCCCTTTGTACCATTTGGCTTCACTTTGTAGATGATCTTGAAAGAGGATTCTGGTGGAGCCACGTGGCCTGAGTTCACCAAATGCTCGAGAATTGAGCTAGCTCAATTCATCAATACAACCCTGAACTCTGTATACAGAAAAAGTTTGTCCAGTCTCTTATTCTACCTTGGTCTTAACCTCTTCACTAATCGTTCCTTGTAAATAAAACATTTTTTGATTTTTTCTTTTCTTTACATTCTAATTTCACTTTTAGTTAGCTTTTGCTTTAATAATTAATTCACTATTATCACTCTCATATGCTCCTTTTGTATATTTTCACACCCTCTTCACAATTGTTAAATTGACACTCAAATACCTTTATTCTCACTTAATAGCAATTTTAACCTTGTCAAATTTCTATCTTTTTGCCGTTGAGTACCACGTAATTTTCAACTTCTAATTTTCACTTCTGAGTAATTATATCAATTATGTCACCCCCTATTACTCAATAATAGACCACTATATATTTCTGTAAGTATAAATACGATTGTACAGCCTCTGAAGATGATTTCGTCGATAAAGAAAATTTTCTTCGCTGAATCTGTCTTTTATTTTCATACGAGATGATTCAATTTAATAATTACTACAGAGTCACACACATGTATCAATTTGATCGATCATTGCAAATTGGTTAACTAGAACACCTAAATGCACGTTGTTACGCAGGCACTAGTAACTCCCTGAAAGGGTGATGCAATGACTCAATAAGACAGTCCACGTACTTACTCTCTCTTCGTTGAATCATTGGCTAAAATATGATGGAACGCCAATCCTTAATGTAAGTAACAAGACAACCACTAGCAATAAATGTCACCCGACTTTGTGTGTCTCATTATTAAGTGTTGGCTTTATATATCACGAATGATAGAATTTGTAATTCATGGTCAACGGTCTCACCTCGTAACCTAAATGTTCAGAGTGACTTGATGCCGTTTGGTACAATGGTCGCATACTGCCAAAGAGTTACAGCATGGATTGAAACAGCTGCCCAGTACTCCCTGGTTCTTAATGGCTCTTTAACTAATGGTGGTCAGATCGTAAGTTAACTTGGAACGAATTGTTACTATCATTACTATTTTTATGTAAACAGGTCAAAGTATCACATCGAAATGTTATTACAAATACATTTCTCACAATAGGAAATATATCGAATATAACACAAGCTTGATGTGTCACGAAAAGCATTTCCTTGAGGCTACTTCAGAATTTCATCAACAGTTGCATTTTCTGGCTCCTCACTGAAGATCAAATAGCGAGAAAGAAGTGGAAACAAGAAACTCTGCAAACGAACTAATCAACAACCTATCGCTCATTTAAAATCCTGATAAAAATATAAATGGATCGGAAACATGCTGAGAAAACTGTTAAATAACATCGCGCGCAGTGTAGTTCCCTGAGTGAAAGGCAAACTGGAAGAGACGGGCAAGGTATCACCCCGAGAGTGACATGCAGGAGACCATGAGAAAAAACGATGAGAGACTATGGATGGTCGCGGAGCGAGCTAAAGAGGGTAGCATAGGATAGGACAAAGTGGGGATGTGCTGCTGAAGCCCTTTACTCCACTCGGAAGCCAAGAAGACAACTATCATAACAACGCCATGAAAGCATGTAAAATAAATTGTTAAGATGAATAGGAAGTATGTTATCCAGGAGTTTGAAGGATTATAACGCATCCTTCTTTTTACAATGTAGTTTTGAGCTTGGGACATTTTATGAAGGTTGCTTCAGCTGTTTGCCTTTTGTTTTCGGTTCCTTGAGTTCACAGTGGAACATAGGCCTCCAATCTTTCTTTTTACGGTGTAGCACTGCTAGCCTCACACCCAACATTTCCACTTCCTACCAACTGGCCAAGGTTCGAGCCGGTACCTCCTACAAACCTGGTGAGCATTCTACTCGTAAACCACTCATCCAGTGTCAATGTAGACAACATATTGACGTAGCCCATCAGTTTTGCTTCACTGATGCAGGTTAAATCCTAGTTAATACTAAGCTAAACGTTTTGTTGAACATGCTTGCAATTTCATACACTGTGAAAACCAGAAGTGAACGTATTGCATTTTCTCAAGCGTTTAACACTCGAATTCTACTATATTTGTTGACAATGGCTTTGCAAGCAGCTGTTTTCTCTCACACGCTTCTGAGGATAAACATCATACCATTCAATTTATCAGCTAAGCATATTATCTAGTAGAAATATAAGCGGCTTTTTCCCATGAATAATAAAGTTTAGGCAAAGTGCAAAATTGCACCTATTTTGTGATTCCTACTGAGATGAGGTCGTGAATGCAAAAGGTTTCATTATTATTATTGCTGTTACTATTATTACTATTATTATAATTTATCTAATAGCAGTATTTATATAAAGAATTTAAGGGGAAATAGTAATTTCTTCCACATAACTGTTAATTAAATATTCTATTTTATTTATTATTATTTATTATTTTTATTATAGATTGATTCCACATAGTATTTTCGGTACAAGTATGGCATTCTCAGCATGTGATATCGGTAGCACGAAATTCTCAGGCCGACCATTGATATCAGGTGTGCGTCGCAGGTTATTGAACCCCGGACCATGTGAATGGTCGACGAGAGTCCTAACCGTCATGTCACCAACGCTTAATTTATACATGATTGACAAGTGGTCGACAATGGAAAACTCAGCGAAGCCTGCCTATGAAGTGAAAACAGGAGTATGAGAAGGTTGCCTACAATCACCCACGATGATATTCGTGCCATACGTGGGGAGCGAGACGAAAGGAATACATTGGACTCTAGAAAAAGTGGACATCACATGCGATGAATGTCTAATCTCATACAAACTCCAAAACTTGCGGACTAAAATCAATAAAGTTGTAGAAGAGATAGGCGGCAAAAACAGGACTCCAAGCGAAAATGAAGAATATAATGGTGATGGCGAAATCCATCAACCATCAATCACTGTCATTGAGACAAGTATGAGACTTCAGCTACAGGCAACAGCACGGATGAGGATGAAGAAACCAGAATTGGAAAATCAAGGCACAGCTTCGTCACTCTGTAATCAGTATGGGAATCTTCTGCACACAGCATAAACAACAAAATCGAATTTTCAGTATCCATGTTAAGTTATTCCATATTAAATAAGTTTATTTTAATGATCATACTGTGACGCAGTATTAACAGCTGGATGACTAGGTTTCGAGAATATGTTATTGCTCATAATCATATCAATTTAGTCACACGTTTTCACAGTTTGTCTTATACATTCTTTTTCTCTTTGTCTCTCCTAGAAAAAAGCTCAACCATTGCACTACATTCACTTATATGTAATCACAAAATAGGGACACGATGACAGTATTAAAAGTTCGGTGGAGATAGAGACAGATAGATAGAGAAATTAATTACCGAATCTTTGTTCATCGAATCAACACTGCACGCATGCAATCGGGATGACGCAGCGCCTATACGGGAGATATGGAAAGTGGCAACAAACAACAAGTGAAAACGTGCGACTATATTGACATGAATATGAGCAATAATTTATACTCAAAACATCATCCAGTTGTTAATACTGCATCATTGTGTGATTATTAAAATGCACTTATCTAATATAGAATTATATTCTACCACAGTGCCCAAGTTCTACACTTACATTGTAAGTCAGTCACTTCTTGTGTATGCGTCAAATACTTAGTTCATACATCATGAAGAGCATTTCTAACAGGTTGCAGACTTCGTTTCATAGTGAAGATTAGTCGGCCTGGATAAATAAGCGAAAAAGAAATCTGGGAACGAACCAATCAAGAACCTATTGCAGAACAAATATTCTGATGACAATGGAGATAGATTGGACACACGCTGAGGAGACGATCGAATGACATCAGGTGCAAGGCAATAGCTTCGATTGTAGCAGAATGGGAAACGAAAAGATGGGCATATTTTCAATGGTAACATGGAGGAGATGAAAGTATATGGGCAATCGTGGGGCCAGTTGAAGAGGGATAATGGAGACGTTCTGTTGAAGCCCTGTGTCCCACTCCGTACCCATGGGTAATAATATATATATATATATATCAAACGATCGCCCACATCCCTCCACAATTAAATCAGTCAAATTTCTTCTGATAATTATCACACCACACCTTACAGATTATGTCAATCACAATTTGTTTAACAGTTAAATGTCAAATGAAAGTTCACTCCTACCTCTGCTGTATGTCCATCAAGTCTAGGTTCTCTCCATTTGGCTTGTAGAAATGCATCTGCATAGTATAATTCTTTCAGTGTATCAATTTCACCTATTTTCAAAAATACCACTCGGACTTCAACAGCCACCTAGGGGAGAAAAGCAAAGAAAAATAACATCCTTTTTATTACGATATGAACAACATTCATGTGATATATATAAACTGAGAAGATATAGGTCAAAAAACAGCATTCTTTGCTAACCTACGTCTTTTTAATATCATAGCATATATGATTAGTGTTCATTCCTTATGTATTCTCCCTTGGTATTGTGCATACGTGATAGTTGAATATAAGAAAATAAACAAAATTCTGTCAGAAGTTACTTTCTACGGTTTTAATTTGTTACGGGTTTGATCGCGTACTGATATCAGTTGGAGAACCATTGAAAACCAGTGAATATTGACAGCTGTTTCCTCCTAGTCTGGGAATCTTCATCAGGATGGTCGGGCGTGGGTGCCTTGCGCTGCGGGTTGGCCACTCCTCCGCACACCTCTTGAAATGCTCTCATACGACCGGGCGTCTTACATAGCCTCTCCTGAGGAAGTCCTACTAACTGCCTTCACGTGGCGGAGGTGTTTTTTCACCAAAGTGAGAGGGCGAAAGCGGATGCCCGGCGCTCTTCACCGGGTTGACTGTCCATTGGATGACAGTCTAGGGGAGATGGCTAAACCCTGATTCCAAACCTCCAATGACTGGCGTATGAAGCTCACTGGAGCTCACCGGCAGACGTTTGGACAAAGGGCTTGTTGGATGTCCTGGATGTCTGGCCCCATTCAAAAAGGCGTATGAACCGAACTCCGGTCACCGGCTGCCAATGGATAGTGGACTCCCTACTCCACTCCTACTGCCTTGTAGGTCACACTTGGTTGTGTAAAGGCTAGACTAGAGCTGTACTCTCAAACAAAGGCCGAGCGATTCTGGGGACATCACTCGTACCAAATTCCCATGAAACTTCATGAACTCTTAGGGCTACAAACCGTCTACGGACTCCGTCTGTGGAACAAGAATTGGATAACCCTGTCGCAAAACCTTGCAGATCGCCGCGCCTGGGCAGCGATGATTCGAGATGTTCATGAAGCCGGCCCATCCTCCCGTAGGAGATAGCCGAAGTAAAGTAAATTAAGTAATCTTCATCAGTAAAAGACTGCCAAGCTTCAAAACAAAGTTTATTCAGTTATAAGGCGAGCGCGTAGGCCATCCAGTCACCGGGACCTAATGCAATGGCTATCTTATGAATTCCAGTTTCTGCCAGTTCGTGATTTTAGCGTGACTGACATCAACCAATGTCAGCGGTGAGTATTCGTCCTGACGCCCAATCTGGTGGACTTCAGTGATCAAAGCTTCCCACTGGAACTCCAGGAAACTTTGTTTTGTAGATAATCACTAAGGCACCACCAGATTCACCTTCGAGAGTACTAAGTTTGATCGCGGACTGATGTCTTTTACAGAAATGCTGAAAACCAGAATTAGAGTACTGCACAACTGTTTCGTCCTAGTTTGGGCCTCTTTAACAGTATTTTCCCACGACATGTTTGGTTAGATTAGCAAGTTATGATTGATTTTTTGCTTTGCTATAACCATGGTGTTATTTCATAGATCGTGGTTCTTAGCGGAAAAATAGCAAATGTGTATTTCATCCTATTTCGGATTCATCTATTATGTTCACTTTCCTTATAAAGTGTGATGATTCCACATAGGACAAGATAGTATCCTCTATTCCATCCAGGAATTACACCTAAATGATATGAAAATCACTATCGAGGCTAGGTATAGTGAGAAATGTACAAATTTCAACAGTTAATTGTCATCGCTTCGACAGTTGTATTTCTTTCTGGGGTAAATTTTAAGTGCTACTGAAGTAACCACTTTGTACTGTGAAATTTGGGAAGCCAGGCACCTAATAGTTCATTTAGATTTATCCCTCAAGATAATTCATGAAAACAAAAGTTTGTAATTTCGGTGTATAGAAAATTCTGATTATCATAGTATTCGACACAATGTGTTTGTAAGGTCGGACTCTAACAGATAAATGTACAGAATTAACCATAGAAAAAATTTGACAGAGGTATTCAGTGAACATGTTTGTGGAAAGGAATGAGTGTTTGGAAAATCCCTCCAGAACTATCCAGTTACAATATTTTCACTTATTCCGATGTTCCTCCTAACTTTATTAGTGTTATATATTATAATGATTATATGCTGGACCGACAAGAAGACTCTAGAGGATCTGGACTTCGTGGATGATTCATGTTTAGTATCACACAAATTCAAAGAATAACAGATGGAAACCGGAAAAATGGCTGAAAAAGTAGCAAAGGCAGGATTTCAAGTGAACACTGAAAAGACAGAGGTGATGAAGACAACCAACCAACAACAATAAACACTAGTCAGTATCAACTGGAGAGATTTGAGAGAGGTCGCTTCCTTTGTTTATCTTAGAGGCATTGTTTCAATTATAGGCAGTCGACACGGATCACAGCGTCAAGGCTAGACAGGGTCGGAAAGGCAAGCCAGACCTTCATCACTCTAAAATCAGTTTGGAAATCTTCCGAACTCACCATAAGAAACAGAATTCGCATTTCCATTACCAATGTTAAGTTGCTTCGTCTATTAGGTTAGAAATTTGACCAACGCATCAAGGAAGGCATTTCCAACAACAGGAGGCAGACTTCAATCAACAGCTGTCCTAACTTGCTCAGTACTGAAGATCACATTGCCGGCAAGAAAGAATCATCAGCAGAAAACCATTGAAAATACACGGTCAAGAACCTGTCGCTCAACAAATATTCCTATGAAATGGAGATGGATTAGATGCACACCCAGGAGACCGTCATGTGGCGTCAAGTCCTAGGCAGCCTAGTGTAGAACCCGGACCAGAAATGACTAGCGGGAATCCGAGGGTGACATAGAGGAGATATTGAAATTGGAAAACCAGAGATTAAGAGCAGTGGTGGGGCCAGCTAAAGAGGAACGCAGCGAATAGGACAAAGTGGAGACGTACCGTCAAAGCCCTATATTTTCCTTGTCACAACACAGAGAAACGGTACTAATCCTCTTTTCTTCTAAACTGTATATCAATGTTCTGATATTTGCATATCATATGTTGACTTCATACTTATTATTTCTCGTTTTTTTTCTGTTTAATCTCTAATTTTAATTAACTCCTTTGTGGCTGTGCGATACATTGATAATGTGTTGTTTTATGATGTGATTTTGTTTGAGTCAAGGTCATATTGACCTTGGACTGCCTACTGAAAGTGTTGGTGTGTGATTATCCTGACCATACCTTGTCAGGAATACTCAATGTGACTCTTAGTACTTATTTTGGAGAGTTCCGTGACTCTGTGTTCCTCAAGGAAATTTGATAAGTCATACAGTAGGATGCAGAGATCGCTTTCCTGAGTTCAGACCACAACGATTCCATGTTTCTCACTACGTTTTGGCATGCGTCTACCAGATACTCGAGACTTAAACTTATAATTGATTGACAAGGCTCTCTTGAAAACTATTACAGATTTGTTCAGCGCTGTGTCTGCAAAAGCGTGGCTCCTGCAAGATGAGTAACATTACCAGCTATGTCTCATTCACCACTAATGCACTAAATCACAGACTGATATATGTCTTAGCAGATATAAATAAAGTTTTACATATTTTTCAGATGACTTTATCGACAAGGAAACTTATTTTCGCTTAACTCCTCTTCATTACTTCCATTTTTCATCGTACAGTATTAATAATAATAATAATCATAACATGATTTTACTCCAAACAGTCAGTGTGATACAGTGTGGAATTTTCAGCATGTAGTGCATTACTGCATCTAATTTTCTCTTTGCATTTGCATAGTACAGAACAATAATGTCAGTTATGAATAGAAATGTAAAATTTAAAGGTTAATTGCAATAATGACAGTAGTATATTAATGAAAGGAAGAATAAAAAGGGCCGTTTACTTAGTGTTTATCAATAAGTTTGTAGTTTCAGTCCTAACCCTTTTCTCACCACATAGAAACTGTGGAAAATAAGGTATCGTCGTTTGAGCATTACTACTGTTATAATTGATTCCAGCTGGGTCAGATGAGATACGAGGTGAGAGCTGCACACAAAGAGAATCCTCAGAGCCCAACAAGATTATACTAGCTAATTTCTTGCAGAAGTCCATGTTTCTGTCCACAACAGCTCAACAAGTTGGTTAAACGACACCCCACTCGCATTATCGGCAGATTTTAATGCCCTTGGCAGTGTAACAAAATGTTTTTTAAGTAGCCCAGGAAAGATTAAGGTGAGGGGTAACAATAAACTAGAACAGGTAGAATGTGAAAATTAACAAAATTAGAAAGTAGAGACTCGGTGACACCAGAGTGTGTGTATCTACCAGTTCAGTTGGAAATATGGACGGGATTCAGACTTAGATGCGTTCAGTCTTAATTCCTCAGATGGTAGCTTCGTACCATTCACTCCATTTAAGTGCATCGGTTTCACAGCAGTAGAATGCTCGCCGACCACACATGTGGTCTGGGGTTCGATCCCTGGCCGACGCACCCCTTCACCTCGCTAAGTCAGTAATAAGACTGGTAGAGAAGGAAGGTTGGGCATGAGGCTAGCAACCCCTTCCTATAAAAATAAACACCACTGCTACAGAAACTTCAATTCTCTAGATTGAAACCCTATGTTCCACTGGGAACTTAAAGGAATAAAAAAACCTATTCACTTGCTCATGTGGAGCGAAACAGATAGCTCTTTCGATGAGTGTTTTATGTTGAACAGTCAAACAACATTATCCCGCTTGGCTACGAAATGGGTAACAGTGGATCAATAAGGAGTGCTATAATTGAACATACATTCAACACTGGTCACTCAATATATAAGAAGAATTTATTCAAAGTCAAAAGAAGCCTTCTGAAAACAGTAACCTTCCACATACTTTGCATCGCTGAGATTTTAGCGATTCGGATGCAGAACCCTGATTCATGTACACAGAAGAAACTTCTCCACTCCTTCCTTCTACCTTGGGTACAGTTCTGAGTTCAACTATTTTGTTATTATTATTTGCATTTTTTGTATGACATTTTAGTAACATTTGTTTCTTGAGTAACCCTCTATTTAACCTTCTTACCTACCACATAATTTATTTTGGACACTTGTCTCCACTACCATCCTATTTCATCTTAAGCAACCCTTGTCAGTACTTATTTATCTTCACACCCAATCTAGTTACAATATGATTATTCACCACAGTTTTGAAACATTTTGATGACGTAAACGATAACCCTATTTATTATTATTGTTTCCTTTAATTCCTAGAGGAACATAGGGCTTCAGCAGTGCGTCTCCATTGCATTCGGTTCTCTGCTAGAGTCTCCACCTGGTTCCAAGTCTGCCCACACGTTTTCATCTCCTCTTCACATGACCTCCTCCAAGTCACCCTCACACTGACGACCAATTCGCCGCTTCCCGATCAGTCGGGTTCCACTCGAGCAATGGCTTGTCTAGTGAGGTCACTTGATGGTTTCCTAAGAGTATGGCCGATCCATTTCCATTTCTTCCTGCCTATTTGATTCACAATCGGTTCCTGCTGTGTTGGTTCGCTCATTGCCAGAGATCTCTGTTGCCGATCTTTTCTGGCCATCTGATCTTGAGTATTGAGCGAAGACAACTGTAAAAGAAGGTCTATAGTTTGTTTGAGATGGTCTTTATGACGCGCAGTGCAAGTCTCTGATCCGTATAGTAGCACTGGCTGACTTCACATTGGAGTTGAAAATCCGGATCTTATTTTTGATGCTGAGTGCTGTCAACCTCCACACAGACTTGAGAGTAGTGAAAGCTTGTCTTGCTTTTCCGATGATCCTCACTGCTTTAATATCCTCATCAGTTCCGTTCGCCTGTAGTTGAAACGATGCTTCCCAGGTAAGTAAAAGAGGTTGTTTCTTTCAGGTTCCTCCCATTTATGCTGATCATTGTCTGTTGTTGTTGTTCTTGTCCAGGAATCTTCATTATCTCTGCTTACTCTATGTTCACCTGAAGTCCTATCTTCTCTGGATGCTTCTTCTATGGCCAACTTGTTGCTTTTCGCTTGCATATCTTCCAGTTTGTGGGAAATCAGACATATATCATCGGCGAAGTCCAGATCCTCCAAGTATTTTGTGTGAGTCCATTTTATACCTGTTTCCTCATTGCCTGCTATTTGTCGCATTATCCAATCTACTGCAATCAAGAAAATCATTGGAGATAGTAGGCAGCCTTGTTTTGCTCCTGTCCTCACTTCGAAGGATTCCGTAAGTTTCCCGTTGTGGATTACTTGGCATGAAGCATTGTCGTACAGATGTTGAATGAGATGTATAATTGTCGGTGGTACACCGTAGTAGCGAAGTAGTTGCCAAATCACCTCTCGATCGACGCCGTCGAATGCCTTTTCAAATTCGATGAAGTTGAGATAGAGAGGTGACTGCCATTCCAAGCTTTGTTCAATAATGATCCGTAATGTGGTGATCTGATCAATGCATGACTTGTTTCTCCTTAATCCAGCCTGTTCCAGTCGAAGTTTTTCATCCAGGTTGGCATGTTTGATTTTCTCCAGGATGATGCGGCTTAGTATTTTGCTTGGGATGGACAGGAGTATAACCCTAACTAATTTTAATTTTTTGACAATGTTAATGTACTAACACACAAAATAATTCTATATAAAAGAGATTATGCAGCTAAGTGAATGAATTCGCCTCCTGAAAGAGACTCTTCTCTGAACGTTTTGTTCTTATACCAGATTGTCTTAACTTCCTTACGTGTAACGTTTTAAGTGTAACATTTCTAAATATTTAAACTCTGACAAGTTTTTTAATTGAATGATATGTAAAACACCTTTGCCTTTCAAAACTTTGGAGTAATGTCTTGGCTTTATTCATTGAAGTGTAATATGCGCAATATGAGGAAGGCGTTTACGTGTGCACCTTTGACAAAGGTAAGTGAAACATCAAAATGTTTTGATTTAGCAAACCTGGATCACGTTTTTATGGTTTCTACGCGTCATCATCGGATACTCAATAGCCCTAATTATGAACACCTACTTTTAATTTCAAGTTTTGAGCAGCAGAGACTTCATTGGTAACAGGTTTGATCACGAGCTGATACCGGCGGAATCACTGTAAATCAACACATGACAATTAATCTGATGCTTACTAACCACTGGTTCTATGCAGTAAGTTGCGTGGATTTCTCGTGAAAAGTGGTGACCAGTGCGGTACATGGAGGACAAATACTCGTCGCCAATAACAATGCCTAGTGCCAGTCGTGCTATATCGTGAATTAGCAGGAGTTGGAATTCATGGACTAGCAACTGTATTGAGTCCATGTGGCTAAAATTGTCTACAGGCTCGCCTTAAAAACCATGAGGTCTTGGATGCAGACACCCTTGGAGGGTGCGTGCCACTGAAAAGTCCCAATGTAGGACGAAACAGGTGTGCAGTGCTCCCTTTTCTCCAGATAATTCCCTAACCGATGTCAGCTTGTGAATAAACCTGTAACTTATTATTATTTAAGACATAAGGCCATGAAAATATGGTAATTTTTTTGTTCATGTGACTTCTATGCATGTTATGATGTCATTCAGAAAACTTGTATGGCCTGACATATGTCATGTTATTCAAAATGATGCTACCTAACTAAATAAATGCTTAGTCTTTAGCTACTGGCGTGTTGATGAATCTCGTATATTCATATGCATGCCTTCAGGTATATACGTATATATATTGGTGCTTTATCTATCTACTGTTTCTTATCTAGAATTTTCCTATGGAAATTTTTGTTTCTATATTTGTTTAACTAGGTTATTCAAAACTTTAGTGACACACATTTCAGATTTGCTTCTGTTAAAAATGAACAGAACTAATGACAGGGTAGATAATAAAAATTACCGCTGATACCAGCATCACAGGTAGCATAATGTGAACAGAACCAGGTCCATTTCATTTAAAACTGAAAGAAAATTTACACCCACCGTAACTTTAATGACTGAAGAAACGTCTCCTACATTCTTAGTTCAGCCTTTAGCGTACAAGTTGCTATGCTTTCTGAAGTTTGAAGAAGTTTGTCAAAAGTGTATGAATCAAAATGCTTCAAACCACAGAAGGAACTCATACACTAAAGCCTGAATAGCACTTTTAGAAGGCGTTTCTTTAGTCGACAAACTTACTATGGACATAATCTGTCTAAACAAAACGCATAATTTCTTTTCTACTTTTATACCATTGCAACTCTGCTTCTTAGCAGACTGAACATAATTTGAACTCTCTACTTCATTTGAATTTTGACGTCTTCTAACATCAATTCTGTTACATAATTCCTGATTGTGGCCGACTGGATTATGCGGAACACTGTATATGGGGAGAAACAAAACAGGAATACGTAGGACCGAAAAACAAACTCTCAAGGATCTGGAATCCCCGGATGATTGATGTCTAAGGTCATACAAACTCGAAGACTTATAAGTAAAACCAAACAAAGTGGAAAAAGATGCAGGCAGCAAAGAAAGGACTTCAAGTCAATATATGGAGGACGGAAGTGATGAAAGTAACCAACCAACCAACAACAACAACCACTATTTACTAACAACGGAATAAATTCGAAAGAGGCGATTCCCTTGACTTATCTAGACAAGCAGCATAGTTTCAACCACAGTTAGACAGCGCAAATGAGGATTTCAAAACCATCCAGGATCGGGAAGTCAAGACACATCTTCACCCCGCTGAAATCAGTTCGGGAATCTTCTGGGATCGGAACAATCAAAAAGATCTGGATTTTTCAAACCATTGTTAAATCAATGCTTCCACATGATTCAGAAACTTGGCCAGCGTGTCACAAAAAAATCTTTCCAATGGGCTACTACAGACGTTTACCAACAGCTGCCTTCTCTGGTTTCAGATGGCTAGAAAGAATTAGGAATAAGGAGCCACTCAAGAATCTACTGCTCAGCAAATATGAAGGAGAAAATTAAGATGGATTTGTTACACTCTTTGGAGACCGTCGAATGACATCTTGCACCAGGCCATCACTCGAGTTGAACCCAAATGGGGATCATTTACCTGCGGGTGACATGGAGGCGATCGTGTGAGGCGAAGGTGGCAGCATATGGGAACTCTTGGAGACAGCTAAAGATCACTGCAGAAAACTGGGTAAAATGGAAATATGCTGTTAAAGCCCCATGTTCCACTCAGAACCCAAAAGAATAATTACAGTTGTAACCAACTCAGCTGCCGAATACTAAGATGTTCCCTTTGCGGAACCTGTGGATCCTATATTCCATCCCAGACAGACGTGTGTAAATTCATTGCAGACATTCTTCTAAATAGAACCTATCTGTTACTAGGTCTTTCACAAATATTGATAGTTCTTTAAATAATATCGTTTTTAGTTAAAAAACTAAGGACGAAAGATAATAAATTAATTCATTGACTTGAATACTGAATTGAGAACATATCTTCATTATATCAGGTTAAGAGTTAGTCTTACTGTGGGAGGCCTGGTAATACTACCCAATTGCCCAAGTGTGAGATAGGTAGGGTGAGACTCGAAGCCAAGGCGCACTGGCTGAAAATCTAGTGCGTAATCACTTATTCAGCATGTTTACATTTTGACTGTATATGCTTCATGCCTTAAATCTTTAGTTTTAATACATAATAGTTATTTTCATAGAGAGTATGACTGAATAATAATGATTGAATAAATGCTGCTATTTATCTATTGCTAAGCACAGTACTTTGTAGATATTTATCAGTAATTAGTGTTTGTAACAAGTAAGGCGTTTAAATTAAGGAAGATACTGTACTGTGTTAGCTTGGATTACTGTTCCTTTATGAGATGACAACAACTGAAGAAGAAAGCTGAATCCATGTATGATAGATAACAGCATATTTTGTCATTTGATGTATATAATTTTTCCATCTCTTTCTCGCAATTTGAGTGACTGAATTCCAGAGATACGGCAGTTCAAGTGGCCACACTCCATGTAAAACACAAAGGTAGTTTGACGAGAGAGACTAGGTTAAATAATAAAAACGAGCAGAAATATGGGGAGAAAGATAGAAAAACGGAAAATTATGACTGTTTAGTGGATGTAGAGGATCACAGAAAGAGTGAATGCTTCTGTGTCAGTGACAACGATTTTGGGCCATATCATCAGTAGTTTCTAGCCACTGGTTCTTACCGTCCCAGTTACCCCAACCAGGCATTCTGCACTTTTATACGTGGCTATCTAAAATTAGTGATCAAAGACTTCATGATTTGATGCCACTTCGAAATCCTTTCCGACCTAATCAGAGGGCGGCTAACATTTCCAGTCAAAGTAACCGATTGCTGGGATTGCCGAACACGTGTTCAGCCATTTCAGTCTATCAAGCATCACAACGTTATTGATTAACTTACCATCTTTACCTAACACCTGAGGCCTGACCTAAATATTACTCTACATATTATACTGCTTAATACGGGAGATAAAACACAGACACCTATGATCAAAGATAGATAGCTAGTCTCTCCATGTCTTCCACTTCCAATGCCCATGTTTCACAGTCATAAAGAAGAACAGAACAAATTACTCCGCAGTACACATGTCCGTTAATCAATAATTGCATATCACGTCAACGCGAGAGATGACGTGAGCTGCAGAATGCCACACTAACCTTCCGTATCCATGTTGAGATTTAGTCAGCTATTAACCCATTGGGACTGATACAAATTCTCAAATGAAAAAAGTGGTCAAAACGTGCAGCCACTTTACTCTCTATCTTTAACCTGAGAGTCGATGCAGTCCAGTCCTGTAACGCAGAAGCACATAGATGAACCCCTTTCATGAAACATATTAAATTTATCCATTTAGTACTGACAGTTTTGCCCGAAATAAGTAAAAGCACCTTGTTAGCTTAGTTCTTCTTAAATCGTAGCATTATTCATGAGTATTTTGACCACAAGGGGGACAAAATGGATACACTATTTACGTAAAAACATTATGAAAGTATATAAGGTAATGAACAGCTGTTTCGTCCTGGTTTTGGACTCTTCTTCAGCATTGACTTCTGTCAACTGGATTCCCTCTCCAGTAGCTGAATAGCCAACGAGCTTAGCCTCGTAACCTGAAGGTTTCGGGTTTGATCTCCGTTTGAGGAATGCGTGCATAATGCTGAAGAGTCCCAAACTGGAACGAAATAGTTTTTTAAAACCATCTGGTTTTCAATAGTTTTCTAACTGGCATCAGTCCATGATCAAATATGGAATAAATCGAATTCCTGCAGTCTAACTATTGTCATAATAAAAGCATCAGTTAACTACTAGTAATAAGAATTTATGGCCCGAGTGACCTAATGGATAACAAGAAGCTTGTCACCTAAATTTCTACTAACTTACCCCATGTTGCTAGTTTATACTTATGCTCTCCTGAAGCAGCTTCAAATATTCGAATGGCTTCGATTTTCTAAATCGTATAGCGTCTTAACTGAGAAGTCTAGCTTACTTGGCTTTTAAGTTGGACAGAGTCTTTTCTGACATATCATTTCCATCTTCCAAACAGAAACATATCATAAAGCCTTTGTAAAATATCATTAATCCACAAAAGTCTACGTTAACTTGGAGCTTATATATTTTACTGATTTTTAGCTGTTTGAAGACGAAACTCTATTTTGTCAGTATCGCAACAAGCAATATGTAGAGTACAAAACCATCTCCGTGCATAATTAGGGCTGTGATTCATCTAGCAAAAAGCCGACGAACCAGTAAGGCGAACAGCTTGTAGACATACTATGGCTACACCAAGATTTAATACTGCTTCAGAGATAAATAAATGCTCACCTTTTCTGTTCGATTCTGTGCCATCTCATCAATGTGCTTTAAGGTAATCGATTTCCGTCTGTGTTCATGTCGATTACTAGCTCCGTACTTCGTATTATAATTTCGAGGCCGAGAATGTTTTCCAGTAAGTGAGGAAGTTCGACGAGAATTCACACCGTCGTGTTGTGGTTGCAAAGTTCTCCGATGATCTAAACTCAGAGGATTCTTCTCTCTTTCTTTATACTCCATTTCAAGATTCCAGTTGGTTTTTTCAATAGAATTTGTGAGATATTCTAAAGCTTCAATAAGACTTTCAGTTTGTCTGATTGAAAATAATTTTCTACTCGATTTCCGTTTCTTTTTTACAGCTGGAAGACCGGCTATTGCTTTCGTTGTTGCCTTCTGCACTGAAGATATTTGATTAGTGCTAGGGGAGTTCAGATGTATTTTTGGTACTGCTTCGCGGGAAAACTGTTGAGGAACTTCACTTCCTAATTGGCCTTTATCATGCTGGAATGGCGTTAAAGTATTGTGTTTGATTTGTGGAGATCTTCTCGACATCGACCATGGAGGAGTCTTCGACTGTGTTTGTCTGCTTAAAGTCGAATCGTCTGGCATTGACAAATCGAGTAATGTATTTGGTTCATGGTTCATTAAATCAAGTTGAACACTTGGGATATTTGGATTACGATAGTAAACTGTCCATTTGTCACCATGATCATCTCCAACTGTCTCTGAGAATGTTGTCGGCTGATCCGACACAGACGGTGGAAATGTGTGAGGAATCCGATTCGGAGATTGAAGCACTTTATTTGGTTGGATATCAAGCAGTAAATTGTCTTCTTTTGTACGATTTTTACGCTACAATTAAAGAAAAAATGTTTGTCAGATAAAGGCAATAATAGTATTCACCACACTCAAAATTGAATCGATGAAGAAGAATTTAAGAGTTACTGTAAGTGTGAAATATCTATAGGAAGAATCAAACACATCATGGCCACTTCAGTGACTACTCATTCATCCGCATTGTGAACATTCTTCTTCCATGAATCTTAGGTTCTACAGATTGCTCTGCAAGACTACCTGAATAAAATGGTAGTCATTTTATTTCACGCAGCTACTCATTATTTGCAGATTACTACCTTAAATTACATTGGTTATAAAAGAATATATAGAAATAACGTACTTCAGTGCTTGAATGGTATTATATGAAATGTTATAAGAAATTAACGCATCCGTAATGTGGCTATTACAATTTTTAGTTTAAGTTACCATAATTTTATGTGCTTTTAGAGTAGGAAAGGAGATTAGGAGAAGTCAAAACAGAAAAATCTGGTGAGCAGTGTTAACTTATAAGCTCACACAACAACTGAAGAAGCGTCGGTGGCACAGCGGTTAGGACTCTCGCCGATCATGCAGATGGTCCGAGGTTCGATCCCTCGCCGACGCACACATGATATCTATGGTCGCCCTGCTAAATTTGGGCTACCGATATCACATGCTGAAAATTTCATACTTGTACCAAAATACTGTGTGAAATCAAGCTATAATAAAATAATAAATAATAATAATTCATAAGGGTGAAATTAGCTCCGTGAGTTGAAATCCCTAATATGAATGATTAATCACCGTAATTGAAATGCAGTCACCAATGAAGTGAGAGGCTGACTACACTTTCTTTTTTGTATGCTGCATAAGTTTGGTTTGAAACGTTTGATTGTAATTGCTTCAGCAAAATCTAAATTAGAAAACGACGTTTTATAACAAAATATTTAGAGCGAACAATTGTTTTCAATAAATTCTTCTTCAGGCTCTACATTTATAAATCCATTAATTTAAGCATACAATAGCCATAAAGGCAGATTAGAATCATATCAGAAGGTGTATTGTGGAACAAATATAAGATGGGATTTATTCGAAAGTGTATTGTCAACAACCGGTATCCTAAATTATATTCAAAATCCCTTCGTCGAAGCAAAACACGACCGAACGAAAAGTCATTAAAGCGATTCGCCGTTAATCAAATCGAATCACTTCAAGTCTATATATCTGAACTAGAGAGAAATATTTCACAAAGACTTTACGCCGTCGATGAACTTCCTCAGAACCTGAAGGATTTATTTATTGACTACGTTAATGAAGTTTTAAAAACTCGAGAAAGCAAGAAATTGATATTATTAACCAAAGGACTAGATACAGAAACGACTGAAACTAATTTTCCAGTTGACTATAACCGGTACGTTTTCAATTTTTCCTCTGTATGCCTTGATAAAACACAACTTGAAGCTTTATCTCTCGGTTTAAAATTCTGTGACAGACGTAATCAGGTTGATCACTTAGAGACTGATGTCCAATTTGAAAACCTATTTACCCAGACAAGCGACCTAACTCCTTCGTCCAAGTATGAGCTAGGAAGATTTAAAAGTACCCTAGTCGATTCCTGTTACCAGTTTAAGAACAGCAAACATCCTGCCAACAGTCTACTTACAAAGAAACACCGAGAGGCATTACGTGACCTCAAAAAGAACGAAAATCTGATAATAACTAGACCTGACAAGGGATCTGGTACAGTTATCATGAATAAGAGTGATTATTTAGACAAAATGGATATCATTCTAAGCGACCATACGAAATTTCAAAAGCTGAGCAGCTGTAAAGACACAACTGAGGCAACCGAACGCCAAATGGCTAAGACTCTAAAATCATTAGTTGAGAGTAATCTGATTCCTAAGGATACACTCGACGAATTGAAACCCTCAGGTACGCACACACCAAGACTTTATGGTTTACCAAAAGTCCACAAGCCGGGAGTACCACTACGTCCCATCTTAGATATGTGTCAATCGCCTTATCATTCTACAGCAAAGTGGTTGGTAAAGGCACTAGAGCCATTACATCGCGAATTAGTCAAATTCAGTGTAAAAGACGTATTTTGCTTTGTGGAAACTACCAAAAGCCTGAATGTAAAGGGAAAGAAAATGATGTCACTGGATGTAGCATCATTATTCACCAACGTCCCACTGCTTGAAACAGTCAACTACATATGTGACCAGCTGATAGAAAGAAAGATAGATGTAGGAATCCCATCCGAAAAAGTCAAAGAATTATTATTGAAATGCACTATGAATGTTCAGTTTATGTTCAATAATGGTTTCTATAGACAAGTTGATGGTGTAGCCATGGGATCACCTCTGGGCCCTATGCTAGCGGATATTTTCCTGGCAAAGCTTGAAAACGGCCCACTTAAAGACACGATTAAAGGGTTTGATTATTATTGTCGATACGTAGATGATACCTTTATCGTTTGTGATATAAATCTCAATAAACAAGAGCTTCTCAATGCTGTTAATAGTGTTCACCCAACTATTCAGTTTACATGTGAAGAAGAAGAAAATAACAGTTTACCTTTCCTAGACGTCCTCCTTACCATGAAGACAGACGGGTATCTACAAAGGAAACTATTTAGAAAGAAAACTTGGACGGGTCAGTACACCCATTTCCATAGCTTCGCACCTATTCAGTACAAAAGAAACTTAGTTAAGTGTCTAAGCTATAGAATAAAACGTATATGTTCAGAAGAATGCATTAAGGAAGAAATGCACAAACTGAAACTCACACTACAAGAAAATGGATATCCATAGAGCTTCCTAAAAAAGTATATGTCAATACCTGCAGACAAGGTAAAGGTGGATACCGTAGAAAAGAAACCTTTATATCTTAAGTTAAGTTACAAAGGGGAAATTGCAGCTGACATTCTAAAATGTCGACTTAACAGAGCAGTAGATAGAACATTTCCTGCAGCTAAACTGGTACTCAACTTCTCAACTAAACCAGTACTCACACAGCAAGTAAAGGATAAATTACCAAAGATGGCCTCATCAATGTGCATCTATGAATTTAACTGCTCATGTGGAGCTAGTTACATTGGCCGTACTCAGAGGGCTTTATCCATGCGCGCACGTGAACATGTACCTGTATGGTTGAGTAAAGGAGTAACCAAGTGTGTAAATAGTGCAGTCTTAGCCCACCTGGTAGATACTGGACACCAGATAAAACTTGACCAGGCGTTCTCAGTTATTTACCGCGTTCCTAGTAATTTATCTAGAGGAGCTCGACTGCGTCTTCTATCAGTAGCTGAAGCGGTGGCAATTAATACCAGAAGACCATCTCTTTGCATACAGAAGAAGTATGTTCAACCATTACGTTTACCTTGGCCTACAATAAAGCCAACAAATCCTCCACTATAAATTCCTTTCACAATTTTCTTTTCTTCTTCTTCTTCTATTCCTCTGTTTCATTGACAATCGTTCATTTTCGACTTTTATGATTTCATGACCTTTCTTATGATTTTATTACCTTGCTATCGTATTTACAAAAAATCCTATTCATTCCACTTCATTATATTCATTATTATTATTTGACAATCATTCACCAATAGTGCATGTAATTTTACACCATATCATCGTTATTATTTTACAATCATTCTTATTGTCGTTATTTTCAACCTTGAACTTATGTCTAGTCCGCCCCATTCGTTGGTCTATTTTCATATTGTCTCACACACCCTGATTACACACACTCTCGAAACCTGTATTTCTGTTGACTATATCTATATATATACACACATCATTAAATTAAATTACTTCATCTGATTTTGTCCCATGTTCTCATTGACCATGCATATTAAATAAGACGTTTTATAATTTGAATCCTTTGTCAGTAGTCTGACGTGGAGGTAGTTTAAAAGTATAGGAAAACACTGTCGTGTATGACTGTAAAGAAATAACAGTTATCCTGCAAGAAAACTGACTATCAAACGCTTTATCAACACTAGCACAGTTATCCAAGTAACTGCCTTCAGATTTATTCACAAAGTAAGGAATGACCTGTCAAAATCAATGCATACATACACCTACTGAAATGTTGGAGCAAATTTGTAGCTCATGGTGGGCAGTTTTAGTCTAGCTGTGTGTTTTCTGAGCCTGGCGTTTTGATTGTGAAGCTTCCATTGGCCTTCAATACAACATCCTAGCTGCAGACAGCATTCTGAAGTGAGCTTTCAGAATTCTCTATGAACTTATTAGGTGTCTCTTCTAATAACATTGAATGTGACTGGGTGTTTTTAGGAATATTCTCATTCTCTAGTCCAGTTGTATGAGCAGTGAATATTTTATTGGCCTCGAAAGTTATCCTTTTGTTCATGTGAGTTTCCTTTCATTGATTAGTAAATCTTATCTATGTCAGCAGGTCTACTGAATGAACATTCATCTGAGTACTAGGCTTCTAGAGAATCCCTACATTTTTTATTTTACTTTCATATAAGATCTTTACGTTTTACCAGTCGTATTGGTGTTGACAGTTGCCTTCGTGCATTGAAACGATGAAACAATTATCTTTGTGAGTGACATCCATTCCAGAGACTTTCAATAACTTTACAGTTGTTTAGAGAAGTTCTTCACATATGATACGACTATTTTCTTTGTGCTCTCATAAGTATTATTATTCCCTATAGTTCCTAATGGAACATACGACTTCAACACTAGATCTTCTCTGTAGTCTTCTTTACCTGGCTCCACAATAGTCCATAAGCTTTCATCTTCTTCTCATCTTACTGCACCTTCACCCACCTTAATATTTCCTCGACTACATAAGGACGGCTACTTTGTTACACTGCGAAGGGCATTCAAAGCTGTTAGTACGCCGACTGGAGTGTCACTAAACCAACTTATTAATACTAGTGTATTTTCAAGTATTGGTTTTGTAGGCATTTTGTTTTATTGGTTAGAGGATTTCATCATGAGCTGACATCAGTAAAAGAATCACTGGAAAACCTTGGAGTACTGGGCAGTCATTTCGTCCTAGTTTATGAGTCTTCATCAGCACGCAACCACGCCATGGTTCGAACCCAGGACCTTCCGGTTACAAGATGAGCTCGTAGACCATTAAGCCACTGCGACCTGATCCTATCGCCAGCCCATGAATTCTAACTTCTGCCGATTCACGACATAGCACGACCACTCCGCAGTGTCTTCTTCATAGGCCACTGGATCGGGTCCCAGTGTCTTAATGGTCTACGAGCTCTCCTCGTAAACAGAAGGTCCTGGGTTCGAACCATGGCGGTGGATTCGTGTTGATGAAGAGTCAAAAACTAGGACGAAACAGCTATGCTGTTAGCTCATGTTGAAATCCTCCAACTAATCACACTGGCATGCAAGAAATTAGTGAATATTATCTTATCAGTCTCTGAGCTTCCTGTCTATATACAAACCTCTCCTCACATCCCACCAGGTAGAAATAGAATCAACTATACCTGACCTTATGCTCGAATGACGAATTATAAGAACTCTACAATACCTTATTTGGCAGGCACACACATTTTATGTGATAAGAAAAGTGTGTCAGACATGACACCATTAACTTACTGAGAAACACTAAGTAGGCGACCCTTTTTATTCTTTCTTTCATTAATACATATTGTTGTTAGTATTTCCACTTAAATTTTAACTTTATATTCATATTCTTATTGAACAATTTTATCAATCTAATTGCCCTCTTCAATTGTTTCCCATGTGTGAAGAGAAAATAAGGTGCGATTTTGTACTAAATGCTGAAAATTCCACATTGTATTAAAAGTACTTTATAGAATAAAGCTGTTATTATTATTATTATTATTATCATTGTTCTTATTTCATGACATTGGCTACAGTCTAGTGACGAATCAATTTTTTTATCAAGGTATATTTTATTCAGTTTAGTTCAATTGATGAGAAAGAACAGGGGAAATCCATTTTTACCAATGAGAAAAAAAAGGTGAACAATTATAATAATAATATTGATAATGGCGATATTTGATTTTCCCAGCGATAAATTTTGTTATTTTCCCCCCAAAAGTCAAAAATTACAAATATATCCGCTATCATTATGATTATGATTATGATAAATGTGAATTGTAACTTTCCTTAGGCGATAAAAAAGAAGATTGAAATGCACCACTCAAGTGAAACCAAACAATTTAGATGTAACATATTGATTGATTGACTGATTGATCGATTGATGGAATTCCCATAGGCAATGTAATAATAATTTTATCCCCTATCCTACTTTTTGTCTCGTCATTATGGCTCAGAGACTTTGAGCGTCACAAACAGCATTTCCAACAGCCGCCAGCAAACTTTCATCGACTGCCGCCACCTCTGCCTGTGTATTGACGACCAGTCGGTCACGAAGAATTAGCAAAAAGAAGCTATTGAAACAAACTAACCAATAACTTATCGCTCAAAAAAAATTTCATAGAAAATGGAGACAGATAAGAAACACGCTGAGGAGACCATTGAACGACATCTCGTACCAGGCCATCGCTGGAATGGGCTGCAAATGTGAAATGACAAGTTGGTTGTGCGCTGAAGGTTGACATGGATGAGGTCGTGTGAGGAGGGGATAAGGGATTATGGGCAGTCATGGGGCCAGCTAAAAAGGACGGCAGAGAACAGGATGAAATGCTGATGTGCTGTTGAATCCCTGTGTTCCACTCGGAAACCAAGGGAACAACAGATAAATAAATAATGATAATAAAGACGATTTATATTACTACACGATATGTACTGAGTAAACACTTTATTTATTCCTTTACGTTCCCAGTAGAACACAAAGATTCAGGCTACAGCTTTGAAGTTTCGGTAGATGTAGTTTCATATCAACATAGTGGAGTTGCCAGCCTCACGCGCAACCTTCCGTTTTACCAGCCTAGTGAGGTATAGAGATGCATCGGTTGAGGATCGAATCATGGACCACGTACATGGTTGGCGAGCATCCTACCGCTGAACCCCCGACGCACTAAACACTGACCATCTAGAATTATTAACAGGATTTTAAATTTTTATTCTGAGGTTTTCTATGCATAACCATCAGTAAACTGGAAAGTAAAATAGGGAAGTTCTACGGCGAGATAAGAATGAATTTGCTCAATGAAGTAAACCCTTAAATGCACAATGAATGTACATTTCGTCTTCAATAATTCATGTTATCGAAAAGTAGATGAAATAGCAATGGGTTCAGCATTAGATCCGATTTTGCCAGACTTCTCCCTTGCAAAACTTGAAAACGGGAGATTGAACGATGTCATCATACAGTTGGATATGTATAGGCATTATGTAGATAAAAGTTGAATTATTGATTAAGTTTATTAACATCCACCCTCATTTACTTTCATCTGTGAGGAGAAGCCGGATAATAAACTACATTTTCTAGATGACTTGCTAATTAGAGAAGAAACGTTTACAGCAAAAAGCAGTACATGCACATCCTTAGTTATTTACCTACTAAAAATAAGATAAGGACTTCTGAGCATCTTACAAGCCCAGCAAGAAAGATATGCACGGATGATCACTTACAAAAGGAATTTGAATATATTCATGATTATAACAAGACATATAAGCGAACAATATTGTTGTTTCCAATTAAATCTTCTTCAGGCTTTACTGTAATTAACATAGATTTATACATAAAAAATTTTAACCAATGACGGTGATTTTGTGGATCAAATAATAATAATAATGTGGTAAATGTTTTGAACGTCATTAATAACGATGATTATAATGAAAGCAAAATAATGATAATAAGGTTTATGCAGGTGGCGATAAGAATAACGAGATTAGTACTGCGTGTAAATGTAGACAATTCAATCAATAAATAATTAGGTCAAATCTTAAAAGTTACGTAATACTAAAGGTAGGTGAAGTGGACAGATAATCAGAGTTCAAATAAGGAAGTACGAAGGAAATGGAAAATAAGAAAGGGTGGGAGGGTTTTGATTAGAATTCACCTTGGCAAGCAAGGGAGAGACAAAGGTAGGAGAAACTTCTTTTGTATGCAAAGACTAGGATTGTTCTCTCGAATTCCCATAGCTTCGGCTATGTGTAAAAGACGGGTTCGATGGCATGAGATAGATAACTTTGAAGACACTACTTCTGTCCACTTGGTGACTGCTATCGTCAATCAAATGAGTCCAAATAGAACTTCTTACAGATTTTATTTGGTCTTTTCCGAACCATGAAGGATGCTCAATAATACGTTTGTTAAAACTTTTGTATATAAATCTAAATAAATTAGAGTAAAGCCCGAAGAAGATCTAATAAAAAAATATTGTTAGCTTATGTCTTCTTTTAATAGTAATAATGAAAATATTGATATAAGTATAAAACTTGGGCACTGTGGTAGAGTATAACTCCATAATGGATAAGATTTTATTTTAATAAATCACACAGTGTTGTACAGTTAAATTAACTGATTCTGTTTGAGAAAGTCTTGTGAGTTTATTGATAAGCTTCCTAGTAGGAAGACCATATGTATTATTGATATAAGTATAAAACTTGGGCACTGTGGTAGAGTATAACTCCAGTTAATTTAACTGTACAACACTGTGTGATTTATTAAAATAAAATCTTATCCATTATGGAATAATGAAAATATTTAAAGATATTCATGATTCCTTGATGGAGATTGGCTATCCGAGTAGTTTTATAAAGAAACATTATGAAAACACCGGATAAAAAACCTGAGACAATGACAGCGCATAAGAAACCACTGTTTAATAAATTTCGATTTAGTGGGGACTTGTCTGGTTACATTTTGTACCAGAGGCTACCCAAATCTAAGTTTAACATTCTCTAGCCGAAAAATGATTGGAACTCAAACGAAGGTTAAACTAGATGGTTTCGCCACATCTATATGTCTTTTTCAATTTAAATGTTCCTGTGGAGATAGTTAAGTTGGACTTCCTAGTGAACAGATTAGCCAACGTGTTACTCAACATCACCCATTGTGGTTTGACGAACCCTCTGACTGTTATCACAAAATTATCACATATATTACTGACACTGTTGTATATCCTTCAGTTAACAATCAGGCCATTTTTATTGTTTGGTGAAGGCAACCAGTAGAATCGAAACTATTTAATACTGAGTAGAAAATAAATCTGGTGACTGGCTAAATAATAAGAGTAACAATAACGATTTACTTTATTCCAAAATACTACATATTGTCACAGCGAGGGATTTTCAGCATTTGGTACAATATTACGACATCTAATTTACTCAATACCAACAACGAAAGGACATTACAGGGTATAGGTAACCATAATTGATAATATCAACTTTTTAGTAATAACAGTGACAACAAAGTCAAAAAAAGTGCAAAAAGTGTAAAATGATAATAAAATAGTGTTAATAACTAAAATTATCAGATAATTGAAATAGTGTCGCCATAAATTACGAATAGGAGAAAATGAAAGAGCCATTTATTCTGTTATTTACACTGTAAGTCATAGATTCCACGCTTGACATTATCTCTATCACATATAATGCAGGCCAAATAGAGTAGAGTTGAGTTTTCGTACTTGCTTGTGCAAGTGAACATATAATCTCTCATGATGACTTCTAGTCCTACCTGATGAGATGCATCAAGGGGAGAGTTGAGAGTAGGGAAGGTGTTGACAGTCAGAAAATATGGATTTAGACCATTTCTCGAATTTGTTTAGCTGTCTGTGGAATACAATTTGTAACGCGCTGACTTAGTGGCACACCACTTATCCTACTGACAACCTTTAATACCCTCCCCCATACAATATAGTCCTTTTTGAGTAACCCGTCAAAGACTTAGAGGAGAACAGTATAGAAGAATAGGTAAGATGCATGAGTTAACAAATTGTAAAAGTAGAGATTGAGTGATTCCAGATTTTCTTAACTTCCTAATATAGAAGGTTAGACAGAACATTTTCTTAGAAATCTATAAAATATGGGATAATCGAGAAAGGTCAGAGGATAGAACTATCCCAAGGTATTGAAAGCTTGACTTAGTTTCTATTTCAGCTTAAAAAGTAAAATAATTTACGTGGGCGGTTGTGAAATTCATATATTTCTGATTCTCATCGAAATATCCTGTTTCCTTTGATTTACGGTCTCCTTGTAAGGATTCCTGGATGTTAACAGGAACATGAAATCAAAGTTGATTGGCTAGCTAGCAGTAAAATCCAGAACTCCTGTTTCGTCCTGTTTTGGACTCTTGAGATGAATGTACCCGCTCTCCGGTGTGTCAGTTCTCCCCTTTTTAAGACTCGACCCAAGTTGCGATCACTTCAAGCGCCACAGCGTTATTCACTAGGCTGTTGGGTGATTATCACATGAAATTATCATATCTATGATTTCACGTTGAAATATCCGGATTGCGCTGATCAACTTCATTTTCGCATATTCAGTAATGCTTTGAGGTTCAAAACAATGGTTGCTGAATTCGATCAGGCTCATCCTGTAAACTAGAGTTATTAATCATGCTGATACGGAGGAACCTGTAAAAGAAACCCATATATCAATTCGATTCAAGTATTTTATTTAGCAAATTTTCATTCTCATTTCAATGAATATTAAATTATGGGCTATAGTGCCTTATTTATTTTATTTTTTTTCCTTCACGTTCCCCAGTGGAACATAAGGCTTCAAGCTAGCGGCTTGAAGATTCTGTAGCAGTGTTTATTTTACAGGATGAGGTTGCTAGCCTCATGCCCAACCTTTCCTCTTCACCAGCATTATTTCTGGCTTAGCGAGGTAAAGGAGTGCGTCGGTCGGGGACCGAACCCCGGACCATGTGCATGGTCGGCGAGAGTCCTAACCACTGTGCCACCGACGCCTCATTTATAGACTTTGAAAATGGCATCATTATTGTTCTAGATATCTCTTCAACTGCCTAAACATCAGTGTACAGAACATCAGCCTAAAACACTTTAAGAAAATTGCTTCACATAGCTTTCAAGAGGTTTTTAAGACAGAGTTACCAAGGTTAATTACTGAGTTAAGTTTGGACTTTCCTAATGATTGATCTAACTGAAGTGCTTGGCCTTAAGTTGACATGTCTGGTCCTTGTGCGGATGCTTCGACGATGTCTGATTATTTGACTTGACGAAAACTGGTTGATGGTGACTAGCAGCTGATGGAATCCATGATACTCATTTCGTTCTGCTTCGGACTAGTCAACTGGATGTACCTGCACTACCCCAGTGAGTCAAGGGTGGTATCCCCACTGAGGCTCGAACCCAGTATTCATAGTTCTAACCGCGAAATTGCCGTCCATTAGACCGATTGGGACACTGCTAGTCACCTTCCACCAATTTACTTCAAGTTGAATAATCAGGCGTCATTGAAGTATCTGTACAAGCAGCCGACATGTCAACCTGAGGCCGAGCACTTCGGTTCAGTCAATCAACTAGAAAGTCCAAATTGAATTAAATAATTACTGTTGCCTATTGCATAATAGGTGGCTGTCGTGGTCCAAGTGGTCTAGTGGACAACGATTTGGCATTCGAAACTATGAGTATTGGGTTCCAGCATGAGTGGGAACACCATCACTAACTCACTGGGGAAGAAGGGCACCTGCAGCTGATGGCTCCTAAGTAGGACTAAATGTGCATCCTGGATTCCACTGCTAGTCACCATCCACCGATTCACATACAGTAAATGTACTGTTTAAATACTTTTATTAACATACTCATAAAATGAGGTCGAAAGTCTTCCTCATGAAAATCAGTGATAGTTTAACGAGGAATATCTGCGGATGCCTAAATATAGATCAGCTGAAAGAAAAGGTACATGTTCTTATTTCATTAATTATGTGTATATCTAGGACTGTCTGAAGCTTAAGAAGGACATCAAGGTAAAATTAATGCATTTCCTACTGTTTTTTGGTGTGGTTGTGTTCTCTGAGCTGGATAGTTTAGTTGCAAAGCTTTCATTACCTAACTAGACAACATCCTCAACGCATACTCCAATTCGAGGTGAGCTTTTGAAATTCTCCCGCGAATCTATTAGTCATCTCTTCTGCTGACCTTCAACGTGATTGGTTGTTTTTGTGTATTTCCTCGCCTACTAGTTCACTTGTATTGATATTGATTGTTTCCTTCGCCTGAAAGTTAACCTTTTGTTTATATGATTTCCTTCTTATGGATTGGTGAATCTTATTTACGTCAATATGTCTATTGATTGCCTATTCACTTGAATACCAGCCTGTTATAAATTCTCTGTCAATTTTTTAGTGTTTCCTCTCCCTAAGATTTGAACATTATTCCAATCGAACTGACCACTATGGCTGTCTGTTTGCAATGATATGAGCATTGTGTCTTTTGACGGCCAGTTTATGTTCATGGATGCGACGGCGCAGAGGTCACCCACATTGATTAATGTTATGTGTTTATCTCAGTCGTTACAATTCATCTTGTAGATGATGTTGGTTTTGTTTTCTTTCACTGCTAAGTCTTTTGGTTGACTTAGAGCCGACTGAAGTGATTCTGTTGGTTTGTGTGCGATATCAATTCCAAAGGTTTGAATGGTCTTTCAGTGGTTTCGCAGATGTTCTTTATATACAGCGTTGGAGACTTTTGATTTGGTTGGTCGGATTGAGGGTAGACGTCTTTTGGTGAAGTTTCGTGGACATTCATTCTTTCAGAAGACGACCATAAGATACTTTTCTTCAATTTTCCTCAAGATAAAAGTGTTGTAACGCGTCTTGGCTCTGTCTAATTTATATTTCTATGTGTTATTTGATTGTTGCTGTTGTAATCGAGTATCTGAACTGTATGGGTTGATTTTCTGTATACTTGAGTTTCTGCTTTCCCTGTAGTTGTTCGTTTGACTGAGACGTCTAAAAATAGAATTTCGCCCACGGATTCCTTTCTTTTGTGAATTCAATGTCGTTGAAGATGTTGTTTTTAAAGTTGTGAGTTTGTCTAATTCGTTTCTCCTGCTTATCATTAGAAGACAATCAATACCAATAAAAGTAGATTAGAGGGTGAGAAAACGCTGAATACCCCACTAGCCAGAATCTATCCTACAGCTTAGTTGGTTCCCGTTTATCAGACAACGTTTTCTTTGATGCAATCAAAAGTCAACAGATATCCTTCTGATATCAGCTCTTACTGTGTATACAAATTTATGTGTATCTGCGGAAGCATTTACATTGGGGGGATAAAAAGAAGGGCACACCACCCATTTTTAGAACATGTAAAAGAGCCTGAGTCTGAAGGGAACGAACGTTTACAACAATGATGTTACCATCTTATTCTGCATAAACCACTGATGTCCTTGCTTTATTCAAAGGCACTTTTCCGTCATATCTTTGTGTATTATCATTTACAATGATTCTTTGAACTGTATTCTAGTAACAGTGTTGTCGCATGCTACTATTAATCGTATAAAAATTTTTGTGAAAAATCCCCCTGATTCTTTAATCATAGTGATTCAATATAATGAAAAAACAATACCGTTGCCAAGGTATCCTTATGTCAAGAACTTTGCTGTAAAGCCGTTCCTTACAGCTTCTTAATCGTTTCCAGCCATATCATCTTCAGTAATCAGCGAGGATAATCAATTAGCTGTTGACGAAAGCCTGTAGCGGACTGCTGGAAATGATTCTGGTGAAGTCCCGGCAAGTGTCTCATCAGTATAAAGGCACCACTGACTTGACATTGGTGTTGAAAATTCGTATATGGCTTGTAGTGATGAACTCTTTAGTTATCCTCAATGTTTTCAGCGTGTTGAGCATCTGTCTTGCATTTCCGACCCTGGATTTGATGTCCTCATTCATGTCACCTGTAGTTAAAATGATGCTGTCCGTGTAAATGAAAAATACAACTTCATTTAGACAGCTCCTGTCAAGAGTGACTGGTGCTTGTTATTATTGGTTGGGTGTCATTATCATCCCTGTTTTCTCTATCCTTAACTAAACATGGCATATATTAACACATATAAGAACTCATATGTTGTACGAGTGAATGGAAATATATGGATAACAGAACATACTACTTGCTGTTATGAGGAGTTGGAAACCATTCTCATCAACCATTGATAGCATGTACCATGATATAATATTATAATAGTAGTTTTATTCTAAAAAATGCGGTCAAACACAATACAGAATTTTCAGCAAGTTTCATAACTGTGGTCGACTGGTTTATGTGGCACAACTTACAAGGGGAGCGAGATGACAGGAATGCATTGGGCTGATAAGAAGACTCTACAAGATCTGGACTTAACGGACGACTTATGTCTAATGTCACACAAACTCGATGACTTACAAACGAAAACCAACAAACTGGCTGAAGAGGCAGGTAACGAAGACAGGACTTCAAGTAATTATTAAGAAGACAGGGGTAATGGAGATAGCCGTTCAAAAACAACAACCAGAACCAATCGGTATCGGTGGGATAAATTTGAAAGAGGTTACTTCATTTCGACTATAGTGAGCAGCAAGGATAAACATATCAAAGATTCCGGTTTTCAGCATCAATATTAAGTCAGTCAGTTCTTCTATATGGGTCAGAAACTCGGCGCGCGTCACCAGAAGTGTTCCCGACTGCCCACTTCAGTCTTTCATCAGCAACTACCGTCGCTGACGCCATACTGAAGATCACATGGCAAGGCAGAAAGAATTAGTAACAGGCAACTATGAGAAAAAACTAATGAAGAACCTATCGCTCAAAAAATATACAGAATAAGATGACAGTGGACTGAGCGCATACTAGGAGACACTATTGGTTGATATCGCTTGCTAGGACATCGCTCGAGTGGAAGCCGAATTGGGAACGACGAGTGATGTGTCAGGGAGTGACATGGAGGAGATTTTTAGGAGAAGAGGAGATGAGAGACTACCGGTAAACGTGGACCCATCTAAGAGGGACCGCAGAGAATAGGATAAAGTGGAGAACTGTTGTTGAAGCCCTCTGTTACACTCGGAACCCAAGGAACAAGAAATATAACAACAATATTCATTGCAAGGTATTTCCTCCTTTGCAGAATCTTGAAATAATATAATAATTCATAATATATCATCTAATGAAATACTGTCCCATCCAAACTATGCTTCAACGCTACTCCACAATGTTCTCCCTCCATTTCCTTCAAAAAACCTCCTAGAGGTAGGTAGAAACTTATTTCAAATTGTCCGCCAGTATAGATTTCGACTTACTGTTGTAATTAGAAGATTAAAACAAAGAGCAAAAATTATGTATTTTGATGGATGGAAAATTTAGGCAATCCAGTGAATTAATGCAGGCCTCCTTCGAAAGTAAACATTTTAATTACTATTAAATAGACGTTAACTCTGAACCAAAGCCAACGTATTAGAATAAAATCTGTTAGTTGGAAGCTTTGATATCGACAAGAACTGCAGAAGAATTGACAATATATGCATAAATGATAGAATGGAGATTAGGTAATCAGAATGATGAAGTTTGGGAGACAACTACTCGGAGCTGATCTCTTATGTACCAGGCAATGAGCAAGACATAATCCATGAGGGTGGTTGGTACTAATCAGCTGCCTACGCTGTAGTTGGTGGAGTGGGACTAGTAACCAGGACTCACTCTCTTTAAGTTAATGCTCCATCTCTCAATATTATGATGTAGACAGAAATAAATGATTTAAAATACATATAAGATGTACTAATGTGGATTTCTCCAGTTTCTTATTTGTGTTAATTTCGAAAACATACCAATTCAGTTGCTACTGTTGCTACAGGTTACCGTTATAAATGTCATGCTGTTTACAATATCTAATGAAACAGTTTATGTGGGGAATTTACAAAATAGCCAGCATGAAGCCCCATATAGCTATAAAGTTGTAACAGACTGGCTGGTTATGCTTTGTTTATTGGCTATGTCAGGCAGTGAGACAGCCTTATTTATTAGATGATGTTTTGAACACAATTTACGTAAAACATTAGTGATGCTACCATACAAAGGCGTAAACACCAAAACCTCATGTATGACTCTTAACAAGGTAGGAATGAAAATGGCAATAAGTCCATAAACGGATTAGGCAACAAATTACGTCATTTAAAAGAACCTTCAAATTCAATTAGACAAAATGATCCAGTTTATCTAATGATTTTGAAGTCAAATACACAGGATCACCTGGATAATTAGACCCTAGTGATATTAGAAATCGAGGAAAAATCTCAGCTCTAGGGTTTCATGCTATTACACACAACCCTAACCCAGGATAGACAAACTAGCAGTTATGAATTATAATCTAACACGATGGATACAAGGACTGACAGCTTTCGGGGCTGAGCGCGCATAGATGCGAATCAGAAAACCATTAAAAACCAAAAATTACTGAACAGCTAGCCGATGACACTGCCTAGCAGCTGCGCTAAAATCAGCAATTTTTGGAAGTTAAAATTCTAGAGCTGGCCAATGAGTAGGGTCATAATGGCTGAATGGTTTACGAACTCGCCTTGTAACCTGGTTTCAAACCACGGTTATGATTATTATTATTTTCTTTTAATTCCTAGAGGAACATAGGACTTCAGACGCATGTCTCCATTGCGTTCGGTTCTCCGCCAACCTTTTCACCTGGCTCCATGTCTGCCAACATGCTTTCATCTCCTCTTCCCATGACCTCCTCCATGTCACCCTCACATTGACGACCAACTCGCTGCCTCCCATTCGAGTCCCACTCGAGCGATGGTCTGACGTGTGATATCACTTGATGGCTCTCTCAGAGTATGGCCAATCAATCCACCTCCATTTCTCCCTGCATATTTGTTACACAGTTGGTTCCTGCTGGGTTGGTTCGCTCATCACCAGAGATCTCACCTCGTTGCTCATCTCTTCTGGCCGGCCATCTGATCTTGAGTGGTATTGAGCGAATACAGCTGTTAATGAAGGTCTGTAGTTTGTTTAAGGTGATCTTTATGACGCGCAGTGAAAGTATCTGATCCGTATATTAAGTAGCACTAACTTCACATTGCAGTTGAAAATCCGGATCTTATTTTCATTTTCATGCTGAGTGCTGTTGACCTTCACACAGATTTGAGAGTAATGAAAGTTTACCTAGCTTTCCCAACTTTCGCTTTGATATCCTCGTCAGTTTCATTCGCCTGTGGTTGGAACGATGCTTCCCCGGTAGGCGCGTAGGTAAAGGAGGTTGCTTCTTTCAGATTCCTCCTATTTATCCTGGCTGATTTTTGTCTGTTGTAGTTGCACCCCGGTTGGTATGTGCCTACTGCTGACGAGCCTCGAACTAGGGTGATGGAACAGTCACCCAGTGCTCCCAGTTGGTTTTCAGTAGTTCTCTAAGCGATATCAATTCATTGTCAAGCTTAAAATAAATAAAATCTCTACAAACTACTCTTGGAAAGCTGAAGAGTTGATTTAATACAAGTATCGAACATTTTGAAAGTTCTGTTCCTCTTCCAAATAAAACTCGAGTTTCGATTTTGTGTAGCTGCTCTAGATGATATGCCTATGAACAATCACTTGAGTCTGAAACGTGACCCAGTAAATGACACTATTTTAAATTGTGCGAAATACACAATAAACAAGTTAATATGGTTCAGAGACTTGACGCCAGCATCGCCAAACACATCTCCAATAGACTACTTCAGACTTTCATGAATAGCCGTCTTTGCTGCCTGAGTAGTGAAGATCAGATGGTCAACCACTAAGTATTATGAATAAGGAACTCTGACAACAAACCAACCAATAACCTAACGCTCAACAGATATGGCAGCAGAAATGGAGATGGTTCGGACACACGCTGAGGAAACCGTTGAGTGACATACAAGCAAGTCAGGCTATCGCTCCGAATCCGAATGGGAAACGGTGAGGTGGTTGTGGGTCCTAGGGTGACACGGAAGAGATTGTTCGAAGAGGAGATGATGGCTAATGTACAATCGTGGAGACAGTTAAACAGAACTTCAGGGAACGGAATGAAATGTTGATGTGTTTTTGAAGCCTTAAATTACATTTGGAACCCAAAGGAATGTACTGATTGCGCTATGGCTTTTCAGATGACACCTAGTCTCGATTTGTTACAAACATATACACAACTGAGGATTCAGAAGAAGTAAAAAAGCGTCTGTGTTGAATTCTTTGCATCATTAGACTAAAAAAATCGAACAGATCTTTTACATTTAAATAAAATGGATGGAAAATGAAAGAAATTTAATTAAAGCGCGTGAAAGTCAAAGACAAATTAAACTGAGCTGTCTGCTATATACTTTCTTTTTCGTTGAATAAATATTACAATGTTATTCCGCACTCAACAAAAAAGTAAAAGGCTGTTTCCGAAATTCTATCCAAATTCAACAAATTTAGGCTTATTTATTTTTAGACAGTAACCACTATTGAATTTTCTAAATACTGACGATAAAGGATCTGTTTATATTTTGATTTGAATAAACCTGTGTATGGCTCTGATATTAAATGGCTATTCATTTGTATCCCTTGTCTTGTGGTTCAATGGAAGGATACTCACTAACCATGCTTCAAGTGGTCTGGAGCTTGATACTTGGCCGGTAGTAAGAATGGCGAAAGAAAGGAAGGTCAGGTGTGAGTCTAGTAGAAAAAGGCGCCAATGCTATCGAAAATTCAAAGCTCAAGCCTGAAGCCTGTGTTCCACTCAGAAAGTAAAGGAAAAAATTTTTTAAATGATTACATTAGATTATTCGACTGCTGTTTCGTTCCACTCTGTGAATCTGTAGAGGCGTGTACACATGTCCACCCACAGGGACAGGACCCAGGACCTAAATATTTTCATGTTAACTTCAATTTCATTTTTTATCTGTATTACATAAAGAATAAGTTCGTTTTTAATATTACTCTTGTACTTTGAAGTTTCTGTAGTGAAAGGACTAATTTTCTGGGGTGGTGTCGCTAGCCTTACACTCAACCTTACCTCTTTTCCAGGCCTTAGGACCGCCGAGAAAACTAATATACTAATAAATTAACCAGCATTATTCTAGCTACAGGTGGAGGCACGGGTGAGTATGTCAAAACCAGCTAGAATCGGAAAGGTAAGGTAGATAGACATTCATCAATCTGAAATTAGTTTGGAAATTCTCTGCATTCCGTAGGATGAAGACAAATCCGGATTTTCAACACCAGTGTTAAGTCAGTCACTTCTTCTACATGCGTCAGAAAAATGACCAGCACGTTACGAAATCATTTCTAACAGACTATTACAGAATTTTATCAATAGCTGCCCACTCTGTCTCTATACTGAAGATCAAATGGCAAGGCAGAAAGAATCAGCAACAAGAAACTCTGAAAACAAACCAATCAAGAACCTATTACTTAACAAGTATGCTGAAGAATATAGCGGCGGATCGAACACATGTTATGGAGATAACTCAGTGACATCGTACATCAGGCCATCCCTCATGTTGAACCCTAATGGGGAACGATGAGTTGTTAGTGAATGGAGGAGATCATGTGAAGATAAGATGAAGGCTTGTGGGAAATTATGAAGCCAGCTGGAGAGGATCGCAGTGAACAGGAGAGAGAGGAGATTTGTTTCTCAGACCCATGTTCTATTCGGAACTGAAGTAAATAGTAATAATAATTGCTCGAAGTAAAAGCAGGGTAAATTGGTTAAACCTGATGGCGATGTTAACCCCTAAATAACGTTGCAATAATGCGACCTGAAGACATAGAGTCGAAAGTCAGTAAGCAGCTGAAAAGTCAATGAATCCTAACTCAGACCAACAGAACATTTGCAAGAAGGATAGGCTTTTATGAATTATTGAAATGGAGATCTTCTGCACTCAGCTTAGACAGCGAAATCCGGTTTTTAATACTGATGTCAAGTCAGTTCTTTTCAATGAGTCAGACACTCGCCTCACGCGTCAGAGACAGCATTTCAAACAGCCTGCTGAAGACTTTTTTTACCAGTTCACCTCGATGGCTCTAGAGTGAAGATCAAATGGCCAGAAAGAATTGGCAACAAGGAACTCTGGGAACGACCCAACCAATAGCCTACTGCTCAACAAATATTCCCTAGAATATGGAAGTGGATCAGACACACTTAGAAGACTGTTGAATGACAAAGCATGTCTTGCAATCGCTTGGGTGGAGCCTGAATAGGAAGGTGACATAAATGAGCTCGTGTGAGGAGATGAAAGATTATGGGCAGTTGTCTGACCATCTAAAGGGGACCTCAGAGAATAGAATGAAGTGGACATGAGCTATTGTAGCCCTATTTTCTACTCAGAACCCAAAGGAACAATAAATAAATAAAATAAACTGCGTAGAGAATGACTTGAGTCACAAATAAATAGCAGACAGTTAAGTCTACATCTAATGATCTCTCAGGAAGATACACAAACATATGTAGCTCTCGTGTCACATGGAAATCATTTGTTTTGGTTTGTCTGAATATAAAGATACTTCACCGGTATTTGCAATAAAACATATGGCATCTGAAAATGCAGGCGATATCTGTAGATGTCTGCAGAGTTTATCTAGTACTTTAATACCTCAAGTGTTACATAGCCTTATTGTCACAAATATTTGCTTCCGCTAAGTAGTCTAATAGGAAAAATGAAGACTTGAAAGCGTCAATCACCTTTGCAGTTTTACGCATCACTAGTCTTTCTCAATATAAACATCTATTAGAATCACTTAGGCAATTAATCAGTCAATCGGAAAATCACGTATACAGTAACCGTGTGAACTGGCGTGCTAAGCGAAAATGTGAAAAATGTCTTGTTACTGCAGACTGACAAACATGAAACCCAGATCGCTGTCTACCTTCATCGGGCAGGATTGTTAGTCTGACTGATCGAATTTCAGACCCGAATGATGGGATCTAGTCAGCACTAAGATTTAGATTATGAATACATTGATCACTCTTCAGAAGCTGACTAATGTACTAAACAAAGTTCTATAAAGGGTCATTTAGCGTTTGAATAGCTCTGCATTTATCAGTGAGTGACGTAAGCCTGATTTATTCAGGGATGAACAGTTCACATGAAGTCATGCATACCTTTTACCCATGTATACCAATAAGCATGAAGCCTACGTCTAAGGCTTCCTTTAGTTGACCTTCAGGCACATGGACTCATGTGAAAAATGGGCTAAGTCCATTTTATCTAACTCACACCATCCTCTTCATTCATAACTCTCCCCTTGCATCTCATCAGGCAAAACCAGAAGCCTATATAGAAAACTATATGCTCGCACCAGCAAGTACAAAAACTCAACCATACCCTACTTAGCTCGTGTTCTGTGCGATAAAGAAAGCATTAGGCGTGACACCTATAATTCATTAAATAGTCAGTAGAACAACTGGACCTCGTCTTTTCAACTCATATCATTTATAGGTACAACGTTTTCTTTCTTTCTTTTTCCTTTTCTCTCTCTCTCTTTTTCCGTTATGTGCTGCTTTGTTTCTTTCTTCCGCTTTCGCCAGTAAATATGATAGCACCTATTTTCTAACACCTTCAAACACTGTTCAACTTTGGCTTTGCTACCGACATGCCAGTATGTTGTTGTAGTAATGAACTGAGATTTCCTTAATCTATGTAGAATTCTATTTATTGATAATGTACTAACTGGATGCAATACTGTAGGAAAGTGCTGAGAATGCCATTCTGTATCACAAGTACTGTTTTGGAATAAAGCAAATTATTATTCAGTTACTCATCATCAATTGACAATGCATCATATCTGAGAAAACCCGACTTTTATGCCTAAATGTCTGATTTTATCGATAATATATATCTCTTCGTTATGTTTTAAGGACGAATAAAAGGTTTGAATATGAGCACAAACGTTTCTGAAAATCACCAACACTGATGGAGAGTGTGGATTGATTTTTATCACAAAACCAAATCGCCTTAGTTAAGATCTACCTTAAATACATTTTAGAAGGAAGCCATATTCTGTCCTTTCCCGATTATCCTTGAACTGGCTGATTAATTTTTATAGCCCGTACTATAAAGATTTTATTTATTTTGAATTAAATATTACAACAAAATGAAGCTCAATAAGATGGCCAAGAAAGATGCTTTAACTCTGAATGATTTTGTTCATAACAAATTAGGGATATCAAGCATCATTTTATTGTTAATGAATAGCCTATTGGAAGAATATCAATTAAAACATTTATTTTAGACAACATAAATTCCATATTTATTTGTTTATTAGAAATATCACATAGTGAAACATTATTATTGTTTACTGGGTATTAAGGTTCCGAACACAATTTATTACCTTTGAAAGGTAGACCCCCTGATAAAAGTGTAGCACCAACTATGGAGCTTTAATTTGGGGAAGGTTTTTATTTTGAATTTCCAACTGATTCACTATGCTGGTCCGAAATTCTTGGTTTCTGTGGATAAATAATGCGTGATGGGCTTGATTTCAGTGAAAAAATTGAGCACCGCATACAGCTATATCTGGATAACGAGTCCCATAGTGCACGAAACGAGCGTCCTAGTTCCAATTGTTAGCCATATAACATAAAGATAACTCCACTTTCTGCTAACCTCTGTATATATCGAATTAGTCATAGGTTTGCAATCCAATCCTCATGTTAGTTCCCTTAGGAAATTTGTCTTGATTTTGTTTCCTACATGGTTTGTAGTTCTCTATCTAATGTTAACCTGCAATGATGTTGATAGCGGCATTCCTTCTAGTTGCCTTATAACATGTGGACGTGCTCACCAAGACACTCATCTGAGTATATTTAACTATTTTGGGATAAAATACTAATGACTTTTTAAAACCTGATATTTTGAATGTTTCACTTGGCACTCGCGATAGGCACAAATGTAGTCCTGATGCTGTGGAAGAAGAATTAGATCTTCTAAGAAAATGGATTCCAACCATGTTTTATAGACAGAAACATATAGTTAAAATCAATGTAATCTGATTTAACGTCTGTGACTAAGAAAGTGATATACACAATCTTGAAATCAAAGGTGATTAAGCTTCTAATATCGTTAATAGTAGGATCCTACATTCTCTAAAAAGGACATTTTTTATTTTTTTTATTTATTATAGCTTGATTCCACACCGTACTTTTGGTACAAGTATGGAATTTTCAGCATGTGACATCGGTAGCCCAATTTTGCAGGCCGACCATAGATATCGGGTGTGCGCCGGCAGGGGATCGAACCCCTGACCATGTGCATGGTCGGCTGGAGTCCTAACCACTATGCCACCGACGCACAGAATCGTTGAGAATAGCGACTTCTAGTCGACTATTACTGTTCAATAACCTCCTGAAGGACAAGATGCTACAGTTGGCTTACTCTATATGCGCTCATCAGTTCATGCTATGTTTATCGATGGTTCGATTTGGGGTTTGTCCAAGACGATGGAAGACCTCTATCCATTGTGATTTAAAAGAAGTGAAAGTGGGTTCATTATAAGCTCAATTAACTGGGCATCTGGTGAATACTTGTAATTCTATCTCTACTACCTCTTCCTTCAAAGTTATCTAAGAAGCGAAAAATAATTTACCCAATTCATTGCGTATCCGACACGACAGGTTCTCAAGTGGAACTGGAATGGGAATCGGCGAGTCGGTCGTCAGTGTGAGGATGACGTGGAGGATGTCATGTGAAGAAACGAAAGCACGTGAGCATACGTGGAGCCAGGTGGAAATGTTGGCAGACAAACGAACGCAATGGAGACTTGCGGCTGAAGTCGTATGTTCCTCTAGGAACTAAAGGAAACAATAACAACAATAATAATTTAATTACGTATCCGACTCGTCCGAATTGCTGAAGCTTTGGCCATCGAAATAGAAAAGCCAAATCTTGGTATACGTGAAATGTTTGTCAAACCGCTACAACTCTCTTGGTTTTAATCCGTCTATGCTAAATTATGAAAATCTCCATTCATATTTTGGCCCTGCTTATTTTTTTTCCATTTATTCACTTTGTATATCCTTCCCTTGTTATGTCGATTTTTGTTGCTAATTTCACTTTGAATGGTTTCTTGTATTATCACACTTATGATTTTTATTGTTTCCTTTAGTTCTTAAAGGAACATAGGACTTCAGACGCATGTCTCAATTGCGTTCGGTTCTCCGCCAACCTTTTCATCTGGCTCCATGTCTACCCACATGCTTTCATCTCCTCTCCACATCACCTCCTCCATGTCACCCTCACATTGACGACCAACTCGCTGCCTCCCATTCGAGTTCCACTCGAGCAATGGTCTGACGTGTGATATCACTTGATGGTTTCCTCAGAGTATGACCAGCCAATCCACCTCCATTTCTCCCAGCATACTTGTTAAACAGTTGGTTCCTGGTTGCTTCGCTCATCACCAGAGATCCCACCTTGTTGCTCATCTCTTCTGGCCAGCCATCTGATCTTAAGTGGTATTGAGCGAATCCAGCTGTTAATGAAGGTCTGTAGTTTGTTTAAGGTGCTCTTTATGATGCGCAGTGTAAGTCTCTGATCCGTATAGTAGCACTGACTGACTTCACATTGGAGTTGAAAATCCGGATATTACTTTCATTTTCATGCTGACTGTTGTTGACCTTCACACAGATTTGAGAGTAATGAAAGCTTATCTTGCTTTCTCGATCCTCGCTTTGATATCTATGTCAGTTCCCTTCGCCTGTGGTTGGAACGATGCTTCTCATTTAGGCATGTAGGTGAAAGAGGTTGTTTCTTTCAGATTTCTCCCATTTATGCTGATTGTTCTCTGGTGTTGTTGCTGTTGCTGTTGCTGTCGCTGTTAGCCAGGAATCTTCATCACCTCCGTCTTCTCAACTTTTACCTGAAGGCCTATCTTTGATGCTTCTTCTGCCAACTTGCTGCTTTTCGCTTTCATATCTTCCAGTTTGTGGGAAATCAGACATATATCATTGGCGAAGTCCAGATCCTCCAAGTTTTTTGTGTGAGTCCATTTTATGCCTGTTTCTTCATTGCCCACTGTTTGTCGTACTATCCAATCTACTGCAATCAGGAAAATCATTGGAGATAGTAGGCAGCCAGCTTGTCTTACTCCCGTCTTCACTTCGAAGAATTCCGTGAGTTTCCTGCTGTGGATTACTTGGTATGCAGCAGTATCGTACAATTGTTGGATGAGGTTTATGATTTTTATCGACATCCCCTAGTAGTGAAGTAGTTTCCAAATCACCTGTCGATCAACGCTGTCGAAAGCCCTTTCAAAGTCGATGAAATTGAGGTAGAAAGCTTACTTGTCGCTTATTTATTTAATTTTTATTATAATTTTTAAAATGTTGTCTTACTATAATAGCACCTTGCTGCGTAGTGTTCTCAACTGCCTACTAATCTTATTAATCATATAACTTCTTCTGAGATTTATACTATCTCATGAGTTATGTTATTATAAAGTACCTAACCAATTATATTTTTTTGTCACAATTCACTTTATTGTCAATAAAAATCATACAGCTTGATGATAAATTCGTTGAAAAGAGACTCTTCAATGAATCACTTATTTTGACTTGTTAAATCTTGCATGTCAAGCGTGAAAGCAGAAACTTAGCATTATGAGGAAAATTTATTTTGATTAAGCCTCACACATTTTTATACAGTAATATTTACGGATGAACACGTTTCAAGCACAATTTATTGCTGCTCATAATCATATAAAGGCACTACTCACACAAGTTTCTCATCTCTTTTCCATCGAATCTACATCCAACACATGCAGTAGTAATGACTCATCACTATGGTGTGTTACTGACAAGCAACAAAGGAAAGGTTACATCAGAGAATCCACTGAAATCGTTATTGACCATCTTTCTCGAAAGATTATTGTACAGCTTACTTGACGTCTTCAGATCCAGATTTGAGAAATAAACGCTTCTACTTCTCTAGCCACTAACTCAAAACGTTGTTTTCAATTTTGGCTACTTCTTATCAATCTGCGTCTATATATTGCTGATAAATCTGGTGAATAGCACTCGCCACACTAAAATCAGAGGTATGGAAAGTAACTACCTACTACTAATCAACTCGAGAGATGAGAAATGATGGAATTATTTAAACGAAGTCGGAAAGTTGTGTAAGTTGCGTCTTGATATAATTATGAGCAATAAATTGTCTTCGAAAAGTGGTCATTAGTAAATATTACTGTATAACACTATGTGGGACTTTATCAAAATAAAATCTTCTCAATAATGGAATTATATTCTACCACCTCACCAAAGTTCTATTCTTATATCAATAGAAACGTAGCAACTAAACTTTCCAAGCCTGATGATGTAATCAACATTACTTGAAGTACCCAACCGAGTTTTAAAAAAAGGCGTTTTTTATCGTCAATTTAACTCTGAAACCTGGTTTTGTTTTTTGAGTAGACATTGCCTACTCATGACCGAAATCTAATCGATAACAAACAGAAGTGAATAGGTGGCTGACATTTCGGTAAAAACATTTATGAAAACAGAATTTCGCCTTCCAAGTTTATTCGAAACAGAAATAATTTTTAAGGGTAATTTGTTTCTTTTTGCTGCTTTTGTTGCTTATTTCAGTATTAAGTTGGAAATATTTTTTTCATAAGCACCCCTATGGCCTCATATTTAACATTCCATTATCACATTTGTTTTAATTTTTAATGTATTTTTCCAATGTTTCAATTACTTTACAAAGTTTAATTCTGTAGGGAGTGTATATAGAGAATATGCAGGTGATGAAGATAATGAACCAAACAACAAAAAGCAGAAATCATTATCAAAGGAAGAAATTTGAACGAGATCATGTCCTTCAATTATCTGTCTCAGCTGAAGGGTTTCAACAGATGCGGATGTCATAACCAGTCAGAATCGGAAAGGCATAACACACTTTTTATCATTTTAATATCAGTTCGGAGATCTTCTGCACTCCGCTTCAGCATAAACAACAAAATTCGTATCTTCAACACCAATGCTAAGTCAGTAAGTACTTCTGTATGGTTCAGAAACTTGACAAGTGCTTCACAAAAAGAATTTCTCACAGGCTGCTGAAGAATTTTATCAACAGTCGTCTTCACTACCTATATAATGAAGATCAGATGGCCAGCCAGAAAGGATTGGCGACCAGAAACTCTGGGAACGAACAAATCAAGAACCTATTCATCAATAAATGTCCTAACGGGGAATGGAGATGGATCGAGCGCACGTTGAGAAGACTGTTGAATGACACCGCGTACAGTGCAGGTCATAGAGTGGGACCCGAGTAGGAAACAACGAGTTGTGTGTAGCTCCGAGGGTGAAATGGAGAAGGTGGTGTGAGGAGGCGAAGACAGCCTATGGACAACCGTGGGGCAATCTAAACAGGACTGTAGAGAAAGGACCGAATGGGAATTTACTGTTAAATGCCTATGTTCCGCTCGAAACCGAGGAGAACAATACTAATAAATCATTACAGCATCAGGTGTTCAGACAGCCCGCAGCTACGTGTAAATGATTTTCTTTTTCTGATGTGTTTATTTTCACCTAACTATCTTATCATTGTAACTTTTTCTCCATCAAACACTCGTAAACTCTCATGGAAACATATGTCAAGGAAAAAAAGTGTGCAAAAATGCATGCACACACAAGTTTGAACGATCTCTAGATACAACTACACATCCACACTCACACAAACACACAGTCTTCCTGATTTTCTTCTTTAACATTAGAAAGAAGTAGGTAAAAGAAACGACAGAGAAAAAGAGGAAGAGAGAGAGAGACAGAGAGGCGCAGAGTTCCAAATCTGTGAAAATTCTGACCTGATTTGATGACGCAAGCCTAAAAATAGAATTTTGCATCTATCATCACATTGTCCCTTTTTTCTGCGTGTACATGTATGTGCGTCTTGAATGTATGTGACAAACTAACTAGCTAGTACTAGCTAACCAACATTAAGTGGAAATTTCACACTTTTCAGATTTCCATTGATCACTGAGAGAATAAGAAATAGAAGAAACAACTTTATAATGTGATGGTGAAAAAATATTCCCACACGGAGTTGCATTTGTTCTTATACGATACGATTTGAACAAAATGAAGGGGAGGAGATGTGAATGCTTCACATTAATAATTTTTTATTGTTAAGAGACTATATATATTGGATGGCGTCATGCCATATGATTTTGATTTTCTACCCGAAAATGACCATTATAAAGGTTTCTATCGAAACGTTTATTCAGATAATATTAATGGTGAGAAATAATTATTTATGCGGTGAAGACGCTTTAATTAACGGTTTTCCACGGTACACTGTCGATGGTGGTGAAAACTTCTTGGATATCAAATATCACGTATTCCTAGTGAGCAGCTGTTGATGTTTTTTTCACGGACCGACTACCACTTAATTTTCAGTACAGTACTATTCAGGGGATTAATATTGGCATTCTGTAGTAGCTTAACTATCTATCGGTATTATCTAAGAATTCCGTCATCAGGAACTTCAGATTTCAGTTTCACAAGTAATTTCCTCATGATAATAATAATATTAATATTAATGGCTCTTGATACATTGTGGAATTTGTAGCATGTTATACATTATTGCGCATCGGTGGCACAGCGGTAGAAGACTTTCCCACCACTCAGGTGGCTTGGAGTTCGATCCCCGGCCATGGACGCACTCTTTTACCTCATCAAGCCAGTAATAAAACTGGTAAAGAAGGAAGGCCGGGCATGAGGCTAGCAATGTCATCCCGTAAAAACAGAACCCTACTGCTATCCAGGCTTTAAATAACAATAATAATTGATAATTTGCTTTATTCCAGAAACAGTACTAGTGGTACAGTGTGGAATTTTCAGCACATATCTACAATATTTGCATCTAATGTTACAAACATTTAAAAGGAGTAATAAACAAACAGAAAAAATAAATCTAAAGACACCAACAGCAAAAAAACAGGATAAACACAAAAATAATTATAAATGCGAAAAAAATACCAAGAAGTAGAAAGGAAAATAAACAGCATATAATAGTAACAACTCAGTATTGAGTAGTGGAAGCTATGATATGATTATGCATGGTGACAGTAAAGCTATAGTCATACAAGAAGTTATGAAATGATATTTAAGAATGTTTATCGCCAAGTTGACCAGTTAATTTGGTTGAAACAACTCTAAACAATCATCAAATAACATTTCAGGGTTGTTGTTTTGTTTTTTATTGTCAGGTCTAATGCAGTGTTTGTAGTGGTAGTGTGAGTAATCCTGCATAATACAAAATGTTTTAAGGTGGTGACTATGGCGTTCACAACCAATGACTGTCATTTTAATATTGCCGAAAAGTATAGAAAATAAGAACAAACAACCACAAAACTAATAATTACATGATGCTTAATGACAGGACAATTTTGTAATACTCATAGTGCGAATAGAGTCGGAACCAGTGGATACACAATAGAAGGAATATAGTAAAGTACAAAAAAGGAAGCCAATGTTAATAATTTAGGTAGCTAAGTATGTTTGAGTAGCAGTTCATTATAGAATACAAAATAAGAGAGAAATAAAAGAGCCTTAATGTTATATTGTTAATAACAAAGCAAGTCATAGCTTTCACGCTTAACATTGTCTTTGTCGCTTAGAAAATGGGCCAAGTATGGTATCGTTGAGTTCCTGTACTTCGTTGTACGAGCATAGATTATTTTATACTGATTTCTGGTGCTACTTGATGAGATACAAGGAGAGAGTTGGGAATAGAGGGGGTGTAGGGGGTCGGAGAGTATGGTTTTAGACCATTTTTCACATGTATTCAGATGCCTATCAACTAAAGTAGTGACGAGCTGACTGAGATTAACACCACTAGTCCTACTAACTACTTTCAACATCCTTCTCAGGATGGTATAGTCCTTTTTCAGTAGCCCAGGAAAGACTAAAGTGGGGAGCAGTAAAGTAGAATAGGTAAGATATAGGAGTTGAAGCTTGAAGCTCTATATTCCACTGGGAACGTTAAGAAATAAAAAATACCTTGTTGCATCTCCTTTCACTGCATAATATGAGTCGGAATATCTAAGTCACATAAAATATGTGACTGCAGGATTTTTATACTTAGTTGTCCGGGCATAAAGTCTACTATAGTTGCTTCTAGTCCTGCCTGCTGAGATGCAAGGAGAGAGTTATGCATATAGCGAGTATTCTTAGACTCTGACAAGATAATATCCGCTGATTTCTTGTATGAGTCTGCGCGTCTATTTACAACAGTAATAACAAGTTGGTTTAGCGACAACCTACTCGCCCTACTGACAACTTTTAATGGCCTTCACAGTATAAAAAAGTAGCCTTTCTTACGTAGGCCAAGAAAGTTTAGGTTGGGGAGAGCAATAAATAAAAATAAGTAGCATAAAAGAATCAACACACTGCAAAACTAGAGGCTGAATGTTACCAGACTGTCTTAGCTTCCTTACGGAGAAGCAGTTAGACGAACCATCTTTCTAGAAATTAACATGTTAAAGGATTCATGGGAATGAACCAGTTCATGTAAATCACACTTTTGCCTGAAAGTGAAATTACCACTGTGACATTAATGGGGATTTAGGTTAAGACCATATGACAAGTACAAAAAGTGATTCATTTTGAAACAGTCTGATTGAGATGCAACCGGCATGGAAATAGTCAGATCATCAGGACACTTCATAAAATGGACTTCACTGGAATAGGGCAAATAAGTCACGCAAGAAGAAAGAAAACAAAAAAGAAACAAAGGCACCTCGCGGAACGTCAGCTAGAGTAAGTGAAGCAGTGGAAGACTTCCATTTATATATATTATACCTCTTCCTTTTAGAAAACTAAGAATACAACCATTTATTAATTCATCCTCCTGCTTGTATGAGACAAGAACGGCATGTTTCTACTACTAACTGTTGTGTGTCAATGTTTTCTCCCCACAATTTTCACTGAAATTGAATAAAGTTTTATCTTGGAGTGAATTTAGTTTTGACATATACATATACATATCCTCTCATGGACATATTGAACGAATCTTTTCCCAAAAATGTCATACCAGCCATTTGAAAGGACATTAAAATTGTACCTATTCCTAAGTCATCTACTGCGACATGTTTTAAATTCAGACCCATTGCTATTACTTCCCCTTTTCCAAAAGCTATGGAAAAGTTGCTCTTACTTAATCTTCAACCTTCACTTAAAGCCTTTAATGATCCCAAACAATTCGCCTACAAACACAGTAGAAGTATTTTCGACTCAGCTGCAGTCTTATGTCATAACATTGTCTCCAGCTTAGACAAGGAGGCTAAATTTGTTCGCTGCACCTTTCTAGATTATACATCTGCTTTCGACTCAGTACCTAGGGACATTTTACTAAACAAGCTTGCTGAAACTCAAACTGACTGTTGGGTTGTCAAATGGCTCCAATCTTATTTCTCAGGAAGAAAGTAGTACACTGTATGTCAGGGAAAGTCGTCTACCTCATTGCTTACTGAGGCTGGTGTCCTTCAAGGCGTTGTCCTTTCTCCTTTTCTGTTTTCTTTCTTCTTGCATGACTTGCCTCACTCTGTTAAGTATGTCGATGATCTAACTATTTCAATGTCTGTTAACTCTCAGCTTGACTGCACTAAGATAAATAACTTTCTATCAGAAGTTAGCAAATGGTCTTCATCTAACGGCCTTAAACTTAATCCTTCCAAATGTCAGACTGTTAATTTCAGAAATGAACTAACTAACCTTCTTAGCACCACTAAATAACCCATTTCCTTTACCCTTAAAGCATCATACTTTATTGTTATTGTATATCTTGTATTTATAATCCTCTCAATTTTTTCGTTTTGTTTATTTTTTTTCATAAGTGTGGACATAACTTTAAGCTGTATTATGACTGTTAATTTTGTATTTCCCCTCACTATACTATATAATCAGAACATTAGACCCAATAATCTATAACATGCTAAAGTTTCCAAACTGAATCGACAATACCGTTTGAAACAAACTCACTTTCATAATTATTATTATATCTTATAATTATGTCGTAAATGTGGACAACTTCCTCCGATTAATTTTGTTTTAATTTTTAATTTTATATATATTTTGAGTAAATCAGAATGCAATATTGTGACAAATCCTGAGAATTCCATTCTGTATTAAAAGTACTGTTTTTGGAATAAAGTAAATTATTATTATTATTATAACAGATTTCAAAATTAGTTACTATGAAAACAAATAAGATTCTAATTCATGTTTAAAAATACTCACTTTTTTTGGAAAATAGATGGTGTGTATAAAACTTATATTTCGATGTCTGAAACTCTGGCCGACATTAGCCAAATACGCGAATGAAAGAACCCCAAGTCATCTGGTTACAAACAGAGTATGTCCTAATGTTCAGTCATTTAACCTGGCTAGAGTGAAATCACACATTCATTAATTGTCATATCTGTTGAAATATTGCTAAGTAAGCAATGACTTGAACACATTCTAAACAGCCCAACAGCATATTTTATAGTGTCAATTTGAGTACAACAATTGTCAAATTTAAAGACACTCGGGCTTGAAGCTAAACTCTTATTTAATAACCTGCCGATTTTCAAGTTTCTACAAAACTTAAGAGAGGACCTGATCGTCGATGGCAACGTATCCCAATACATGAGGTAACTATTCTTCATTTATGTCACTGGGTTTCAAAATGTACTCCTGAATGTTTTATAATTGACTTTCAATCAAATGTTGTGCATTTCCTGAAGGAGATAAAGTAGAAATATCATAAGAGATTGGTTTAAGCTTCACACGATCCTGTACCTCCACTGAAAATTCGATACATTCTATAAACATTGCCCAGAATAAAACAGTTATTATTATTAGATCAAACCGAAATTCTCATTCTCTATTAGTCTGTCAGCTGGTACGGATACTTGGCGAGAGATAGTTCAAAATAACTCCAACAAACAGCGGCTGACAGTCATCTGAACAAGAGGCGGCCCTCATTGTCCAGTGGATAATATCCCAGCGTTTAAAGCGATAGACCCGCGGTTTGAATCCCAATAAGAGTAATGTGACCCACTCAGTGGCAGTGCAGATACATCCAAATGAAGAGTTCGAAATCAAACGAAATAACCATATTAAATTCCATCCCTAGCAACCAAGTAATTATGAAAACCATGTTGTAGGATCGACGAGATATGATTCATTGTTAGAATATGTCAATAGAAAAGTCCATTTTAGTAGGATTATGAAGACATTGCTGACTCAGTAACTATGAGTACTCGTGTTTTCTAGACACTTTGACAGCACTAGTAACAGGTTCGACCACGAGTTGACATCAGTTCAAGAACTATTGGGAGACCACCTTTCTAGTACTGGACAGCTGTTTCGTCATAGCTTGAGACTCTCGACCAGTACACACCCGCCAACTGGGGTTCGAATCCAGCACATTCCGGTCACAAGGAGAGCTCGTAAACCATTCAGCAACTAGAACCCGATACAATGGCCAGTCCATGAATCGCAATTTCCGCCAGTTGATGACGTAGCACAACCACTAGCCAATGTCTTCGGCGAGTAAATACTCTCTTACCTGACTTGGTAGACCCCTCTGGTTACTTCTCACTAGAACCCTAGGTAACTTCCTGCACACAGCCAGTCACTACTGAGCATCAGCTTATTTATCAGGTTTGGCTGGCGATTGCGCTATGTATCGTGAACTGGAGGAAGTTGGAACTCATAGATCATTGTATCGGTTCCCAATTAATAAATGCTCTGCGAGCTCGCCTTGTTACCAGAAGGTCCTAGGTTCGCACCTCAGTGATGGGTGCGTACTCCTGAAGAGCTCCAAACTAGGACGAAAAGTTGTCCAGTACTCCAAGATCTCTTGCCAATAGCCCTCCAACTGATGTCAATCCGTAATCAAACCTATGACAAATCGAATCCCTACAAACCAACATTTGACAACACTAGAAATCACGGAAAGCCCAGTGGATCTCAAATAGAATAAAACAGACTGCCTGGTTTGCACAATCAGACGATGATACACAACACTAAGTAAGACAGTTGAGCTGATCACCTTCTAAGATTAATATGGAATTGCCGCTGTTCATATTGCCAAAAGATTATGCAAGAACACCAAGTAAAGTGGTAATATAATTCATTTGAAAAAAATTCAGAGATTTATGAAAAGATTGAAATTGTTCAGTGAAATGCTACTGAAAGATGGAAACGTGTAAATCAATGTGAGCAACTGACTGTGAGTCGTGTCATTTAAATTTGCCAACAACTAAATTTCAAATGGACCTCTTCGCTGAATGCAACCAAAAGTTAAAAGCTTCATTGACTGGTGTCACATATAATATTTCTTCGAAACATTCACCAGGGAACTACTGAAGCTGACCAGTGAACAATCTCTGTTTGATGCCCTTTTGTAGTCTGCAGCAAATGAAAATCGGTATTAATGAAGGAACAGAACCTGTGCGTTGTGGTGGAGTATAATTCCATTATGGAGAAAATTTATTTTGATAAAGTTTCACACAGTGTTATACAGTCATATTTACTGATGACCACGTTCCGAGCACAGTTTATTGCTTCTAATTATGTCGAGTTACTGACACAACTCTTCAACTTTATATATTTCCATTATTTTTCATTTCTTGGTAGTAATATTTTCCACATTTCTGGCATCAGTGATGAGTCATTCCTATCGTTTGTGTTCGGTTTAGATTCGGTGAACCAGGATTTAGTATTCAACCTCTCTCTCCATCTATCTATATCACTCGTTTAGAATTTCAACTATATTCCACTCTCTTCTGTGCTTGTATGCGAATGCATGCAGCACAAATGGTGAGTCGTTTTTCCCAAATTTCTTATCTTTGAGATGTCAATCATTCTACACTCTGCTCAATTCTTATCTTCTGACAGTCTGACTACTCTCCTCTCCGTGTACTGGTTTAACTGACTTATGTAGTTGACTCAAATCACAGTCATTGCATGGTATCTTGTAGATTATATTACTTTGTCTAATTGTGTCAACCGACAGAGTCCTTTAATCTACAGAGTTTTTCGTACTTGAATGAGTTTATAGGTTTAAATGCCACTCTAATTCCTGCTTCATTAAGAACGCTACGTAGGGTTTCAGATGTCTCCACCTTATGTGGCAAAACTGCAGAAGCCTGATAGTGTGCAGTTCACCTTCTTCTATTCCTTTCGTTCTACAATCTAACATTATGGCAAATTCTCCTTGTTCACTTTCTGATACGAATGTGAATTTTATTCCCTTTACTAGTGAGTTTATATGTGTAAAGAAACTAGAAATGTGTTGTGTTTTTAACACTATGAGAGTGATGTCTACATATCTCCAGCATATCTCTGGAGTAGGATTAAATGTATTAAGAGCGATATTTTCCCAGCTATCCATAAGACATCTGTTACGTTTGCGGATATTGGTGATCCCATCAAAATCTGTATGAAACTCGGAAGTACCAATACTCAGGACTATCAACTTAACATCTATTCAGCTGCTCAGTTGTTCCAAAGGTAAAAATGAACTCAGAAACATTTAGTTTGAGTCTACTCGTTATTACTGTTTGGTTCATAAATGTCTTTTTAACTCTTTGCGTACGGAGTGGAATATGTAGTTTCAAGCTTTGTTGTTACTTTTTACGAACTGAGATTGCTAGACTCATACCAACCCTTCCGTCTTCTGCATGTTCACAGCCGGACAGTAATTTTGGAGGGGGTGATTGGCAGTGAGTCAACGAGGAATCCCACCCGGAAGTATTGCGTGGTTAGCAAGCATTCTACCATTGAACACGATCGCTTCCTGGATAGATACCCCAAAGGTATAGTAGTAAATTGCCACCTCTGGTGTCCCTTGATTCATTTACGTTGAAAAAATGGCTCACTAATGGGATTCTGTCATAATTGCTACGACGACAAATCGCACCACAAGTCAGAAATCATAGTCGATAAGACTCTAAATCTTTGGGTGAATTCTAACACGCTGATGGGCTCAATCATTCAGCTGAATAACCATAGATGCAGCCTAGTAATAGTTCCCAGATAAGGATGAAATACTTTACCAATACTGATATGATGAAAACGAAGCCTTGAAGCCAGTGGGATATGCTACAAATCAATCAAAGACTTTCTGCATTTTATTTCAGGAACGCCTTGTTAAAAAATGCCTAAGGGAAAATGGTTATCTAAAGTGATCTATCCTAAATAAAGTATAGCAAAGAAAAATATGGGAGAATGAAACATGAAAAAAGCAAGTGTTTATTTGTCTCCCAATCAGAGGAGAAACAGTAACACAAATAAAGATGCTTCCCGGCAGCTAAACTCGTAACACTTTACAGTGCCACATGCTCTATAAGCCAATCTAAACTGCAAAATTGCCGTGTTGATGTCACCTCCAACTGCTTTTATAAATTTACGTCCAATTGCAACAGCAAGTACATTGGGAGGACAGAAACAAGGGCTTCTATCCGGTTTTCTGAACATATCCCAAGACACTTATGTCCAAAGGGAAGCAGATATTCGCAAAGTGTAATTAATTACCAGACACCTTGTGGTGGATACGAGTCATTTCGTCGAGATTTCTAAATCCTTCAAAATATTCAATATACAAAGGACAGCAAATTTACAACGATTTTCGAAAGCAGTTGCAATCAAACATTTCAAACCAAACTTTTGCAGAATACAGAAATAGAGTGTAATCAATCTCTCGCTACCCTCACAACTGCACTTTGGTGAAATTGATTAGTCATCCATATTAGTGATTCCAGCTGACTGAACCAGTTTACAATTATATGAACGATTGCTTTCTTGAGTTGATATATGAAATTAAAAGCTAATGGTGTTTGTAAGACTTTTCTGTCTTCTCCCCCACTCTTCTTTTCTACTTAAATGATAGTGACTTAAACTAAAAATTGTAATGGTCATATTTTCGATGGCTTAATTCTACAACATTTCCCCCACTACAATTCAAACATTAAAGCATGTTATTGTCATTTTTATAGAGATCGTAATTTCAGGTAGTGGTCTGCAGCTGACGATAACTTGTGAAATAGAATGGCACCATTTTATCCTGCATGCAAATTTGGTCTTTCTTTCTTTATCGAAATTTATCATGGGAACCAAATGTATGAAATTATGAAATTTATGTCTCCCTTATATCGGAGAGTTATTCAGGTCATTGTGAAATGTGAAACACCGCCAATTTTTGTCAACTGTCGAATTGTGTCTCACAGCCACCAAAGATACAACATTATATTTATATATATAATTGTTTCCTTTAATTCCTAGAGGAACATAGGGCTTCAGCCGTGCGTCTCCATTGCGTTCCCTTCTCTGCTAGAGTCTTCACCTGGCTCCAAGTCTGTCCACACGTTTTCATCTCCTCTTCACATGACCTCCTCCAAGTCACCCTTGCACTGACGACCAACTCGCCGCTTCCCTTTTCGATTTCCACTCGAGCTATGGCTTGTCTACTGATGTCACTTCATGGATTGTTTCCTCAGAGTATGGCCAATCCATCTCCATTTCTTCCTGCCTATTTGTTTCACAATCGGTTCCTGCTGAGTTGGTTCGCTCCCAGAGATCCCTCCCTGTTGCTGATCTTTTCTGGCTGGCCATCTGATCTTGAGTATTGAGTGAAGACAACTGTTAATGAAGGTGTGTAGTTTGTTTGAGATGCTCTTTATGACGCGCAGTGCAAGTCTCTGATCCGTATAGTAAGCAGCACTGACTTCACATTGAAGTTGAAAATCGGGATCTTGTTTTTGATGCTGAGTGCTGCTGACCTCCACACAGACTTGAGAGTAGTGAAAGCTTGTCTTGCTTTTCCGATCCTTGCTTTGATGTCCTCGTCAGTTCCGTCCGCCTGTAATTGAAACGATGCTTCCCAGATAGGTAGGTAAAAGAGGTTGTTTCTTTCAGGTTCCTCCCATTTATGCTGATCGTTTTCTGTTGTTGTTGTTCTTGTCCAGGAATCTTCATCACCTCTGTTTTATCTATGTTCACCTGAAGTCCTATCTTCTCCGGATGCTTCTTCTGCCAACTTGTTGCTTTTTGCTTGCATATCTTCCAGTTTGTGGGAAATCAGACATATATCATCGGCGAAGTCCAGATCCTCCAAGTTCTTTGTGTGGTTCCATTTTATGCCTGTTTCCTCATTGCCCGCTGTTTGTCGCATTATCCAGTCTACTGCAATCAAGAAATGCATTGGCGATAGTAGGCAGCCAGCTTGTCTTACTCCTGTCGTCACTTCGAAGGATTCCGTAAGTTTCCCGTTGTGGATTACTTGGCATGCAGCATTGTCGTACAGCTGTTGGATGAGATGTATAATTGTCGGTGGCGAAGTAGTTTCCAAATCACCTCTCGATCGACGCTGTCTGCTGAAGGCCTTTTCAAAGTCGATGAAGTTGAGATAGAGAGGTGACTGCCATTTCAAACTTTGTGCAATGATGATCCGTAATGTGGTGATCTGATCAATACATGACTTGTATATTTAAGGGTCAGAATTTCTAATACGATTGATTTTAGCCTTTCTTGACAAGATACAAGGCGAACGCTATGAATAAAGAGAGTGTTCACTATCCGAAAGGATGACCTTACTCAACTGACTGTACGAATTAAAACACTTATCAACAAAATTATTGTTAATTGTTTGGGTCAGTGGTACACCATTAACCCTACTTGATACCTTCAAAGTTCTATGTAATTTTCATGTGGTCTATTTTCAGTAACACCGGGGGAAATAAGAGGGGAAACAGGAAAAAAGAAAAGTGGGTAGAATACATTAGTCAATAAGTTGTAATTGACAAGGTTATACTATACCAGAGGGTTCCCACTTCCGTAGGTAACACACTGAACGAAAGATTATTCTTTCCGAAATAAACAAACATATGAGGCAATCAATACAGACTGGAAGCAAAAAGGAATACTGAGATAAACAGTGTTCGATTTATTTTTTACAACATCTGTCTTTTCACAATCTCCAAATAATTTCCATTGTTTTTAAACATAATCTAAACAAGCTGAGCTAAATTCGCAAACGACTATAAATTAGCCTCGGTTACCATCTGTTACAGTTTTATGACAACGAGTTTTTGATGAGTGAATTAGTCATATGCGGACTACTGATTCTTGGTTGCTTTTATGTTTAGTGTTTTTGTTATTGATCCCGTCACTGTTTCCTTCAGTACTTATTTATAGAGAAACGGTGAGACACGAGAATTTGAAGGAAGCAGTCTTAAATATTAAAATTATTGATATTTCCATAAATGTTTATATATTGTTAAGAGGTTGAGGGTAGTCAGAAGGAACCCTTGGACCTAGGTTTAATGATTATTATTGGTAGAAGGTCAATTGAGAGAGCAAATAGCTCCCTGGTACCATCTCTAACCGCAGCCCTTCGTGACACAGGTTCGAATCCCAGAAGGGACATAAGTTCCTTCAAGATTGTGGATACGCCTTGATGACTGGCGAGTGCCAACAAACACGAAATCTAGATTCAATGCTTCCTAACGATTGCCTCAAACCATCTAATAACAAAAACGATTCAGAGTGAAACCGTGACGTCGAGCCACCTAGCGTGGTGGTACATTCATTGACTAACAGAATTAGGTTTGCACACGCACACGCATGACACTAATTACATTCAATTTAGGTAATGTCACTGCCAGGTCAAGATAAAAGAAGGTCACCTTAATAACTGTGTAGTATATAAACTATTTCTATCGTACACCACTATCTGGACAGCTCTTCTCACCTAGTTAACTCATTGGTAATATATGGTCACAGTCACACCTACTATAGGGATTGAAACACTACAACACCACGCAGAGTACATGAATAGTTACTCTGCATTTCATCAAAAATCTTAGAAAACTTAGTCCATTTGTAAAGTTGTACAGTCATAATAAAGATTTATTTATGTGAGCCTTCTTATATAATAAATTTAGTTAACTTTGAAGTTTCAGCTTAACAATTATATCAAGTTACAATATAAAACTCCTTCGATTGCTTTTCTAACAGATTTCATTGTCCAATGGGATCTAGCTCGTTCAGATTGACAGTGAAAACTGTGAACTTTTACTCAAATCACCTTGTACCTTTCGCCTTGGTAGCATTTAGTGTGCGTCAGTGGCACAGCGGTTAGGACGCTCGCCGACCATGCACATGGTCCGGGGTTCGATCCCCGGCCGAAGCACTCCTTTACCTCGCTAAGCCAGAAATAAAGCTAGTAAAGAGGAAAGGTTGGGCATGAGGCAAGCAACCCCATCCTGTAAAAATAAACACTGCTACAGGATCTTCAAGCCTGTACCTTGAAGCCCTATGTTCCACTGGGAACGTGATGGGAAAAAAAGAAGAAAAAGCATTTAGATGTTACTAAATTCTTCGAATATCTATAAAGACAGGTTGAAAAAGTCAGATGGACCAATTTCCATAGATCTCAACACTAATATGTGCAAAAACTGAGAAGCCATAAAAATATTTTTAAAATTATACATTTTTTGGACGATGCGTAGAAATAGTACTCTGCTCATTAATGGTTAGGCCCGTTTTAGTGGTTTATAGATTTCTGAGAGGATTCTGAATCCGTTGTGGTGTTACCTTCAGCATTCCTCTAAAAAGACGTGAATTAAGTAAGTTTTTAAAGAGTCCTTATAGAGAATGTCTCCAGAATAGGAGAAAATATTGACATTTGGTGAAATAAATTCATTTTAATTAGTCTATTATTTGGTATAGACAATTTTAGTCTGGAAATATGGCATTTAATTTAACAGGCAGTTAAGAAACCAGCACATTTTGACGCTATCTGAGGATTAGTCAATCCCTGTGTAAACTATGGAAGTGGGTGATCCTAGTGGAAGGTTATCGATCGGGAGGGACAATAAAGTGTGGTCATGCTTGATGAGTGCCTTAAATCCTTATCAACCTCATTCAACAACCATAGGATAATGCCAACTGTCAAGTGATCCACAACGGAAAACTTAGCGAGGCGCTCAAAGTGAATACAGGAGTAAGACAAGGCTTCCAATTATCACCCACGATGATATTCCTACCTGTTATGAGAAGACTTTCGGAAGAGAGAAGACAGAAATAATGAGAAGACTCCAAGAGATATAGACTTCGTTGATGATTTATGTCTAATGTCACACAAACTCGATGACTTACAGGCGAAAACCAACAAGTTAGCAGAAGAAGCAGGTAACGGAGAAAGGACTTCAAGTGAACGTAGAGAAGACAGAGGGGGTGGAGATAAATAACAAACCAAACAACAATAAGCACCAATCACTATCAAAAGAATAAATTTTAAATGGGACCATTACCTTCACTTATCTAGGGGGCATCGTTTCAACTACAGGCATCATGGATGAGGATGTCAAACCAAGCTAGAATCGGAAAGAGAAGTAGGAAAACATTAATCAATCTGAAATTAGTTTGGAAATCTTCTGCATTCCGTAGGATAAAGAAAAATCCGGATTTTCAACTCCAGTGTTTAGTCAGTCGCTTCTTCTACATTGGTTAGAAAAATGGCCAGTGTGTCATGAAATCATTTCTAACAGACTATTACAGACTTTTGTCAATAGCCACCCTCTGTGAAGATCAGATGGCAAGGCAGAAAGAATTAGTAATAAGAAACTATGAATGCAAACCAATGAAGAATCTATCACTCATCAAATATGCTGAAGAATATAGCGACGGATCGAATACACGTTATAGAGATAACTAAGTGACATCGTACATCAGGCCATCCCTCATGTTGAACCCTAATGGGGGACGATGAGTTGTTAGTAAATGGAGGAGATCATGTGAAGATAAGATGAAGGCTTGTGGGAGATTGTGAAGCCAGCTGGAGAGGATCGCAGTGAACAGCAGAGAATGGTGATGTGTTTTCTCAGATCTATGTTCCATTTGGAACCGAAGTAAATAGTAATAATAATTGGTCGAAGTAAAAGCAGGGTAAATTGGTCAAACCTGATGGCGATGTTAATCCCTAAATAACGTTGTAATAATACGAACTGAAGACATAGAGTCGAAAGTCAGTAAGCAGCTTAGAACATTTGCAAGAAGGATAGGCTTTGATGAATTATCGAAATTCTGTTAATTGTAGACAAAGTTTCCTCCAAATACGTGCACATACCCCATTCCCTTTTTCAGTAAGAGACACCGAAAATGATACGCCTGAGTGAAATCGAAAGTTCTTTTGCTTAAATTTGACGTTGAAAAGTTGCAAAGCTGTCACCACATGCATAAAATGAGCTGAAAATACGCATTAGTTTCTTCATATAAGTCTAGTTGACGACTAACATTTATACTTACCATGGAGGAGTCACTGAGACAGAAAACTGGTCATTAATTAATCTCCTTAAAGCCTTCCAGTTTTCATCAAATCGATTAAAAGTGACTTATACGCATAACAATATAAAAGAAACTTTAATTGATTTCAAACTAGTGAATGTACAGTTAACATCTGTTCTACAACCTTCGATTTTTACGAAATAAGCACAAGTATAGACAAAGTCTGTGCATCGGCGGTTCAGTGTTAGAGTTCTCGCCAACCATGCCTCAATTCCCGGCCGACACACTCCTTAACCTCACTTATCCTGGAGTCATCCCGTAAAAAGAAGAAAGGTTTGGTATGAGGTTACATCCTCATCCCGCACGAAATAAACACCACTGCTACTGAGACTTCAAGTAGGAAGCCGGAAGGCCTATGTTCCACTGGGAAAGAGCAGGAATTTAAATTTTTCTACTTATAGATAAAGCATGAGGACCATTTGTATATCTTATGTATGTGTATACGTTAAATATCTCATTCTGGGAAGTATTTTCCTCATAGTCTCATGAAGTATTATAAATTTCGTTTCAAAATCAAAATATAATAAGTAGTTACACATGGGGGATAGGATTTCCTGTTTAGCGTCTAACACTCTTACTGTCATACACTCTGACTAGACGGGAAACTATTAGCGCTGTAACTTATAGGCAGGATTTTAATGCTTAAGCTGATTTCATTATTCACTCACGGCGCAAAACTCAGGAAAAGCGGCCTGGTAAAGTTAACTTTAGCAAATATGACGTATTTAAGACACAGGGATCTCTTGATACATATTTCACGAGTCGACTGAAATTATTAACCCTATTCATGTAAATTAAATTCACTGGTTTATTTTATGTGCATAAATAAATGGAGGGAGGATCGTACATACGCTGAAAAGATGCATTCCGATCTTCTACTACTCAAAGTGTCGGAATTTAGACGCCTATTGCTAATGTGTGCCACTGCTGTACACTTCCGGTTTGACAACACTCTTTACTTCCAATTAGATGGCATATCTATGAGAAGTCCACTTCGCTCTGTTTTAGCAGATATCTTCATGCCCAACCTTGAAAAAACAAAGTTGAAGCCTGCAATCGATGAAACAACTTCTTATTACCGATATGTCACAGATGACACAATTGTAGTGTGCAGCAGTGAAAGTCATGCTTCCTACCTACTTGGATTATTCAACGACGCATATACAAATATTGAATTCACTATGGAACATGAAGATGATGGTAAGCTCCATTTCCTTGACAGTCCCCACAGATAAATTTACCGAAAGCCAACATGGAATGAACAATACTTATATTTTAATAGTTTTCCTTCAAATAGCTATAAACGAGAACTAGTCAAAACTCTGTTCTGTACAGTCAGGAGAATATGTTCTACAGAGATATTAGAGGAAGAATTTATGATTCCCGAAAAGATGTTGAAAAAAGGGGTTACTTCCAGAGACTCATTAACAAGTATGGAAGATGTGAAGGGTCAAATGTCAAACAACTCACAGTGGGGAAAAAGCCTGTCTTCATTCAACTCGAGTTTAAAGGTGACAACATTGTAGGAACAGTCAACAGAATACTGAATACCCCACTAGGCATAATCTATCCTGCAGCTAAGTTAGTTCCTGTTTATCGGATAGCATGCTCGTTGGTGCAATCAAAAGTTGACAGATATCCGTTTCACGTCAGCTCCAATTGTGTGTACAAATTTACGTGTATCTGTGGGAGGAGTTGCACTGGGAGGGGGGAACAGAAAGAAGGGCACACCACCAATTTTTGAACAAGTAACAAAAAGCCTAAATCTGAAGGGAACAAACGTTTACAACATTTTCACTGCCAGGCATCTCCCTGATACGGATCATGAGATGGAAATTGCTAAATCGTCTAAAATTATCAATAGACAAAAACGGTCAGTTCTCTCCAAATTTACTGAAGCAATCTCCATCAAATTCCTGAAATCCCGATTTATGTATTCGGAAAAAAGCAGTTGTCTGCCTTTTCTTACCCTCGTGTAACTGTAATTCTCCACTCTCTTTCATTTGTTTACGTAATCTTTGCTTTTACCCCTACCCCATCTCATATAGTGTACCTTTGATTTCATTCTTGTTTCTGCTATCTCAACTGAACTTACTACATTGTTACTCAATTTACTAGTTACGCGTCGCTTTACTCACCCCTATTCTTTATTACGTAACTCTTCTATCACTGTGTGCGTTCATTAATTTTTTTTGTTTAAACTTGAACTCTCTAAGTCTAAACTACATAAGTGTAATTTTATGAGTACTGTTTATGAAGTTTGAAGTCTCCTGTCATTAACTGAAATCCTGTTAACATTTGCAAGTATGTCAAAATTGTTCTGGACATAAACTTGCTAATTTGTTTAGGCTATACTCAGCTGAGCTGATGAGAAGTCAACGAGACAAACAATGATGGTATCATCTTATTCTGCACAAACCTCTGTTGTTCTTGCTTTATTGAAATTCATAAAAGGGAATAAATATATGGTGAATAAGTATGAAGAAAAAAGAAAAGCTTACCAATGAACTTTTTCTTTTTGATTCTGTCTGACTCTCGTTCCAGTGAACTGATTTACACGATGAAGTATGAGGATTTTTAAATCGATTCCTTTGGAATTTACTCATTGGTACGAGAGTTTGTGTTGAACCATGAATTTCAGATTTACTACTATTAATCCTCTGTAAAGAAATTGAATGTCTATTCATGAGAAGATTCATATTCTGTTCACTGTCTGTCGTATTCAAAGATACAGTCTCATCATCATCGGTACTAATTAAACTGCCACATTCAGAACTGGATACATTTGAATCTTGAAGGCATTTGGTAGACTGGTGTTCAGTGTATTCTTTTGGTGCATCCATTAACCGATGCCCTTCATTATAAAGTGAAAACTTGTGTCCTTGATGGCTTGGATTCATTGAATACACCGGTTGACTGAATTCTGTCGATGAACCGATATTCCAGATATCTGGATCATCATTATCATTATCGAGCAGATTCGTTTTATTAGGTAGAGGTGTACTTCTTAACGAATTGACTGGACTATTTGGTAGAATATAAGTATGAGCTATTTCAGGGGATAGAGTCCTTTTAGGAGGCGTTAAATTTGGTGATCGTCCTTTTGGATGTAGTGTACACCTCTGGGTGGGATTCATTAACGCACGTGGATTCGTATATGATCCAGTGTGATAATCCTGACCAATATTTAACCTATTTTCATACTGTTGAGATTGTGGTAAATTTGTTACAGGGGGTCTGTGAAGCCGAACAGGGTTGTATCGATTTATCGGATAGTTTACTGCTGGTCTATATTGATCTTTACGTAGACATGGATTCACCTTTTGAAAGCTCAGCAGTGGAGATGATCTTTCATGTGTAAAATGTGTTTCAACAACAGGTGGACGATGATTTCGAATAGGCTGCATTTGTAAGCTAACCGGGGGAGGAGGAGGATACAACAGCAAAGGTGATTTTGATGTATCATTAAGATGAGATTGTTCTTGTTTCAAATGATAAGGCGATAGGGAACGATTCTGTTGACTATTAGTCTTCGAAGCATTCAGATAGGATTCTTGATTCATTAAAGTATTACAATTAGGAATAGGTGAGGTTGTGGAGATTTTCTCTCCTGTATAACTACTACTATTTCCTGTCCATTTACTTGAAGACGGTGGTGTATATCCAGCTGACATGACCGTGCTACGAGTAGTTCCTCACAGTTAAATCCAGTAGTGAATAAGAAATCAATACTGACAATAAAATAAAACGATAATAACGCTGCATCAGTATTAGGAGCATATCATGCTAAGGCCTTCTATGGTATAATAATTCCTTGATTAAACAACAGTGTTAGGTAGTCTGTTTATTGAGTAAATAAACAGCCCGTGTTTTTCATTATTCTCCAAAATATCTTATAATTCATGGTAAAAATTAACAATCAAGAAGAAAATAAACAAGTAAATAAATTAAGCTATCCCACTGATTGAATGCATGAATGTCTGCCTTTCTAGGCGTAATGCCAACCAATTCCCCTCTCCCTTGTACATGCACACACAGTAAAGTAAACTAGTGTTGTTGTTGTTGTTTTTTTGTTGGTTTTTTCGTTTGCTTGCTTCCTTCTAATATAAATGTTATGAATCGATTTTTTTCTTATGAATACTACTAATACTTATACTACTATTAAAATACTACTTTCAGTACATTGTACGTGTGTAGCATTTATTCATGTAGATCTGATCTAGTGTACGAAAGTGGAGAAATACGTACACGTCTACGCACGCACGCACGCACGCTCACACGCACACACACACATACACACATACAAACGTAATATTTACGAAAGCCTGTACGCCTATCTATACACAGATCTTTGTGTCTATGTATGCCTTAATATTAAGACATACATACCTCTTAGACGGACCAATAGAGTGAAATAGTATACTGTTAGAATACCAATCCATAATGTTGTTTCAACACCCCATCAACATCCTTCATCATCAAAGTGTCTGTAGCAATGATTGTCCATATAATCATTCCGCTTTGTCACCACTGTTAGATAGATAGAGAGATAGTCATTTCTTCAAGGTTACCTTATTCGTATGCAAATATCATTGTATTATATACACATGAGATCATTTATTGCTAGTGTTGTTCCCATTATGGAGAAAAATTCATTTTTTGATAAAGTCTCATACAGTGTTATGCAGTAATATTTACGGATGATATATCTCCTGCACGTCTTCCAAAAGAATGGATATCCACGGAATTTCGTCAAAAGACATATACCCCCAAGCCAACCTATCAAAACAAAAGCCCCCAAGGAAAGCACAAAGAAAATCGCCTTACCATATATAAAGGATATCTCCGAAATCACTACAAGACTCTTCAAACCTTTAGGAATTGACGTCGTACACAAACCAACAAAGTCACTTCGCTCAATTCTATGTCAGCCAAAAGACTCAACAGCGAAGGAAGATAAAACTAACATCATCTACAAAATAGATTGTATCAGGTGCGAAAAACACTGACTAAATTGGCCAAAGTGGACGTCCCCTTCGTCTTCGTACCCACGAACATAAGCTAGCTGTCAAAAGATATGATATCCACTCCCTCATATCACTACATACAGACAACCACGGATATCAATTCGACTGGGACAACTTTCAAATATTAGACAGAGGAAACAACAAGAATGCTAGAGAATTTTTAGAAGCTTGGCATTCCAGTGAATCAGTAATCAATAGACACATCGAGATAGACAAAATTTATCAACCGATAAGAAAGAAACCTCACACACAAAGGGTCAAAGTTCAAGCCAAAGAAACAATGAATTGCAATACAAATAACCTAGAAGGTGTGAAAACACGCAAAAACAACCAATCACGTCCAAGGTCACCAGGAGAGATGAATAATAAACTCGTGGAGAAATCTGAAAGCTCACTTCAAACTGAAGTATGCGCTGAAGATGTCGCCTAGTAGGGCGATGAAAGCTCCGCAAATTAACTATCCAGCTCAGAGAACACAACCATATCAAAATCATCCACCTGAGCTATAAATCTTCTCTATCATATGAGTCATTCCTATAACGTGTGTTGGGCACAAATTCGATGAACAAAGATGCGGTAATCAACCTCTCTCTCTCCCTCCATCTATTGGACATTATCACAATAGAATGTGTGTTTGTGGTTTTCTATATGCAATGAAGTGAGGGGGTGACGGTGATATCGTGTCTTTCAACGGCCAGTTTATGATCACGGATGAGAAGAAGACGAAGATGGCGTCCACTATGACCACTGTCATGCATTTCACAGTCATTGTAATTTCCCTCTTAGGTGGTGTTGGTTTCATCTTCTTTCGTTGTTGAGTCTTTCGGTAGGCATAAAGCCTAGTGAAGTGATTTTGTTGGTTTATGGGCAACATGAACTCGAAAGGGTTTGAATAATCTTGTAATGATTTCAGAGATATTCTTTACATATATGGTAGAAGAATTTCCTTTGTATTTTTATTGGGGACTTTTGATTCGTTTGGTTGGCTCCCCACTTCTCCAAAACGACCTTTTTTGCTATTTTTCATGAAGCATTCTTAGAGATATGTTCTGTAGAAATAATCTGTGGGCACCCAAGTGTGTACCACGTGTTGCGGGAAATTAAATTGATATCTAACGCTGTATTCAATTGAAGATGAATAGGTTTATTATTAATAGAAAGCGTGACATACTTTCGTCTGCTGGCAAAATCGACTTTGGATGTTGTTAAAACGGTCTGTAACCGAGGGAGTTGTTTCTGCTTGAAGGAACTATGTTTGTTCCTCACAGAAGAGTTTTCCTTTGGTGAACAGTAACCCTGTTTATGTCCAAAAAGGTGACATTTGCGGCATTTAGGTTTCCTGAATGGACAAAATTTGACTAAATCTCACAAACCACAGTACCGGCACATTAATGAGAGATTAGCTGAACTTTGGGACTGATGTTCTGCATGCTTGGAGGTGGTCGGAGAGGTTTTCACTGCATTAATTGAGCCACATTCAGACAGCTGTGATTTGTGCTCCACTGTAGCAGTATCCTGCTTCAACTTGGTTGCACGTTGACGTTCTGCTGTCACCACCTGTAAAGTCATTTTCGAATATTGTTCCAAGAGTGAGGCAAAAGTCGAGTTTGAATATCAGCATCTCTTCAGGGCTGTTCAAACCGCAAGTTAAAATTAAACATTTGAACTGATGTGATGTCATCTCATGTGGTTTCAATCTCTCACATTCTCTGTTCACTCTACCAGCATAAATGACATAATCATCGAAAGGCACTTTTGATTTTGTTTCCTTCGCATTCCCCAGTGGAACATAGGGCTTTAAGCTAGTGGCTTGAAGTTTCTGCAGCACTGTTTATTTTACAGGATGGGGTTGCTAGCCTCATGCCCAACCTTTCCTCTTCATCAGCTTTATTTCTGGCTTAGCTAGGTAAAGGAGTGCGTCGACCGGGGATCGAACCCCGGACCATGTGCATGGTCGGCAAGCGTCCTAACCGCTATGCCACTGACTGCACTTTTGATAAATGATGATAATCGAAACTTCTCAGTATCGTCGAACATTGCAAATTCAATGCGAAAAACGTCTTCGTAAAGATTGAACCATGAATCAAATACGAGACCAGATACTGGATCATAAGTGAACTCACCGACAGAATTAAGAATGCTTTCATATTTATCTGAATGAGATGTTAAAGGGACTTAAACGGGTAGCTTCTGAGTGAGAGCTTCGACTGATTTTAGATGTTCTGCTTCATTCTGAGCTTGCTGCAGCTGTAAGATAGATTTGAGATCATCCATAGAAATAGACATTGTGAATGAGGTGAGATTATTCAATGAATTTCGATTACCTTTTGATGGTAATACTCAGCTCCCCAGTATGAATTAGGTGGAATGGGATTCGAACTCTGAGTGTGACAGCTGAAATTTAAGTGTATAACCGATAAACCATATTCCTATTCGGAAATGATCTTCACTAAGACAAATGAATGATTGAAATTCAGGTGTTCTAATGACAGAAGTTTCTTTGCTATCAAAGATTTGCGACCTACTAATGACTGCCGAATAAAGGCGTGTATATTATTGAAATAGCACTGTGTGATTGGTTAATATCTACCTGTCAATAGCGGTACTGGTAGATGATGATATCATTTGGTGATTTTATGTTAACTGGGGAGGAATTCTTCAACTGCAAAGTTTCCGTTATTGTTCTTGACAACATTTTCAGTGCTAACTTTAGTTATTTTTGTGTGTCAGGTGAAAGATTTATCGGCAAAGAAAATTGATAGAGAGGAAGAGAAACAATGTCCCGACAGATTTTTTCTCCTCTGGGTATATATTTAGACATGCATAGACGAAGACAGTGCATCGGTGGCCCAGCGGTAGAATGCTCGCCGACCCCGCATGTGGTCCGAGGTTCGATCCCCGGCCACAGGCGCACTCCTTTACCTCGCTAAGCCATTAATAAGACTGGTAAAGAGAGAAGGTTGTGCATGCGGCTAGCAGCCCATTTCGTAAGAAAATAAACACCACTGCTACCGAAACCTCAAGCCTCTAGCTTGAAGCCCCCTATGTTCCACTGAGAACGCAAAGGAATAAAAGAAATAGGCAAAGACTATGGCTCCACTCAGTGTTACATGTAATCGAAACCAACAATTTATTCGACATCTTCACGAACTGCAACCATTAAATCGAATAATTCTGAAAGCTTCTAGATTTCTAGAAAAACATGAAGTCTGAATGAAATTTAAACACTCAATTTTTATTTTATATACATATATATTTATGTATATCTATGAGCGGACACTCGCTGAGGAGGTCGCTGTGCAACATCGGGCGTCAGGCCCTCGAGTAGAACCCGAAAAGGAAGCGGCGAGTGGGACGTCCCAGAGTGACATGGAGGAGATCGTGTGAAGAGGAGTTGAAACAGTATGGACTAACATGGATTCAGTTGAAAAGCACAGCAGACGACAGAAGCAAGTGGGGACGTGCAGTTGAAGCCCTATGTTCCACTAGGAACCCAAGGGAACAAGAATACAATAATAATATCTATGAGCGAGCTTACATTGGGAGATAGGGAAGAGGGGCCTATGTCAGATTCTTTGAACATTAACCAGAAACACTTTGGCTAAAGCGATATTACAGTTTGAAACTGTCAATTACTAAACACCTGATAGGCACACGACCAACCAACTGGATACATTAATACCATTCAAGATAATTCTCTAATAGAAAGCAGTACGCCGTATACAAAGCTAAATCATCCTCTGCTGTACTCACTGAAGCCGGAGTCCCCCAAGGCGCTGTACTCTCCCCACTTCTCTTTTCTCTCTTTCTACATGACTTACCATCTTCAAATGACATTAATTTTGTCAAATATGCTGACGACCTGAGTGCATCTTTTCCTGTCAAATGTCAAAGTGACTGCTCTAAACTAAATGGCTTTCTATCAGAAATCAGCCAGTGGTCCAAGGAAAACGGTATTACCCTAAACCCCTCCAAATGTCAAATGGTCAATTTCACCTTTAGGCATAAATCCGACCTAAACAAACTGGTTGGCTCTCACGAGGTATGCAACATAGACGGCACTGAAATAGAAAACAAATCAGAAATAAAATACCTAGGCGTCATTCTATCTGCTGATCTTTCCTGGGCGTCTCATATCTTAGCGATTTCTAAGAAAATATTCCGTCTTACCTTCTACATCAAGAAGTTAAAACATTCTGGTATAACCCAACCCTTACTTCTACCAACAATTCGTTAACTCTCGCATTCTGCCTATTATTCTCTATTGTTCCACCTTAGTTTTTCCCGGGCTACTGAAGAAAGACTATACCTTATGACGCAGGATGTTAAAGTTCGTCAGCAGGGTAAGCAACGTGCCACTTAACCAGCTTGTTAATATTCTGGTTGACAGGCACATGGACTCATGTGAAAAATGGGCCAAATCCACTTTATCTAACTCACACCACCCTCTTCACTCACAACTCTCCCCTTGCAACTTATCAAGCAAAACCAGAAGCCTATATAGAAAACTATATGCTCGCACCAGCAAGTACAAAAACTCAACCATACCCTACTTATCTAGTGTTCTGTGTGATAAGGAAAGCATTAGGCATGACACCTATAATTCGTTAAATAGTTAGTAGAACAACTGGATCTCGTCTTTCCAACTCACATCATTTATAGGTACAACATTTTCTTTCTTTCTGTTCCTTTTCTCTCTCTTCTTTTTCCGTTATGTGCTGCTTTGTTTCTTTCTCTCGCTTACGCCAGTAAATATGACAGCTCCTACTTTTCTAACACCTTCAAACACTGTTCAGCTCTACCTTTGCTACCGACATGCCAATGTGTTGTTGTCATAATGAACTGTGATTTTCCTTAATCTATGTAGAATTCTATTTATTGATAATGTACTAACTGGATGCAATACTGTAGTAAAAATGCTGAGAATTCCATTCTGTATCACAAGTACTGTTTTGGAAGAAAGCAAATTATTATTATTAATTAACAGACAAAATAACTCAGGTCTTCTTCGATTTGTTGAAGCCATAGCGATAATATGACTGAAACCAGACCTATCTGTTCAAAGGGAATCCGTCTTGGAACTTAAATTATCCTGGTAACTCTCTACTAAGTAAATCTTTATCCTCTGGTGGAGAAAATGGAGATAGATTGATCACACACTGAGGAGATCGTCGAATAGCATCAAGTGCCAGGCCATCTCTTGAGTGCAACCTGGATGGGAAACGATGAGTTCTGCGTGGATCTGAGTGTGACATAAAGGAGACTGTGTGAGGAGAATGTTACAGAATATGAGCAGTCGTGGGCCCAGCTAAAGAGGACCGCAGAAAATAAAATAAAGGGAAGATGTTCTATTGAATCCCTACGTCCCAGTTGGAACCCAAGGGAACAATTATAATAAATGATGTAGTGCGCAATTATCACTAAAGTATCACTGTCCATGCGCTCTTATAATAAATATATATAAATATTTACTAATAGCCTACTTTAATCCTGTCATCCTTATGTTTTGTTCCATTATGACTTTCTTGCAACGATCTTTTCTGTTAAAATTGTATCAGAACTAGTTTTATTCAGTATTATAGGTTGTACACAGCTTCAAAGAACCAATGAAATGAATCCATACTAATCTGCCACAGTAATTCTTCTCTATCCACAAAGGAAGACTCATCGAAGCCTGCCTTTGAAGTGGAAACAGAAGTAAGACAAGGCTGCCTACTATCCTCGATGACGTTCCTAATTGTAGTGAACTACATTATGTGGAACACCGTACCTGGGGAGTTCTGGATTTTTCGGATGATTTATGTCTAACGTCATACGAACTCTAAGATGTATAGGTGATAACCCTGAAACTGGCAGAAGAAGTCACCAGTAAAGACACGAATCCAAGTGATGAAAAGAGAGAAGAAAGAAGTGATGAAGACATCGACCATCCAATAAAAACACAACAAGAACCGATCGATATCAACGGCAGAAATTGGGGTGAAGTTACCCCCCACACTCATCTAAGAAGCAGCATAGCTTCAACTACAGACAACCTGCATGGCTGAGGATGATGGAACCAACCACAATCGGAAAGCCAAGTCAGACAGACCTTCATCACTCTGATATCACTGTGGAAATCTCATGCACTCATGCACAGCATAAACAAGAAAAGTCGAATTCTCAACACAAATTTGAAGTGAGTCACTCCTTCTATATGGGTCAGAAACTCAGCCAGCACATCACATAAAGCAGTTCCAACAGACCAATTCAGACTTCTATCAACAGTCGCCTTCGATGGCTCGACACTGGAGATCAGATGACCAGATGGTCAGAAGGAATTAGCAATCAGAAACTCTGAGAACGAACCTATTGGAGACCTGTCGCTCAACAAATATTCTGAAGGAAGTGGAGATGGATCAGATGCACTCTGAGGAGATGTTTGAGTGACATGGAGCGCAGTGCAGGCCCTTGAGTGAGAGTCGAATGGGAAACGACGAGCTGGACGTCGACTCAAGGGTGATCGTTTGGAGAGGAGGAGATGAAAGAGACTATGAGCAATCATGGGGCCAGCTAAAGATGGTTGCGGAGAATAGGATGAAGTGGAGATGTGCTATCGTAGCCCTATATTCCATTTGGAACCCAAGGGAACAAGTGAACTGAATTACTGAAGTGTACATCTATGCCTATAGTGGTAAAACCTCTGCTTTTCTTATTTTCTCATCAATCCTTTTTTTGGAATTTGAATGTCAAACAATCTGTCATTGTAGCCATTTTCACAAGAACAACAAAATAGAATTTAAAAAAGGCATCACTGATAAAGCAACTAATAATTTCATTGCTTATATTTCTTGTCTCTTCTATCCAAAAACCCAACAATATGGAATACAATAATTACAAGGTGTATAGTGGTCAGAAAATAAACATCTATAAATAAATGTCAAGTATTCTGATACAAATTTAGGCCACTTTCATTGATTCTAAGTGAATGCTACATCTTGTTCCATCCAATAAGGAAGAAAGTGTGTGTGTTCATGTGTGTTAGTTGACAATAAACAAAATAATAGAAAATTTCGTTAGTTACCATGTCAACAAAGAGTAAACAAGTTTTCATATAAATATACATGACATATATTACATGTAAATGACAAAACTGTTCAATGTTTCCTTTCACTTAGAGCAGTTTATCACTGAATCAACTGAATTGTAATTTCGCGCAAAATGTTGACGCATACCACTACAACCACCACACATGAATTTGAACAATATTATAACACACCTACTACTGATACTACTAACACTAATACTAGTAGTAGCAGTTATCCAATATTTACAAAAACACCAAATGTTTCACCCGCTGACTCTTTAATTCTAAATCAACCATTACGTAGGAGTTACACTGTTGAAATGAGAAATCAAAGTCGGCAAAATAAGACATTCTGTTTACCATTCAGTCGAACGAATAAATCGCCTTACAAATTGTTACCAGATCGATGGTCATTTAAAAGTAATGTGAGTAGCTGTTTGTTCTATTGTTTTGTTTTTTTTCATATATTCTGGTTACTAAAATGTAACATCAGCACTTTTTTCCGGCTCAACCGTGATCTAAAGACAAGGAACATGGAGCTTTAAGATTTAAAGTTTCATTAGCGGTATTGTCGTTGTTTTTTATGGAGTGGAGACCCCCACCAAACCATCCATTATCCCCCGGCTTATTACAACTATTATTATTACCTAGAGCTCCAAGTGGAACATACAGCTTCAACAGCACATCTCCATCTCATCCTATTCTCTGAAATCGTCTTCAGCTGGCCCCATGATTGCTCATAGTCTCTTTCATCTCCTCCTCTCCAAACGATACCCTTTGAGTCGACGTCCAGATCGTCGTTTCCCATTCGATTCTCACTCAAGGGCCTGCACTGCACTCCATGTCACTCACACATCTCCTCAGAGTGCATCTGATCCATCTCCACTTCCTTCAGAATATTTGTTGAGCGACAGGTCTCCAATAGGTTCGTTCTCAGAGTTTCTCATTGCTAATTGCTTCTGGCCATCTGGTCATCTGATCTCCAGTGTGGAGCCACTGAAGGCGACTGTTGATAGAAGTCTGAATTGGTCTGTTGGAACTGCTTTATGTGACATGCTGGCTAAGTTTCTGACCCATATAGAAGGAGTGACTTACTTCAAATTTGTGTTGAGAATTCGACTTTTCTTGTTTATGCTGTGCATGAGTGCATGAGATTTCCACAGTGATATCAGAGTGATGAAGATCTGTCTGACTTTGCTTTCCGATTGTGGTTGCTTCCATGATCCTCAGCCATGCAGGTTGTCTGTAGTTGAAGCTATGCTGCTTATTAGATGGGTGTGGGGCGTAACTTCACCTCAATTTCTGCCGTTGATATCGTTCGGTTCTTGTTGTGTTTGTTGGTTGGTGGATATCTTCATCACTTCTTTCTTCTCTATTTTCATCACTTGGATTCTTGTCTTCACTATTTTCTTCTTGTGCCAGTTTGCTGGTTTTCGCGTCCTAGCTTACTGCCGCCAAGTTGTAGGAGTGTATCAGCAGGAAATCGAATCTGGACCTCTTTTGCATAGCTGGCGTCTGCTAAAACTTTGAACCAACAATGTGTTATAATAATAAGTGAGGATATTATTCTTCCTCAGGAAACAAATGAGCTTTGACAATGACTAATTTACAAGATGCACAGAGTAGGACCTGCTTCTCGAATTTTTAAAAATGGTTCCATTTGGAAGCACATTAAAAGTGCCTCTCCAGAAAGACTCTTATCTAACCTTTTTAATAATAACACGGTGGAAGAGTGAACAGTTTATGCATTGACTTTCAGGTGATCCTACTTGTAAATGATCTAGAGGTTTAATTTTGAAGGTTTCAGAGACAACAAGATCATCAATTTCTTCCCATAATAAGTTGCTGAGACGTAAGTGGCAGTGTAATTTATTGCTAAGCTAAGAATGAGTTATCATAACATCTGTCGCTCTGTGATAAACAGCTTCAATAGAGTTATTCGAACCGTCATAATATTTAATCCATCAGTGTCCAGTTTATTCTGAAGTCAAGGAAGAGATTTTTACTGCTGTATACAACACCAAGCTTTTTTCTAAAACCTTTGCAGTGTATCTGCTGAACTGCGTCAAATAATTATGACATTAAATTACTTAAAGTATCCCATATCACTCAAGATTCTTTCATATATCACACAGTGATGATGTAATATTTATAACTGGATGAAAAGGTTTCCAGCATAAACTGTTGCCACTCATAATCATAATGGTTTTGTTACAAGGCTTCACAATTTCTCATATATGTACATTCTCTCTTTCTCTTCTCCATGTTGTTTGTTGCCATCTTCCAAGACATATAAACGATCAATATTGTTGTTTTCAACTAGATCTTCTTCATGCTTTACTCTAATTTACATAGCTTTATAGGTATTAAAAAATTTAAGCAATGACGGTGAGTTTGTGGACCAAATTTCAATTATAATAATGTGTTGAATAATTTGATAAATCCGATTGTTGAAGGTGAGGCAGTAACTCATCAAAGAAGACATTGGCTAGTTGTCATGCCATATTGTGAATTGGGAGAAGTTTAAATTTATGAGCCATTGAATAGGGTCCCAGTGGCTCAATGATATACTAGCTCGCCTTGTAACCAGAAGGTCCTGGGTTCGAATCCCAGTTAATGATTACTGCCGGTGATTCCCAAACTAGGATGAAACAGCTGTCCAGTAATCCCTGCAGGTTTCCCAATACTTCTGTAACCGCTATCAGCTTATCATGTTGAAATCCTGTAACCAGTCCCCACTGTAACATGAAGAACACAATATTCAGAGAAAAGACCCTTTTCAACGAATTTATTATCCAGCTGTACAGTTGTATATATATATGGTTTTTAGGAAATTATATCCTGTAAAGGGGTTGAATCAAAGGTGTGAGTACATTTATTAGTAGTATGAGATGCGATTAAAATATCTGTGATTATAATCCTTGTGTGGTCCATCCAGTCAAGTGTGAAGCTGGATGTCCCACTGATGACATCTTTGGTGACCGCACTAAATCACGAATTGGTAGGGCTTGCAATTCATGAGCCATTGAATCGGGTGCCAGTGGCTGAATGGTATACGAGCCAGCTTGCCTTGTAACCGGAAGGTCCTGGGTTCGAACCTCAGGGGTTGCGTACTGCTGATGATTCCCAAACTAAGATTAAACAGCTGTCCAGTACTCCCTGGTTTTCAATGGTTCTCTAACTGACATCAACCGGTCATCGACTCGTAGAAACAAAACTAATCTTTACAAATCAACTGTAGGGAATTTTAATCATAGTTAAATATCAAGTGGCAAAACAATTAATGTCGTATATAGGATAGTTCATAAGATATTTAGATGTAGGGAAGATTGGTATTTTTATATGGTTAGTAGGCTAATATAAAAAGTTACATGACATGATGTGAAGTTTAATAAGATAGAATTCAACATTTTGGGTTTAGAATAACGAGTGGGACAAGTGGAAACAGTTCAGTGTAAGAATAGTAATAGCAACAATAATAATAATCGTAGTTATGAAGGAAAGGTACATAGATTAAATAAATAAGCAGAATAAATAGAAAGAAAGAAATGTCTATCCCTTTACAGTCAAGTGAGAAATAGGGATTGTACATACTTCTCTTAAACACAAAGTTTTGGCTTAAATTCATGAATGGTCAAGTCCTCCTCTGTCTTTAGAAGTTTATAATGAGAAAAACGCGGCCGGTAATTTAGCATGGATTCGATAGATGATCTGAAAGTCGTGCTCAGGGTTGGTAGAGTGATGGGAGTAGATCGAGTTTCTTAGAATAGACCCTAGTACACCCTTTCTTTCTCCTTTGTAAAACCATGCTGGAATATGTTCTCGCATCCGTGTGGAAAGCGTCCTCTGGCTGCGGCCAATGTACCCTGCTACTCCAAAGCGAATGAACTGATAGATGCACATGAAGGTGGTCAAACGGGGAATTTATCTTTCACAGAGATAGAGAAAAGCTTACAGTAAAGAACGTCTTACTAACTGATTTAGCGAGACTGTTTTTGAGCATATATGAAGCCTGATCACCTAACCATGAAAGTTAATTAATCGTCCATAACATGAACGTCATCAGCTGATGATACCTTCGAGGGATCCACCATTGCGTCTACTAAGGCACACATCAAGAAAAGGGATGCTTAGTTCAGGTTCCTTTTCTATGGTGAATTGCAATTCACCACGGATCTCTCAGAAGATCCATCCACCGAAAACATACATGGAATGGACAACTAACTAATTTTTGTAGTCGCGTGCCTATCTCCAAGAAAAGGAAGCCAATTCATTCGTATCATCAGCATAGCGAAAGTAAGAATCCATTTTATCTCTTTCTTGTTTCAATAGACCATTTTCAAGCTTAGCGAGAAAGAAATCAGCCAAAGTTGTACCCATTGGATAACCCTTGACAATACCGTCGATTTGTTTGTAATAAAGGTTGTTGAATGTGGAGTTTACACTCATAATGTATCTTAGAAGCAGCTCTTTCAGACTAATAACTGGTGCTGAGTCGATAAACAAAGACCCAGCGACTAACCTCTCTCTCTCACTATCTCCACCTAACTATATTACTGTTTAATAGTCTCACCCTGTCCTGTCCAACATATTGTTTGATAGCAAGCAAGGGAATGCAATGCAGTGGCTAAACTGTGTTTTCTCCGCGTTGTTTAACTTACCATGGTCAATCATTCCACGTCTAGCCGAATTTTTATTTACCACTAATCTAGTTGACCCCGACCCACCACTAGTTTGACTGACCTATGTAACTGACCCCACTCACAGTCATTGAATTATTATTTATTTATGGTTATTTTCTATACATATAAAGCTATGTAAATTAGAGTAAAGCCTGAAGAAGATTTAGTTGAAAACAACAAGATTGATCGTTTATATGTCTTGGAAGGTTGCAACAAACAACAAGGAGAAAAGAGAGAGAGAAAAGGAGAATGTATAAATGGGAGAAACTGCCCAGCCGTTTGACTAAACTGATGTGTTCATGAGTGGCAATAGTTTATGCTGGAGACCTTTTCATCCAGTTAATAATACTGCATCATCACTGTGTGATATTTGGAATAAACTTATCTAATATGAACGGGTTTCAAGTTGAGGCCCTGAAGTCTAAGTAGGGGTGATGTTCTTTCTACGAGGTGGGGTTTCTAGCTTCCTAACCAACCTTCCCTCCTCACTTACCATCCTACTGACAAAATGGGGTTTAGGAGTGCATCGGCTGGAGATCAAATCCAGACAGCTTAAGTGACTGACAAACATTCCACCATTAAACTACATGTTGACCAAAAAGAAAAACTGGAAATATAGTAAGAAGAAAGACTTTCAAGGCACTTCACAGGACAGACTATCGGGTGGAATCCAGACGGGAGGCAAGAACTTAGACTCGTATCCAAGGGTAACATGGAAAATATCATGTGAAGAGGGAACTAAGGGTAGCTTGCAGTAGTGGGACCAGTTAAAACTGATGAGAGTGAACCAAATGCAACAGAGATATATCCTTCTGAAACTCCATATTACCCTCAAAACTGGAGGGGTGAGTAATATATGGTCACTTAACCATTTTCTTCTAATCCACATTGTACACATAGTTCTCCCAATATGTATTGAAATTGTTACGAGCATTAATACAGATATACGAGAATACATTAACCTACCGAGACGTATGAAGAGTGAAGTTTAACTCAGTTGTCAATCACTTCAGAAATTGACAAATATTTTCGATTATTTCCTTCCCAAATCAATGAAGAATTGATTAAAACAAAATGGTTTTGATTGTTATTCATTTTGAGAGAAAACAAAAACTTCTCAGTAATTGATTTCTGACATTTCAGTCAATCTAAACAGAAAATAGATTGTCTATAAACATGAAAATACATTTTCTGTATAGTTAGTACTCATCACAATACTGGTATAAATTGTTGACCACTTCTGGCTCTAAGTTTATATTTATATCAGTTTGCCATTGAAAGGAGATAATGTGTACAAGAAGTAGTCAAACGAAAACTCGACAAAGATATCAAGAGTACTTATCATTCTGTAAAACTCCTTTTCCTTAATACCACCACCAAGCAGATGCTTCAGCAATCTGGGAAAGACTAGTTGCCAATCTTCCACCATACAAACTGCACATATAGACTTGAGTGTGTGACTGTGGAAGAAAATACATAGGCCGTAAATAAAGGTTAATATGTGTAAACCTTGGGCACTGTGGTGGTAAGCAGTTCGATATTAGTTTGTTTATTAGATATAGCACACAGTGAAACAGTATTATTTACTGGATGACTTTTCGAACAAAATTTATTGTTCATAATCATATCAATTGTGATCACACGACTTCGAAACTTGAGTTTTATAGTTTTCTTTGTTCTCTCCTATTTGTCGTATGGGTAGTAGAATTTTCCAGATATCTGGGACAGGTGTTCAATCATTCCTATTACACGTGTTTGCAGTTGCCTCGATAAACGAAGCTTCTATTTTCAATCTCTCCCTCTGCCCTGTTACATTAGATTTTAAAATTGTTATCTTATGCCATCATCCAATTGTATGGTTGTGCGTAATTGCATGTAGAGAGTGCTGTAGCTGAACTATTCTCTAGATTTCTTATCTTATTCGGGTCAACCAATCTAGATTTTGATAGGTTTTTATGCTGCTCGGCTAGTCTGACTGCCCCTGTTCTACTACTCTGCTCTATGTATTTGACTTGACAATCGTCGTAGGGCATTAGATAAACTAAATTGTTTTGTTTAATGCGCTGTTCCACAGGATCCTTTAACTGGCAAAGCTTATTTTTTAATGAGTTTGTGGGTGGTTTGAATACCAGCTACTTTTATTCCTGTCTGCATTGTTAAGAATTCTGCGTTAGGCTTCCGAGGTTCCTTCCTTGTATAGAATTACTATTGATGATTTAGATTCCTTATTGTTGGTGCTGTTTGCGCATGTTTGACATGCATGTCACCATTAATATTATTATTATTATTACTATCACTACTATCATTATTTATTTTAGTTTTACATTTCCCTGCATTCTTCCTGATTAATTTATCAGCGTAATTATTAAGTCTCAATGCTTCTCTAATATGCCTCACTTCCTGTCTTAGATTTCCCTTGGTACCACTTAGTTTTTGTGCACTATTACTTAAACATTTCACCAATCCTGTTTTTACTGACATAGGATGGGATGACCGGAAGTCCAGATATCTGTTTGAATTTGTGGGTTTCCTGTGAACACTAGTGTTTAACTTCCCATCTTCTTTCCTTTTTACGCTACAATCTAACATTGGCAGTTCCCCTTTCTGACTTTCCAATTCATAAGTGAATTGAATTGCCTTCACTTTTGAATTAATGTGTTCGAAAAATCTATATATATCCTGTGTTCTAAGTATAGTGAATGTGTCATCTATACACCTCCACCATACTTTTGGAGTGGGGCTGAACGTTTCAATCTCTGTGTTTTCCCACTTATCCATGAATATATCTGCAACAACCAGTGATTGTCTACTCACATGATGGAGCATTTGACGAAGTGGTTGTAAACAGCTGAAGTCAAAGTGCCTAGAAGTTCCTAGGACAAAGCATATTGTGGACTATGGATATGATATTGGTGCACTATCAAGTCATTCACCGTTGTCAGAAGACAAGCAAACAGGAAGATTCTTACAATTGCGGAGGCTTGTGTAGTTAGACTTTATAAATCCTGTCCTTGTGTACAGAAGGAAATGGTGGTCACTCTGAATCTAACGTAGTAATATGTTTTACTTATTAACTGTTATTATTAATACTTTATTCTACCTCTTATTATTATTATTTCTGCCTCATTTGAAACTATCTTTTATCATTACCATTGTCTTTAATCTTTTTAACATTATTATCATTATTACTACCATTATTCACTTCGTAATCCTTGAAATATACTTAAGTTCTTTCATTCACTGATAACTGATTGTTTATTTGGGTGATGTAACTGAACCTTAATACATTATTATCTTAAGTTTATATCGCTTCCTGTATGTAGAGTATTCAGATGAAGAGTGCTTCTACCGAAACTTGGTGAATTCATTAAATCCTACTTAATTAACAACGTTTATGGCTTGTTTCAAATTCCTATTGGGAAATGAATGTTTCCAATTTGCATATTGGTAGGCAATCTGCAGTTTGAGTGGTGAAGTTTTACTGTAGTCTCCTTTGAAAACCACGTTATTCCGTTCACGGCGTGTGAGTAATCTGCTTGATTTTATGAATGGTAATGAGGAAAGCAAGTAAATTTGCATAAAACTATATACTACTGATTGACCTAGATGAGTAGTTGCATACCACTTCTATGAACTAGTAGTGCACACTTTAATTCATTCATGGATTCATTCACCAGTGCAATTTCAACTCCCAAACTGTGTAGCCTGCAAATCGATAACCAGTTTGCAAATTATTAATTTGATTTGTGGTATGATCAGTTCGACTAAGTTATTATTACCACTGCTCTCCTAGGTTCTGAGTGGAACGAAGGGCTTCAGCAACACGACTCCATTGTGTTCTATTCTCTGTGGTCCTCTTTAGCCGGCCACACGACTGACCATAGCCTTCCATCTCCCTATCTCCAAAAGATCTCCTTCATGTCAACCTTGAACCCACATCCCACTAGTCGTTTCCCACTTGGGTTCCACTCAAGAACCTAGAGCGCGAGGTAATTCGACGATCCCCTCAACGTGTGACTAATCTTCTTCTATTTACCTCAGCATATCTTTTAAGCACATGGCCCTTTGTTTGTTTGGTTCCAAAAGTTTCTTGTTACCGATTGTTTCTGGTCAGTCGCCTGATCTTCAATATCGAAATAGCAAAGGCAGCGGTCGATGAAAGTCGGTAGTTGGCTGTTGGCAGTGCTTTTGGTGACGCGCTGACCAAGTTTCTGACTAATATTGAAGAACTGACTGAATTAATATTGGTGCTGAAAATTAAAATTTTGTTTTTGTTTAAAGTGCGTGAGATTTCCAAAATGATTTCAAAATGTGATGAAGGTTTGTCTTGCCTTTTCGGTTCTGGCATCCTCATTCGTTCTTTTGCTTGTAGTTGGGACGATACTTCCTAGATAAGTAAGAGGAGTGACCTCATTCAAATTTATTGCAGTGATAGTGATTAGTGCTTGTTATTGTTGCTATGTTATCTTCATCACCTTGATTTTCTCTGTGCTCACTTGAGGTACTAACTTTGCCGTTTGTCTCTTCTGACAACTTGCTGATTTTGCAAAGAAGTCTTAGAGTGTGTGTCATATTAGGCATAAATCATCCGCGAAATCCAGATCTTCTAGAGTCTTCTTATTGATCCAACACATTCCTATCTTGTCACCCTCCAACAGTTTGACGCATAATCCAGTCCACCACAAACAAGAATATCATCGTGGGTGATAGTAGGCAGCCTTGTCTTACTTCTGTCCCCATCTTAAATGCTTCAGTGAGTTTTGCGTTGTTGATTACCCAACACGTGCCATTGTCATATAGCTTCTGTATGAGGTTGATGTAGATTATTTATACATTTTTTGATGCCCTCGGCTCTAAATTCTAACACCCATATGAATTTTGTGATAAATGCATTCTCCGTAAGTCTATTATGGGCATAAATTAGCTTTCATCACGCTACTTCTTTCTGTTATACTTTCTTTCATAACATTATAAAAATGAGAATACTCTTCAGAAACGAATCCTTTCTTGAAATGACGGTTTACTGACGAAGAAAGTCACTTCTGATGTCTTCCTGTGAGGGTTTCACGCCTTCTAAAATACGCTTCTTAAATACGCTTATGATCTGACCATCTCGTTGCCAGCTACGTCCCGGTCTGAACTCAAAAGTGAATAGTTCTTGGTGAACATAAGCTAGTGGTCCAACCTATATGCTCTTACGTTAAATCCCTCAATATTTCAGACAGTGAACTTCACCTTCAGGCGTAAAAATGATGTATGCAGACTATTTCGCTCACACGATGCTTTTAACATAGAGGGCAATGAAACAGAAACTACGTCAAGCATTACATACCTTAGAATACTTCTGTCCTCTGAAATTTCGTGATCGGTCATCCCATATCTTGTCGATTTCTCAGAAAATGATCAGCCTAACCCTGTACATTAAGAAGTTAAGATAACCACGTAGGTATCCCCTAACCTGAAGTTTCACAGTTTGTCATTTCTTCCATCTTGCCTAGGGCTCTTTACTTCTCTGTCTTAGTCTTTCCTGGGCAATTCAAAAAGGCCTTTGTTATATTCCGAAGTGGATTAGAGATTGTCAGTCAGCTCGTTACTATTGTAGTCAACAGACACTTGAACTCGCGTGAGAAATCGTCCAAATCCATGTTGTCCCACCCTCAACATCCTCTCTTTTCATAACCACTCCCCTCCTGCATCTCATCAGATAGGAATAGAATTCATTACAGAAGAGTAAATGCGTCTGTGGCACAACGGTTAGGGCGCTCGCCGACCATGTAAATGGTCCGGGGTTAGATCCCCTGACGACGCACACCTGATATCTATGGTCGACCTGCAAAATTTGGGCTACCGATATCAGATGCTGAAAATTTCATACTTGTACCAAAAATACAGTGTGGAATCAAGCTATAATTCAAAATTAAATGCTCACAAAACCAAGTAAAAACTCAACGATATCTTATTTTTCACAAAGTGTTTCGATAACAGCAAGTATCCAGGATATGAATACTCTACCAACTGTAAATAACATAAATTTAGGTGCCTATAAAAGTAACCAAAGGAACAATAGGAGATTCTCATTCTCAGTGACATATATTTTGCAAACTTTTGTATTACGTATCTATTAGAATCCAATTTTTAAATAATTCTGTTTTTTTAACTCACAGGATCGTCAGATCTCCTTGGCAGTAAATGGATATAAAGCCGGAAGTAATCTTCAAGAAACTGGTAAGTAGTACATGTTCTATTTTATAATTTAAATACATTCACATCTAAAAGACGACAAATCATAATTCCAGTCCAACTTGCTGTGCTCACATTAACTACTGATTCATGAAAATAAGTAGTTAAACTCTGTTTTAAGAATAATACTAATCAATGTAACAATTATGTAAGCTCACACTACATAATTCAGAAGTCGTGACCAGTGGGGCACAGCAGTTTGACTGTGATAAGAAATAGTCTCTAGCGATGACATTGGCTAGTGCCAGATGAGATTTACCGTGGATTGGTAGAAGTTGTAATTCATGTGCTGGCCAATGAATCGGGTCCCAGTGGCTTAATGGTTTACGAGCTCGCCTCATAACCAGAAGATCCTGGGTTCTAACCATGGCAGTGGATGGATACTGATGAAGAGCCCTAAACTAGGCTGACGAAACAGCTTTTCAGTACTACTTGTTGGTTCTCGAAAAGTCCTCTAACCGATTTCAGCTTATAATTATGAAATCCTGTAGCCAACCTAATCCCTGAAAACCAACACTTAAATATAAAATCAAAACAGGTGATTCAGGGAAGAGACTCTTTCCAACGAATTTATTATCAGGCTGTACAGTCGTATATAGATATGGTTTTTAAGAAATTATGTCCGGCGAGGGAATTTAATCATAGGTGTGAATGCATAAAAATAATAATAATAATAGTGGTATGGAATGCAGTTAAAATGTTTGTGATTGTAATCATAGTTAAATATCAAGTGTCAGGTGGCAAAACAGTTAATTTCATATATAGAATAATTCAAATGATGTATAGATACTGCAAATGGGTGTGCAGTTATATTATTAGTAGGCAAATAGAATAAAATTAAAACTATACGTAACATTGTGTGAAATTTTATAACACAGAATTTAACGTTGCAAAACAGAATTGATTTAGAATGACAAGTGGAACAAGTGAAATAATACCGGGGACAATTCACGTCGAGGATAATAATAGTAACAATTGGCGTAATAAAAGAAAAGTATACAAAGTGAATAGACAAAACGAAAAAATTGGTAGAGCCAAAAGATGAAATGGGGATTACCATACTTTAGCATACAGGGATTAAGACCATGAAATTTGGAGGGGTTGAATGAACTTTTTCTGTATAAAGAGATCTGGCTTTTCTGTTTCGATAGCCAAAGCTTCAGTAATACAGATGAGTTTCAAGTTCTATACATCCTATGAATTATTCTGTATATGCCATTAATTGTTTTGCAACCTGATACTTGATATTTAACTATGAATATAATCACAAACATTTTAATTCCATTTCATACTATTATTACTTTATGTAAGCATATCTAGGATTCACTTCCCTCACAGGATATAATTTCTTTTAAAAAAACCCTATATATATATATACAGCTTGATAATAAATTCATTGAAAACAGTCTCTTCGCTGAATCACTTGTTTTGATTTTCTTTATGTTACAATGGGAATTTACCATGAACCTGAATATAAATCCTATAGGCTTGGCAACTGAGCACATGTCTTGGTATCTTAACTTAATTAGGTTTTTTGTATGCCTATAGCAAAACATATTGGATCACTTGACGGAAATTGTCTAGGAGTTAGAATTCCTTGAGGTTAGTCCATATACAGACTGTGGAATTAAAAGATCAAACGATCATATCTTCCTAGCCTACAGTGAAACATTTCATGTGAACCTCCCTTTTTCTTTTACTGTCTCGTATTCCAACTAACATGTTAAGTATTTTAACCTTGGTCACCTTCATGGAAACACGATGACTGTTTATTCGATCAAGTTGAGGCAAATACCATGGAATAACTGTGATTAACTCTTTTCCAAAAACAACGAGAATCTTCTCGACAAAATACAAGACTATTTCTACGAGGAAGAAAACAAGCTATACAGATTGGTACTTATTTTCTGAGACTGTAGGTCGGTATGAAGCAATTAAGCATACACTATGAACACTAATTCCTATTATAATTTGTCATTTGATTTGAGAGGACTAAGAATGAATTATCAAAACATTTAGCTCGAATATTATGTCCTATGAGAAATCGTTCAAACTCTAGGCTGATTAATTCACATAAAATGGAGAAGAAACTAAATGACGCTCAGTAAGAGAATAATGAGAAAAACGGTAAGTTTTGATATAACCAGTCTTTACACTAATATACCAATCAATATGGCAGCCTTAGAGGCAGTTAGAAGCAGCAGAACTAACTGATCCTGGACTTACTCTTGGATAGAGTTACTCATTGAGGAAATTATTTAAAGAACTCAATTATGCCTTACGTCTACTATCTTTAAATTCCAGGGCGAAATAAATAGACAAGCAGAAGGTGTAGAAGTGGAATCACAAATATTCCCTATCACAGAGATGTATTTTTTGACAGCTGGAAAAAGTTGCCCTTAATGCATTTGATTCCACTCCATTTAAATACAGGAGATTTGTGGATAACACTCTCACAGTGTTAAAAACACGACACATCTTTAGCTTCTTGGCACGTATAAAGTCACTAGTAGGGGGAATAAAATTCACATGTGAATCGGAAAATGAACAAGGAGAATTAGCCATAATCTTAGATTATAAAATAAGATGAATAGAAGAGGATAAAGTGCACACTAGTGTTTATAAAAAACCAACGCATTCTAATAGACTTTAATTCATCTCATCAGTTCGTTATCTGGAAAAGGCAGGCTTAGTTAAAATATAACAGACCGAGCCATAGCACTAAGTAGTACAAGAAAAAACGTAAATGGTGAAATAAGACAGATAGAAGAATGGCTGGTTGGTGTTAAATAACTATCGTATAAAATTAATTAGGAAGATCAGAAAAGGTCATAAAAAAAGTAAAAAATATAATGGTGAAACTAATAATAATAACATAGGTAAGAGAGAATATAAGGCATCTTTAGTTATACCATATAAGGAGGGGAGATCTGTGACATTGCCTACTTAGGATTCTTAATAAAGCAGGAATTAGAGTGGCATTTCATTCTACAAATTCACTCAGGTATGACAAGCTCTATAGTTTAAAGGACCCTATGAGTTGACCCTATTAGACAAAATAATATAATTTACAAAATAAGATTATAGGCTTCCAGGCCGTAGGTGTTACGAACTTCCTGGAATAATTTGAGCACCGAGTCAGATTGATTCATTATAAATTATTTAAATTAATCCCAGCGTGTTAACAAAATCAAAACAAGGTTTTTCTGAACGTCTCGCTGTGTAAGCCATAGCTTCTTCAGCAGATTTATTCGGATTTCAATGATTGTGAGTTCAACTACATAGGTCAAACTAGTAGATCAGGGGTATTCAGATTGTTGGAACATACGAATTTACCCAAGGTAAGAATGGTTGACCCCGAGAAGATAGGTAAAAAAGCCCAACGATTGCACTGCATGTATTAATACACAACCACACAACGGTGTGGTGGGAGAAGGATTACAATTCTAAGAAGTAATATAGGTGGGTGGAGAGAGAGGTTGATTACTGAATCCTTGTTCATCGAGTCTACACCCACCACGTACGGTAGGAATGACTCATCACTCACACAGAAATATGGAAAATACTACTGCCAAGATGTGAAAAATAATGGAATTATGCAAACGAAGTTGGAGAGTTGTGTGGGAAACTTGATATGATTATGAGCAATAAACTGTGCTCAAAACGCTTTCAGTAAACATAAGTGTACGACACTGTGTAAGACTTTATCAAAATAAATCTTCTCCATAATAGAATTATACTCCACCACAATGTCCAGTTTCTATTCTAATATGAAGCACTGGGAATGCTATTAATTTAGACTAGATAAAATTCGCTACAGGTGAGACAGACAGCTGTTTAGTGAAATGGTGTCTGCAGTTGCTTGAGACGAAACCCCTATAAATTTTCCTTGAAATGGAGAACCATAATGTATATATACATGGAGTGCTGAGAGTCCAGGGGGAACAACCGTCAGTACCAACGTGTTGCCTTTGGAATTATGCGAGTTTTCATATTACAATTATAATCCAACCACTTCACCCTCCTGACGTAAGAATCCCAGGGAATATCTCTTCAAATTAAGTACAGTTATATGACACTATTATTACATTTTTATTGTTCCTTCGGGCGTTTTGAGTGAAACATTACTTCGGCTTAACAGCACGTCTCCACTTTGTTCGATTTTCTTCTGTCCCATCCAGCTGGGTCCATGATTGACCATAATCTCTCGTCACCTCATCCCCAACCGATCGCCTCGACGTCATTCTCTAACACATGTCCCACTAGTCGTGTACCACTCGGGTTCCAGTCGAATGATGCCTTGGAGCGCGATGTCACTCAAAGGACTTTTCAGCGTGCCACCAATTTATCTCCATTTTCTCCTACAAATTTGTTGAGCAATCAGCTATTGGTTGCTTTGTTCCACTGCAGAGTTTCTTATTGCTAATCTCTCCTGGTTGGCCATTTTTTCTTCAATATGCAGCCAGTGGACGGGGTAGCTGTTGATAAAAGTCTGCAGACTCCTGTTAGAAAAGCTTCACGTGACACGCTGGCCAAGTTTCTGATGCATTTGGAAGAAGTAACATATTTAACATTACTGTTGAATATCCGAAACTTCTTCTTTATGCTAAGTGAGTGTAGGGGATTTCCAAACTGGTTTCAGGTTAATGAAAGTGTATCTCGCCTTCCCGATCCTGGCTGGCTTTGACATCTTCATCAGTGCTATGTGTCTGTGGTTGGAACCATGCTTCCTAGATAAGTGGAGGAAGTAATCTCTTTTAGATTTCTCCCGTTGATGGTTTACTAGCTTGCCAGTTCTCTAGCCGATCCCAAACCCGGGAAAGAGGGATGGTTGGGCGTGAGGCTAGCGACCCTACCGCTGCAGAAACTTCAACGCTCAAGAAATAAAAAGTATGACACTATCGTGATGGATAAATAAGATGACATCTGTGTGTCAGTGGTTCAGCGGCGGTATACTTGCCAGCCAATCACGCTTCATGTGTTCCGAGGTTCAATCAGCGCCTACCAAAGCACTTCCAAACCTCCCTAAGCCCCGGTAATAAGGCCACTGCTACCGAAACTTCATAGCTCTAAAGGCTTGAAGCCCTATGTTCCACTGGGGACGCAAAGGAAATAAAATTAAGAAAATGTCTCGATTCATATCAGAAACAATCCATCATTTTGAAGAAGCACAACAATAAAGTTAAATAGGTATTTTAATGAAGCACATAAACTACGGTGTTACAAATAGAAACTTTAAGTCCCCAAGTACGCTTTTTAGAATATACCACATAGTATTACCTAATTTTCTGTTATTACATAGAATTATTGATCTGATTCCAAACTGTTTCTAAAAATAACAAACACTTCTAAAAATAGATAATCACTTTAGGTACATAAATGTCAGCATACACCTTTACTGCCTTTCAAAACTACCATATCTAGGACACTTTTGGTCGGACGATTATTATAATTATTATTCTAAGCAATATAAATCATCTGTTCGCTGTCAGAAGGAAATACCATTATTTTTTTAAACATTAAGTTCATGGGGAGAGATTGAAAGATAAAGCGTTAACGCGATTTGCACGTAATATAAAAGAAATATTGAAGTTAAGTGATTAGAGGCTATCATTAGGAAGTACTGGCTATATCAGTGAGTGATGCGAGTTCAAATTTGTGAAGGGGAGAGAGGCTTTAGTACCTTCATGATTCTAGAAACTTATACCAAAGGACTCCCACCGACTGCCATTAGCCAGCTAACACCAAACTGGCATACTTCCAGTGGGGGGAGGGAAGTCACCTGGATTGGCGACCGTATTGACTTATTGAATTCAGATAGCACTAACACTAAGATCCAGACATATGATATTGGCTCTCCCCCTAGTAACCAGTCAAAGCATAAAAGAATTACGCTCTGAACAGGTTATCGATTTCTAAAAAACAATATATTCACAAATAAAATCACACTTTCCCATGACACACCGTAAAATGTGTTACATTTTTGGAAATATCATATTTTTTATAGTTTGGTTTGTAAGGATTAGTTATGTTTTACGAGTTGATCACGGACTGATATCAGTTAGAGAACCATTGAAAACCAGGGAGTACTGGACAGCTGCTGTTTCATCACGAATTGGTAGAAGTTAGAATTCATGAGCCATTGAATCGGGTCCCAGTGGCTGAATGGTATACGAGCTTGCCTTGTAACCGGAAGGTCCTGGGTTCGAATCCCAGTGGGTGCGTACTGCCGATGATTCCCAAACTAGGATGAAACAGCAGCTGTCCAGTACTCCCTGGTTTTCAATGGTTCTCTAACTGATATCAGTCCGTGATCAACTCGTAAAATATCATATTGTAAAGGATTTTAGTTTTTGAAAAAAGGAGTATATAATGAATTCATAAATTGTGATGGGACTCCTCAGCTGAATACTCCTCCACAAACATTCTTATGTAATAAACTTTCTTGTAAGGTTAAATGCATTCAAAAACAGGTAAACACTGTGACGACAACAAATAAGGATCAAATATGTAAAAAAAACTATATTTGTAAAATCTCAGCGAAATTGAAGCAAGTAATTCCAAGCTGGTCTGAACTTCTTCAGGGAAATTAATCGAAATTAAAGTAACAAGGGTAGATATGTAAAGACATGATTTGTTTTTCGAGTCTGACCACGGATTGATATCAGTTAGAGAACCATTGAAAACCAGGGAGTACTGGACGGCTGTTTCATCCTAGTTTGAGAATCATCGGCAGTACGCACCCACCAAAGGAGGTTCGAACCCAGGACCTTCCGGTTACAAGGCAAGCTCGTTTACCATTCAGCCACTGGGACCCGATTCAGTGACTCATGAATTGCAACTTCTACCAATTCGTGATTTAGCGCGACCCCAACCATTGATAAGTCGTGACCAGTGAGGTTCAACTAGATGTCACGTGTGTGGATGGATGTCCCACCAACGACAATGGCTGGGGTCGCGCTAAATCACGAATTGCAAGAAGTTAGAATTCATGAACCATTGAATCGAGTCCCAATGGCTGAATGGTATACGAGCCAGCTTGCCTTGTAACCGGAAGGTCCTGGGTTCGAATCCCAGTGGGTGCGTACTACCGATGATTCTCAAACTAGGATGAAACAGCCGTCCAGTACTCCCTGGTTTTCAATGGTTCTCTAACTGATATCAATCCGTGATCAAGTTGTAAAAACATAACTAACCCTTACAAACCAAACTATAGAAAATTTAGATTAAGTATGATAGATTAGTAATAAATATTAAGGGTCAAATCAATATGTGACATGCAATTGTTTAAATACTGACATACAGTCTAGGTCCCAAAAAAGATATTAATTACAAATTTAGTTGAAACATCCGAATAAGTATAAATGCTGTGGTTAGATAGTTCAGGTAGGATTCTCAAAACAACCTGCAGTCTGCTACCATTCACTTTGGTGGAGAGAAAACTCTTCATATTCTCTTGGTGACATTTATATTGTTGACAGTAGGTCGAGACGCTGCAATTTAAACATAAACTTAAAACAAGCAACAACTGTGAAAAAAGCGGTACTTCATGGATTCGTAAATTTCAACAGGATTCGTCAGCTGAATACTCCTCTACAGACACCGATATTCATACAATTTTTAATTCATACAAATTTCACTTGCTAGACTTCGCCACGAACCAGCATCATTTACAGAGATCTTTGAAAACTAGGGAGAACTATTTTGGAGCTCCTTACCGGTACTCACCCAAGAATCCAGAATCTTCAGGTTATGAAACCAAGCTTGTTGATCATTCGGCCACTTGGGCGGGAATTCGCTGACGCGTGAATTCTAACAATCTTAATTCCTGGGGATCAAATAAGTTGAGGTGAAGTGAATGCTAATCTGAGGCACTGATTGTGGGTAGCAATATATGACGAAATGACAAAGCTAGAATTCACGGGTTAATAAATTCCCGCCCAAGTGACCGAGTGATCAACAAGCTTGGTCTCATAACCTGAAGACCGTGGGTTCTTGGGTGATCGGCTGTAAGTAGCTCAAAAACGGAACGTAACAGCTGTCTAGTGTTCTTTGGGTTTCAAAGATCTCTGTAACTAACGTTGGTTTGTGACAAAATCTAACAAATGAAATTTTAAAAATTGTATGAATAACGATGATTGTAGAGGAGTATTCAGCTGACGAGTCATTCTTCTACGGTAATTTATGAATTCATTCAATGCTGCTTCTTTTTTTCACAGATGTTGCTTGTTTTAAAACAGAAAAGCTTTTACAAAGAATCACCCTTCAATTTTTTCACTCAAACTAAACTTTTATGGACAACTGATTCACTTACTTGAACCAGCTTTTGAATCTCCATTAGGTATCGTCAGGGGAATCAGATGAAGAGATGATATACCACGAAGACATTCTGTTTAAATTATTCAATCACCGAATTCTCTGTTCAACACAATTCTCATATGAGATTCTCATAATGAATTGTGAAAAGAAGACGTGACAGAAAAGCAAACTATCTTTCTCAGAAATCCTTTTGAAAAGCTGCATAATCATATTTATATTCAACTGGTAAATACACCCTAGAATACGTTATTTATACATATCTAATTCATTAGTTGTTCTGAACACTAAACCGAACCCCTTTCTCTACTTCCACTCGTCGTCCAGAATTCCGAGACGGGTGTTGAATCATTCCAGTAAACAACACAGTCTTAGTTCAATTTTAGATTTTCCCGTCGATTGATTGGACCGAAGTGCTCGGTCTCAGGTAGACATGTTGGCTTCTTGTGCAGATGCTTCGACGATGTCTGGGCATGTAATTAGAAGTTAACCTAAGACCGAGCACTTCGGTCCAATGAATCGATGGGAAAATCTAAAATTGAATTAAATAATTAATATGACCCATTGCACAAGAGATGACTCTCGTGGCCCAAGTGGTCTGATAGGTAATGCTTTGACGTTTGAAACCATGGGCACTGGGCTCGAGCCCCGCTGGGAACATCATCACTCACTGTGAAATGCATGTACATTCAAGTGATGAGTCCCAAATAGAACGAAATGAGCGTCCTGAATCCCACTGCTGGTTACCATCCACTAATTAACTTCTAATAATGCCTTAGGGTTGAAAAGTTTTAATGACCGCAAACAGTTTGCATGCAAACTGTTTGCATGCAAACAGAGTAGAACTACATTAGATGCTGCTGTTGTCTTACTTCATAATATTGCTTCCTACCTAGCAAAAGTAGGCAAATATGCCCAGTGTGCCTACCTTGACTACACATCCGCTTTTGACTCCGTTCCCTGACACCTTTCCCTAAATTATATTTTGGTATTGTATTACGTAAAGTCTAGTCACTGTTATCATGACTTTAGGATGTATGTGGAATGCCTAACCAAGAGGCTTTAGAGAGGATAGATAGAAGATCGTACAACTTTCAGATTAGCTTAGATGGCATGTAGTCTCTGAGTTACATACTAGCCAGGGTTATTTACTTTGACTTTCATATTTTCGATAATGATGAATTCCGACAAAACAATAAGAAGATGTAATTTAACTCATTTTGAACTTTCCCGTTGAGTGATTGGACGGAAGTACTCAGCCTCTATTGACACCCCAGCTCATCATGCGGAAGGTTCGACAGTGTCTAGAGATTTAACCCGAATTAACCTGGTGGATGGTGACTAGCAAGGGAATTCACCATGATGTGTATTTCGTCCTTTTTGGGAGTGATGGTCAGCTGGATGTACCCTTGTTCTCCAGTGAGTCAGTGTTGGTGTCCCCAGTGAGGCTTGAACCCAGTACCCATACTTTCAAATGACAAATCATTGTCCACCTGACCATCTAAGCCACGACAGCCACCTTTTGTTTAACGTGTATCAGTTATTATTATAATAAGAAGATGTAATTCATCTGGATCGTGAAACACATTACGAATAGTTTGATCAAACGCTTGTTTGTCAAACCAATATAAATGAAAATAACAAAGTCTTCCTAATCAGTAGAGCTTCCACAACCTTTAGGATACACCCCAAACACATTTTACAGGCAGGTTTAAAAGAGGCGTAAACATCAATCCTATGCCCTCTTTGTGCAATATGTTTCGCACTAGAAGAGCTAGGTCATCTTATTTCACGATTGATGGGTTCAAGGAATTCAATATACCTCTGAAGCTTTTACTTGCTACCGCGCATACATTCGGTTTAATTGGCTAATGTATATCCGGATGTTACACTGAAGACTCTCCATTGAGAAAAACAGCTTCCTTACCAAAGAAAGAAGCTATCTTTATTTAGCTGCCATTCAAGGGTAGTCAGATCATGCAACTGACAGCTCAAAGTCTTCGATCAGTTATCAAGCGCACAATCAACGCTGTATCTCTTTTCCTTACTTCCCTAAAGCTTTCAATTCTTGTGTCTACAATTAAAGGACGAAATTCTGTGAACTCTACCTCATACTGCATATGCAATTTCACCTGCAATTCAGGTGACACATATTTATGTAGAACCAATAGGATGTTCCAATGTGGTCGTCGAAAAGAACGTTTTCCTAAGTGGTTATTAAGACACATAGGATACTTAAATTTACTCCATCTGTATAGAAATCTATCATCTTCCATTCCAAAGCATTTATTAATGTCTGGTCACAAAATCAATATTGATGAATGTTTCTCAATTATTTCACACCACTTTAATTCAAGGTTATTGAAGATGATGGAAACACCTTGGGGGGATTAATCACATGCATCCCAAACTGTGTGTACAGAATAGACACAGGTCAAGCTAAAAGGCCGAATGTAAGGTCATAATAACAGTTGGGGATCAATAAACCAAAGACGGGAGACAAATAGTACACATATGTCCTGATTATCATAACAAAGTTTACTAACCAAGAAGAGTTAAATGTGATGATGATGAATTGTTTTTTATGAATACATAAAGGTGGTTTAAACTTCCTAATCGCCCCAAATACGTTTAAAAAGGGGTGTAAATATCAATTTTATGTCCAGTCTCTCTAAACCTTCTTTGGTGAACTTTATTTTGATATCACCAGGACAGATCCACTAATTATCTGGTTTATTGATCTCCACTATTATTTTGACCTTTAATATAGCCTTTTAACTTGACCTCTGTCTACTGTCTCGCCCCTTCACGCTTTATTACTTTTACATACCGAGTGATGGTTTGCAGGAATTTGAAAACCACTCGAAAACCTGGAAGTACCGAACAGCTGTTTCGTCCTCCAGGGTTCCATCTAAGGGGATTCTGGTTACAAGACAAGCTCATGGACTATTCACGCACTGAGACCCAACCCACTGGTCCATGAATTCCAACTTCTGCCAATTCACGATAAACATATTGATATAAGAGGGTAGTAACAAAAGTGATGAGTTGTCACAAACGTTTGTTAAAGAAGAGTTACGTAATAACATGAATAGTTTGATGAAAGAGTTGTGCTCAGGGTGATCATGGAAACAAAGTAACATACGGGAATTACGCAAGAGTTTTAAGTAGTTAGAAAAATAAATATACAAGCAAAAGTTAAGTCAAATCAACGGAGCTGTTACCGTGAAAGTAGAAGTGGTTGAATAATTTTCTTTTGTGTGCATAGTATTTTTTCTTACAGCTTGATGCCACACCTTATTTTCAGTACAAGTATGGCATTTTCAGCATGGATATCAGTAGCCCAAATTTTGCAGGCCGACCATAGATATCGGGTGGGCGTCGGTGGGGGACCGAACCCCTGACCATGTGCATGGTCGGCGAGAGTCCTAACCACTGTGCCACCGACTGAACGGCTAGGGCTTCTGCAATGCAAATAAGACGTAGACGAATTGTCTTTGGCAGGTTGTTCTTCACTTTGTAGATTACTTTGAAGGAGGCGTTTGTTGAAATGGAATGACCGGTGGTGACGAGATGTTCGATTATTACACTCCTTATATGGCCACTAGTTCCTTCCTGCAGCCACGCTGAACAGGATGAGCGTCGAACGACCTATGTACCTGGCTCCACAGCAGCAGATGAACTGATATATGTGCATAGAAGTGGTCAGGTGTGGAATCTTGTCCTTTGGGCTTCTGCAGATCAGCAGGCGACTGATGAACACTACTCACAGTGTTGCAGGGAAGAAAGTCCTTCTTAACGAAGTGGAAATTCACCTCGTAAGGACATCACTGAGTAGGTCACCTTTGAAGTCGAAGTTCATATAAAGTATATTTTGGCACAGATGGCTTCTCTTGCTCTTGGATTTTCTGTCCGATGTATCTGTCTATGAACCTTGGTGTATAACCGTTTTGTATGAAGATTTCTTTTAGGAAGTGTAGTTCTCCTTCCAGGGTATCAGAGCTCCAGATGCGTCGGACGCGAGTAGCGAGAGATCTAATTGGGTTTCTTTTTCGACTGACTGGTACCCACCTGTAGAAGCTTGTCATCTGGCAGTTCCGTATGGGTTTCCTATGGATGGACCTTCTTAAAGTTCCTTCAGCTCTCCTCGTAAGTTCAACATCAAGAAAAGATTCAATTTCGAGGGTGAACTTTGTAGCTGAATGACATTTGTTGAATATTTGTAGTAACTGATTAAGATCGTGACCATCATCGCAGATGATAATAAAGATGTCGTCCACATATCTAGCATTCAATTGGAAATTATCAACAGCTGATTTGAGTGGGCCGTTCTCGAGGCTTGCCATGAAGCGGTCTGCTAGCAATGGGCCCAGTGGAGATCCCATTGCGATCCCATCTTGTTGTCTGCAAATAACATCGTTGAATGTGAATTGTACATTAGGTGTACATTTCAGTAGTAGTTCTTTTAAACAAGTTGTCTGTAATCCAATGTTCAAGTGGTTTTTGTCTATATATTGACAAATGTGATAGACAGTTTGTGTGAGTAGAACGTTGGTAAAAAGTGACTGAATTTCAAGAGAGAGCATATTTTTGTTCGTTACATTGATATCTTTAATATAGTCGACGAACTGAAAGGTGTCATATTATGTCAGAACTCTAAATGCATGTGCTTATTTGATTTATGGCATCATAGGTCGGTACCATATTCCATGTTGCTGACCCTATTTCATTATTAAACAACCAAATATCATAATAACCGTCAAAATGAAATCCCAACAAAAGTATAATGGGCGTAGGTGGTATTTGTGAGCTCTTGCTTAGAACCACCGTTCTTCTTGCTGCTAGTAGAATACGTTGAACATTCGCCCTGATACCGAATACTAGGAAGTAACTGACGGCACGTATCTAGTCCTTCATTTGGTGTAGAATGAATTCTGTCAGTCAAGTTTGAAATTTAGCCACCATATTATATGACACTCCATCACGATGCACTCCGAATTGTTGTTATTAGATAGTTAGAGGTAATCGGCAGGAAGCCTTGATCTACCTAGGTTTCGTACTTATGACACGCAACAGTCAGGTCTAAGGCTTCTTACCGATTGCCTCCAACCATATTACGACAATTCATAGTACATCCTGGTGATAAACATTACTGCAAAACTGACTGCACTTAACGAAGGACTAGACGCATGACATTAGCTCCTCCATGGCCAAGCTAAACTTTAAGCACCACTAACTACCAGTAGAGTGCAATCGGATTAATGACCTTGAAACGATTACTGAGAAAGTTAGTGAAACCTGGCAAATAATGCTGTCATCATCAAAATGATATGCTCATCGAATTGTTATGTTATTAAATGGGATATCTGGCAAGTTTCAGCTGAGGTTTGGGAAGTATTAAGTTATGGTTTAAGTCAAGGACAAATTAGGGTTAAGTTAACCTAATAAGGGCGACTTTAGAGTTGGTTCGAGTTAGATTCCAGTTACTTTAGGGATATTTTCACGTTATGGTTAGGTCCAGGAAAGATTAGGTTGCTCAAAGTTCAACTTTGGTGTCGCTGCCTACCGACAAATGGAAAGCCTATGCCCTGCAGTTTTTGATGGAGACATATGGATCTTCGCGCAGGACTTCGAGGCTTCTTCGCAGTTGAGTGGCGTTCAAGATCTGTTGCCTGGCCCTTGTCTTCTGTTGTTACATGTCCAATCAAGGTAACCATCACATTCCCACAGGATGGTCAGTAATAAACCCAAATAGCTCAATGTTAAGATCTCTGACTGCAACACTGAGTGAACTAGGTTCGAGTCTCAGAAAAGTTATGGGTTCCTTCAAGACTACAGACGCACTGTGCTGACTGATGAGTGGCAACAGGCACGAAACCCAGATAGAGCAAGGCTTCCTGCTGACTCCCTCTAAACACCTAACTGTGTTGAACATGCATTATGTATGGACAGAGTAATCTTCACACCAGTATCTAACTAACTAATGTGGATAATAATTAAAGCCCTTATCGGTTAGTTTCAGTGAAACAAACTGACAGATAACCTCTGTATAGTACCTACAAACTTTTAGGCTACGTGTGTTCAAAATGGCCTTAGTGCCTCAATGGGTTACGCTTTAATCTTTGAAACGATAGTTACTGTGTTCTATTCTGACTGTAAACGTAATCATTCAGTGAGACTGTAAGTACATCCAGTAGATAAGTCCCAAATAGGATGGAAAGTGCATTATTGATTCTCTTGTCAGTCACCACTAACCAAGCAACACGACGGGGTAACACTATTTACCATCTGTTTTCAGATGAATCGTCTTAGTCCTCATCATTCGATGGCATTCACCAACCTCTTTCTATTTTATCAGAGTATCACATTATTTCATCGGTGATTCAGTGATGATTTACTCGCCAACCACGCCTCATGTGGTCGGGGGTTCAATCCCCAGCTGGCGCACCTCCAAACTTCGCTTAACTGGTAGTAATCCCAGTTAAACAGAGACTGACTAACTGATTAACTAACTGGTTTCAGCATAGAACTTTCCACAGACGTCCAGTAGTTAGAGTTGCCACACTCGCTTCTTGTAGCACATAAACCAAGAGAAGAGAGTAAAGAGAGATAATAAACAGAAGTGTGAGTTATATGGAAGAACAATACAGCTTTATTGACTATGACTTCACAAAGAGTGAATGTATCTGCGCAACTGAGAACAGTTGTGAGCCATATCACCAACTGTCTACCAAGGAACCCAACCAGGAAATCTACACCTCTCTAACTGGCTGGTTGGTTGGTTTAAACTAACTTTCATGAATTTCATTGACTGATTTCATGTTTTGGTTTGGCCACCACTAGCTCTTTTCTAAGCAACTTCATCTTATGTCATCTAACATTTCCCATCCAGGAAGGCTATGCCTAGACAGGCACAACACATGTTCTGACCATCTCAATCGATGTAACTAAAACAGAGAGGTTTGGGCGTGAGGTTAACAATCCTACCCCGTAAAACACCACTGCTACTAAAACTTCAAATTTGAAGTTGGAAAACCTATTTTCCACTCAGAACACAAAAGAATAATCATTTTATTCAGAAATACTTGACATCTGACTACTCATTTCATTCAGTAATATATTTAAAACTTAACCTTAAATGTAAATCTAACAGAATTAAGAGGACATACCAAATCGAATTTAGTTTTTTTTCCGCCCGCACAATTAACAATAATAAATAATCTTCTATGATAAAATGAAATTACGAGGTTAAAAGTAATTGTTTAAAACGAAAACAAAAACTTAATTATTCAAGTTAAACAAAAAAAACTAGTTATTGAACATTGAAGATTAAACTGAATTTAATTATAAACAACAACTACTTCTGAACCATCTGCTAGCGAATGGGAATTTTTTTTAGAAATTCTAATTAGAGCAATTGAAGAATTCACAGGAAAAATTTTTTAATTTTCTTTTCTCCTATTCTACTAGTTTCTGTACACATTTTGTTGGATTTTGAACTGATATAAATTGAAACAGCCGCTGAAGATATTAAGAAAACTATTCTGAAAGTTCATGTGAATGAGCTATAGAATATACTTACTGAATAATCGGAAAACATTCATGCATACTAATAAGAATATACATGATAAAATAAGGAAGATTACAGGACTTCATCATGAGCTGACATCACCTAGAGAACTATTGATAAACCACCAGGGACTACTGGACAGCTGTTTCGCCAGCCTAGTTTGGGACTCTTCATCAGCACCTACCCACAGCCCGGGTTCGAATCCAGTAACTTCCGGTGATACAGTGAGCCTGTAGACCATTCGGCCACTGGAACCCGATTCAATGACCAGCCCATGAATTCCAACTTTTGCAAATTCACAATATACCCCGACTGGCACTTACTGATGCCATCGCTAGCGAGTATTCGTCTTCACACCCAACCGGTTATACCCCAATGGTAGATTTCATTGTACACTTATTCCTCATTTATGAATTTGAATAAAACAAGAACAACAGTTTCTGAAGTATGAGACAGTGCCATCATTTATTTCGTTGACATCTCATTAGCCTAAAGAAATTATAAAGTTTATGCACAGAACAATTTTGACATACTTGCAAATGTTAACAGTATGTCAGTTAATGACAGGAGACTCCAAACTTAATAAACAGTGCTCACATAATTACACTTATGTAGTTTATACCCGGAGGGTTCAAGTCTAAACGAAAATAAATTTTTGTTTACAATGGCAAAGGAGTTGTGTATTAAGGACAAGAGGTGAGTAAGACGATGAGTAACTAATAAGCTGAGTAACATTGTGGTGAGTTCAACTCAAATCCTCAGAACAAGAGATAAACAAAACTACACTGTATCCAACGAAAGTGAGGCTAAAGTCAGAGACCACGTAATCAAATGAAAGAGAGAAAGAAGACATCCATTCACCGGTGCAGGGGAAGACTGATAACTGCTTCTTTCTGAACACATAAACATCGTTTTCAACCAATTTCTTGTTTAAGAGCATTCTCAGTACGTTTGTGATGCGTTTTCCAACTACATCTGTGCTATCTTTCTGGCAATCCAGAGAAGCAATTCCTAAACACGTACCGGTACGAAAATAAAATCATTTAGAGATGGTGTGACAGGAGCTTTTTAAAAAAATTGCAAATCTTAAGGTGGGTGACACATTAAGCAATCGCTCAATGTTGTGAGATTTTTAAAAACTGTTTCATGCAGCACAAAAATATTCAGCGCTTATTACTAGAAACAGACTCTGCCTGTTACTTCATTTCAGTGTAAGAATCACTTCTGTTCTCTACCTAGTAAAAGTGAAACCTATTCCCCATACTCTGTAGCTTCAACTCAAAATGAGGAATAAAATGAAATGCATGCTCACTGTTTAAAGACTTGTGCAGAAGAAGCAACAAATATTACGCAATCACTGATCCACGTATTTACAACTTCAAATATATCTCATATACAACCTTGTTGAAAAGTTCACCTGCTTATGTTCTCAGTCTGTTAACCACTGCTTCGGGAAGTAAATCTGAAAACTGGTTGGAAATAATTCTGAAATACCTCAACTGTGAGTTGATCGAGGAATTGCACTGTATGTACAAGCGATCTCCTGAGGTAAAGTATCCCCTAGGTGGGATATTATAGCATGCCAGCATAGACAATTAACTACTGGTGCTACTGGTGCTTTTTACACAGGGTAAAGTTGACTCCAGCATCATCAGTCACTAACCTATAGTCAGAAAAAGAAATGGAAGTGTTACTTCTTACGTCTAGCAGAAGTTACTTTATGTAGGTAATATAAAATCACAGGTAAGTTGGTAGGTTTCTGTCAAACGCATATATCTATATCCCATATCTTTTCAGTTTCTAAGAAAATGTTCCGCCTAACCTACTATATCAAGAAGTTAGGACAATCTGGAATCACACAGTCTCTACTTTTACAGTTTGTTATATATTCTATTTTACCTCTTGCTCTTTACCTCTCCCAGTTAGTCTCTCCTCGATTACTCAAAAAGGCCCATTTCATATTCCAACGTGTATTAGAGATTATAAGTCAGCTCGTCACTATTTTAGTCAACGGACACCTGAACTCATTTAAGGAATTGTCTAAATCCAGATTATCTCACTCTCAACATTCTCAATATTCATAACTCTCTTCCACTTTCCATTTCATCAGGTAGGACTAGAGGTTATCTTAAAAGGGTATATCCTCACACAAGTGATTACAAAAACTCACTGATACCCAATTGTAACTTGCTATGGAGTTACATCAAAATCACGCAAACATAAGCTCAGAGAATGAAAAACCTATACTGTTTTAAGAAAGATACTGAGAATAAGAACTTGGAGTAATCATGTTACATTAAAAGTTAGACAGAGAATACGAGCAATTTTCAATTGAATGCCTGGATTTTTTCAGTCTTGCACTTGCGTCTTTTAACGATTGATCACCTCACTACTTTTGAGTTGAATTTATGACTGTATCCACACAGTGAGGCAAACTTCAGCCGACCATCAGACTACTCTAAATGATGATAGTGATGTCTGTTCACGTTCGTTCTCTTTCTCCGTCTCTCTCTTAAGTCTCCTGTCATAATGAGTAAATATGCTGTACATAATGATACACTTTGTCAGCTCAACTTTATTTCAGTCGGTATTCTGAATAATTTTTTGATCGCGGAAGCAGGTATGAACCAAACGTTTACAAATGGATGTTAAGCGGGTGTAATTATTAGTTGTAATCATTGATTCAGTGTTATTATTCCCTTAGGTTAGGAGTAGAGTATAGGGATTCAACAGAACATCTCCATTTCGTCCTCTTCACTGAAGCCCTGTCTTGCTTACCCCACGACTGCCTATAAGTTCCCATCTCTTCCTCACAAATTCTCATCCATGTCACCCTTTCCTATTCAGGTTCCATTCGAAAAATGGCCTAGTGCGCGATTACACTCAATGGTCTTCTCAGGGTGTACCAGATCTGTCTTTATTTCCTTCGGGCATATTTTCGGGGCTATGAGTTCTCGATTGGTTGGTTTCCAGAGCTCCTTGTTATTAATTCTTTCTGGTGATCTGAACTTCAGCATTGAGAAAAGTCAGCTGTTGATAAGAGTCTGAAGTGGCCTGTTGAAAATGCTTTTCATGGCACACTGGCCAAGGTTCTGACACATACAGAAGGACTGACTGACTTAACATCGGTGTTGAAAATCCAAACTTGTTGTTCATGCTGAGTGAGTGCAGAAAATTTCCAAACTGATTTCAGAGTGATGGGGGTCCGTCTTGCCTTTCCGATCGTGGCTAGTTTCGGCATCCTCAACCGTGGTGTCGCTTGTAGCTGATAAGTGGAGGAAATAACCTCATTTCTTCCGTTTATATTGAATAGCGCTTGCTGTTGGTTGGTTGGTTATCTTCATCACCTCTGTCTTCTGTATGTTCATTTGAAGTCCTGTCTTTGCCGCCTCTCCCTCCCACCAATTTGCTAGTTTTTGCTTGTAAGTTTTCAAGTTTGTCTGACATTAAACATAAATCGCTCGCGAAATCCGGATCTCCTAGAGTCTTCTCATCGGTGCAATTTACTGCTGTTCTGTCGTTTCCCACGCACAGTCTGATTCATGATCCAGTCCATAACAATTATGATTATTATCAGTGACAGTTCTCAGCCTTCTCTCATGCCTGTATTCACTTCAAAGGCTTCACTGATCATACAGCTGTATACGGATAATCGATAAAGCAGTTTCACTTAGATTAATGCCAGATGGTTACATACATCTCAATGAAAACAAATTCTTCTTCCTCTTCCTGCTTCTATGCTTCTATCACTCTCAACAATATTTCATTTTTCAAAAACAAATTTTTGCCTCTTCCCTCCATTTTTTCTGATTTTTGTTTTGATTTTATCGCTTTCGCATTCATGAATTCCATTAATCAGTTCATTTTATCAATCAATAATGTCTCTATTCTCGTTAGCTCAGCCTATTCCCCCCCCCCCCCGATCCCCGTCTCCTACTTGGCTACAAGGCAGTAATATTTCTGACACCTTGAATAAAATAAACGAATATTTTTTTCCTCATTCAGATGTTTATATCAATAGTGAAGCAGATATTATGTCTCCTTTCACAAGCTGTAATCAATCGATTGAGGTGAATGTAGTAGAGAATAGGCAGTTAATTCAACACTTGCATTCTGTTTTATTTTCATCAAAATTGTCCTTGTATTCTACTCATATAGACTGAAACAAACCTTTTTGACTGAAATTCCCACCTCAGTGTCGATTTTCAAGGATTTTATTGGTCCAACGTTTAATCATCAGCTGACATCATTTAGAGAACTATTGGAAAACCAGCAAGGAGTAATGGGCAAAAGTGTTTTCCAAGTTTATGACTCTTCGACAGTACGCACCCACCAACAGGATTCAAACCCAGGACCTTCAAGTTACAATGCGATCTTGTAAATATTTCAGCCACTAGAACCCGATCCAGTAGTCAGCCTATGAATTCCAACTTCTGCCAATTCGCGATATATAGCGGGACCGCTAACCATTGTCACAGGCGAGTAATTGTCCTCTAGCCTTATTTGGTGGACCCCACTAGTCACGACTTCCCACTAGAACCCCACGTAACTTCCTGCATACATTTTGTCCCTAGTGAGCATCAGATTGATTTTCATGTGTTCGTTTGTGGGGATCTGTTTTGTTACAGACCACAAAGTCAGGTATGAGAATAGTTTCTCTCTGAAAGCACTGACCAGCGAATTGGCAAAAGTTGGAATTCATAGGCTGGCCATTAGACAGATTTACAAGCTGACCTTGTAACCGGAAGGTCCCGGAATCGAATCCTGTTGGTGGGTGCGTACTTCCGATGAGTCCCACAGTAAGCTGAAACACTTGTCAGGAACTCCCTGGTTTTCCAGTGACTCTCTAACTGATAACGATCTATAAAGTAGAGGGAGACTCAGCATGAGGCTAGCAGGCGCATCCCGTAAAACTTCGGTACCATCATTACTGAAACTTTAAAGCTAAACACACTGTGTTTCACTCTAAACGCAAAAAATGAAGAAAAGATTCACTTACGCATTCACACTGCACACAAAACCTTCTGCTTCGTTTTCTCGTCTTGTCCTCCTAATCGAAGTTAATTGGTATGAATTCCTTTTAAACATAATTTAATAGAGATTCGGTATTTATGGGAGGTTGACTGACATTCATAATAATTCATCTAGTGTAAAATGCCCCGAATATATCTGATGGATACTTCCATTTTACATTTTTGCCAAATTATCACTTAGATACACAGATTATGAACTGTATTCTAACAATAATGAACCCGAATACATGAATTCACAGATTCTTTGATCCTAATAATTCGATGTTGTAGAAACACAATAGTTGTTAACAAATAGTTATCCTTATCGGAATGAACTTTAGTGCTACACCGCAATTTGTGTTATAATTATCCTAAATAATTATTTCTTAATTAATATTGACATAAAACTGTGGAATCTGATGAAAAGGCTATCGAAAATGGTGTTTTCTCTGTCCACTATTCTCTGTTTCAATCTGCAATAGAAATTTGCAACATAACTTACTTTAAATACATTTGTAATAGGTGCCTACACACAGGGAGAAGTTTTAATTTTGCTAATATGTTGGATTCCACACGAGCAACGGCTTGGTGTGCGAAGTCGTTCGGCTTGAAAATATTCCCCTACACTGAGGTAGACACAGAAGTCAGATTTAAGTGAGACAACTGAGACAACAACAACTTTACCCTACCTAGTTTTACACCATCATACCACAAATCATCCAGTAGAGAGAATAGGAATTTCGGAGCAGAAACTCCATGTCGTTCAACACTCTAGCCAAGTAGAAAAATCAAACTGAACATACGATCTCATTGTATCACTAAACGTGCATCAGATATTGGTGACAGGATGTATTTCTGACAATTTTTCGTAAGAAGACATACTTGTTTATTCCCCTTCAGTAATTCGGTCACTTCATTCCTATCTGAAACCAAATTGTGAGTGAAAATGCTGAATATGGTTGTGTTCTGTTTGTGTAATTCAGACGAGCGTGGGGAAAATATCAGCTGCAACTGATGCTATCTATTGATCTTATTGATTCGATGTTATTTCAGATAATAATGTTGTCAATAACAAAAACTTTCTATAACTACTACTGATATACGTAACTGGAGAACCTGATGAAGAAGAAGTTCTCGGAAAAGAATGATAAAATTATTATCTTGAATTTTCCGCTAATTGATTAATTTGGATAGAAATTCTTGGTCTGTATTGACACGTTGGCTCCAAATTACGGGTCCGAAGATTCACTAGCTGATGTACGAGAATCCAGTGTTGCTTCAGGTCATTATTTCACTGCAGTCATTACCTGTTATTACATTATTCATTATTATTCCCCTGGGTTCCGAGTGGAACACAGGGATTCAACAGCACATCTCCACTTTTTCCTGCTCTCTGAGGTCTCCTCTAGTTGGCTGTACGATTCCCCATAAGCTCTCCTCTCCTCCTTACACGATCACCTCCACGTCACCTTCGAATCGGTGTCCAATACGTCGTCTCCCTTTCGAGTTCCACTCGAGCGATGTTACTAAACAGTCTTCTGAGCGTGTTCGATCCACCTCCAATATCTGTGGAATTTTCGTTAAGCGACAGGTTCTTGATTGGTTCGTTCCCACAGTTTCTTGTTCCTAATTCTTTCTGACACGTTGCGTCGGTGGCACAGTGGTTAAGACTCTGGCCGACCATGAACATGGTCCGAGGTTCGATCCCCTGCCGACGCACACCCGATATCTATGGTTGGCCTGTAAAATTTGGGCTACCGGTATCCATGCTGAAAATTCCATACTTGTACCGAAAATACGGTGTGGCATCAAGCTGTAACTAAAATTAAAAAATTAAATTAATCTTCATTGTGGAGATAGCGAAGGTAGCTGTTGACGAAAGTCTGCTACTGTCATTTGGAAATGCTTTTCGTGACGCTCATCACAAGTTTCTGACTTATGTAAGCAAACTGACTGACTTCATATTGGTGTTGAAAAACCGATTTTGTTGTTTATGCTGGTGAGTGCAGAAGATTTCCAAACTGATTTCAGAGAGATTTCCAATACCAGCTGGGATATCATCCCCTGTTAAATATTCTATCAGTGAATAGGAGAAAATAGTTATTGTGTTCTCCGAGTTCAATGACCTAGATGTAAAGCTTTCATTGACCATCTTGCCAACATATTCAATACTAATACCACAGTGAATTAGGCATTTGTAATACTCCATAAATGAAATAATAGTCCATCTAAATGACCTTGAATGACCTTGTTTATCTCATGAGTTTTTCTTATCGTGTGTTCATCCGTAGACATACTCATTATCAAGTAAACATGAAATTTGACCTGAAGATCATGTGATGTATTCTTTCTTGATCGATGAAATAAGTTTATATCAGACTACATACATCTACGTGTAACATTTATCTTTTCATCTGCAACACACGCAAACAACTAATAGACATAAATTTGCCTAGAAAATTGTCGAAATGTTTAACTAAGAAAACATAAAGAATGCTAGAAAAACAAGATTTATGGAGGCTTCTTGATTCGATCAGTCTATAAATAATCACAAGGTGGCCTGGTTCAATCACTGGGCTACCGTAATTCTTGTCCATCAAAATGCTGCTTAAACTCTTTTTCATTTCTTATTCTTTTAATCATGCAATGATATCATATGACGGTTGCATGAAGTCGCGCGCCTATTTAATTGGCTTCCAACTTTATGCAGTGCAATTCTTGAAAGGAATGAAGAAAAAATTTACAGAATTGGTTCTTTTCGCACATACGGCAACGATACTTCAGATTACTACTTTATAAGTAAACCCTGTATGAAGAGAGAATGTTTTGAAACTAAATAACATGAAATTTTCTATAATATATGTTCACATAGTGTTTGAAATAAGGCTTTATTATTAGTAGTATCCTAGACGGAAAGGTTTATTTTCATCTGGTTGTGTCCTCTAAGATGGTTGATTTAATAAGGAAGCTTTCGTCCTTCTTCTAAACAGCATCTTCAGCGCAGGTTTTAGTAAAAAATGAACTTACTTGAATTCCCCATGGTTGATGATATAACTGTATTTCCTGACAATCACTGATGTGACTGGTTGTTGATTTCCATCTTTCTTGGTCCTTTTTATTGACTGGGAGCTAGAACTTTCCTGTCATGTGATTTATTCTTTATTAGTTGATAAATTTGGTCTGTAGTAATGTGTTTGTTAATCGCTGATTCAGTTGAAGAGTACAAAGATTCCAGAAATTCTTTGATTGCATTTTTGGTGTTTCCTCTGTTTAAAAATGCGTACATTCTCCCACTCAAATTGGTGTCCGTAATTATCTACATGTATCGATATGAAAGAATATATGTCGCGTATTTTTACCACTAACTTATGTTCCTGGGTTCGGATTCGAAGGAGACGCCCACTTTGACCGATGTCATGTTTATCGCAGTTAGTGCAATTTCCTTTGAAGATGATATCAATGCTGTTTTCTCCGACTTTTGGGTCTTTTATTCTGCACAGTAGTGAATGCAGTTATTGTGTTGATCTATGTGCTATTTCTGTTTCGAGTGATTTGAGTGTTCTAAGTGTTATTTCAGAAATATTCTTTATACATGGTAAGATGAGTTTCCTTTGTGGTATATTTTGGATAGTTTCAACAAGAAGGAAGTTATTAGATTGTTGGAGGCAATCGGCAGGAAGACTTAGACCTAGGTTTCGTTCCTGCTAACAGTCACCGAGGCGTACCTGCATCCTTGATGGAACTCATGTTCCTTCTGAGATTCGAACCAGCGCCACCAGTGCTACACTCAGAGACTGAGCTAGTCGGGCTAGCGATTGAGCTCCTGTAGGACTTTTTTGGATGCTTTGATTGGACACGAGTTAGTAACTAGTGTAATGTGTCTAGTCCTTTCTTTGGTGCAGACTGAATTCTATCAATCAAGTTTGCAGTGAGGCCACCATTCTAGGTGGCTCGCCATCACGGTTCACTTTGAGTTGTTGGTATTAGATGTTTGGAGGCAATCGGCAGGAAGTTATTTTGTTGTTAAGTTTATTATAAGTTTATTATAAGTTCATAATAATAATAATAAATCGACAGGAAGTTACTTGTTCTATAGGTCAACAAAATAACCAGTGGCAATACAAGCGAACATAATGATTAGAAAATGTTAAGGGATAAACAAGCAGAGTCAGGCTCATTGGGGCAGACGATTATTTAGTTAGTGAAGAGCAAACTTAAACAACAAAGATCCAAAGGGATGAACGTAACGGTGACCGTGAAACGAACTATCATTTTCAAAAGGTCAAATCGGGTCTCCCACCCAACCCTAACTTCAATCCTTCCCTAACCATCCCTAATCTATCCCATACCTGAAGCCAAACCTCATCTTTCCCTGAACACACCTTAGCCCTAACCCTTAAACACCTCTAATCTTCTTATAATATGACCAACTCCTAACCTATACCCACCTAAATCCTAATCTTAATCTTTCCCTCTTCTAACTCTGAAAAAACCAGATGTCTCGTTTGGTATACTCCTACTTCTTTCATCATTTTTCTACAAATATAGTGCTCTGCATGTGCGCCTCAAGGTAGCTTTTCTCTAAGATGGCCCATGAAGAATGTTAAAAGGTACCTTCACTTTGAAACCCGAAGTAATTTGGAAATGTACTTCAGTATGATGGGCCGCAGTGCCCTAAATCTTTATCAACCTCATTCAAAAGCTATGTGATTACAGTTGCATGTATCAGGTGATCCACAACGGAAAACTCAGTGATGACTTTAAAGTTAAGATGGAATGCAGTAAGACAAGGCTGTCTACTCCCCTCGATGATATTCCTAACTGAGGTGGACTCGACCCTATTGGCTGAATGGTATACGAGCTTGCCTTGTAACCGGGGGTCCTGGGTTCGAACCCCGTTGGTGGGTGCGTACTGCCGATGATCCCCAAACTAGGGTGAAACAGCTGCCCAGTACTCCCTGGTTTCCAATGTTTTTCTAACTGACATCAATCCGTGATCAACTCGTAAAAACAAAACTAATCCCTATAAACCAACTATAGAAAAAGTATTTATTAATGTCTGAGCACAAAATCAGTGTCAATAAACGACAGTGCCCAAGTTTTATACTTATAAATGACAGTTTCTCAGTTCTTTCAAATAACTTTAATTCAAGGTTAATTGAAGACGGCGGGAAACATTCTGGGTGGACTAATCCCATGCATCCCAAACTATATGTGTACAGAAAAAAATAGACTTCAACCTTCGCCTACCATGGACTACTTGACCTCCTAAAATGTGATTGGTTATTAGTATGTACTTTTGTTTCATATAACTGAGTAATTCTTCCTAACTTTTTATTTTTGTCACTGTGAATCATGCTAGTTGTAAAAAGACTGTAGAGGAACTACGAAACGATAATAGTAGCTTGAGGTATCTGTCTTATTAATGCCTTATCTAAATTATTTCATTTTTCTGACTACTTCATCTTTAAAACCGTTAGTTTCTTTTATAAATTCAAATAAAGTCATTATTAGAAGACAGATTATCTGAAAAATGTGGTGTGATGTATTTGCACCACATATACATTTCGAACAACAATCTGATCATATATGTCCAAACCAAGTTCACTTTTAACAGTGTGAAAAAATTTGGGCATTGGGTATATGATATTCATTATAATAAAGGCTTTTGTATTTCCCAATGAATGGAAAAAACAAAACGATATCGTTGTTTATACTGACGTTTCGCTATTTAATGCTAATAGCTTTATCAAAGTATTATTTGTAGTACTAAAACGAGATCTACACAATTCATTCCTGGAGAAAATAAACGGTGTATCTCCCGGAATCCAGTTCACTTCGGAAGCATAATCAGACATCCGTAAACTACCATTTCTAGACTGCCTAGTTAAGAGAAAGGAAAACGGACAGTTTAGTATATCCATATTCAGAAAGAAAACCCACTCCAATAAATATTTAGACTTCAAATCATCACATCCCATCAGCGCAGAGATTTCAGTTGTTTCAAGTCTTCTTAGACGAGCACACTCGCTGAGAACGGATGAGAAAGGAAAAGAAGAAGAAATATCAAACATTACTGAAACTCTCAAGCAAAACAACTACCCAAGGGACTTCATCACCAAAATCAACACAGACATTAAGTATGGCCGAAAACGCATTCCGAAAACATGGACCTCAACAGTCATCATCCCATATAGAGCAGAGACGTCAGATGATATCAGAAGAGTACTCAATCAGCTCAACATTAGAGTTTTCTCTAAACCATCAGACACACTACGAAACAACCTCGTCCATATAATAGACCAGATCCCTGAAGATTCTCTATTTAATTGTGTCTATAAAATAAAATGTGATGCGATATACATCGGACAAACTTCTTGAGAAATCAAAATCAGAAGAAATGAACACCGTAGAGCATCTCTTCGACCACCGAAGAATCCTGTTGAACTACAAAGACTTGAAAAATCATCAGTCATAGGTCTACATGCTATAGAATCAGGTCACAAAGTTGATTTTGACGATATTAAAATAATCCAGAAAAACTTCAGAAATCACTAAGAACATCTAATATCAGAAGCACTTCAAATCAAGTGGAATCCAAATTGCCTGAATAGGAATGATGGACTAAAACAGAATCCGACCTGGTTACAACACCCCCATCCCCCATGAAGTAACAAAATCAACACGAATGTGATATGCAAGTTCACTATGTACACATACACTGCCTTTATAATTTTAAACACTGATCAAATCCAACAATCTACACTTGATTTTTTTATCTTTACCAAATGACCAACTTGACAACGAAAAATGCCCCCAGACAGACGAACGATGATCAAGTTAGTAAACTTTATTTTGATACCATAACAGATGTACCTTGTTATTTGGTTTAGTGGCTGGGGTCGCGTTAAATCACGAATTGGTAGAAGTTAGAATTCATGAGCAATTGAATCGGGTCCCAGTGGCTGAATGGTATACGAGCTTGCCTTGTAACCGGAAGGTCCTGGGTTCAAACCCCAATGGGTGCGTACTGCCGATGATTCCCAAACTAGGATGAAACAGCAACTGTCCAGTACTCCCTGGTTTTCAATGATTCTCTAACTGATATCAATCCGTGATCAACTCGTGAAACCATCTTTCTTGGGAACAGAATAGGTTGTAGGCTTTAAAACTAGAAGACTTCTACACTGGTTTAAACACTTTAAAGGATATCAGTTTTCAATAAGATTATCCATCAGTATTTTATTTTCATCCTCTATAATATCATCAGCAGTACAAATACCCTGAATCCTCTTGAAAAAATACTTCACTAAGCAAGCCTCTCTTATTCTGTAGTGGACAGAGGCTGTGGAAATTTAAATATTACCCTGTCCAAGTAGGCTTTCTGTAAATGCACTGAGGCGTTAGCTACTCGTAAACTTAAGCCCCCACCCTTGTGTGTTCAGAAATTTTTTATTATTAGTCTCGACCTAGTTTAGTAATACTTTATTTGATGACCAAACGTGGTGTTAATTATTCTTATTCTTAAATCCTTTTTGTGTATCTTAATTGGGCCATCATATTTTTCATATAAATTAACTTGACTGACAGGTAAATATGTGTATGTGACCAGAGTGTTGTTCGAAATGTATACTGTGCAAATACATCACACCACATTTTTTCAGATAATCTCCGTCTTTTAATATAACACTTCATCTTTAATTGCTTATCACGTAATCAATTTCAGCACTACTTAATCCACTTGTTTAAACTTCTGCAACTATTTCTACCCTTTAATTCCTGCCGACTCGCCATTAAATACATCATAAAACGTTATCTGTTGAAGCCACATAGGAGGTGTCCGTCGTGGCTCAGTAGAAAACTCCTCAGAATTTGAAATGATAGGCGATGATTCAAGCAGTAGTGGGAACACCATCACTCACTGGATATTGTTGACGAGTTCCAAGCTGGATGAAACGCGCTGTCTGGATTATACGGATATCCATCAGCTAACAATTACCTTTTAATAATGGAAACAAAACACATATTTCAGCGAAGAGACTGCTTTCGTCGAATTCAGTTTCCTCTTTAGCTGTATAATCGTAGTTATATACATTTTTTTTCTCATGAAAAACGATAGTGACAGAAGTGACGAGTTGTCACAAACAGAGCTGTTATTATTAGTAAATGCATAAAAGAAGTTGAATGAGTATATTAGACTTACGCAATAAGATGAATGCATTAATGAATGATTTGTAATCAGGGTGCACGTAGAAACGAAGGAAAATATGGAATTATGTTAGATTTTTGAGGAAATACAAGATTTATAAGAAGTAGAAATCAACAAAGTTGTTACCATGATAGTAGAAGTGATTGAGTAATTTTCTTGTATATGCATAGCTCCGGCTTCTGTAAGCGAATGACTTAAGCTTCAGCAGTGCAAGGGAGACGAAAGCATATTGCCTTTAGCACGTTATTCCTAACTTTGTAGATTACTTTGAAGGAGGCGTTTGTTGAGATGGGATGACCAGTGTTAACAATGTGTTGCACTTCTTGCAGAACCACCGCTACCTTTCTGCAACCATGTTGGATATTGTTCTTGAACCCTTTTGGACAGGATTTGTGTCGAAAGATCGATACACCTGGCTCTACAGCAACAGGTGAACTGATATGTGCATACACACAGAAGTGGTCAAATGCGACATCTTGTCCCCAAGGCTTCTGCAGATCAATGGACGACTGACTGGAGACGACTACTCCTAGCGTGACTGCGAAGAATGTTCTTTTCAAAGATGATGAGATCCTCCTCATAAGGATATTGTAGGTTAAGTCTTCCTTGAAATCTAGGTGTCTTGGGACAAGTAATGTTTCATTCCTCTGAACTTTTGTTTCCATTTTCTTGTCAATGAATCTTGGTGTGTTTTCATTGGTGGATGAAGATTTCTTTCAGAAGATCTAGTTGTGATTCTAGGGTGTCAGGAATACAGATTATTAACCCTAGCAATGAAGACCAGTATTTTAACTATTTCACTATTCATGTATACGTGGCACAGTGGTTAGGACGCTCGCCGACCATGCACATGGTCCAGGGTTCGATCTCCGGCAGACGCACACCTGATATCAATGGTCAGCCTGCTGAATTTGGGCTACCGATATTACATGCTGAAAATACCATACTTGTACCAAAAATACTGTGTGGAATCAAACTTTAATAAAATTAGAAATTAAAAAAGATATTTATTCTCTCACAGAAAGTCACCTGCTTGTTTCTTTTACCTTGTTTCTTCTTCTGTCTACCTATTTACATTTTAGCCTTGAAAATGTCAGTGACCTTAAAATATACTTTTAAGATCACATCACCTCATCTCATTGAACTAAACAATTTTCATTTTATGTGTTGGCCTAACTCACATAAAGTTTATTTTGTAACGTGACGTGTTTGAACAGCTCATGTAGATTTTTCTGAATTATTCTCTTCATACTTAAAGTATTTGATCAAAATGCACTTGCATGTTTTCTACACATAATAACCTGATCAATCGTTCCTTTATTTTACTTACTACAAAACAAAATCACCTTCATTCATTTTAAATTTAGGGTTATTCTAAACCAGTAGAATATGGTATCATTAATGACCTTCTTAGCAAGACGCGTGAACTCTATAAATACTAGTAATTGATCGATAACTGGTCATACTTTATTGGTAATAAATATCCATAGATTGAGACAGAAGCTTTAGCATGATATTTTTTTATTCTTTTAAGTTTCAACTAGGAAATACGACTTCAGGTTTCAGCTTTGAAGTTTCGGTAGCACTGGTCTTACTTTTACGGAGTGAGGTTTCTAGTCTCACACCCAACTATCTCTCTTTGATACCCTTAGTACCGCCGTAGAGACGCCTAAGAGTGTTCTGACCAGGGATCGAACTCAGGACTACATGACGCGTGGTTGGTGAGCATTTTACCTCAGGCTGGACCACCGACGTAAATGTTTCATCTCTTTTTGGGACTCATAGAAGTACGCAACCATTGTCCAATTACGTAGTGAACCGAAGACCTTCAGGTTACAAGATAAGGTCGTTGACCATTCAGCCACTGGGACTGATATCAGACTACTTATAAGTAATTCGCAAAGTTAGAAACATAAAGGAATTAAAATAAACTGAAGGTCAGTAACTGGCCTTTCAAGTGTAAAATACCATATGGAGACCGATTCGCGTACATAGATAAGTCTCACGAACCCTACTCGTGGTAAGGTCACTAGCTTCGTCACTGAGTGACAGTGATTCAAAACCCTGAGGAGAAATGTCTTTTCATCAGGTCCCAAGTCAGAATTCGTGAGACCAGGGAACGAATCAATCAACAACCTATTGCTGAGAAAATGCAGTTGGATTGCACACACACTGAGGAGTTGGTAGTGAGTAGAAATAAAACTGAAAAGGGCATTCCTTTTTATTCTGGATGATATAACTGGATATAACAACTTACCAAGGTGTCAGCCCTACTATCCAACCCACGTATACACACCAAATATCAAGAATTATTAGAAAACTAATTCAGCATTTCACTATATCTCACTCAACCTTAAAACTTAGACCGTACATGATAGTCAGCATCTGATCATCTCAGTCAGTCAGTCATGAAACTTCAGTCGACTCCTTGTCAGCCTCAGTGATAAAGCTAAAATGCGTTTCATTATAACAGAGAGGTATCATGAAGTTCTAGATAGAAGTCGTAGCCAGTAGGGTCCCCCATCATGTCAGGCTAAAGTGAATGCAAATTAAGGACACTGGTTTTGGTGTGGTTGTGTTCTCTGAGCTGGATGGTTTGGTTGCGAAGCTTTCATTGCTCTACTGAGCAACATCTTCAGCGCATACTTCGATGTGAATTGACTTCACTTCACATCGAAGTATGCGCTGAAGATGTTGCTCAGTAGAGCAATGAAAGCTTCGCAACCAAACCATCCAGCTCAGAGAACACAACCACACCAAAATCATCCACCTGAGCTACAAATCTTCTCTATTATATCTAAGGACACTGGTTGGAGACAAACTTATATCATGAATTAGCAGGAGTTAGAATTCACGCGTTATTGAATTCTATCTAACCTAGTGGCCAAAACTGTCAACGAGTCAGACTCATAATCTGAAGGACCTGGGTTCATCCCTGGTAGGTCACAGTTGTACTAGAACGAAATAGCTAGCCAATACTCTTTGGTTTTCAATGATTCTTTGGTTCATACCGGATCCTGATGAAAGTAGAACTTAGCACAAAAGTGCATCAGTTCAATTTGCCACACTCCTTCCTTGTAACACACAAAGTTAGACAAAAGAGTGAGTAAAAAGAGATTTGGAAGAACCATAATAATCAGAAATGTGAAGAGAAAACATGATAGTTTAGTGCATATCACAGATCAAAAAAAGTAAATACCTCTGTGTTATTGATAATGACTTTGACCCATATCACCAGTAGTCTCCAGTCCATGGTTTATAGCATCTTCCCGACACCCAACCAGACAACCTACATCTCACTTCTCAGCTAGCTCAAACTAACAGTCAAAAACTTCGTGGCCTGACGCTAACTTCTCATTTGACAACATTTAGCTATTGACTGAAAGTAAACTGCATGTCACTAGGTCACTCATAAGACATGGAAGTATGATAAACACCTTATATACATATATATATTTACTCATTTGCGTTCTGAGTGGAACACAGGGCATTAAGCTTTAACCTTTGGAGCTACAGTAGACGTTGTGTTATTTTTCATGACGTGAGGTTGCTAGTCTCACAACCAACCTCCGCTGTTTAACCATGATTACCACTGACTAAGCGAGATCTAGGAGCGAGTAGGCCGGGATCTGGACCCTGGACCATGTGAGGCATGGTTGGCGAGCATTCTAACACTGAAACACCAAGGCATTAAGTCTTATGTTCTCATAATCTAACTGACCCCAATCTAATAGTTTGTCATAGGAGTGAACTAGCATTTTTTCTAAAGTATTTGAATAGTCTAGCGACATCTGGCTTACCTTCAGTCCTACCTCTTTTCGACTGAATTGTAGGTCAGCGAACTTTTCTGGAAGAGGAAGGCTACGGCTCAGTATGCGCAGCACCTGTAAAAAGTAAAGAAAAACATTTACTGATATCACATAAATACATATAACTGTCTCCATAAGTAAATCCCTTCGTCTTTGCATCATCCTCAACATCATGTTATTGTTGAAAGCATTCCTCCCAGGTAGTAAATTTAAAACAAACAACAACTGTGCAAAAATACCCATTATTTAATAAATTCATAAATTTCAGTCGAAGGACTCGTCAGATGAATAAACAAAAAAGAAGACCAAATTGCCAGCAATAGGCAAAGATAAGACGCCCATTATCGACACATCGAAATGTCTATATCAATTTACACGAATTTTACGAAGCAAATATATTGGGCGTAGAGAGAAATGTCTCTCCGCTCACATTGTTGAACACTATCCCGAATTGCCTTTCTAGTCAGTACGCATGACATCGCATCACAAGGAGCTCTCAGTCACACAACATTCGCTGAACTGTGGTCATACGATGACGCTGAGTGAAAGGTTTGTGTTTATTATTAATTAGCAAGGTAAATAAAAGTAGAGGTTTTAGTTTTCGTGAAGCAAATGTATTCAGATTAAAAAGCCGGATCTGTGAATACACAAAATAAGACAGTAGTAATAATATTAATAATAATATTTTGCATTATTCCAGAAACAGTACTAGTGGTACAGTGTGGAATTTTCAGCACATATCTACAATATTTGCATCTAATTTTACAAACATTTAAAAGGAGTATTAAACAAACAAAAAAAATAAATCTAAAGACACCAACAGCAGAAAAACAGGATAAGCACAAAATAATTATAAATGCGAAAAAGTACCAAAGTCTAATGCAGTGTTTGTGGTGGTAGTGTGAGTAATCCTGAATAATACAAAATTTTTAAGGTGGTGACTATGGCGTTCACAACCAATGATTGTCAGTTTAATATTGCCGAAAAGTATAGAAAATAAGAAAAAAAACAACCACAAAACTAAATAATTACATGATGGTTAATGACAGGACAATTTTTAATACTCATAGTGCTAATAGAGTCGGAACCAGTGGATACACAAAAGAAGGAATATAATAGAGTACAAAAAAGGAAGCCAATGTTAATAATTTAGGCAGCTAAGTATGTTTGAGTAGGAGTTCACTATAGAATACAAAATAAGAGAGAAATAAAAGAGCCTAAATTTATGTTGTTAATAACAAAGCAAGTCGTAGGTTTCACGCTTAACATTGTCTCTGTCGCTTAGATCACGGGCCAAGTATGGTATCGTTGAGTTCCTGTACTTGGTTGTACGAACATACATTATTTTATACTGATTTCTGGTTTTACTTGATGAGATACAAGGAGAGAGTTAGGTTAATGCTACCTTGAAAGCATACTTTCATTTTACCTTGATAACTTTCCTTCTTTTCCCTTCGCCCTTCAATTTACAACTCTTCCTCGATTATTAGTATTATCACTATTACCATTTTATCTGACATTATGTTAGTTTCTTTTGTATATGAGCCAATCGAAAATCATAGTTGAGCATTAATCTTGGTGAGGAGTGTTCAAACTATCTAATACATTTTCAAGAGTTGATTTGTAAGGATTAGACTGTTTCTCGAGTTCGCCCGCGGATTGATTTCAGTGGCTCAGTCATTCGCTAAATGATATCAATCCGTGGTCAAAACAGAAAACACAAATCTAATCCTTACAAATCAACTATCGAAAATTAATCTGTTCTCCAATGACTTCCTTTTGGATGGAGTTTCCTGGAGTTCTAGTAAAACGTCGTGGCCAGTGAGGTCCATCCAATCGAGAGTGAGGATGGATTTCCTTCCGATGACATTAGTTTTGGACGCGCTAATATCACGAATTGGCAGAAGTTAGAATTCATGGGCTATTGAACAGGATCTCAATGGCTGAATGGTATACGAGCTTGCCTTGCTACCAGAAGGTTCTAGGTCCGAACCCCTATAGTGGGTACGTGCTGACGATCATCCCCAATATAAGATGAAACAGCTGTCGAATATCTCATATCAGCTTACATCAAACATGCTGAAATCTTGTGATCTAGTCCTTTGTGGTTCACTCAGGTCAAATGGATTTATCCGTGTGTTTTACTAAGTCTCCCTGTATTTCAGTATTAGTATTATTATCATATCTGATTCTATTTGTAATTGTAGTAAATCTATCACAATAACTCCAGTTTATGTATGTTAATATGTAGTACTTCGATGAAGATTATTCACTCTAATCATGACGTTAACAGATTATCACTCATCCATATCTCATCGATCGTATATTTGTTCGAACAGATGCTTATCTGTTGTCACACTATGTTCATATGCTTTTGTGTTTATTTAACCACAATAAGGGAATTGTATGAGTGACAATGCTTCTAGAGGAGGAGTATTCAGCTGATGAGTCCTTCTTCTACGGAAATTGATGAATTCATTAAATACTGCTTCTTTTTCTATAGCCGTTGCTTGTTTTAAATTTTGGCCTCATATAATCATATGCACAGTGAAATCTTAGGGCTATTTTAACGACCTTATCAGCCATTCACTATAAGCTGAAATTATATTTCACATGACTACAGAGGGAATACTGACGGCCAATCCGTTATACACTTACTATTTATATGATGTGTTTATTGTTATATATATATATATATATATATATATATATATATATATAGTTTTAATAGAAGTGTTAACATCAATAGGATAAGTGATAGTTAGTTCGACCAAGTGTAACTGCTTTAAATGACCTTTTCAAATATGCTGAATTCCCTGCACTTTTAATGTAGGTTATAAGATTTTGATAAGAGCCAAACACAAGAACAATCGCTTGTTATCTGCTGAATTGTAACCAGATAATGTGAATGATATTAGGATAGTCTAGAATACACTTCAGTCTTTAATAAACGAACGGATGATGAGTGCGATACTTTCTAGAATAAGATGTTTGAAAAATAGAGATTAGTAGAAGCTCTTGTATTTATCATCTCATCATCACATCTATTCAGGCTGTGATATATAGGAATGGAAAGGGATATCCAAATCTGATGGGACGCCATTCATCCGAAAAGCAGTCAAGCAATTATGGTCACTACAATGTGGAGAGTCGAAAACCGTTTCGTTTATGAGGCAGCCATACGATGATAGTGAAAAACTACCACATTTTGCAGTTGTAATAATATTAAATGGGAATGATAAATTTCCAGTCTTACCGCGAATCGATATCAGCAAAGAGTACTGGACAGCAGTTTCAGCCTAGTTTGGAACTCTTCAGTGGTACACATCCGCCAACGGGCTTCGAACCTAGGACATTCCAGCTGCAAGTGAAGCTCGTAGATCATTTAGCCACTGGTCTGCAGCTAATCACTAGCGAGCATACATTCATGGGTCACTGGACCGGGTCCCAATGGGTGAATGGTCTACGAGCTTCCCTTGAAACCAGGAGGTCCTCGGTCTGAAACCCACTGGTGGGTAAACCTGTAGAAACAGCTGTCCAGTACTCTAGTACTGGTTTCCACTGGTTCTCTAAATGATATCAGCCCTTAGACAAACTTGAAACCAATTAAATCCTCTTCAAATCAACTCTTGAAAAAATATTCTTGTTTATCAGCCAGCCATGAAATGACAAAGTGAAAGTGATTATATTTACATTTGTTACGATATTCAAGGAAATGACACATTTCCTTTTATATCTATCTTCCTAGTGACCTTAAAGTAAACGCTGGTAATCACCTGACAAATTGGAATAAATTTTCAGTTGAGATATGATGAAATTAGGTCAGGAAAGTATTTCTAAATTAAAAATAAATAAAAATAGCTTTATTGTGAACAAAATGTTTACACAGTATGCAGAATTCTTAGCGTAACTTATTGCATATTACTTTCTCTTCATTCAGGACCTTTAATTAAAGTAGTAGTAGTTTATAGTTCATGACGTGACGCATAACTGTTAGATCTGAAATGCAGACTAATCTCCGGTAGTTTGAAAGCCAATTGGAAATATGCGTCAGTACACTTTGCAACTCAAAAGCATAACTGAATGGTTAAGACAATAAAAGTTGAAGAAAATATGATGCATCATCGTAGGTACCAGAGGGATTCAAGCTGGCCGACAAAGTTCGATGTGAATCTTTCTAGCTTCTCTGTTGTCAGTACGTGTGACTTGCTTTCGTAGATCTTCAGTCATATTGACCTGACCACTGAAGCTTGTCGTTTGAGATATGGACGTTGTTTATCTACACATTTCAAGACAATTCTGTATTGGTGATTACAATATAACGGCGGCCTGCTTGAATCATTGGCCTACCTAAATTTCCTACCAAAACAAGGCATGGAATTTTTTCTGTTTCTCAGTGTATTAGTCACTCAATAATATGTGTGGGTCGCTAGATGTACTCACTGACTTTCAACCTACTCAAGGACATCTCTCAGAGGTGAATGGAAAGCACTACAAGGGATTACTTTATTCTCCAAATAGAACAGAATTGTGTCATGTGAGATACTTTAGATTGCTTCTTTTACTTGAAGATTCTGGATGAAGAGAAAATCTTATTATTATGCAATAAACTACGCTACCGGTGGGATCCAAAAGGAGTATTTCATCCTGTTAAGGACTCTTCAGCTGAATATACCTGTATCCTGTACCTCAATTCTCACTGAGACCCTACATGTCAAGAGAGACTGGATATTTCCATCCCACAGAAATTATTTAATGGGGAATACAAAACAAAACATAAAAATTGCTTAAACATATAACTGACAAAACAACACATGTTCCTCATATTATTAATTTTCCCATAGAAAATTCTTTCGATATCTCAAAGTTAGCGAATTCGAAAGTTTATTAGATATTTCTAAAGCTGTCTTTTTCGAAATTCCCACCGTAATTATTTTTTTTAAATAAACAACATTTACTGAACAAAGAATATGTGCGACGAGCAACAACTGTAGCAAAAAGAAGCAGTATTTAGTGAATTCATCAATTTCCGTAGAAGAAGGACTCGTCAACTGAATACTCCTCCTCTGGAAACATTGTCGCTTAAACAATTCCCTTATTGTGGTTAAACAAACACTAAACCACATGAATATGGTGTGACAACAAACAGGGATCAATTCGAACAAATATACGATCTATGAGATATGGATGAGTGATAATCTGTTAACGTCATGATTAGAGTGAATAATATTCATCGAAGTACTACATTTTAACATACATAAACTGGAGTTATTGTGATAGATTTACTACAATTACAAATAGAATCAGATATGATAATAATAATACTAATACTGAAATACAGGGAGACTTAGTAAAACACACGGATAAATCAATTTGACCTGAGTGAACCACAAAGGACTAAATCACAAGATTTCAACATGTCTGATCTAAACTCATTTAAGATATTCAAGTATTGGTTTATGGAGGTTTGATTGATTGGTTACAGGATTTCATCATGAGTTGATATCGGTTCGAGAATCATTGGAAAACCTGCACTGGAGTACTGAACAGCTGTTTCTACTGTCCTAACTTGGGACTCTCCAATAGTACGCACCCACAGGGGGTCGGATCCAGAACATTTTGGTCACAAGGCGAGCTCGTAGACCATTAAGACACTGGGACCTTACTCACTGACCAGCCTATGAATTCCAACTCTTGCCAATTCACTATATAGCGCGACCACTAACCGACATCTTTGACGAGTAGGGTACAGTAGGTCGGGCGTGAGGACAAATACATGCCGAAGACATCGGCTAGAGGTCGTGCTATATTGTGAACTGGCAGAAGTTGGAATTTATGGCTGGCCATTGGATCGGGTCCCAGTGGCTTAATGGTCTACGAGCTCGCCTTGTAACAAAAACGTTCTAGATTCGACCCCTGATGGGTGCGTACTACTGGAGAGTCCCGAGCTAGGACCGTAAGAACAGCTGTCCAGTACACCAGTGCAGGTTTTCCAATGGTTCTCGAACCGATATCAGTTCATGATGAAATCCTGTAACCAATCATATAAGATAGTTCGAACACTCCTCACCAAGATTAATACTCAACTATGATTTTCGATTTGCACATATCCTAACGAAACTAACAGTATGTCAGATAAAATGGTAATAATGATAATGGTAATAATCGAGGAAACATTGTAAATAGACGGGGAAAGAGAAGGGAGGGGAAATTATTAAGCTAAAATAAAAGTCTGCTATTGTCACCTTTTGTATACAAAGATCTGGCTTCTTTAATCTGACTACATTTGCTTCAGTAAAACTAAGACCTCTACTTTTAATTACCTTGCTAATTCATAATAAACACAAACCTTTTACTCAACGTCATCGTATGATGACAGTTCAGCGAATGTTGTGTGACTGAGAGCTCTTTGGGATGCCATGTCATGCGTACTGACTAGAAAGGCAATTTGGGGTAGTGTTCAACAATGCGAGCGGAGAGACATTTCTCTGTACGCCCAATATATTTGCTTCGAAAAACACGTGTAAACTGATATAGACATTTCGATGTGTCGATGATGGGCGTCTTATCTTTGCCTGTTGCTGGCACTATGGTCTTCTTTTTTGTTTATTCAGATGACGAGTCCTTCCACTGAAATTTATGAATTTATTAAATGATCGGTATTTTCGCACAGTTGTTGCTTTACTTTAAATTTACCATGGGATTGAAATGTTTTCAAAGAATATGTAATTCCTCTCCACATTTTACCCTCACACATTCATAATGCTTTATATCAGCTGCATAAAGGCATATTCACTAGTAACGAATTAATAAGTCAAATAACACTCGAACAATTTCTCTTTGGAGTAACCGAATTAGGATGCATCCTGACGATGTTAAATTCACAATAGAAGAAGAATCTGAAATAAAATTCCATTTTTAGACGTCTTAGACAAAGGTACAACTACAGGAAAATTAGAAAATGTCTTATTCAGAAAATCAACTCATACAGATCAGATACTGAATTTCAACAAAAACATCCCAATAACACAAAAAGAGTCTCATGCAAGCATTTCTCAAGAGAGCCAGGACTCATTGCAGCACTCCTACCTTGAGGAAAATTGAAGAGAAGTATCTTATGACCGTTTCCCAAAGAATGGAACTTGGTCAAGTGACATCTATCTTGATCCCACACAACTGAATCAAAGATGCCGAATAAAAATACAGAGAAAATCGTCTTGTCGTGTATAAAGAACATCTCTGAAATCGCTATAAGACTATTCAATTCATGTCGTCTATAAACCGACAAAATCACTTCACTCGGCTCTACGTCAACCAAAAGACTCAACAACGAAAGAAGATGAGACTAACATAATCCAAAAGAGAAATTGCAACGACTGTGAAAAAACGTGATGTTGGTCAAAGTGGATTCCATCTTCGTCTTTGCATCCACGAACACAAACTAGACGTCAAAAGACGTGATATACACTCCCTCATATCACTGCATATAGGCAACTACGGAAACCAATTCAGTTGGTACAACGTTCATTTATTAGACGGAAGAAACACCAAAAAAAGCCAGAAAATTATTGGAAACGTGGCGTTTCAGTGAATCAATAATTAACAGGCACATTGACATAGATCAAATTTACCAATCCGTAACATTGTTACTATCTATTGTAATTCATATAGAGTGTGTGTGTGTGTACAATTATGAAAATGAAATCGTCGAAAAGAGAATTTTCTTCGCTGAATTCTTTGTTTTCAATCCATTAGAGGGAAATCTTATGCACAAATAATTAAACTTCAGGTTATAGAAACAATCAATACCTATATAATCAGACTAGTTGGTGTGAAAACAGACAAAATCGACGAATCACATTCCAGTTCACCAGGAGAGATGACTAATAAACTCGTGGAGAAATTTAAAAGCTCACTTCAACAAATTGAAGTATGCGCGCTGAAGATGCTGTCTACTAAGACAATGAAAGCTTCGAAAGTAAACCATCCAGTTCAGAGAACACAACTACATCAAAATCATCCACCTGAGCCACAACTATTCACCATTAAATCGAAACATTATCTCGAAAGCTATACAGAGTCTGCATCAAGTAAATGTAGTACTTGTGAACTACACACCCTAGTATAACATCAAGGTTGAAAAAGACTAACCATTTTAAGAAAGGTAGACTTACTATTTCTTACTTCTTTAGAATCTCAAACTAAAATTAGACACTTGCCAAATCCGCTTTTTATGCCTTGTTTATGAGGAAAACTAATTTTCAAAAAAGTTTTAAGCCTAAATGTACAAAAAGGATGATTCAGGAAAGTGCATCAAACTTTAAAGAGTATATACCTGTGCTACAAGTGTTCAAGGATGCATTCTTCATGAGATAAATTAGAGAATATGAGGATCTGGTGGCTTTTCTGTTGGTGCTGAATGAAATCTATCAAGCAGGTTTGAAATGTATTCACCAAGCTAGACGATTCGCCAATATGGTCCACTCTGGACTGATACTAGACGGTAGGAGGCAATAAGCAGGAATCCATGGTTATCGTCAAATCACTAATTCACAGTGTACAGCGACGGTAGGAGAAAATGAAGATGGATCGGACATACACTGAGGAGACCGTCGAGTGATATCGCGCGCCACGCCATCGCTTGAGTGGAACCTGACAACGAGTGGGACATCTGTCTGAGGGTGACAGGGAGGAGACTGTGCAAGCAGGAGATGAGGTATTTTTGGCAGTCATTAGGTAAGCCAAAGAGGACGGCATAAAAAAGAACAAAGTGGAGACGTGCTGTTGAAGTCCTTTGTTCCACTCGGAACCCAAGGGAATAGTAATAGTCAGTGATAACGCACAATGAATGTGAGTTTCCTGGCTTGATGACTACATTTCAAATCTGAGTAATAGAATTCAGTCAACACTAACACTAGGAACTAAACACGTGACACTGATTACAACCTTATGACCAATCAATTTCTCCAAATACGACTAATTGAAATGAGTAGTTGTATACCACTCACATCAACCAGTATTGCTTACTAACTAAATCAAAGTTATCTAAACACCGATTCGCTCGTTAGTTATGAGTTTAATTTCTATGTGCTATTCCCTTGGGTTCCAAGCAGAACATACAGTTTCAACAGAACGTCTCCACTTCATCCTGTTCTCTGCGGTCCTCTTTATCTGACTCCACGATTACCAATAGGCTCTTATCTCCTCTTTTTCATCCTCGGACACACGCCCAACTCGTTGTTTCTCATTCGGTTCCACAGTCTTTTTCGTAATCCTTTCCAGATGGCCATCTGGTCTTCAGAAAGGAGTCACAGAAAGCAGCTGTTGATAAATGCGTGCAGCTACCTGTTGAAAATTCTTTCCATGACGCGCTGGGTAATTTTCTGACCCATACAGAAACACTAACTGACTTAACATTGGTGTTGGAAATCCAAATCTTTTCCGGGTGGTTTGAAATGATTTGAATCTCTATTGTGTGTCATTAAAATTCTAACAACATAATATTAATTTCCATTGTCTACTTTTCTGCGTTTACTGTGACATGTTTATTGATCATTTTAAAATTCTATCGATTTTAGTCTGCCATACTTAAAAACAAAAATAATAAAACTTGATTCAAGAGTTTACTCAGGGTGTTTACTTTTCCATGTCTATGTGTTTGTGTTTTCATAGAACTCCACTTCGGTAAACAAATAAACGATAATAATGGTAATAATTTGCTTTATTTCAAAACAGTCCTTAGGATACAATATGGGATTCTCAGCATTTTGTACATTATTGCATCTAATCTTCTCGACAAAAGCAAAAATAACAATTAAAAAATAATATTACAGGATTAATAATGACAGTGTTTTGGTATTTGCAGCGACAATGAAGTCAAAAACGTACACAAAGTGTAAAATAATGAGGATAGTAATGTTAATATCTAAAATTATAAGTTAACTGGAGCATTGTCACCATAGAGGATAAAAGAGAGGATAAAAGTCTCAGTTATTTTGCGAATAACATATTAAGTTGTCGGTTCCTCGCTTAACACTATCTATGTCACATAGGATGCGCGCATACCAAATATGATATCGTTGAATTTCTGTACTTGATTGTACGAGCAAGCATATAATGTTTTATAATGACTTCTAGTCCTACCAGATGAGACACAAGGTAGGAGAAAGTTGTGAATATTGAGAGCGTTGAGTGTCGGAGAATATGGATTTAACTCACTTCTCGCGTGAGTTCAGGTATCTGTCGACTACAACAGTAACGAGCTGACCGATAATCTCTAATACTCTTCTCAACATGACATCCCTTTTTGAGTAGCTCATAAAAGACTGAGGGAGAGCAATCAAGAACAATAGGTAAGACAAAAGAGTTAACAAATTGTAAAAGTGGAGGTTGAGTGATTCCAGATTGCCTTAACTTCTTAATATCGATAGGGGTTAGGCGGATCATTTTCTAAGGAATCGACAAGATATGGGATAAACAAGAAAGGTGGGAGGGTAGAACTATTCCAAAGTATTTTATACTTTGCCCTCTATGCCGTAAGCATTTTGTGAACGAATAAGTTCGTGTAGATCGTATTTATACCTGAAGGTAAAGTTAACTGCCTGACATTTGGAGGGACTCATTTAGCTCGACCCGGTTGCTTATGTTCGTCAAAAGGCTATTCAGTTTTGATATCAGATAGGGAGTTAACTAGCAACGAGACAGTTACAACAGCAGCGTATTGTAGAAGGTGTGAAACTTGCTCAGGAAGTCATCAAAAATGATTGTTTCTTGTTCAGTAAAGCATCGTTTACGTGAGATTTAGTTTCTGAATACTATTCTCATTTTTCTGATGTTCTGAAAGGAAGGATAACCAAAATGAAGTAGAGTGACGAGAGCCAACTGATGCTCATAATGAACTTCATAAAAATACTTTTATCACAAAACTCAGGTGAGAAATAGAATTTAGAGCTGAGGGCACCAAAAAAGTGCATAAATACTCTTTATCAAGCCCATTCAACAGCTATATGACAATGACAAAGAAAATTAACCAAAGAGTTTGAGGTGAAGATACGAATAAGTAAAGGCTGCCTGCTATCTCCCACGATGATATGCTTAATTATGATGGACTCAGTTATGCGGAACGCCTTAAGTGGATATAGAGAAGATAGGAATACATTGGACCGATAGGAAACCTCTAGAAGACATGGATTTCACAGATGATTAATGTCTATTATCACATAAACTCGAAGATATACAACCGAAAACCAAAAACCTGGTAGAAGAAGATGGAAGCAGAGACAGGATTTCAACTGAGCATAGAGAAGATGGAAGCAATGAAGATAACCAACCAGCAATAACAACAGGCACCAATCACCATCAGCAGAAGAAATTTTAAAGAGGTCACTTCCTTCAGTTATCTGGCCAGGCAGCATTGTTTCAGCTGCAGGCACACGGTATGGATGAAGATATCAAAGGCAGTCAGAATCGGAAAGGGAAATCAGTTTGGAAATCTGCTACACACCGCGGTATAAACAAAAAGATTCAGATTTTCAATACCAGTGTTAATTCAATTCTTCTGTATTGTTCATAGACATAGCTCACGCGTCACGAAAAGCACCTCCAGTAGGCTAAATCAGATTTTTAATTCATGGATAATCCCCAGGCATTAATGAAAACAAAACACGTAGATCAGCGAAGAGTCTCTTTTCGGCGAATTCATCTTCTTAGCTGTACAATCGCAAATATATATGCATTGTTTTGTATGTATGTGTACCTTAAGTTTGTCAAACAAAGTTACAATCGGTTAAGGTTAATTTTAACTAAACAAGTGAAGGTTGGTAATACAGGTCAAGAAAATTAAGTGTTAGTGAAACTAGGGTAGTAACAAAGGTGATGAGTTGTCACAAACAGTTGTTAAAAGAAGTTATGCAATAATAATATGAATATTTTGATGAGTGAGTTTTACTCAGGATGCACATAGAAACAAAGTAGATAATACGAAACTATGTAAGAGATCTAAATGAATACAAGAATTATAAGCAACTAAGGAACAGGCAAAGAAACAAAATTAAGTTATCAAAATAAAATAAAAATAAAAACTCAAAAAAAAATCGGATTTTTATCAGCATCTGAATCCGCCGCCTAGTGTTTGTGTACTACGAAAGTAATCAGCTGACTTAGTGGCACGTTGCTTAGTTCCGCTAGCAAATTTAAACAAAATAATTACGAAAAACATATTTGCAGCACTCAATAATGTCTTCCTTATTCATGTATTCTCTTCAGCCGAAAATGATTTCAAAACACAATGGCTATAAAACAAGTAAAATGACATGCGTAAGAGAACATCAAGTTTCCCATATAGACTTCAGCATGAATTAGCGTTAATTAGAGGACGGGATAGTACACACATTTCAAAATTTTTGTTGCAGTTCAGTATATAAAGAACTTAGCCGGAAAACTGTTCATCAAAGGACGACAAATTTGTATTCTGACAGTACAATTAAATATAATGAAATAAAGGCTTTGAAGGATATTTTATCTAAGAATGAATATCCTGAGAAGTTTATCAGTAAATATTCTAAAGAAACGAGCCCCAGTATAACTGTCCAAACAGGTCCAAAGATATAAATGTCAATTTACCGTTCGAAGGAGATGATGTGCACAAGAAGGAGTCAAATGAAAACTCGACAGATGCTATCAGGAGAACTTATTATGCTGCAAAACTCGTCTTCCTTAACGCCACCACCAAGCAGATGCTTCAGCAATCTTGGAAAGACCAGTCGCCAGTCCTCGACACTTCAAATTGCTTATATCAATTTGAATGTGTGTTTGTGGAAGCAAATACATAGGCCGTACAGAAAGGCGGTTGTCTACTCACACGATGGGGAATTTGCCGAAGTGGTTGTAAACAGCTGAAGTCAAAGTGCCTAAAATTTCAATAACAAAGCATCTTGTGGACTATATACATGATACTGATGCACTGTCAAGTCATTCACTATTGTGAGCAAACAGACAAACAAACAGGAAGATGTTTGCAATTGTGGAGGCTTGTGCAATTAGAGTTTATAAATCCGGTGTCTGTGTACAGAAGGAAATGGAGGTCACTCTGACTCTACCAAAGAAATATGTCTTACTTATTAACTGTTATTATTATTAATAATAATATTTCATTCTACCTCTTATTAGTATTATTTCTGATTCATTTAAAACGATCTTTTAACACTGTCTTAACTTGTTTTAACATAATTAATATTACTATCATTATCAATGTTATATAGTTCAAGTTCTTTCACTTACTAATAACCGGCTGTGGATAAATCAGTTCACTTGTTAGTGCACAGTTAGGTAAACATGTCATTCTATCTGGGTTCTATCAAAACGGGTTAGAGAATACTGCCCAGCATGGCTGCGAACAGGAGGCACTGATCCAATCAGAACCGCCATTATTTAATATCTCGTCATTATTTGTTAGAGCATCTCAACTGACTTATTTATCATTCAGAGTCATACACAAGGTAAATAAAAATCTACCAAAGGTAATGTGTTTCCAGCTTCCTTGTACCACAGACGTCTTCGTCATATGCATCGAAAAGCCGGAGCTTCGTGCCCAGAAGAAGTTAGTCCGGCGTCTACATTCACTATGGATCTAGTTCGGATTGTTTCCTTTGGTTTCATTTTTTTTCATCCCCTTTATTTCTGTTTTCATTTTCACCTATAAAAACCATCATTTCAATTTGTTTCCATGTTCATCCTGTTCACATTCTTAAGAAGAACTATTTTACAGATAACACAACTGTTTTCTAATCCTGAGTAATTCGTTTTTTAGCCCCTTGTAATCTATATGCACACCTTCAAATTATCATATCAAGTTGAAAATTATTATCACCTCTAGTTGAAGCATAGCTACAGCTACAGACGACACCACGAATGAGCATGTCAAAACCAACCAGAATCGAAAAGACAAGATAGTCAGACATTCATCACTCCGAAATCAGTTTGGAAATCTTCTGAACTCACTCAGCTTAAAGAAGAAAATTCAGATTTTCAACACCAATGTCAAGTCTGTCCTTCTATACGAGTCAAAAAGTTGTCATGTCACCAAAAGTATTTCCAGCAGGTGACTGCAGACTTCCACCAACAGCTACCTTTACTGACTTCATATTGGAAAGCAAATGACCAACCATAAAGAAATGGCAACAAGAAACAATGGGGACAGACTAACCAAGGACCTATCTCTCAAAAGATATGTGGGAGAAAATGGAGACAAATTCGACACACACTGACATCTCGCGTCAGATAGAGACTCGAATGGAATGCGAGTGGGAAACGACGAGTGAGGTGAGTGGGCCTGTGGGTGACACGGAGATCGTGTGAGTAGGAGATGACAGCTTATGGGCAATCGTTTGGCTAGCTGACTAAAGACGACCGCGGAAAATAGAATGAATACGGAAAACTGCCGTTGAAGGCGTATGTTCCACCTGAAACCCAAACGAACAATAATAAATAATAATAATCACCTTTAATCTCCTTTGTTATTAAGTGGAATTAGATAATAACTGTATCAATGTATGCGCATGTATATAAATGGGACTGTACAGCTTTTGAAAAAGAAATCGCCGAAAAGACAGATACCTTTGCTGAACCTCTTGTTTTTTTCTCTGAAATGCTGATACACACTCTAAATTAGGAATTATACCGTTTGACTAGTATTACTATGGTCTGTTAACAATGAACGAAATTGAAAGAGCGACTGTACACTCAAAATCTCGAAGAGAACATTAAAACCTACTGGGATGTAATTAGACTTCACTGTTGACTTCCAAATAAAGGGATGTCCAGAGCCATGAGTCCAGTAACCATCACTTCTAATTGTATGTAGCTGTTTACAGGATTTCATCATCAGCTGATATCAGTTAGAGAACCATTGAGAAATCACCAGGAAGTAGTGGACAGCTGTTTAGTCAGCCTACTTTGGTAGTCTTCAGATGTATGCACCAACCACCAGAGTTCAAACCCAGGACAAGGAAGAAACAGCTGTCCACTATTGCAGTGCTAGTTTTCCAATGGTTATCCAACCGATGTCAGCTAATGATGAAATCCTGTAACCAATCAAATCGAGTCCCTGAAAACCAACAGTTGAGTATATAGCTGTCTTCGAAACTTACAGAATGACTCGAGTGTGTATAATACGTATGCCAACCCGTAAAATTCTGACTATATATTTTTCTGTTACTAAGTTAATACTCACTAACATTCGTCTATCGAGTATGTTTGTCCGGTTACATGTATATATGTCTGTGTCATGTTAGCGGAAACTTGTACGCTTTCCCCCTGTCCACCCCTCCCACGTTGTGACGAAGAGTCTCAGTCTCTATTCTATTCTATTCTCGGTCAATATCTACAACAACAGTATGTTCCCACAATCATCCTAAATAGAGAAAATTTTTGTATTTGTATTTTTCAGAGACAAATTTCCCTACTCCTACCCACTATCACGATCCTACTAAATAATAGGCAATTGAATCTGCATCGATCGAGTGAGGGATTTCGTATTTGCCCATAAATTTAGCAGACAGACAGAAGGCAAACACAGGATGATAGATATCATTTTTGTGATAGGCGGTTATGATGTGTGTGTGTCGTCGAATTGACCTACAACATTTATCTTGATTTCAGAGAAAGGGAAGAGTGAAAGAGGAAGAATGATTGAGCGATGCTAAACTGACCAAATTGATTGAAACGCTTTTACACATAATAGACTAATTTACCGATCAGCGTTACCAGGACAACATTAACAAAGAGGAGAAGACAGTGGCGTACAATAAATAAACAAATAGTTCAATTGTTAATCTACTATAAAAAGTATGTAACTGCATTATTTATTTCGAAGAGACCTTTTTATTCCTCCTACCTCTTATAATTATTATTACTTATTGCAGAACAAACATTTGCGATAAACACATTTGGTAATTCATTTTCAAAGCCTGTCACATTGGCCTTATCATCATTTATGCCAAATAATCCAGACAGTGTTCCAAAGAAACCTCTGAAGTAAGTCCCATTCACTAATAGCGTTCTATATTCTCATTACTAAACTGTTTTTGTATCATTTGAGATGGTAGCATATAGTGATGTCACTTTTAATAACAGTGAAGGATCTAATTAGGTCCTTGTAGTATCCCAATCAACCTTTAATTTTTTATTGGCGCCATTACTCTATTATTTTCTCCATGGGTTCCGAGTGAAAAATTACTTCAACTTCAACAGAACATCTCTACTTCGTCCTGTTCTCTAAATTCCTCTTCGAGTGGCCCCGCGACTGTCCATAAGCTCTCTTCTCCTCCGCCTCACATGATACACCCCATGTCACTCTCAGACACACGCTCAACTCGCCTGGCGTACGGTATCACTCGGCACTCTCCTGAGCGTGTACCCTGCCCATCTCCCCTTTCTTCCGAATATTTGTTGGGAAACAGGTTTCTGATTGGTTCATTCCTAGAGTTCCTTGTTGCTAATTCTTTCTCTGACCTTCAATATGGAGCCAGTGAAGGCAGCTGTTCATAAAAGTCTGCATCAGCCTATAGGAAATACTTTTCGTGACTCACTGGATAGGTTTATGATCCACATAGAAGAAGTGACTGACTGCACATTGGTGTTGAAAATCTGAATTTCCTTCTTTAAGCTGAGTGAGTTCAGAAGATTTCCAAACTGATTTCTGAGTGATGAATGTCTGTCTATCTTGACTTTTCGATTCTGGCTGGTTTTGACATGCTGATTCGTGGTATCGCCTATAGTAGAAACTATGCTACTTAGATAAGTATAGAAAGTGACCTTTTTCGAATTTCTCCCGGTGATAGTGACTGCTACTTGTTGTTGTTTGTTGGTTGGTTATCTTCATCACCTCTGTCCTTTCCATAATCACTTGAATTCCTGTCTTTGTCACTTCTGGCGCCACAACATTTGCGTATAATACAACGCAACAACTTCAAAATGTGATCAGCTTTGAGATTTTCTAATTTAGACTTCCAATATAATTTAGATGTGAAGTACAATAACGGTTAAGTAATAGCAATAATAATAATAATAATGAGTGTATTTTCTGTCATAGAATATGTGTCTACAACTCAGTACGTTGTCTGCCATGACACGGTATTTAACTGTCACCTCGCATTTGGATTTCATATTATTTTATTTTTACTTTATTCTTTTACGTTCGCAGTGGAACATAGTGGGCTTCAGCCTTGAGCTCTGAAGTTCCGGTAGCTGTAGTGTTTCTTTTATGGGTTGGAGTTGCTAGCCTCATGCCAAACCTTCCATCTTTACCATTTTTATTGCTGGCTTAGGGAGGTTTAGGAGTTCATCGGCAGAGAATCAAACGCCGGACCACATAAGGCATGGTCAGCTAGCATTCCACCACCAAGCCACCGACGCGCATTTGGATTTCATAAGATTTGATTATTATGTTTTATTGACAATGCTACAAGTCGAGAAAGATTTCTTCACGAGGGGATACATCAGTTAGAGAAACACTGGACAGTTCTTTCGTCCCAACCCAGGATTCTTCATCAGTTCATGACCATTACACTAATAGAAATGAGACTCGGGAACTTCAGATTACGAGGCGAGCAATTTACCATTCTGCTTCCGAATCAAAATACATTGGTTCATGATTTCTAACTTCTGTTTCACTGGCCCTATTAAGTTAGGTAATTACCTGGGTTCTAGTGAGAAGCAGTAACCAGTAGGGTATAGCATATCGGGTGTGAGGACGAATACTCACCATCGATGATATTGGCTGGTGCCAGTCGCTAATGACGTTTCGAGTACAGTTTATTGCTCGTAATCATATCAAGGTGATATGATAGCCATTCTATATCGATAGGATACAGCTGAACAACTTCAAGAGTACTTGATTCATATAATATTAAAGTCTATTTCAAGCCCTCTAACTGTCTAGAGAAAGCTCTGGTGAATGTCAAAGATATGTTTCCCAGAATGACACAAAATAACTGTATCTGTAGGATAAAGTGTTCAGAATGTGAAGCTTGCTATATAAAGGACAGTAGTAGACAGGTGAAGGTTAGAGTGTATGAACACAGTCTGTGCACTAAACGTCAGCCTGGAAATGAAGTAGAATTAAAGAGTCTAGAGAAAAGATCAGCTATAGCAATGCACCTATAGACAGCGGACATAAGATCGATTTCGACAATGTCGAAATTCTAGGAGAAAGCTTTCATTCACCCCATAAAGAAAGGCTGACCTCTGAAGCCCTGCATATATTTAACCACAGCGAATGCAGTAAATAGGTGGGAAAGGATACACTTACTACGCATATGGTAGACTCTAATGAAACAAAACAGATGAGAAAAAATACAAAAATATTCAATCCAATGTTGTGACCTCTGTAAAAATATTATCATGTTTCGACGTACTTTCCACATAATAAACAGAATGGACGAACACTCATACAGAAAAATATGCATATATGGCAATCTGACATTATTAAAACAATTAGTCACTTTCATAAATTTGAAAAAGGCATTTAGAAGACAAATTTCGCGAGATGACATAATTTCGCAGTTTCTTTACAACTAACATAGTTCACAATATTGATAAAATAAAATGCATGACAATTACGCAGTTATATAAAACAAAAGTTCATACTAATAGCCATTCATATTTGAATAGATCAAGCAGTCCATGGTAGGCAAAGGTTGAAGTCTATTGTTTTTTGTACACATAGTTTAGGATGTATGCGACTAATCCAAAGTGCTTCCATCACCTTCAATTACCTTGAATTAGAGTTATGCGAAATAATTGTGAAGCTGTCATTAATATTGATTTTGTGACCTTACATTAATTAAGTACTTTGCAATGGACCATGATGGATTTCCATTCAGATTAATTGCATTGGGATTTTCTATGTGATTTAGTAGCCATTTTGGAACATGTTCTTTTCGATGACACTGGAACATTCTATTGATTCTACCTATATAAGTTTCACCGCAACTGCAAGTGAACTTGTAGATACAGTTTGAAGTAAAGTCCACAGACTTTCGTCCTTTAATCGTAAGTACAGGGATAGAAAATTTTCGAGATGTGAGGGAAAGAGATGCGGCGTAGAATGTGCACTTGATGGCTGTCCGAAGTCTTTGAGCTGTCAACTGCATAATTTGATCGCCCTTGAGTGGTAAGTTAACAAAGATAGATTTCCTTGGTACAGAAGCTGTCTGTTTAAGATGTGGTCTGTCCTTACTGTGACAAGTGATAAAGTTTTCTAAAATAACCATTAGCTAATAAAACTGAATGTATACGTCGAAACTCATCCATCACTGTGTTACTCGTGCATATTTTTCGGGCCCTTGAGAACAAACATTTCACTAGGGAACGTTTATACTCGATAGGAACAAAACTGGTGAAATGAAGATATTGTCCACTCCATGTCTGTTTACGAAAAACAGATAGCTTTATCGTTCCATAGCCCCTCCTGGTCACTGAAATATCCAGGAAACCGAGTTTGTTATTTTATTCGAGTTCGGAAGTCACTCGGATATTTGGGTGAATATGATTAAACAGAGTAATAAAGTTTTCAATGGACTTACTATTATTACCAATAACGAGTGTATCATCCTTATAACGTTTATATAGCATAAATTTTCATAGCATACCTTGCATCGATTTGTTTGTATGCCTTTTCTTGGAAGGTGAATACGATATTTTCTGTACGTATTAAGATAATGTCTCTGATGTAAGTGACAGGAATAGTTAAGTGTATCCCATTGCTTGTGATGTAATCGCAAATGAAATCAACAGTTTCATGAAGAGGAACACTGGTGAATAAAGATTCTATGTCGACTGAGTACATAACCTTTTCCTTAATGTTCAGCCTGTCAAGCATATTGTTCAGATCAGATGAACTTTTTACACAATGATCTGATAATGAGTCTCCTACGGGGGTTAGGACCTCTGTAATCCATTTTGCGATTTTATGTTGTGGGGAATTCGACATATCTAAGATGGGTCTCAGTTTTATATAACTGAGTAATTGTCATGCATTTTTTTAATCAATATTGTGAACTATGTTAGTTGTAAAGCGATGGTAAAGAAACCACGAAATGACGATATCATCTCGCGAAATTTGTCTTCTAAGTGTCTTAGTCAAATTCGACATTAATCATTAGAAATATGTGATGAGTTAAATTCAATTTCAGATTTTCCTGTCGATTGATTGGACCTAAGTGCTCCGTCTCAGGTTGACATGTCTGGTGGATAACGCTTTGGCGTTTGAAACTATGGGCACTGAGTTCGAGCCTTACTGGTGGGAAAATCATCACTCACTACGGAATGCGGGTGCATCCAGCTGACGCGAGTCCCAAAACAGGACGAAATGCGCATCCTGGATTCCACTGCTAGTCACCATCCCCCAATTAACTTCTAATAATGTTTAGTGTTTACACTTTGACAACATTTCACTCATCCTATGTCGTCGCCATCATATTATATTCACATGTCCACATTTCCGAATTTACTGTGTCTTCCGATCATCTGTTTCACACATGTCGTCTATTGAACTTTAGGTTGACCTCTATTTATTTATTTAGTTATTCATTCATATATCTAGTCAATTGTGACTCATAATCTTATACACCAATATTATTATCGCCCTTTAGTATTTTTATTCACTGTCAAACTTGAACACATACACAAAAAAAACTGATTGTTATTGTCTATCAAAGTAGTAGACTAGATAAAATATTAGAATATGATAACATAAATTGAAATAAAATTAAAAAAATATGGAATAAAGAAGGATAACAAAGTTTTTTATGTGAATTACATAGTAAAATAAAATCAAGACCATGGTAACGAATGAGATAGTACAAACTGTTTTTGTACACAAAGTTCTGACTTTATTTTATGTATTGCAAAAGCCTCGGCTATACACTTTACATAATTCTAACTCAACATTACTAAGAGAGTACTAAGATGTACTTTGGATGAATCACATGTGTACTCTAACCTGAATGTGTATAGAAAACACAATAAAGATTTCAACTATTGTCTGCCCTGGACAACTTGACCTATTAAAATACAATCGATCATTAATATGTCCTTTTATTTCATATAATAAGCTACCTGCTTAACACTTTATTATTTTAAACCATGTTAGTTGTTAAACTACCTTACAAGCACTTGATAAAGTTATTTTTTACAGTAGTTTGTAGGGATATAATTTGTCATGACTTTGACCATGGATTGATGTAACTTAGAGAACCAATGAAAACCAATACTGAGGTACTGGACACACAGCTGTTTCATCCTAGTTCGCTACTCGTCGGCAGTATGCACCCACCAGCGGGTTTCGAACAAAGGACCTTCCGGTTACATGGAAAGCTCGTAGACTATTCATCCACTGAGGCCCATGAATTTCAGCTTCCACCAACTCACGATATAGTGCAAACACTAACAAATATCATCTATGGTGAGTATTTATCCTCACACCCTACTTAGTAGACCCCACTCGTCGCAGCTTCTCACAAGAACCCAAGTAGCTATCTATCTGATTTGATTTACCATAATATATAAAATACTCACCGTGCTACATACGACAACAAAGCCACAGATTTGTTAGATGCTTGGAGCCAGTCGGCAGAAAGCCTTGACACTCTTCAGTAGGGCGTACCTGCAATCCCGAAAGAATTCATATCCCTTCCGAGATTCGAATCCGAGTCACCCAGTGCTGAAGTTAGAGACGTTACCACTAAGCTATTTGGCCCCTCCATTGACCCCCTGTAGGACTGCAATAGATGCTTTTGTTGGAAACCAGATTATAACTAATGTTGGGCGTCTATCAACCACCCAGCATAGTTGTCATACAATAAAATTCACTGCTGTATTTTTGAAAATAGGTGGGTGTAGTTTATTGGCTCATGCACTTGACTTTCAGGAACAGGGTCCTAATGCTAGGCAGTATCATCAGCTTCCACCCAGTATACATTGTTCATAGACTGGTACATGAGAAACCTTTTTCGGGCGATTGAGATCTTTTATAATTATTATTCCCATGGGTTCCGACTGGAATATCACTTCAGCTTCAACAGCACATCGACACTTTGTCGTATTCCCTGTGGTCCTCTTTACTTAGCCTCAGGACTGCCCATAGTGTCTGATCTCCTCCATGACACCCTCGGACCCAAACCCAACTCGTCGTTTCCCATTCGGGTCCCACTCGACAGATGGCATGTATGAGCTGTCATACGACTGTCTCCTCAGCTTGTGTGAGATCGAGGTAAATAACTAGTAATGTTAGTAGTTAAATGGATATGAGTCAATGGACATAAACAACCATATAGACTGGGAAACTTTTTTCACACCTAAAGTTTGATCTCAGAAAAGATCGGCTAAATGCGTACTAATAAATTTATCAGGATAGTTATATTTGCGTATTTTTAATCGAACTCATTTTATCGCTCATTACTAATCAATCAATAGCCGTCACAGACTGACTGACCAACTGGTTTCAACATACACCCTTGCACAGAAGTGTAGCAGTTCAACTTGCCAAACACCATAAAGGAATAAAAAAAAGAGATTCGGAAGAACGATATAATAAGCAGAGATAGGAAGGAGAAAGAATAGGAACATAGGAAAACAATAGGGTTTTGTTGGATATGCAAGGCCACAAAGAGTGATTGCATCTCCCCACCCCATTCAGAATGATATCGAGCCATATCAAAAATTAGTTCTTAGAATCCCGAAGACCTCAATGTCGTTACAAGGCTCGAAATAACTGTCTAAGATTTTATGTACTGATTCCACGATTTTGTTTGACCACTACTAGCTCTTCTCCAACCAACCTCATCCTATGCCAGCTAACATGGCTCGTCAAGGAAGACGATGGCTCGGCATAAATGCGTAACACATGTTCTAACCATCTCGATTGATGTAACTTCAAAACCTCACCTCATCGGTCGACTTTTCCTCTTTCCTTAGCACTCAACTGAAACCTAACCTCAATATTACCCGTCCTATTACGACAGATAGATCTCAGAAACCTATGGTGTCATAAAGCTAGTCTTTTCATATCTTCCACCTTCAACGTTCACCACTCACAGCTATGAATGAGGACAGAGTGAACTGCCGCTGATCAGTACACAAGTCCTCTGAGTGATAACAAGCTAGCTGGATATCTAGTCTACGCCAGAGATGGCGTAAGTTGACAAATGCCAAACGAGCCTTCTGTATCCGTGCTGAGATTCAGTCGGTGACCAACTCGCTGGGGCTGATGCAACTTCCCAAAAATAAGTGCAGTGGTCGACATGCTGTTCCGCTTCACTCCCTATCTTTAAGCTAGAAGTCGATGTAACCCAGTCCTGTAGCATCATCTTACATTTGAAAGGAAGAAATCGAAAGACAAACATTCGAAGATTGCTGCTGAAGGTGTTCAGAAGACTCTGCATTTCGTCAGCATCTTCACCTAGGATGATTTTATCATCTAAGTCAACGAGATTATTCCATAGTAAAGAGCCAATCCATGAGTCACTTGAGTGTGTTAGGGTTAAGTCCATTAGTACATCTATGATGAAATTAAACAGAAACGTTGCAGAGTGGGCACCCCTGACTGTGATTACTTTAGATGATCAATCTCTATAAGCTCTTACACAACTTCGTGAGTTCGAATGGAGTACCTTGAGTAGTGGGATGTACTTCCTTGAGACCCCCTTCACAGCCAAACATTGGCGTAATATCTGTCGGTCGACGGAGTCGAACTTCGCCTTCAAGTCAAGAAATATGGCACGTGTTGGACGCCAGTAAGTATTCCTATGTTCCAGAATCTATCGAAGGGGGAATATATGATCAACACATCCTCTTCCTGGTCTAAAACCTGTCAGGTTTCTTCACGTTTGTTTCTCCTGAGCACTGTCATAAAGAATAACATAATACTAATATCCATCGAGAGTCATCTACTCACTTAGTCAAACCATACAAAATTAACTGTCCAGAACGTTATTTTACGACAGAATTCTGTAAGATTCAATGGAAATTAGCATTTATTGGTACATCACTATGATACACTAAATTCTAAAGGTCAAATAACTTAAGAGTAATAAAAATTGTAGATCTTGCTACTTTTGGAATAAATAACTAAATGGCACTTTCTGTCTACATCTAATGTGATTCCCGACTAATGTTTGTTAAGCTTTATCACACCATTCGCCGTAATGTTGTAACCATGTTGAGTTACACCAGATGTTATAATCAAAACATGACGAGCAAGAAACATGCGAGACAAGCAGTTTAACAGTATGTTGTAGAGTTTGGTACTTGAATGCCTATGTCTATAATCTTTCCGAACACATATCAAGAAACATCACAACCAGATGCATAGATGAATTCTCAATATATCTATTAATTTTATTGAGTAGAAATCCCCGAATGTTAAGTCAGTTCTTCTTTATGGGTCAGAAACTTAGCCAGCACGTCACAGAAAGCATTTCCAAAAAGTTATGGCAGATATTTATCAACAGCTGCCTTCGCTAGCTCCATATTGAAGATGTAATGGCCGGTCAGAACGCATTAGTAACAAGAAACTCTGGAAAGGAATCAATCAAGAGCGTACTGGCCAACGAATATTCCGAAGTAAATGGAGATGGACTGCACACGCAAACGCTGAGAAGGTTGGCAAATGACAACGCGCGTGATGCAAACTCTACAATGGAACCCGACGACAAGTTGGGCATGTGCCCGATAGTGACACAGAGGAGATCGTAAGAAGTGATGGGTAATAGTGGGGCAGCTAATTTGGACTACAGAGAATAGGATAAATAGTCGATGCGCTGTTGAAGCCGAAGTGATGTTCTACTGGGAGCCCAAGGTGTGAACCAATCACAGTTCTGTCAACAGGATAACAAGATCGTGCATATACATTGTGTAATTGGTCATAATAATAATGACAGCCATGTTGGGCACACTAATAGACAGCTTAGCTAACGTGTTACCGAACATTTCCCATCATGGTTTATCAGACGACAGACAAAAACCATCCGTAGCTCCGTTTTGTCACACTTAGTCGATAGTGGTCATTCAATAAGGAAAACGAAAGCATTCAGTATGATTCACCGCATCCCAACGAATCTTCCCAATAGACTTCGTATTCGTCTACTGCTAATAGCTGAGACGATAGGCATTCGAAAAACTATTAAGTCTAAACTATGCATTCAAAAACAGTTCATACTGTCATTATCCCCACCTTGGCCTATTAAGACCTAACCAACTGATAACTTCTCCACCACCCCTTACTTATATTTTCAACCCCTCCCTTATCATCCCTTAATCTTATCACACCTTCATTGAAACATAATTTATAAGAATAAAACTTGGGGACTGTGGTAGAATGTAATTCCATTATGGGTAAATTTTTATTTTGATAGTCTCACAGTGTTATACAGTAATATTTACTGATGACGTTTCGAGCACAATTTATTGCTCATAATCATATCAAGGTAATCACACGACTTCCTAAATTCAAGGAAACATAATTTATTTGCCTCCCTTACAATCTATCAGTACTAAATCGGTTCATTTGTTTTTCTTAGCCTATATCGACTACCATGTCTACCTGAACATTTGTTTGTTTAATCATGCTGTTTTTCATTATTCTTGTTATCAAAGATCGCCAAGCTTTGTTACTGATAAAGTCATTGTTATTAATAATAAATGAAATTTCTTAGAATAATTTACAGCTTGTTATTGTATCACTACATTATTAATTTTGTTATTATTCAACTTATATAAATTGTTTTTTCTCTACAGAAATCAAACAATTAATAATAATAGTCAACGTAGTAATAAATCTCCACTTCATACAAGAAGAAAACAGTTCAAAGATCCTTTGTCCCAATCATCAAATATTCTGAAAGAAGTTGAAAATACACGATATCACTGGCTAACAACAAAGCAAACACAACAACGAAGTACACCTATCTTGAATCAAGAACGACAATATGGTCGGGTTAATTTGATTTCTGCCTACAGAGGAGAATCTCCGCCTAGCAGAGTTAGAAAAGAAGTATTATCATCTAACAGTGCTAGGACAGAACACAGAGGAGGACTATTCAATGTACACGCAGACAACAGGACTAAAGCTCCCTATTATATCATTCACCCGGAATGGTTGAGTGAAACAATGACAATACGCCAACTGGGATTATCGCCCAGACCAACTCCATTACCAATAAATAATAATAATAACTATCCACACGGTGATCAAGCTAGAAGACGTGGTCATTTCACTGCAACTTGTTCAGAACAACATACAACAAACACTGATACAACATGTACAGATTCTGTAGAATCGTCTATTAGCCGAAGTCGAAGTCTACCGCCGAAAGCATTCAATCCAATCACATGGAACTGTTAGAAAAAAAAACCTGAATGCGATATAAGACTGAAATTTATTTATTTTGCTTACAAAATAATAAAATTACAAAAAGTAACTGGTTACTTATTATTATTTGTTTTAAAAATAATTCATCATTTTGAAGGTTGTTGAATAATTCGACGTGTATTGTCATTATGCGGCTTGGTAACCTTTGGCATAGGTTTATCATGAGTGGCTTTAACGCCCTTGTCATGAGATTCCAGCTCTTCCTATAAAAAATTTACAGGAGTAAAGTTATGAAAAATTATCCAGAGATTATGAGTAAACAAAAACATCACCATAATCATCGTCAGGCGAACAGATAGTCATAATTAGCATCAGACTTCATTGCTGAATTAGGGAAGCTAAACCTGTTCGAGAAGTATATAGAGTGCCAAGCCGACAACGATAACTCTCTCCAATAATTCATCTCAGGTAACTACCACCTACTGTAACTGGTCACTGCTCATTTGGAGCATCAAGGCACGTATTGTTCTAACTAGCAACCACTAGAATTAAGTCAAAGATGGACACAGATCATCTAGTACTTAAGTGTTGGTTTGCAGGGATTTCACTGGTTACAGAATTTTCACCATAAGCTGACATCGGTCAGAGAACCATTGGAAAGCCAACAGGAAGCACTGGGGACAGCTGTTTCTACCGTCCTATTTTGACCTTCTCAAACAGTACGCACCCACTGACGGGGGTCGATCCCAGGAGCTTCCAGTTACAAGGCGAGCTCGTAGACCACCAAACCCCTGGGACACGACCCAATGGTCAGCCCATGAATTCAAAATTCTCCTAATTCACGATACAGCTCGGCCACTAGGTAGTGTTATCAGCGAGTATTTGTCCACACCCACCCGACCTGCTGCACCTTATTGGTCACGACTTCCTACTAGGTTGAAGTTATCGATGGAGATCACCTGTATGTCAACAAGTGAGTGGTAATAGGGGACAGGCACTTTAGGGAACCATAACTAAAAACATCTGATGATGACAGCAATATTCATTCTGAGGAAACCTGCAATCATATCTGGTAGTAAAGACCGCTAATAATCTGCAATCAGAGGCTAGTGTAAAAGACACAGGATTTATGTAGCCTCACGTGAACTGAGATACACAAGGAAGCAGCAGAACGTGGTAGCATGACTTCAGTGATGCTAAACAACCGGAGGTGATGAACAGCTAACTAGATTAACTAAAGTATTAGGCAATGTATGCGAATCTGAGATAGAGTCTACAAACATCGATGAGGTATAGGAAACAATTCAGTGACTATTGGACGAGTTCAAAAAATGGTCAGATACACGGTTCTCAACATAACCTAATACAGACACTATGTGATATACAAAAATTTTCAAAAATAACGCTTTTTATTCTCACAAACACTTCAGAAAACAGAGCGAGGCTACAAACCCTATGGAAGGACAGTATCGATGTAGAGCATGAATACACCCATAGAAGTACTGAATTCGGAAATACCCAGGAATTGACGATTGTGAGCGACAGTATTTAACCATTGTGTCCCAACTTCTTCAAAACCAGAGGCTAACAGTCTATAGTTCAATAAATAAAGAAGGTCAACAGCACAGCTAGCATTTTCTCAGGGTTCACTGCTAACATTTCGGGACAAAAACACAGAGCTCATTGAAGAAAACGGGACGACTGTCTGCACTATGCACCAAAATGTCTATACCACACCTTAAGATTCCACAGTAGATCATAGATAATCTCCTACCATCGAGCAGTCCACCCTAAGTCTGTAGCAACACGCATGACATACTTAATATGTCAATTTTCGAGGGTCAGTCGGTAAGTCACGAAGCACATGCTTCAAGCATAATACGCGTATTCGCCATACTAAGCTTGCATTTATAGACGAGGACTGAGGAAGTTGTTCAAAGGAGAGAAACTGGTGTCGGGACATGCGTTCACACTGGCCTTCGTCGTCAGATTGAATGTCTCCTACAAATGGTCAAAGGCGAAGCCCCGGTGCTAGTGGAGCTGCGGCTGAATATTGATGGTGCTCAACTTTTTAACAATTCGAGCTTACAGATGTGGCCTATACAAAAAGAAGCCGCTGCTATCTGGATATGACGAGATGTTTTTGGTAGGTGTATACTATGATTCAAGTAAACCTGCAAGTACTCAGTTTTTAAGGGATACTGTTGTCGAATTAGAACTGATGTCAGAACGGTTTTATATTACCCAACAACCACCACACAGGCAAAATACTCAGGGGCGTTACACGAGCCAGGGCATTAGTTAAGCAAATAACTGGTCACAATTCAACCCTAGGATGTGACAAATGTGAGGTTACATGCTATCGCGTAAATAATTGCATGGTTTCCCCAACCCTATGTGCCGCTCTGAGAACAGACGCCGGTTACTGAAGGCAAACTCAGTCAGGTCATCATAAGGGTAAATCTCACTTTGAGAGATTGCATGTAGACATGATAGCTGCTTTTTCACTAGACAGTATGCATTTCATATACCTACGAGTAGTTCGAAAGTTCAACGGCTTGCGGAAAGTGATGGTCACAGGCAGGCAAAATGATCTGACTAATACTATTTTGAATACTGTTAACTCACATAAGCTGACGCCTTGTGAATCCTAACGTAAGTGTGGCATATTAAAAGTTCGACGGATGGAAAGCTACTGAGTGCAAACTATTTCTTTTATATTAAGCAGCTGTGTACTTGAAAGACACTTTACCTTCTTGCTTCTGTGACAGCTTTTTATTATTTATTCCCAGCCTGATATATTTTAAGTCATCTGAAGCATTCTTTGCTTACCTAGATGATACAAATAATGTGATGAAATTTTTACGGAACTTGAAGCCATTATTTGAGGATGACTTGCTTCGCTTGTGTGAGGAGGTAAGAAACTACGGAGCGTTAGATAGTTTCTTTCGCTTCCCATTTGAGACTAACATACGTTTTCTTCAGAATCCAGTCACAAATCACAATGACCCTCTAGTCCAAATAGGTATATGTCTAGGCGAAAGATGCTTAGTGGAAGCTGAATTCTCGAAAAGGGGGCTTCTTACTAGTGCACCTGTAGGCATTACTAGGCAAACTGCAACATTTTCCCAACTTCGAGTAAGGACGGTTTCCCCAGACAATTGCGTTACGATGGGCAATATGCGAGTTGTTTGTGAAATACTAGACGAAACTCAATTCAAATTTCGTGCTCATGAGAAATCCAGGGCATTTTTAAGCAACCATTGGATTCTAGGGATATTAGGATCTTTCAGGCAGACAACTTTTGGGGTGAAATATGTATACTTAGTTTCAGAGAAATTAAAGCAAAGTGCATAAGCCTAAGTTTTGTAAATCACTCAGTTATTATTTCCATATTACATACTCCCAAGTTGTTGTAATTTTATGCCTTCTAATGAGTTTACATACAGCCACAGTTATGCGATACCAAGGACACAATCAACTGGAGTGAATTATTTTGTCTCCAGCTTCATTAATTCTAATATGCACACACATTTGTATAAATACTTCATTTCTTCATATGTCTCTATTTTTGGATGTAATAGTGATACATCCTTTGGTGATGACTAAACAGTTTGTTGTTAACAAAGTCCCGGCTTTGGATGAGATTATGATAGTTTTTGATTTGTGGGTGGTCGGCAAATCTTTGGTCATCCCACGGTCGTTTTCATTTACAGAAGTGAAGGAATTTGCAGAGGCTGCACCAGGTATTATGACCTATGAGTTTATTTAGTTGGGGCGCTACAGTAAGTTGACATTTTGTAGGCACGTTCCTTTTTAGATAATTATGACGAAGCCATAAGAGTTCAAATCGCATCCGAACGGCTACGCTCACCATCTGAGAACATTGAGTCTGCAAGTCAATGAAGAGTGAACCAGTGGGCTGTAATCCTTCGCTAATCTTCAGTGTTAAGCCGACACGAAAAGTTTCAGTTCAAGTAGCCCTTGTAAATTACCAGTTCCCGTTGTGAGCTAACAAAGACTTTCAGTTCTATACATCCAGTTCCTAACAACCACAAATGAAAGGTATGTTCTCAAGTTCATTAACAACACATTTCAACTTGTCTGCATCGACGACTTCCAATATGCCACCAGTTAACATGTAAGTCACATTTTACTGCAACTATTACTTGTAGGTGTGCAAAGAATAAGGAGACAGATGGCCGCCGGTCTGGTTGCTCAGCACGCCTCAAGTTTTTGGGGTCATGATTAGAATCAGATGGCAGTTGGACAGCGACGCTGTCATGTCATCCTTAGGGATGAAATCGGGTTGTATCTGCTTACCTAGGGACTTTGGTTGACTCAAATGCGTCCAAAGTTAAGTCACAGTCGCATCATGAATGTATCGCTAGAGGACACGTACAACACTCAATTATCGTGGACGGCTACCAAGGACAAAATGACTTCCAAGCACACGATCCGTGAATTTTATTACATTGTAATTTTCAGGCACTGTATCGTAAACACTTTATACCAGCAAAGCAATGCTAAGGCAGAAAGATAGGTAACAGCGTCTAGGAAAAGTGCCTATTCAACGGTGGTTCAACACCAGTCGTGACAGACTCAAAGCATGGGTACGAAAACGACGACTGTCTCGATTGGCATGTTTACATTGCGTCATCGTTGATCCGAACAAAGGAAACAGAGTATGCAGAAAGTATCAGACTGTTAACATTCGTTTCAAATTATTTTTAACTGGTATGTATACATACACTATAGTGTCCTTACATTATAAACACATTTTTGATTATTAGCAAATATGTTTTTTAAAGTACAACTGCTTTCTGATATCATAATTCTTGGATTTGGGACGAGGGTGTTGTTCGTTGCAACAAGCTGTGGGTATATCAGGTACGTCACATACGTGGCTACGAACTTAATGTGCACTATCGAATCCTACGGTCGGGTTCAGAGACTTAAAGGGCAGACCTAGAGTCCAGAGCGGACGTCTCGGCAGAGAGTTCAGAAAACCATTACGATGTCTTCAATGCGACCTAGGAGTTTAGTCCCGAAATGTATGCAGTTGGCCCGAAGGTAATTAATAATAATTAAACACGACTTACCTTACTGAGAATATCGTGGGGCGAAACCCCTAAGATGCTAAAGACACGGTTATATATAACAAAAACTACCTAGAATTGTATTCTGCTGCTTGTTGTGCTAGCTCCGATTTCGTTAATGCTTTGTCTTCATGCTCTCTGGCATGTTTCACAATTCTCATTCCCCCAGCTTTCACTTAAGACTGGGTAAAGAAAAGTTATGAGAATGTACCTGCAGGGGCATGAGATGTATGAACAGTATCATCATTTTCGTTTTCCATTCCAGTATCTCGGTGTACGATTTAAAATTCCGCCTTAAGATAGAGGAACAAATGAAACTTCAGAATTTTAAGACATTCCAAGGTCGTTTTCCTTTCACTTGCACATCATACTTATTCACGTTCTATGACTTATTCTTGATAATTTGGTTTTCAGATCTCTTTGTAGGTGGTAATGAAAAGTCTCAAAGTACATTAATGAGTGAGAACTTTCAATTTAGACACGGATTTGTTGATTGAGGATAAAAGGCTTAATACCTATGCTAATACTTTTCTAGCGAATTTCTGTGCTTGTCGAAACTCCTCTTGAATGATTCAATCCAGGGCGCTGATACCAATTCTTCTGGAAGTCGGTTCCAGGAGTCGGTGACTCCATTGTGGGTCAGTGGCACAGCTGTTAGGACTCTCACCGACCATGCGCATTGCCCGGGATTCGATCCCCTGACGGCGCATACCTGTTATCAATGGTCGGTATGCAAAATTTAGGCTACAGATATCACATGCTGAAAATTCCATACTTGTACCGAAAATAGTGTGTGGTTTCAAGCTACAATCAAATATATATATGAGAACCAGCAATGAAACACAATATTCTTTCACCTTAGCTTTTGAACTGTCCCGCTATGTCCCCTGGAGTGTCCCGACTCATTTGAGAGGAGAAGAGAGAATAGATCAGATCCGCTGTCATTATTTAAAATTTTAAATATTGTGATTAGATCTCCTCTCTGCCTACTCTATGACAGGGAGAAGGGACATAGACTGTTTGGTCTTTCATCGTATGATCAATCAGCCATGCCAAGAATCTCACGTGTTGCTTTCCTTTGAACACTCTCTGGAATATGTGAATCCCCTCTAAGGAAGATGACTGGCAGTCTGGATACATTTTTCCAGTCTTGACCTCACCATACATAAAGAGGTGAACACATCTATGGTGATTCTAGTAAAGGCTCTGTGTCTTGTCCATAGAAATCTGAAACCGTGTGCTAACACCGCGCGACAATGAGCTGTACCTTTTATGTCCTGACTTATTACGAACCCCGGAGCAAATTAATCTGATCTGATGGAAGTGTTATCCCCACTAATTCGTAGGTTCTGACCCTTGTGTGTCCTATGCGCGTGGTTCACATTTCGCTACGTTGGTCGGGAGCATCCATTGTTTGCACCACTCCAACAATTTGTTGGAATCTCTAAGCAACTTGAGGGTATCCTCATCGCCATTTAGCTCTCTCCAAATTTAAAAGTCATCTGCGTATTGGACCATAGTAATAATAATAATTTATATTTTCATTTGAACATAAATTTACATAGGGGAATCGGTGAGCACATATAACTCATCTGTATACAAAATAGGTAAGAGGAGCCTGAGTACAGTTCCATGTGTCGTTCCACTATATATTTTTGTCCGGGAGAAGAGTACTTAGTTGATCCTGACTCTCTGTCTCCTACCTTTGAGGAGTTCTCCAATCCAGCTTAGTGAACCGCCTTTGATTTCACAACTTTCCAATTTCGTGAACAGTCTTCTATCAGGTATTTTGTCAGGGGTTTCTCTGATGTCTTCTATGACGACGTCGACAGGTCTTCGGTTGTCCCTTGACTTGATCCAGCCTTCCTTAGCCATGAGAAGTCCTGATAGGAAAGAGAGGTTTCCTCGAAAGCCATGTTATGCTTCAGACAATAAGCTGTATTCCGCATATTACATAATAGCGCGGCAACACCACTCAGGAGAGGTAGCCTGAAGATCGTAATTAATGGGTTGGCTATATGGGTCGACAGCTCCTTGAGAAGCCTTGGAACATGACTACCAGGACCCATTGATATCCCTGTGTCTAGTTTCTCCAGGCACTTAGGCACGATATCTTGGTCGACGTCAACTGAGTCTATCCTATGTTCCTCTGATGCGACCAGAGCTGATGCTGTGGGGAGTGCTGACTCCTGCGTTAAGACTTCGGAGAAGCCGTCTGCCATGGCTTCTGCTTTATGCTGGTCCTCTTCGATCATGTCATTGTCAGTTTCGAGCTTTTGACCCCGCTGTATATCTTGTTCCTAAAGTTAATGTACGAAAATGTTTTATGCTGAACAGTTGCACTTTGAGCCAGATGTGTTTCAAACTTCTGCAATAACTTTGTTGCTAGCAGTGGTGTATGACTTCCTGGTCTCAAAAGTCCTAAGTGTAATAAAGGAGTTCGGGCATTTACGCTTACGACACAGTAGTCTACGGATCTCTCGGTTTATCCATGATTGAAGTGCAACTTATTTCTACTATTCAAAGTCATTAGGAAACATTCTTATAGTAACTCATCCATAACGTGGGAAAATATTAAATCATATCAGCTGCGAAACCACGACTACCTTGTCAAGATGGCTACCCACAGAAAATCCATTAGGACAAACGTTTTCACCATTAAATATTGCACTCTTTGGAACCAACTACCACCTGTGCGTCGGTGGCACAGTGGTTAGGACTCTCGCCGACCATGCACATGGTCCGGAGTTCGATCCCCTGCCGGCGCACATCCGATATCTATGGTCGGCCTGAAATTTGGGCTACCGATATCCATGCTGAAAATTCCATACTTGTACTGAAAATACGGTGTGGAATCAAGCTGTAATCAAAATAAAATAAAAATAAAATGAGCTGTTGTGAAAACTTCAATGGGTTCAAACAGAGCCTAGACAGACACATCAACATGTCCACCCATACTAGTCTGAAAGACCACAACTGTTGGTAGAGTGGTAAATCAAAGCCAGTCCAGTCTTCAATGTTGTCACTTACGTATAACTCGACTCTACTACTTACGCAGCTTACCTTTAACTGATTTACTGATTTTCTATTCTCTATAATCTTCAATAAGTTGTGTTAGTATAAGCAACTCTAGAAACAGTTATATTAGCAACCACACCTTTTAATATTTTACATACATATACAGTCAATAATACACTCGAACTTTTTGCGTCGAAATGACTTTACTCAGTCAATAACTACCCTTTCTCATATACTTTTCTAAATAGTATAATTTTATAACATTTCTTAATACCTTTTATCCAATAACATAAGTTGAAGGGTTACTTTGCAATGTCTGACGAATACCATATGAAAATCGGTCATAAAGATTCAGCATAATTAGTTCTGTTAACCTGTTGTTTCTTCAGGATCATTCTATATAATTTTATCACCGATTTTTCCGCTACCCATTTAACTCTACTAAAAAGACCATAAGTTAGTTGCTGTAATACTAGAGACTTCTATACTTTATAAATTTTTAGCGAAACTTAATTTCCTAGGCAATTGTAACAAATCCTTATATACGTGTATATATGTATAAGAGTGATACTGTTAAGAATGTCCTCAGAAATCGATGCATCTGGTGACCTAACAGGAAGCACTTGTCATGAGGGCTATCAATGTGCAGCATGCTGTATGACTGGGGTGAGCTTAAAGCAATGCAATGCTGCAGCTACAGTTTGTAAAAAATATCACAGAGCTTAACATCGAAAAGAAAAGAGGGTGGCCCACGCTGATCAGCAGATATGGTAGTGGTCACAATTGTGAATCACTCCAATCTGCAGGAGAGCAACATGCATTTTTCCACACCTCGAGAATTAAACATTGCTCTGGACCCTTAACAAGAAGGGAAAAACAATGGCTGTACAAATCTTAATTATAAGAAGACTGCCTTTGCCCCTGCCATCTACAAGCCTTTTCAGCTTCTTGTCAAGATGCTATCCATTGGGCCCTACAGAAATCCGTGAAACTTCTTACAGGTCAGCTTGTCCTACGGGTTCTAATTTTCCAGATCTTTGAATTCGCTACTCACTTAAGTATCACTTATCTACCTCGATATAATCTTTTTATTTACGCGCTATTATACTCTACTTTGTGTTAACTACCTAGGCCATTATTAAAGCTAAAACTTGCTCTTTGTTCATATTTGTTGCTTGCCCAAAGTCTGGTTGCTTTGATTTAAAACACAACAACACCAATATTTGAACGAAGGTATATTTTCATCGGAAACGTGATAGTTTCCATGCTTAGACCAATATAGTTAGCTTTAGACATTGCAAATGTATACTATCATTTCAAGTACTATATAGCTTTTTCTCGTTGTATTTATCTCGTAAATATACTTCCAATAATGTATTATTCATAATTGCATTTTATCCCACTTCGCAGCTGCGCACTCAGCCAGATACACGCTGTTCACTGGTTGACCATAACTAACAGCAGGAAACGGAACGAAGTTTGGGTTGTCGCTCAACTTTGACGGTGACCTTAGTAAACGGTTTACAATTTAACATTTATAAGCACCTGTTCTGATTGCTTGTACAATAATTGAACAATTTAAACTTTTGAAAAAGTATTAATTTATGGTACTTCAGGATTGCAATTTGTAACATTACTGATCGTGCCAGTAAAAATGACATGCATTTCTTGTAAACTCACACGTTTATACGAAATATAAATTATTATTATTATGACAACCAACCTCACCCACGTGTCTTAATTGAAAAAAACACGCCGTTTTCGTCTGAAGCGGTAAAGTAGTTCCGACATTAACTCCTCAACCATCAGCCTACACTGGGTTTACCACCCCACAACAGGGTGAGGCGATGAGACTTTCCGTCGCTATAAAATCAGTGTGAGAGGACTGAAAGGAAAACTACGTGAACTCAATCACACCTGGGCCCCAAAATAACAGCACTGGCAAAAACGTGGCTAAACCCAATATTACAGACAGGGAAGTCAGTGTAAGCGATGTGGTTCTGGTCAGGCGAGACAAAAATCGCAGGGAAGGGGGCGGAGTTGCCATGTACGTCGACAAGCAGCTTAGAAGCGTACTGACGAGGGCACCACCACTCATCGAACTCCTAGAATCCGCACAGTGCCACTACACGTGAGCCACACCAAACGCCCATCGACCACCTTCCTTTAGAGCAGAACACGACCAGCTACTGCTCAGCACCATTACAGGGATACGGGACTTGGGCTATGACCAAATCACTATAGCTGAGGTCTTCAATGCTGCATCTCTCAGTCCAGGGTTGGGTGTACCCAAGGAATATTCGATCAGAATTTGCCACACGCCACCAGAAATGTCGGGTTGACTGAGAACGTTGAGGGAGAGACTAGACGGGTCTCTAGCAGCAGTTCATCAAAAAAGGATTATATTCAACCAGTGACCAGCTACTAGTGGAAAGTGTTTGGGTCATGGCTGCTCTAGGTAGCATTGGCCATTCATTCAGTGTGTTTGATATAGTTTTTGACATCACTTATGGTTGGACGCTACAGGACTGTCCGTGCCATAGTAAATCCTACTATACTAGAATCCAAAACGCCTTGTCTGATACGTAGTTACCCACAGACTGGGGCGATTCATCAGCAGACGAACATCAGGAAATTCTAAAGGCAGTAATCTACCTGTGCAATTTCGGATACTGCCATCCCAGGCTTTCTACAAATTAGGGGGCAATCCTCATGGTCAAAGCAAAGCGCTCAGAGTATTTTGCAGGCAAAGTGGAAAGCCTGATCAACATGGTCACTCTCCAAGGGTCAAACCGACTGTAAGGCCTACTCAGAACCAAGGAAAAGATGAAACATGTGGGTACGGACTGACCTTAGGTCACTTCAAGTAAATCTTGCTAGAAAAACCCTTACAAACCCCCAAAGACAATACCGATTCATGTCGGAAATAAAGCCTACTAACCAGAGGGCATGTGCCCTAGGAGTTCAAAGCGGTCAGTTTCTCACTAGTTCGGAAATGACTGAAACATGCAGTTCAGCATCTGGTAGAAAACTAGGTAGCACTGTTTGTATCACTGCTGAAACCCGCCAGAACTGCAATGCTTATTTACCGAGAGGAGACCGGATGGATACACCCAAAATTAACCCCTCGAAGACACATTATTTATTGTCAGATTGTATCCTACTTCTTAGTACTTTTTGCAGGTTCAACCCGAGTTTGTGTGATGAATTTGCGCACATTTTACTGTGGACGCAAAGTGAAGGCCCATTGTTTATCCCATTGGTTAAGGGCGATGAAACAAGGAAGCATACATGTCTTCGAACTCAGGTGTAATGGTAGTGACGCTGTGCTATATCAGCCGTATATTATCAGTAAATTATTTAGAATCACAAACAACTGCCGTCCAAAACTTCATCGACAGTCGGAAATATGTTCCAGAACACAGTAATTTATTGTATCGAATATCTGACGGCGTTCTCAAGAGCTTGAGCAAACCAAGTTGATATCCCCGTGGTCGCTTCTAGGTTCTCAGACAAAGGTTGCTAATTACAGGTAAACTTCTGCGTAGTGTCTCATCACCTGATTGATGTAGCTCTGGTCGACTCCGATAGGATTAGTGGATGAAATGGTAATATGTTGTTTGTAACATGCACTGTGTTAGAATGGTGTCTTTGCTGTGAGTGGAGTCGATCGTTTCGTCCATTAGTCGTCCAGCGTGGTCAGAAACAGGTATAACGATAATAAATAGTAGTAAATGGTTATATAATTAGCACATATTATATAGACCTTAAAGGAATAGCTTGCAGACAGATAGATAATGTAACTTGATAGTCAAAAACGAATAGATGATAATAGGAACAAAAATAACGATAAAATTAGTGAAAGAAGAGACTAAGCAGTAAGAAAAGAGACAAAAGGAGAATAGCAGTGATAAAGGATGATTTTAGGAGTATACCCATGAAAAGTGTGGTCTGAGTTTCAGGGCAGTAGTTCACTTAGACATAGTCCGCTGAGAGCTGCAGGCGGAAAATGCAGTCTCTACGTCCGCTGGTAATGAGCTCCAGGAAGGGAAAACTGAAAGTGAGAAAAAATGGGGAACACCTAAGTCTTTGTTCTCTGATGTGCTATACTTCATGGGTTGACAGGAATAAACTCATGGCGATTTGACTGTGTTAACCCAGTGTAGGCTGATGGTTGAGGAGTTAATGTCGGAACTACTTTACCGCTTCAGACGAAAACGGCGTGTTTTTTTCAATTAAGACACGTGGGTGAGGTTGGTTGTCATAATAATAATAATTTATATTTCGTATAAACGTGTGAGTTTACAAGAAATGCATGTCATTTTTACTGGCACGATCAGTAATGTTACAAATTGCAATCCTGAAGTACCATAAATTAATACTTTTTCAAAAGTTTAAATTGTTCAATTATTGTACAAGCAATCAGAACAGGTGCTTATAAATGTTAAATTGTAAACCGTTTACTAAGGTCACCGTCAAAGTTGAGCGACAACCCAAACTTCGTTCCGTTTCCTGCTGTTAGTTATGGTCAACCAGTGAACAGCGTGTATCTGGCTGAGTGCGCAGCTGCGAAGTGGGATAAAATGCAATTATGAATAATACATTATTGGAAGTATATTTACGAGATAAATACAACGAGAAAAAGCTATATAGTACTTGAAATGATAGTATACATTTGCAATGTCTAAAGCTAACTATATTGGTCTAAGCATGGAAACTATCACGTTTCCGATGAAAATATACCTTCGTTCAAATATTGGTGTTGTTGTGTTTTAAATCAAAGCAACCAGACTTTGGGCAAGCAACAAATATGAACAAAGAGCAAGTTTTAGCTTTAATAATGGCCTAGGTAGTTAACACAAAGTAGAGTATAATAGCGCGTAAATAAAAAGATTATATCGAGGTAGATAAGTGATACTTAAGTGAGTAGCGAATTCAAAGATCTGGAAAATTAGAACCCGTAGGACAAGCTGACCTGTAAGAAGTTTCACGGATTTCTGTAGGGCCCAATGGATAGCATCTTGACAAGAAGCTGAAAAGGCTTGTAGATGGCAGGGGCAAAGGCAGTCTTCTTATAATTAAGATTTGTACAGCCATTGTTTTTCCCTTCTTGTTAAGGGTCCAGAGCAATGTTTAATTCTCGAGGTGTGGAAAAATTCATGTTGCTGTTCTACAGTGCTGCACTTCTGTAGTGTTACTTCAGCATGGTGACGCACTCTGACCTCGGTTTTCTGCCCTCTTGTGTACTGAGGTCGGACTGCACGGCATCGCATACCTCCACCAACTTTATTCCTGGCCTGATGCCACTACCGGAGCATTTTAGCCAATTGCTTTTGGGAGCTGAACTCGACGAGTGGTAGCTGTGGTGAGCTAATTGATGAGAGGTTAATATATACACAGGTGAATCATTAATATTCATTATTTATTTCCCACACTAGCATAATCATTGATTTCCCGCATCTGCGTGATTATTGATTTTGATTGCTGAATTCCCATGGTTTGTTAATATTTTTAAAATGTGACATTGATTTTCCTAACTGTATAAATATGGAGTTTTTGTTTAACATTTTCGACTGCTGTTAGAGACAGTAAAAGCTCTCATATCAACGTCCAGTCTTCTTTCTTTGCCTTGCGTGCCCGGCAGTATTGTTGTTGTTGTTGATGTGCGATTAGGACAGATTAGCCAGCGCATTAGTTAGATTCGCTCGTAGTCTACAAGGTCCTCATATTCTCATACATAACAGAGGTGAATAGGACTAGGCAGTCTTCAAATCGATATTGCCTCCGGAACACCAAGGGCCATCCGAGATGACATCCATTTCCATATCTGTACATTTTGCGTGTTTCTCGTAAGCGCTGCCAGCCCCCAGCTCCGGAACACCACATGTGGCCATGGAGGTGGAGTTCATCGGTTCCGGTGACTGCTTCACCTTTCGCTTGCCTGACTATGGCTTACTAGACCCCACTCGCATATTGGGGCTTCTCTCCACAGCTAGCAATTGGGACAACAATAGTGCATTCAGAGCATCTTCGGCAGAGCCCATTGTTCCCCTTAATGGGAGGCGGCTTACCTTGAATTGCCTGAGTACTCCTGTACAGTCTACAGAGCTTTACTGACTGGATCCAAGCCCCAGTTCTCTGCACAAATTAGATCACCATTCCTGATCAAACAGCACCCTTTGTTCGAGTAGATCGTTACTGCACACCAGTACATTAAGCAGGATGAGACAGTTTGGTCGGCTGACCTCGAACTGCGTTCAGTCCTTGGTTGTTTGTCCTCCTTTGTAAGGACACTGATCATACTGTGGCCCATGGTGTCGCCGCAGACTTAACGGTTGCTCCATTTCCCAGAAAACAACTTTGAGATCTTGCGATGTTTCCAGCCTTTCGTTTTAGTCTTGTTACATGTGACACATTGGCTTCTTATGGAGATGGGTGGGATATCGTGTTTGTTTGATTCGACCTGTGCAGCTTCATTACTTGATCGTGCCTGTAAAAATGGCATGCATTTTCATGAAAATTTATGTTTATATGAAAATATAAATTATTATTATTAATGGACTGCAGTAACGTGGGTGTATTAACATACCAGGAAATACGCACGTATGTGTTAAGAACCGGTGTGCGAGATGGCGTTATTTCCATCGCTTTATTTCACACCGGCGGTGATGTAACAATACTGCCGATTTGCTTGCCAATACCAATACTGACCACCGGCTACTAATGATCCCCGAAGCATATGAAAATGAAGCTAGAGATCAGGCTGGTCTGTACCGGTGGAAATGATTCGATTATATAATACAAAAGTACATCAAATACAAGTGTCACTTGCTTCGGCAGGCTGATATAATCAATAAATAATTATAACGGCTTCATTAGGCCGGACGTTCGGATTATCTAATGGCATTGTAATAAACGTCCCACATCGGCCCATTGGTTAAATTTCTCCACTCTGATTTCATCCTGCCTAAGTTTGTTTTAGCTGGCATGGGCCCGTTTAAGTCCCTTTTTTGCCGCTTCCCATCAAACTGGAGAGGAGAACACTGGGGAGTGGAAGCCAGAATGATGCAATGCATGTGAAAATGGCCTATTTAATCCTAAAACACAATTAGGAATAGGGCGGTAGAAAAGACGATAAAGCGTTGAAGCGTATTTTATATGAAGGAAGGGTAGAAGAACCTTTGAGAAGAAACGAAAAGAAAAATTACTGTCAAACCACAAATTATATTTGGAGTATTGCTGCGGAATTGGCAAAGCGAGTGAGCATACCTGGTATCTCTGAAGACACAAATCAAGCTTAAAATCTCGAATTATCGGCGCTTCAATCATGTGTGAATGGCGTATTTCCATGATTAAGGACCCCGTAGGTCGCTATAAGGCAGTTACGTGGAGGCAATCAGGGCACACAGTTGACAAAGCACCATAGAATATAGCCACTGATATTCCCGTACACACTAGCTTTCCAAACCGAACGATGTTCAAAAATACTCCTGCGCATTTGATAGAGGATGCTATCTACTCTTCACTGGCTCAGGTAGACAGGTATGTACTTGCTAAAGCGAAAAGAAGTGGGATTTGGTCCTTGACTAGTAGATAGAAAAGCTTTCCAATGAAGAATGAGATAAGGGAAATGCCTTTCTCAGAATCTAAGGAAGGTAAACTTTAGCAATTTCGGCTGCTATGTCACACTTGGAATCCAGTTTCATGATGAGAATTCCTCGGCCGGTAGTCGCAACTATAGATTTTCCTTAATATTGTAGTCGACAAATGCAAAAGAACACCTCCCGATACCATGCACTACTAATTGATCTTTATTAGTAGTCGGAAACAACTTACGCTAGACACTAGTGCTTCGTTGAAGTGCGCTTTAGTACGGTTATTAAGGGATACACGGAGGCGAAGTGTATTCCATCTAAAATATACTTCACACAAAAGGTATAAAATAAGAGTTAAAGGAAGGGCCCACTGTACTAGTGGCGCTAGACAGTGAATATATCAACGTGTGAAGTGTGATTTTCAGACCAGCCATCATGACTAAAGACGATCAAGCCAACACGAAAAGAAAGTGAAAAATAAAGATACGAGGTGAAAGTATGAACACCGGCTGAATTAAGTGAGGCCAAAGTTATATCTCTAAGTTTCGTAACCATTTTCACTCGGTTGTTTTAATTATCTTTTGTGTTCTTTGTTTCTGTGACCTGTAAAGTCCGCAAATCTCAACGTGCGTGGTTGTTGCACCGAATCGAATTTGAACGGTGTTGTTTTATATGTGAATGCGCTGCCACATATTGTTAACGTACTGATTGAGTCGCAAGTGCCAATGAAGTTATTCATCTTCATTGTAAGTTTTACCTCGATTGTGTGAGTTACTGATACACAGATTGAAATAGCGTCATTAATTTACGTTTCGCATAGCATCGGGTGCCAATTGGACAGTCTTTTTAGCGGTACACTGGACGCTGGCCAGTCGAGTTGCAGTAAAAGTTATCTGCCTGTTAAGAAGCTACACTGGACGAAGAAGAAAAGGATATTGGTAATTTATGTACATTAGATTCCTTAGTATACTAAGGAATGGTTATAGCTAAAATGTTTCTGTCTTTTTCGTCTTATGAACATTCACAATTGTCTTTTGTGCTCCATTTCTAGCTTCACTGTAATTGTTTGGTCAATCCTCGCCCTTGTTTTATGAGTGGTGGATTTTCAGGGGATGCGGGTACCCATCTTAACACAACTATATCTATAAATGACTTGCATTCTCTCGGGAGATCGACTAGACTGAAGGATAGGGAAACACTTGGGATGTGGTCTCTTGTTCATCACATATAGGCTTCATTTAACCAGCTGGTGTTTCTCAGTTTTATAATTTTCCCGACACCCTTGGAAAGTAAATGAGCATGTATTTTATCTCTTACAGTAATTCTCCATCCTGTTAATTTATTTGACTATGATTAATACTTTGCTTTCCTACTTGCTCTTTGTGCTTTGACGTTTTTATGTTGGCTATGCAGAATAGTTGCCATCGTGATCCCAGTAGCTCCAAGATTCCCCTCCTGAGGCCTAAGTAGTGTCGTACTATCGTTGAGGTCTTAAATCCATATGCGCATACACATAGGAGTGTTGCATCAATTGACAGAAGGACATGGGGTTTATTTGTGCGAGACCTAAATGCAGTAGATTTATGATGCGTAGTGATTGCATGCATTTGATTTGGGGATTTTAATTCCCATTCAGTTGAGCTATTTAGTGGCTATACCACGTTTTGGTTCGCAATATACGCGGTTACATTGTTTCTTACTTCTCAAGTTCCGGCTTGTTATCTAACTTTGAGTAGATCAACAGCAGTACGCAGGTACTGGTGCTTGTCTGTGAGTAAGTTTTGCTAGTTGAGAAGTGTTGTTCTGACGTGACTGACTCAGAGTCCGACAAGATGATATTCGCCAATTTCTCTCATGGGTCCACGTGTCTATCTACAAAAGTATTGACAATTTGGTTTTAAGCGGTACTCCACTCACCTTACCAACAGCTTTCTAGTGCCTTTCGTGGTGTAATAAAGTAGTCTTTCTTAAGTAGCTCTATAAATCATGAAGTATTCCACAGGTACAAATAATTTTTTCGCCCTATCTTAAACCTGTGTAATAACTGCCAGGGATTTGAGTCAGAGAGACATGGTTCGTAATCCCCTAAATGAATTCCGACAAGTTAATATTTTAGGGCTCTCAATATAGAAATCTTATCTGTAATTGGACAACATACCCCTAACTAGCCAAGACTGCATTTCCGGCTTCAGGTGTATGTCGCTTTCAGGATATACAGACGATTCAGACGTGGTTATATACCTAATTCCACGCAACCAACAATATCTGCCTTAGGAGTATGTGATTTTTTGACTAGTTCTTATACCCTTGGTGGTGTAGGAATATTCTTAGGTTATAAACAAGGACTTCGACTGGATCCCAACGAGCTGACACTAGTATTCTTCTGTGCGGCCGAATGAATCTTTAAGTATGAAAGATCATGAAACGTGTTTGTGAAGTTCGAATTAGGTAAGTGATGTGTTTTTCCTGGCGTTGTTGAGCTGGCTTTCGAAAGCTAAACGCTTAGAAATATTCGTTTACTGCTCATTCTAGGGAAAGGAGCCAAATCGGAAGCATATTAGGAATACCCATGGAGTATCTTGGGGATTAATTGATTTCAACCATTATTCTAAACAGTCAACCATACTTACATCCATCACAGAGAGATATTGTATCATTTCTAGAGTTGTAAAACCAGGCCAAGATAGACGTAATTCTTTTTGAAAACTGCATGGACTGTCATCATAGATAAGTTCATACATGTTTTATGCCCAGGGCTCAAAGACCTAATGGTTTATTAGCAGTGACAAATTGTTGTCTAGATTAGCTGAGATCTCAGCTGTTTTATGGGAATTCGTGGGGTTTTCATCGGACTAGTAAAGATCGTTAATCATAATACTTTATAAAATTAGAAACAAACCATGTTTTAGATTTCCAGAAGCATCAATTCGACTATTGCAGTATCTAACATTGTAGACTATTTGTGAGGTGACGATTCGGGCTCGGGAAAATAATACTGCTGAATTTACCGGAAATAATCTCGTGTAGTACCAGTAAGCGCCAGACTAAATGAAGGTGTATTGGTCACAACTATGCACTTCGACAGTTTCTAGCGCACAAACGTACGTACTAACCAGTGTCCAACCGGTGATCTGAAGATAAGTAGATGGTGACTACCTTGGGATATGTTCGCAGCCACATTAACTGACTTAATTTCTTTGCACATGCATGTCCTTGCTGATGCGAGTAACATCAACCCCAGAGGATTGATCTCTGACGAAATCTTAGCACGTATACAGTAAGCTGATTTGGCATTTGCCAACTTGCACTATCCCTGACTTGGTAGACATGATATTTGACTGACTATCGATCAAAGGATATGTTTACTATTCAGCAGCAGCTCGCTCCGTCCAGCTTTATAACTGTGAAACATGGCCATTGAAAGTAGAAGAAATGAAAAGACTGGCTAACTATCTTTAGTCTTAGGTCTCTGAGATCTGTCTCCCATGTTAGGTGGCAGGTGCAATAAGGTAACTAATATTGTGGTTAGATCTCAGTCGTATATTAGGTAAGAAGGGAAAGTCCATTGATGTTGTTGTGAATTTACATCGATTCAGATAGGTAGGATATTTGTTATGCATTTATGCCTAGCCATTACCTTCCTCGACGGGAAATATTAGCTCAGATAGGATAAGGTTGGTTGGAAAAGAGCTAGTGGTGGTCAAACTAAACCATGGAACCATTTCATGACAGTTAGTTTGAAATAGCCAACCAGACATGTAGAGAGGTGTAGACCCAATTCCTGGTTGAAGTCGTTGGGATGGTAAGAACTAATGACGGCTGGTGACAATTGATGATATGGCTGAAAATCGTTCTCAATGGGGATGGTCTTTGTGATTTGTCATATCCACCCAGTAAGACTCTACTGTTCCTCCATATCATTATTCTTTTTCCATCACTAACACTTGTGTTTATTTTTCTTTCGAACCTCTCTTAACTCTCTTACACTGTGTGCTACAAGGAGGGAGTGTGGCAAGTTGAACTGGTACACATCTGTGCAAAGTTCCATTGTTGAAACTAGTTAGTTAGTCTTTCGTGTCTTCATCGAGCGCCAAAGTGAGTGAGAGGTATGAAATGTTACCCCACATCAGCGTGAGTGTTAATGCATCTGGCAATCAACTACACCTATTGTATGGATGAGGATGAAGAATTCTACATGGTAGTTCAAATCTCGTTGGATGAAATACCCAATGCCCAATTCAATAAGAGTGTTTCAAAATATCCTACAACTGAAATAAATAGCCTCTTCATGTTATCCTAATTCATCAATGTGTTTCTGTGATGAATTACTACGGGACTCGGGAACTTTTTATAGATAGTCGAAGAAAATCAATCATTTTTTACACCTATCCGCAGATTTACTCAGCAACCCGCCAATTAACACAAACGGGATTTTTCAAATTTATATAAACACAACCAGTCCAACTCACTTGTGATTTAAGCAGTCTAACTTCAATGCACTTTCTTATTTCACTTCTGATAACGGCGGTTAAGAATAGTATCACTCAATAATAACTTTTCAAATGTTTAAATTTCATAAGGCGCTATGAAAATAAGCCAAATGGGATTGAGATACGTCAACTTAGTTTAATTATCTGTGTGATATTTATGCATTAAAAGCTTTAATCAACCTCATTCAACAGCTATTTGATGACAATGCCCTGTGTCAAGTGATTCACAAGAGAAAACTCAGCAGAGCCTTTAAAGTAAAGATAGGAGAAAGATAAGATTGTTTACTCCCACCTATGATACATTCTTAAATGTGGTGGGATGAATTACGGAACAGTTAGTGGAGAGCGAAAAGACAGGAATGCATTGGACCTATAGGAAAACTCTAGGATTTCTGGATTTCTTGAATGATTTATGTTTAATATCACACAAACTCGAAGACTTACGGGCGGAAACTAACAGGTTGACAGGAGAATCAGCAAAGACAGGAATTCAAGTATAGATAGAGAAGACGAAAGTAATGAAGATGACCAGCCAACCAACTAACCACCATAAGCACCATTCACTACCAACTAAAGAAATTTGAAAATGGCAACTTCCTTCACTTATTAAGGAAGCATCGTTTCAACTAAAAACGACAGTGCAGACCAGGATTTCAAAAATAGCAGTGATCAGAAAGGCAAAACAGACCTTATCACTCTGAAATCGGTTTGGAAATCTTTCTCACTCAGCATAAGGAACAAGATTTACATCTTCATCACTAGGGCTAAGTCAATTCTTCTGTATAAATCAGATACTTTTCGCCTCCTAAAAAGCATTTCGAATAGGCGGCTGCAGACTTTCATCAACAGGTATCCTCGCTCCACACTGAAGATTAGATGGCCGGTCAGAAAGGATTATCAACAAGAAACTCTCGGAACAAACCAACCAAGAACCTGTTACCCAACAAAAAGACCGTTCAGCGACATCAAGCTCCAGGCCATCTCCCGAGTGGAACTCGAATGGAAAATGGCGAGTTGTGCGTGGGTCCAGGGGCGACATGGAGAGGATTGTGTAAGGAAGATATGAGGGTGTATAAGAAATCGTGGAGCCGGCTAAAGAAGACTACAGAGAACATGATAAAATGGGAATGTACTGTTGAAGTCCTATGTTCCACTAGGGGAACAATAATGACTAATAAGTAATATACAAAGTTTTATAATAATACCACTGTAACAATTCAATTTCAAAATCTTATATTCTTCTCTTTATTCTTAATTTCACAGATAACAGGAGGTGCCGGTTTCGTTGGTTCGCATTTAGTGGATAGACTGATGCAAGATGGTCATGAAGTTATTGCTTTGGACAATTTTGTCACTGGTAAACGACAGAATATTGAACAGTGGATTGGACATAGTAACTTTGAACTGTTACATCATGACGTGACAAATCCCTTATATGTGGAAGGTAATAATCTTTTTTTGTGGTTTGTATATATATGTGTGTATAGACTGAGCGAAGAAATATTGCCTTCTCAATTAGATCCTCATCTTTGGCTCTACTCTAATATATATGATGTATAGCATTTTTAATACAATACACAACGTTTTACCAGTCAAGTGGTGATATTTTTGTTAAGAATAATTGGTCAGTATCAGCATGTCACAGCAGGAGTGCGTCGGTGGCACAGCGGTTAGGGCTCTCGCCGAGCATGTACATGGTCCGAGGTTCGATCCCCCGCCGACGCACACCTGATATCTATGGTCGGCCTGCTAAATTTGGGCTACCGATATCACATGCTGAAAATTCCATACTTGTACCAAAATACTATGTGGAATCAAGCTATAATAAAATTAATTTAAATTAAACAAGAAAGTTAGTACAAACAATTAAAGGGTGAAAATGTTTACAACAATTGGATTGCATAATGCATAATTTTGCAAAAAGAGAAGGGCAACTAAGGGATAAGCGAGCGTTCAAGGAATTCCATATTAGTTTGTTTATTAGGTATATCACACAGTGAAACAGTATTATTTACTGGATGACGTTTCGAACAAAATTTATCATTGTTCATAATCATATCAATCGTGATCACACGACTTTGACACTTGAGTTTTATAGTTTTCTTTGTTCTCTCCTATTTGTCGTATGGGTAGTAGAATTTTCCAGATATCGGGGACAGGTGATGCATCATTCCTATTACATGTATTTGCAGTTGATTCGATAAACAAAGCTTCTGTTATCAATCTCTCCCTACACCCTGTGACATTAGATTTTAAAACTGTCATCCTATCCCATCCTATTGTATGGTTGTGTGTGACTGCATGTAGTGCTATAGCTGAACTATTCTCTAGATGTTTTATCTTATTCGGGTCCACCAATCTAGATTTTGCTAAGTTTTTACGTTCAGCTAGTCTGACTGCCCCTGTTCTACTAGTTTGACCTATGTATTTGACCTGACAATCATTGCAGGGTATTAGATAAACTAAATTGTTTTGTTTTAAAGGCTCTACAGGATCCTTTAACCGACAAAGCTTGTTTCTAATTGAGTTTGTGGGTTTGAATGCCGTTTTTATTCCTGCCTTGTTAAGAATTCTGCGTAAGGCTTTCGAGGTTCCTTCCTTGTATGGAATTACTACTGATGATTTAGATTTCTTATTGTTGGTATCGTTATTAATATTATTATTATCATTATTATTGTTATCATTATAATTGTTATTATCACTAACGCTACTATCATTATTTATTTTATTTTTACATTTCCTTACATATTTCCTGAATAATTTATCCGGGTAATTATTAAGTTTCAAGGCTTCTTTATGTGTATCAGTTCCTGTTTTAGATTTTCTTTGGTACTGCTTAATTTTTGTGCTCTGGCCTTTAAACATTTCACCAATCCTATTTTTACTGACATAGGATGGGATGATCGGAAGTCCGATAATATTAATAACAACACCAACAATAAGAAATCTAAATCATCAGTAGTAATTCCATACAAGGAAGGAACCTCGGAAGCCTTACGCAGAATTCTTAACAAGGCAGGAATTAAAGTGGAATTCAAACCCACAAACTCAATTAGAAACAAGCTTTGTCGGTTAAAGGATCCTGTAGAGCCTTTAAAACAAAACAATTTAGTTTATCTAATACCCTGCAATGATTGTCAGGTCAAATACATAGGTCAAACTAGTAGAACAGGGGCAGTCAGACTAGCTGAACGTAAAAACTTAGCAAAATCTAGATTGGTGGACCCGAATAAGATAAAACATCTAGAGAATAGTTCAGCTATAGCACTACATGCAGTCACACACAACCATACAATAGGATGGGATAGGATGACAGTTTTAAAATCTAATGTCACAGGGTGTAGGGAGAGATTGATAACAGAAGCTTTGTTTATCGAATCAACTGCAAATACATGTAATAGGAATGATGCATCACCTGTCCCCGATATCTGGAAAATTCTACTACCCATACGACAAATAGGAGAGAACAAAGAAAACTATAAAACTCAAGTGTCAAAGTCGTGTGATCACGATTGATATGATTATGAACAATGATAAATTTTGTTCGAAACGTCATCCAGTAAATAATACTGTTTCACTGTGTGATATACCTAATAAACAAACTAATATGGAATTACTCACTACCACAGTGCCCAAGTTTTACACATATATTAATATGAGCGTTCAAGGAAATTGTGTAATAGGCAATTAAATAAAAATAAAACGATTTAGACAATGACAACTTGTAATTAAAGATAAAGTAGTCAGAAAAATAATAAAATAATTTGAACAGTTGTAATTTTTAAAGTGCTGAGCGGGAGGGAAAAGTAGTCAAGTTTATACATTCATGTAACCATAGCCAAGGTAAGAAAAGTGGCTGTACGAATTTCCTCAGAACACACGGGTGTGGCTTCTTCAGGTGGATTCCTATGGCTTCAACTGTTGTATGTAGTAGACGAACACGTAAAGCAAAATTAAGATTAGTGGGAATGAGATAAATAACTTTAAATGCTGTATTGACATCAACTTTATGCTCACTGTCTACAAGGTGTGCTAAACCAGAGCTAAGAACAAGTCTTATTTGTTCCTTGCTTAACCAAACAGGATAGTGTTCGGAAATACGATAATGAGTGTATAAACCTAACTGATTTACTCTCCCCCTAAGGCTTTTGACAACTATAATTATTTTGTTACTTTTCTGACTACATTTTTAATTACAAGTTATATATATATATATATATATATATATATATATATATATATATTAATATAAGGCAATGAATTCATGAGGTAGTCAGCAGAGCAAGGTAAGGGAGAATGTGAAGTAGCAAAAGGACGAGTTTTGGTGTTTACCCATTAATAGTGTGTGTAAGTTTTAAAGTTATAGACCGTTCGGTGGACGCAGTCCTTGTGTCGTAGCATGATTGTCCAGCCTCCGCCCAAAGCTTTCGAAGGACGGCACGGTAGCTGCATCTGCTGGTAGAGAGTTCCAGGGGCTAAGAGTAAGACAAAGGAAAAAGTGATGTAGAATACCTTTGTCTGAGTGACTCTGGTCATCTGTAATCTTGTAGGTAGTAATTAGGTCACCCCTTAGTTAACGGTAATTAATTGTAAAAAAAAATTCATTTCTTCAACCCTTCATCACATAATTCATTACGCAGACTTATCGCAGCTCTCGAATCCCGTCTTTATCCCTTTCCAAAAGATTGGCCTCCATTCTAAGTAACACCGAGGGGGGTGGGACAATGGTACTTACTTTGGGAAAAAGCTTAAGAGTGAGCGTACCGAACTGTCTATGCGTAAAGTGTATAATCGCATATGCCCTCGCTACATCACCTGTGTAATTCACACTTGTGTTCATCTTTTCCGTTAGAACGCGACCCAAGTAGCTCAGGGAGTGTGACTTATGCTCTGCGGCCCATGGGTATATAGTTGCGCTACTTTGCACTGTTTCAGGTCATAAAATTGACCAGTGCCCCCAGTCCTCCAGAAGTTTCAAGTCTCCATTCAGCCTATATGAGTCTTTCAAATCTCTACGTCGTCAGCGCAAGAGCCTGGCAGTTCGGAGACCATGGTAGTTCATTGATAAAAAATGAAACTATTGTCATTGCTTCAGAACTGATTTATCTTATATCTTGGTCAGATTTCACTGCCGAAGTATTTTATTACTTTTTATCCAGTAAAAGTTGCCCTGGATGCAGAAATACATAAGACATTAGCCAGTTGGCGTGATATCTAAGTTACGACTCCATGAGATGACACAAGAGCACCACCAGTTAGCACATATTGGTGCAACCATAACGACCGACCTCTTGACACTAAGCATGTTATCGACCAGGCATGAGACGGGCGAAAGGATGAAGATGTCAAAGCAGGCCAGAATTGGGGAGGCAAGATACGCCTTCATCAATCTGAAACCAGTTTGGAAATCTTATACACTCAGCATAAGGAACATGATTCGGATTTTCAACACCAACGTCAAGTCGGTCCTTCTATACGGGTCAGAAACTTGGCGTGCACATCACGAAAAGCATTTCCAACAGATTGCGGACTTTCATCAACAGCTTCCCCTTTCACTGGCTCCATACTGGAGATCAAATGGCCGGCCAGAAAGATTTAGTAACAAGAAACTCTGGCTGGGACCAAACCAACCAAGAACCGATTGCTCAACAAATATGTAGGAGAAAGTGGAGATGGATCGGGCATACATTGAGGACACCGTCGAATGACATCGCGCTCAATGCAGGTCATCGCTGGAGTGGAGTCCAAATGAGAAGTGACGAGTGGGTCGTCGGTGTGAGGGTGACATGGAGGAGATCGTGCGAAGAGGAGATGAGAGATTGTTGTCAATCGTGGCCCCAGCTGAAGAGGACGGCAGAAAACAGAACAAAGAGGAGATGTGTTGTTGAAGCCCTGTGTTGCGCTCAGAACCTAGGAGAACAATAATAATATAATAATTCTTTATCTTAAATTATAAATCACAATGATGATAGAGAATTGAGATGTGATGAATTGTGTATGTGTGGTACATTTCTTCTCCTCTTTTTTGTCTCTTTCACAGTGAATGAAATATATCATTTGGCTTCACCAGCATCCCCGCAGCATTACATGCAAAATCCTATACGTACCATCAAGGCAAATACATTAGGTACTCTAAATATGCTGGGTAAGTTGATCTTCTGAAGAAGATAAAAACTAATCACGGTTTTAAAGTTAAACACTTACTTTATTCATGTTCTTTCACAAGCTCTTTATTTTTGAAGATAATTTATGTTTTTCATTATAATGAAGTATTGTTCCCTTGGTCTCTCAATGGAATACTGGGCTTTCATAGCACATATCTCTATGCTTTCATTAACATCCTATTTTTCTGATGGACGTCGACTTCTTGCATGGATGCTTCGACGATGTCTGGGCATGCTAATTGGTGGGTGGTGACTAGCAGTGTAATCCATGATACTCATTTCGTCCCATTCGGGACTCCTCATCTGGAGTCACCTGCATTCCGCAGTAAGTGATGAAGTCCCCACCAAGGCCCATAGTTTCAAACACCAAAGCGTTATCCACTGGACCACGAGACCCACCTCTTGTGCAACGGGTCATATTAATTATTTAATTCATTTTCAGATTTTCCCGTTGAATGCAGGTAGATCCAGATGACGAGTCCTAAATCGGACGGAATACGCATCCTGGATTCCACTGCTAGTCACCATCCACCAATTATCTTTTCTGAATTATTTGTTTTTATTTTACAATTTTAATGCGTGTTTCCACTGTTGAGGAGTATTCTCGTGACTATAGTGGTAGTTGAGAACTATTTGAGTTATGAACAATAATGCACATGTTGCACGCTACGGGATAACTGTTGTTTAATTGTATGCATACATACAATAAGAAATTTAAAAAATGTTCAACACTTTGGTAGATTGTTTAAAATGATGAAATATCAAGTAAATTATTAACAAAGACCACTATTAATTGTTAAGGTCATTCTCTTTCTTTTCTTCTTATTTTCTAATAATAATGCTCTAGGCTGTTTGTTTTATTTATGTAATTCGGTTGCCTAGTTCCGGCTTTTTTGTTTACTAAGGTACGCAAAAGAAGAATAGATAACTAGACAGTTTTGCCACACACTTATCTTCGTTTATTAGCTCAACTGTGCTCCTGTAGAGACAGTTATGTTGAGGGTACTATGTACTAGACAATTTAGCTAACCAAACATGTTAAGGAACATCTCCCATCGTGGTTTTGCAAATACTAGACAAAAACCATCCGTAGATCAAATTTGTCACATTTAGTTGATAGTGGTCATGTAACGGACAAAGCGAAAGCATTCAATGTGATTCATTGCATCCTACCGAATCTTTCCAATAGACTTCGTATTCGTCTACTGCAAATAGCTGAGGTGATAGGCATTCGAACAATTATTAAGGGTAAACTATGCATTCAAAAGAAGTTCGAACAGCCGTTATCCCTCCCTTGTCAGCCTATTAAGACCTAATCAATTGATGACGTCTCCAACATCCTCTACCTAAATTTTCAATCTCCCTCTTATCGTCCCTTAATCTTATCACACCTTCATTAAAACATATTTTATTTGCCTCCCTTACAATCCATCAGTACTTAATCGGTTCATTTGTTTTCTTAGCCTTTATCGACTAATATGTCTATCTGAACATTTGTTTGCTTAATCATGCTGCTTTCTTCATTATTCTTGTTATCAAAGATCGCCACGCTTTTTCATGCTTGTTAGTGATGGAATCATCATTATGAGAGAGAGCCAGACAGACTTTAGATCAGGGAGAGGGTGTATTGATCATATCTTCACCCTTCGACAGATTCTAGAACATATTCATTCCTACCGGCGTCCAACAATCGTCATATTTCTTGACCAAAAGGCGTCATTCGATTCTGTCGACCGAGAGGTTCTCTAGCGATGCTTGACTGTAAAGGGAATGCCGAGAAAATACATTGCACTGATCAAGGCACTCTACTCGAACTCATGCAGCCAGGTGAGGGCTTACAGCGAGTTATCATCTGAAGTGGTGACGACTAGTGATGTCAGTCAGGGATGCGCACTATCCCCATTCCTATTCAATTTCATCATAGATGTACTAATGGACTTAACCCTAACTCACTTCAGCCACTCAGGGATTGACTTGCTACCAGGGAATAATCTCGTCGACTTAGAATATGCAGATGATATAGTCCTTCTAGGCGAGGACGCTGACAAAATGCAGAGTCTTCTGAACACCTTGAGCTGCAATCTACGGATGTTTGGCATGCGATTCGCTCCCGCCAAATGCAAGATGATGTTACAGGACTGGACTACACTGACTCCTAGTTTAGAAATAGGGAGTGAAGCGGTAGAGCACGTTGACCACTTCACTTATTTGGGAAGTACCATCAGCCCCAAAGGGTTGATTTCTGAAGAAATCTCAGCACGGATGCAGAGGGCTAGGTTCGCATATGCCAGTTTACGCCGTCTCTGGCTTAGTAGATGTGATATCCGGCTGGCTATCGACCATCAGTCCGCTCCGTCCTCCTTTATGGCTGTGAGACCTGGCCATTGAGAGTGGAAGACATGGAAAGACTAGCTATCTTTGATCATAGGTGCCTACGTTCTATCTCCCGTGTGAAGTGGTATAGTAAGGTGAGCAATATTGAGGTTAGGCGTCGAGTGCTAGGTGAGGAGGGAGGAGAAACCTATCGACGAGGCTGTGAAGCTATATCGACTGAGATGGTTAGGACATGTGTTACGTATGCCTAATCATCGCCTTCCTCGACGGGCAATGTTAGCTGATATAGGGCCAGACTGGAAAAGAGCTAGTGGCGGTCAAACGAAAACATGACACCAGTCAATGAAATCCACAACAGTTCGTCTAAGCCACGTAGGAAGGTGAAGACTTCCTGGTTGGGGTCCTCCGGACGGTAAAAACCAATGGTTGGGGACAATTGGTGACATGGCTCAAAATCGTTCTCAGTGGCGCAGTTGCATCCACTCCTTGTGACTTATGATTTCCAATGAAACTGTTTTGTTCTTCGTTATTACTATTCCTTTGTCTCACACCTCTGTTTACTGTCTCTATTGTGTATTTCTTTTACTTTCTTCTCTTGCTTTGTGTACTACAAAGAGGGAGTGTGGCGACTTGAACTGCCGCACATATGTTCAAAGTTTTATGTCGAAAACAGACAGACAAACATTTTAAGAAGTTTCTGTTACTGTTAATGCCAGTAAAAAATTTGAGCATTGTGGAATAGATCAAATAATAATAATAATTTTTGGTTTATTCTAAAAACAGTACTAATGATACAGCAAGGAATTTTCAGCATTCAGTACAATTTTGCATCTAATTTGCTCAAAACAACAAAAAAAGTAAACATTACACAATAATAATAACAAAACGTTGTTATAGCAGCTATGTAGCAATTACAGTATGCGATAAGGAGAAAAATATGCACTAAGTATAAAATTGTAGTAATAATAGTAATAACAACTAAAGTAAAATAGCTAAGTTATAAATTAAACGTTAGAAAGGGTGACACCATAAAATTACAAAAAGATGAACGATGAAAGGGTCGATTCACTTTGCTAATTACAAAGTACATTATATGTTTCACATCTAACAGTGTCTCCATCACATAAAATACGGGCTAAATAGGGTATTGTAGAATTTTTGTACCTAGTGGTGCGAGCACATAACTTTTTATATTGACTTCTCGTCCTACCTGTTGAAATGCAAGGGGATAGTTGTGAATAAAGGGGGTGCAGGTGGTCTGACAGTATATAAAGTATAATTATATTTCAATAGTTTACACACAATGATAAGTTTCTGTATCTTGGTAATATTTCGAGCGAAATTACTACTGCTCGTGTTCACACCAACTGTTCGAATTGTTTTGTTTTTTAATTCACACATTTATGATTTGTACTTATTTATATAGTTCATTTTTTTGTTCATTCATTTTTGTGTATTCCAGGTTGTTGACAGCTGTGCTGAGTCACCTTTGTTACATGTATTTGGTGTGACCTTAATGAGAGTATAGATTCTGTTATAAACTTCCCTTTCCATTTGTTCATACTAACTTCTCTGTTACTGCTTTGTGTTGACAGTCAATTTTTTAAGAGTCACATTTAATATGGAAAATAAAAATAAATTTTCAAATACATTGATGCAAGATAAGTTGTGACTAACTGACTGACTGGTTTCAACATGGAACTTTGTACCGATGTGCAGCAGTTCAAGTTGCCACACTTCACTCAGCACACAAAGCCAGAGAAGAAGAAGAAGAAAGTAAAAAGAAACGCAAAATACAGACAGTAAACAGAGATATGAGGCAAAATGAATGGTAATAACGAAGAACAATATGGTTTTATTGAGTATTCTAAGTCACAAAGAGTGGATGCGTCTGCGCCAGTCATTAAGAACGATTTTGAGCCATATCACCAATTGCCTCCAACCATTGGTGTTTACCGTCCTGAGGATCCCAACCAGGTAGTCTACATCTTCCTACGTGACTGGCTTAAACTAACTTGTGGATTTCATTGACTGATGAAGCCATGTTCTGGTTTGACCACCACTGGCTGTAAGTAGTGTTTTTCATTCAACAAGATTCAAGATATTACCTTGTTGATAGTGACTAGCGCAGATGTGATTCCCCATTGGCTGGCTATTAATCAAAGAAGGTGTGTGTACTGCACAGCAGCAGTTCACTCTGTCCTCCTTTATGGTTGTCGGTGAGATGTCGCCATTGAAAATGGAAGACATGAAAAGACCGGCTAGCTGTCTTTAATCATAGATGTCTGCATCCTATCTCCCGTCTTAGGTGGTAGGTGTAATGGAGTGAGTAATATTGCGGTTCGGCTCCAGTCGAGTGTTAGGTAAGGAAAGAAAATCAATCGATGTGGTTGTGAAGGTTAATCAATTGTGATGGCTAGGATATGTTACGGAAACCTCGACGGGAAATGTTAGCTGTCATAGGATTAGGTTAGGAAAGAGCTGTTGGTGGTGGTCAAATGAAAAGATGGAATCAGTTCATGAAATCTTTGTCAGTTAGTTTGTGGTTGTCGGGATTCTAAAAGAAATAATGACTCGAGACATTTAGTGATATGGCTCAAAATCATCCTCGTTGATGGCAGAAATGCATTCACTCTTTGCGATTCGCCATATCCATCCATTAAAATTTCTGTCCTTCCATATCACTATTCTTTTTTCCTCACTGGTGTTTATTATCTCTCTTTTGAACCTCTCTTAACTCTCTTCTCTTGCTTTGTGTGCTACAAGGAGGGGGTGTGGCAAGTCGAACTGGTGCACATCTCTACAAAGTTCTATGTTGGAACCAGTCAGTCAGTCTTTATGGAGCCAACGAAGCAGCTGTTGACAAAAGTCTGCAATAGTTTGTTAAAAATCTTTTTCGTGGTGAGCAGTGCAAGTTTCTGACCCATATGAAAGAACTAACCGACTTAACATTGGTATTGAATGTCTGAGTCTTGTCCTCTATGCTTAATGTAGCGAATTCCCGAACTGATTTCAGAGTGATGAAGGCACACAGATAGAGGTGACAATTACCCACGCCTTCCGTGGGCAGATATCACTCACCACTCATAGATCATCTATTGATTGAAATTAATCCTTATTTGTTGTCACAATATTCATGTGTTTTGGTATATGTATTTAACCTTAAAAGGGAATTGTGTAAGTGACAATGTTTCAGATGACGAGTCCTTCTTCTAGTGAAATGTGTGAATTCATTAAATACTGTTTTTTCATCACTTTAAGATGAAGGGTGAATTAATTGAATGTGTTGATCATTCCTCTTTCTTGGAGAGTTCCTTCAAATGAAATACGTTATGACTACTGACGAAATCTGAGTTTGAAATGCCCCTTTTTAAAATGTATATAACTTCAATACTGTTTTTTGTTTTGTAGGATTGGCTCGTCGTACTCATTCGAAGTTTTTATTTGCTTCGACTTCCGAAGTGTATGGAGGTTAGTTTAAAGCTTTTTGAAATTAATACCATTGAGTTTGACTGGTTACAGAACGGAGTTTCCTGGAGTTCTAGTGAGAAGTCGTGATCAGTAGGGTTCATCCAGTTGGGAATGAAGATGGATTTCCCGACGGTGACATTAGTTGGTGGTCGCGCTAAAATCATGAAATGGTAGAAGTTAGAATTCATGGGCCATTGAATCGGGCCCCAGTGGCCGAAAGGTCCTGGATTTGAAACCCAATGGGTGCGTACTGCCGATGAACCCCAAACGAGGATGAAACAGCTGTCCAGTAGTCCAGTGCTGGTTTTCAATGGTTCTCTTACTGATATCAATCCGTAGTCTACCCTACAAACTAATTCTTGAAAATTATTATTATTTATTATAATTTATACCCTTCATTCGATTATTCTTTCAGTACTACTACCGAACTTTCCATTTATACTATTCGAACCTATAATCTCTTTTATCAATATATGCCCCCATTTCACATATCGGTTGTTTCATAATGTAGTATTCATCACAGTCTTACCATCTTCTCTTTAATGCATACTGTCTCTGTGTACTAGACCCACTCACGTGTGACACCTTTTATTATAAACTTGAACTAACTTGTCAATTTTCCTTACTCCTTACTTATATTTTCAACCCCTCTCTTATCATTCATTCTAATAAAGGTTTTTTGTATTTCCCAATGAATAAAAAACAAATCAATATTAGTGATTTTTTACTGACGTATCGCTATTTAATGCTTCTAATAGCCTTATCAAAGTAGTAATATTAAACCAGAATTCACAAAATCTCAGCTTATATATAACAACTTAAACGTCGTTCCTCAGCATAGGGTCATTTTTCATTGTCAAATTGGCCAATTGGTAAAGATAACAAAACCAAGTGTAGATTGTTGGATTTGATAAGTGTAAAATTATAAAGTCAGTGTTTGCTTACATAATGAAATTGCTTATCATCCCTTAATCTTATCACATCTTCATTAAAAACGTGTTTCATTTACTCTCCTTATAGTCTAGCATTATTCAATCGGTTCATTTGTTTTTCTTAGCCTTTATCGACTACCATGTCTACCTAAACATTTGTTTGTTTAATCATGCTGTTTTTCGTTATTCGTGTTGTCACAGTTCGCCTCACTTTTTCATCCTTATTATTGATAGAACCATTATTATTATTATTATTATTATTATTATTATTATTATTATTATTATTATTATTATGGCTAATTGCACAATTTATATGCACCATATTATATTTGAATTTTTATTTGTAAAGTTATGTAGGTATATTAGAGTGAAGCCTTATGAGATCTAATTGAAAGCACAATATTGTTCGCCCAAGTGTGTTGTTCTAAATTTTGCCCTACATTGTATGAATCCATTATGACTAGTCACTGCAATCATCGTCTTGCAATATTTTGTAATTGAATTCAACCCATCACATCTGACGCATAAATACTACTATTTATTTTGCATGGATTGTTATCAGTTAGAGAGATACTTTGAAAACCATGGAGAATAGCTCCCTTTATGAATTTCAACAAAACAATAAGCAAATGTAACTTATCTGAATCGTGTAATGTGTATTCGCGCAATATATAATTCCAGCCATTTGATCACACACACACACACATACACGCATCCTTGTCATAAGAATCTGCATAAAATAATAATAAAGCGTTTGAGGGGTGAGAGAATAAAACACAAGTGAAATGTTTAGGGCCTGAATTAAAGGCCAATAAAACAGTTGGAGATCAATAAGTCAACGAAGGCAGACACTTAGCACACGTGTGTATCCTGGTATCTAAACTATATTCACCAAATTCCATATTAGTTTGTTTATTAAATGTATCACACAGTGAAACAGTATTATTTACTGGATGACAAGGTTTCGAATACATTTCATTGTTCATAATCATGTCAATTATGGTCACACGACTTCAAAACTTGACATTTATAGTTTTCTTTGTTCTCTCCTATTTGTCATCGTTGGGATAGTAGAATTTTCCAGATGTCCAACTGGACAGGTGTTGAATCATTCCTATTACATGTATTTGCAGTTGATTCGATAAACAAAGCTTCCGTTGTCAATCTCTCCCTCCACCCTGTAGTTATATTAGATTTTAAAACTGTCATCTTATCCCATCCAATTTGTGTGGTTGTGTGTAATTGCATGTATAGAGTAGTATAACTGATCTATTCTCTAGATTTCTTATCTCATTCGGATCAACTAATCTAGATTTCGCTGCTAAGTTTTTATGCTCGGCTAGTCTGACTGCACCTATCCTACTACTCTGATCTAAGTATTTGACCTGACAGGATATTACCATATTCTCCATCACACGCAAATTTACTTATTTTAATGTGAATAGATTAGTTCTATGAAATGCGGCATCTTGAACTCATTCGTCGGTCAATCATCTTTTATCATACCAGAAACAATATGAATGTTCTTTTATCACATATGTGTAAAATATTGTAAGCTACGAAGTGATAATTATTTATTTGGCGAACCAGGAAAGTACTGGATAGCTGTTTTACCCTAGTTTGAAACTATTCAGCGGTACACACCCACCGAGGTTTAAACCCAGGATCTACCGGGGCTCTTTGGTTTCCCACTAGTTCTCCATCTGATATCAGCTCATGATCAAACCTGTAGCCAATCAAATCAGTACAAACCGATACTTTTTATTTGTTTAAACACGAACTCAGTGCGGCGAGGGGGGGGGAGATTCGCTGTAATTTTTGTGAAGGTTATGCTACTGTCTTGAGGTCTAAACCAAGGCGCACGTGATTGTCTTAAGAGCTTACTTTCCGAATCTTTGATTTGATGTCTTATTCGCCTGGTAGCAGAGCAACGTCAGGAGTTGCGTTCTCATGTTTACCAGTCCATTCACCATCCATTTATTCCGCATTCTAGAGTCCATATTCATCAGAGTTTTGCAGTCGGTATTTTTCAACTCTCCTAAGTGGACGTACATGTCCAACAGTCCCATGATAAGCTCTAAAATTATAAAGTAATTCCAACGCAGACGCAACGTTTATTTTGTTAACTCAGTGTTTGTATCCTTATTTTTGTGCGAGTGGAGGTATTTAAAAGGAACTTACAAATGGAAAGCATTAAAATGAGAGGAATCCTAAGAACTTAAATATTACAGTTTCAACTATGTGACGTAATCTTTCATTATATATATAGCTATACTCCAGTATTGACTCTTCCTACTTTTAGATCCTGAAGTTCATCCTCAACCTGAATCATACTGGGGTCATGTGAATCCTATTGGACCAAGAGCTTCTTATGATGAAAGTAAACGACTTGGTGAGACTATGACTTATGCTTATGCAAGATATGTAAGTTGAAATACCTTTGCTTGTTGCATTTTTGAACAATCAGTTTTATATGATATTGCCACTTTTATATTTATTCATTACGTTAAAGTAGCTTAAAAATCTGCATTGAGTCATATGAAAAAGAGCAGAAGATGTTCAGCGAAGAGACTCTTTTCGACGAATTCATTCACATAGCTGTACAAGCGCATTTATATATAAGTATTTTTGTGTGTGTACATGAGGTTTGTCAAGTTCAGATAACTAGTTACGTAATACAAGATTGATCTAATATAGAAACAAGGTTAATTAGACAGAAACGAAAGTAAGATTGAGTTAGTACGTCGTGATTTTAGCGCAAACGGTACCAGCCAATGCTATCGACTAGTATTCGTCTTCACTGCTGACCAGGTGGACCCCAGTGGTCACAACTCACTAGAACTATATATATATATATATATATATACAGCGCGACTGCTAGGCAGTGTCATGGGCCATTAGATCGCGTCTCATCGGCTGAATGGTCTACAAGGTCATCTTGTAACTGGAAGGTCCTGAGTTCAAACCCCGGTGGATGCGTACTGCTGCAGAATCCCAAACCAGAATAAAACAGTTTTCCAGTACTCTCAGGTTTTCAAAGAGTTATTGTCGTCACTCACTGAAGTTCCTCTAAAACACTCATTGTCCAGTCTTACGAAATGTCAGTTGTTGTGAATTGAATAACTTCTCTGTAACGTGTTTGACACCATCGTCATTGGCTGAAACACTCGATTCTCAACCAATGGGCCTTGAGTATAAATCCAGCACTCCATCTGCTGTGGGTGAGGTACATTGGTTGTATGTCATCAACTGGTGCACAATAAGTGTAGTTGAGAGCTTGGTAGATACCTATTCCAGGTATAATAATGTTCCAATGAACGTGTATCACTTTGGCAGTTTGTGAGCCATATCTATTTGTCTGTCCCACATCACGAATCGCAGTTGTAATCTTGACACGCTTATGAGACAAGCTGTGTTCTCCTGTCAAATGCATCTAGACAATGTTCTATGGGTACTGCCTAGGTACTTAGCTTCACATGAGCAAGTGAATTAATAAATGCACATTGAAGTTACCAACAATGGGATCTTCTCTGTGCCCCATTTTAAATTCTTTGTTCTGTTGTTTCCTCTCAATTATTCCTAAATGATTATTCATCACTTAACTAATTAGTTGTCAACCCCCCCTGGATTACGTAAGACTATTCACTATTTTCTTACATCTTGTTACTTCTCATATACACTTTGATTTCTTTTTGTTACTGCCAACTGACAATAACCTCTGACTTTTGTTGCCAATTAACATTTTTCCGTCAAAACTATGTACAGCTTCGAAGAGAAGTTACGTAAAGAGAACTCTGTGCTGACTTATGTTTCCTTAATTCATATCACAGAAACCTAAACCTAGCATCATCGTTCATGATGTCTTTGACAGTTGATTCGAGCCAACCACGTTGGGAGGGGTGTAGTCTGCTTGACTGACTGGCTGGAGACAATTGGTAATATGGTTCGAAATCATTCTCAATGGCACAGATACACTCACTCACTCACTCTTCGTGATCCTCATGTTGCTATTCTTTCTCCCTCACATCTCTGTTTATTATAGTTATTTTGAGTCTCGTTTTCTATCTCATGTTCGTTACATGAAATATGGTGACTCGAACTATGTTGCACTTCTGAGCTAATTTATTCTGTATTCAAACTCAATCAGTCATGGAAACGGTTTGCATACCTTGAAAACTCGTTTTTTCTCTCTCTGTAGAGTTCATTAACTGTTGATTTGATTAATTTTGAGCTGGATGTCGTGAAAAACTGACATCAGTTAAGGAACACCGGTGAAATAAAGAGCATTAAAGAGCTGTTTTTTCATAGTTTTAGGACATCCTAACATTACTGACTTACAACTGACCATATGTGAATTAGCGTCAACAATAATCAATAGTTCTCTTTAAGCGATTTCATTTTGTAACGAAATCTCTTGTTTAAAAGCATTTTCCGTAACACCGTTTTCATTTCCCAAACGATGTATAAGGATTGATGCCGCTGGTAGAGTGGGATTTGAATGGGGAACCCTTAAGCCGATGCCCCACACCACCGATTGTGATGATGATATATCTGCCTTTGGATCAAGATATTTAGCCTTTAATTCTATGTCAGTCATTTTCTAATCCCTTGAACGAATCGATTAAGGGTTCAGACTGCAGTGCTTCTGAGAGTCGATTACAAAAATTAATGATCCAATGGAAGGACCAGTACTTCACAACTGTTTACTGGTTCATCCTTGGCTTTACAGCTCGCCTATTATTTCATCTAAGAAGTTCTGATCTAGTAGAGAGGTATTTTATTAAATTCCGTATACATGCACGCTTTTACTTCTGTTTACAGTTAAATCTACCAGTCAGAGTTGCTCGCATTTTCAATACTTATGGCCCGAGAATGCAAATCAACGATGGTCGAGTGGTTACCAACTTCATTACACAGGCGCTGAATAATGAATCCATTACGGTAATTCTCAGTCATATTATCTTATTGACAAAAAATCGTGATTGGTTCATGTATTTTAATATTTATTATTATTATTGTTCCCTTCCTTGGGTTCCGAGTAGAACATCACCTCGGCTTTAACAGCACATCTTCACTTTACCCTATTCTCTGTGACATTCGTTAACTGGTCCCACAATTGATCGTAGTCTCTTATCTCCTCCTCGCAAGACCTCCTACTTTTCACCGTCAAAAACACTCCCAACTCGTCATTTCCCATTTGGGTCCCACTCAAGCTATGGCCTGTTGTGCGATGTCACCTGACGGTCTCCTCAGCGTGTGTCTAATCCATCTCCAATTTCTTCGGAGACTGGTTCGTTCTCAGAGTTTCTGATTGCTAACTCTTTCTAACCGGTCATCTGATCTCCAGTATAGAGCTTGAGAAAGCAGCTGCTGATAAAAGTCTTCAGCAGGTTGTTGGAAATGGTTTTGGTGCTGCACTAAGTTTCTGACCCATATAGAAGAACTGACTGACTTAACAGTGGTGTTGAAGACCCGAGTCTTATCCTCTGTGCTGAGTGAAAAAGATTTCCAGAGTGATGAAAGTCTGTCTTGGCCTTTCCCACTCTGATTTTGACATCCTCATCGCCGCCGTCTGCCCGTAATTAATACGATGCTTCCCAGATAAGTGACCTCTTTGAAATTTCTCCCGTTGAAGGTGATTGGCACATGCGCCGTTGTTGTTGGTTGACTGGCAATCTTAATCGCCTCCACCTTCTCAGTGTTCATTTGAAATCCAGTGTTTTTTGCCAGCCTCGTCCACCAGTTTGTCGGTTTTCCCCTGTAAGTCTTCGAGTTTGTGTGACATTAAACATAAATCACTCACGAAATCCAGATCTTCTAGAGTCTTCTTATCGGTCCAACGTATTACTGTCTCTACGCTCCTCACGTACTGTCTGTCGCTTGATTGAGTCCATTACAATTAGGAATATCATCGGTGACAGTAGACAGACAGCCTTGTAGTAGTCTTGTCTTCACCTCAAAGTCTCTGCTTAGTCTTCCTTTGTGGGTCACCTGATACATGGCATTGTTATGTAGTTGTTAAATGAGGTTGATAAAGATTTAGGGCACTCCACTCCATAGCCGATCCTAAGTCCAGGAAAGGAGAGAAGGTTGAGAGTGGGACTAGTGGCCCTACCCCGGACACAATCGGTACAGAAACTTCAAAGTGCAAGAAAATTACATAGTTCAAGTTCTTTTCAATATGAATAATTACTTTAAGAAATACCTTGGTAATGGTGAGATAGTTCTGGCTTGGTAGACTGTTAAGTAATGTAATTAAGTGAAATGAAAATCTGAATCTCATAAGGATTCGAATCAGCGGTCTTCGAATTACTAGTTCAACGCTATTTTGTCTGAATCACTGATCTCTGTTGATATATATCAAGGTGCGAGCTTCAAAGATTGTCAACTCCACAGATCCTGAACCTTGTACTGTTGTCAGAAGATTAATCTTTGCAACTTAGAATACACTATGTGTTGTAACTGACTCGAGAATATTAGAAAATAGACCGACCAATTCGGAGAATGTTTATTTCTTCACCGACAATAAACCAGGACTATGAATACACATCAGCATAAATCGAAATAATGCTATCGATTGTTTTTCTCCTGTCTTCTGCCAAGTAGTCTACGATGAGGCCATGACCGCCATTTTTAACTCCCGCGAAAATGGCGATCCATTTGAATAAACGAACCATATGCGTTGCTCATTCAGTGTTCATCAGTAGTGACAGTATATGTGAAATAAAGCGTTTATCACAAAAGTTCTCTATAATAGGATTATATTTGTACAAAAGTAGTTTCGAATTGGTTAGAATAGTCAATAATGATAATATGTATGTTTGTTTATTCGTTTGGATGTATGTTCTACTATTTTGACATTGACTAAACTATGATGCAGGTAATAGGATAATATATGAGGTCAATACAATAAGACAAATAAGACAAGCGAGAACAATACACCCGTATACAGCATGTCGGTAGGCTATTCAGTCTCCCTAGTGTTATTGTGTCTAAATATTAGTTGATTTTTTATAGACTTGCAGCATGCAGGTGCCAGTATATATTTGGGGTACCTAGCCCCTGTCGCATGCTCTGATGGCGTTCTTGTGACTTTTTTTTACCAGATCTGCCAAGGGCGATAGAAAAGTAGGTCGTGACCTAATGGTCGTGTGCAAAGTTTGAAGAAGGCTGTATGCCATATGCATGTGCCTTGCGCTGATCATGTCGACCTCGCCTAGTTTTCTAGTCGGTCCCAAGTGAGAGTAAAGAAGAAGCGTTAGGCATGGGGTTAGCGACCCTATCCCGGAAAATCAGTCGAACTGCTACAGAAACTTCAAAGCACAAGAAAAATATTAAAAATATATGAGACAAACTTATTTTTCTCTGGAATCGGAGAGATGAAATGACGCGGGCTGGTGAAAGTCTTCGGGAAGCCAGTCAGCCAGCCGATGTGTCTTCTCTCGATGAAAGCAAGAATAAGAATGGGGGCGTGGAATGTACGTATAATGTACGAGGTTGGCTGGGAAGGCTGCCCAGGTAGCCAAAGAAATGAGATGATGCTGCGTGGAAGTGCTGGGAATCTGTGAGAGCGGATCGAATGGATGTGGACTGTCAAAATTGTTAACTGGCGAATCAGTAATCTACTCTGGTCACCCAGACGACACCCACGAGCACACTGAGGTAGTGATAGGCTATCATGATGTCACCGGTTGCAACCAGAGCCCTTATGCGGTGGGAACCAATCTACTTCTCTAGGGTTATGACAGAAAGATTCAACTCAAAAGGACAGAAGGAAGGTCACAATTATCCAATGCTACAAACAACGCGGAACAAGAGAAGATGGAAGATTTTCACAGACAACCAAAACCAGTAATGGACAACATCCCAAATGGTTACATCAAAATCCTCATGGGTGATATGAATACCAGCTGAACTGGGAGCAGATAATACAAGAAGAGAACTCATAATTGGTTGACAGGCACCCACCCGGCGGAATGAATGATGGCGGTATACATATATATATCACTTAGAGGACCAGAGGAAAACCTGGGAGTACCGGACAACTGTCTCTTTTTCACCACTACGAACCCCCCACTGGTGTTCGAACCCAGGAAAACTCGTAGACCATTCAGTCACTTAAGCCCAATCCAATGAACAGCCCATAAATCCCAACTTCTGCTAATTCGCGATATATATAACGCAACCGTCAGCCAATTTCATATGCGAGTAACTGTTCCCCTATCTGACTCGGTGGACCGTTGTGGTTACGACTGCCCACTAGAACCCAATATATGCAATAATAATGGAGTTTTTCCAAATAATGCTTTTGGTACGGTGTAAAATTCTCATCAGGTGTAGAATGTAACACTGGAGCATAATTCAGGGAATTGTCTAACACTTGACATTTCAAAAATTAATGAGAGGACAAATACTCACCGAAGACATTGGCTAGTGGTCGCGCTACGTCATGAATTGGCAGAAGTTAGAATTCATGGGCTGGTCACTGAATCGGGTCCCAGTGGCTTAATGGTCTACGAGCTCGCCTTTTAACCGGTAGGTCCTGGGTTCGAACCCCGGTGGGTGCGTACTGATGAAGAGTCCCAAACTAGGATGAAACAGCTATCCATTACTTCCTGCAGGTTTTCCAATGGTTCCCTAACCGATGTCAGCTCATGATGAAATCCTGTAATCAATCAATCAATCAAATCCTACAAACCAATACTTGAATATTGATTAAAATTCACTATATTTTTATTTTTAATTCGAAAAAAATTTGTTTTGTTGTGCAATTTAGGTTTATGGTACTGGTCAACAGACACGTTCATTTCAGTTTATCAGTGATTTAGTAGAGGGTCTTGTACGTTTAATGGAATCCAACTATACCCTGCCGGTTAATTTAGGGAATCCAGTTGAATTTACAGTGAATGAACTAGCCAGTATGGTGAAGAATTTCACCGGTAAGTTAAACTGTAAGCTAACTGTAATTGAAAATTAATGAATACCCAACCTATCCTTTTTTGTTTTGTTTGTTTTTTTCCACGCTTGTGTGTGTTGGCTTGTCTCTATGAATGACTGACTGGTTTCAACATAGAACTTTGCACAGATGTCCAACGGTCAGGGGTGCTACACTCCCTCAGTGTACCACACAAAGCAAGAGAACAGAGTAAAGAGAAACTCAAAAGAGAAATAATAAACAGAAGTATGAGTGAGGGAAAAAGAATAGTAAAATGGAAGAACAATAGAATTTTATTGGATATGATAAATCACAAAGACAGATTCAGCGAAGAAAATTTTCTTTATCGACGAAATCATCTTCCGAGGCTGTACAATCGTATTTATACTTACAAAAATATATAGTGGTCTATTATTGAGTAATAGGGGGTGACATAATTGATATAATTACTCAGAAGTGGCTTTAGAAGTGAAAATTAGAAGTTGAAAATTACGTGGTACTCGACGGCAAAAAGATAGAAATTTGATAAGGTTAAAATTGCTATTAAGTGAGAATAAAAGTATTTGAGTGTCAATTTAACAAGTGTGAAGAGGGTGTGAAAATATACAAAAGGAGCATATGAGAGTGATAATAGTGAATGAAATGGTCAGTACACAAATTTCCATAGCTGGGTCCCTTTGAGAAGAAAGAGAAATCTGATCCATTCCTTATCCTCAAGAATAAGGAGGATATGTTCAAGTGATACAATCGTTGGCGAACTGGAGCGACTCAGACAAGTCCTCATAGAGAATGGATATCCTCCAAGATTTATCGAGAAAAACATGAAACCAAGGGAAAAGCCTGAAAGAATACAGACGGTGCCGAAGAAACTACTGTTTATGAGTGTTGAATTTAAAGGTGATACCGCAGCTGAGATCCTGAAGAATCGCTCATGCAGATCACTGAGGAAAGCCTTCTTTATGACTGAGCTACGTATCAACTTCTACAGCCGACAAATGATCAACGGGTGTGTGAAGGATAAACTGCCGCTTTGGGCCACCTCAATGTGTGTTTATAAATTCACTTGCTCGTGTGGAGCTAGTTATATTGGCCGCACAAAGCGCGCGCTTTCCAAACGCATCTCTGAGCATTATCCGGCATGGTTAGCAAAGGGACAATGTAAGACAATTACTAGCTCAATTCTCGAGCATTTGGTGAACTCAGGCCACGTAGCTCCACCAGAATCGTCTTTCAAGATCATATACAAAGTGAAGCCAAATGGTACAAAGGGCGTCAGGTTCCGGCTTTTGTGTATGGTGGAGGCTCTAGCAATTCATCAATACAACCCTGAACTCTGTATACAGAAAAAGTTTGTCCAGTCTCTTATTCTACCTTGGTCTTAACCTCTTCACTAATCGTTCCTTGTAAATAAAAAATTTTTTGAGTTTTTCTTTTCATTCTAATTTCACTTTTAGTTAGCTTTTGCTTTAATAATTAATTCACTATTATCACTCTCATATGCTCCTTTTGTATATTTTCACACCCTCTTCACACTTGTTAAATTGACACTCAAATACTTTTATTCTCACTTAATAGCAATTTTAACCTTATCAAATTTCTATCTTTTTGCCGTCGAGTACCACGTAATTTTCAACTTCTAATTTTCACTTCTAAAGCCACTTCTGAGTAATTATATCAATTATGTCACCCCCTATTACTCAATAATAGACCACTATATATTTTTGTAAGTATAAATACGATTGTACAGCCTCGGAAGATGATTTCGTCGATAAAGAAAATTTTCTTCGCTGAATCTGTCTTTTATTTTCTTCAAATCACAAAGAGTAAATGCATCTGCGCTATTTATTGAAAACGAGGATTTTGAGCCATATCACCAATTGTCTCCAGCCATTGGTTCTTACCATTCTGAGGACCCCAACCAGGAAGCCAATCTAAACTAACTGTTATGGATTTCATAGATTGATGAAGCCATGTTTTGGTTTGACTACCACTGGCTCTTTTCCAACCTAATCCTATATAGGTAAAATTGGTCATCATGGAAGGCACTCGCTAGGCATGGATAACACATGTCCTAATTATCTCAGTCGATGTAACTTCACAACCTCATCGATCGATTTTCCCTCCTTACTTAGCACTCAATCGAAGCCTAATCTCAATATTACTCACCCACTTAACAGGGGAGATAGAACGCTGACAAATTTTGATCAGAGACACCTAACCTTTTCATGCACTTTCAATGGCCATAAAGGCGAACGGATCGGACTGCCTCTGTGCAGTACATACATGATTTTGGTCAACAGCCGGATATCATGTTTACGCCAGAGATGGAGTAAGTTGACAAATGTCAAACGAGCCTTCTGTGTCCGTGCTGAGATTTCCTCAGTTAACAACCCTCTGAAACTGATGCAACTTCCCAAATAATAGGTGAAGTAAGTGGTCAACACGCTCTACCACTTCACTCCTGACTATCTTGAAGCCAGCTAGTAGTCAGTGTTGTCCAGTCCTTTTGCATCACCTTATATGTGACAAGAGTGAATCGCGTGCCAAGTACACTAAGGTTGCTGTTTAAGGTGTTCGGAAGACTGCACATTTCACTAGTGTCTTCACCTAGGAGGATTACAACATTCTCATATTCTAAATCACTGAGATTAATCCCTGGTAACAAATCAGTCTCTGGATCTCTGAAGTCTGTTTGGGTTAAGTCCATTAGTACATTTATGATGAAATTGAACAGAAATGGGGACAGTGGGCATCCCTGATGGATACACCACTGGTTATCATCAATTTAGATGACAAGTCTCCGTAGGCTCTTACCTGGTTGACTTCGTGAGTTCGAGTGAGTAGAGTACATTGATCAGTGCGATATACTTCCTCGTCACTCCCTTCACTGCCAAACATTTCCATAATACACCTCGGTCAACCTATTCGAATTCCGTCTTCACGTAAAGAAATATGGCAATTGTTGGACACTGGTAAGTAAGTATTCCTATGTTCCAGAATATGTCGAAGAGTGAAGATACGATCAATGCATCCTCTACCTGCTCTAAAGCCTGACTGGTTTTCTCAGATTTCTTTCTCTCGATCACCACTTAATCTACGTATGATTCATTGATTATTCAGCCTAAAATTTTACATACCATATTAGTCAGGCAGCTTATCCGCCTTTGACTATCACAAGAAGACATGTCTCCATTCTTGTATACTGGGATAACCAATGACTTACACCAGTCTAACTGGCCTATCTCTGATCTCCAGACATTGTCTAATACCTTAGTTAACCCAGTCAGTAAATTGTCTCCTCTGTCCCAAAACACCTCCGGAGTCATTCCCTCAGGTCCTGCTACTTTGCCTCATCTTAGATTAGAGACAGCTTTTGTAACCTCAGTTAGGGACGGGAGGACCAATGCCTGTGTGTGTGTGTTTGTCTTCTGGTTTTCATCGTTTTACGAAATGCCTTAAATTTTTGCTTTTATAATCCATTTCGCCTATTTGAAACTAGAGTGTGTTTGTCTTCTGTCAGTCAATAGTAGAATTATTTCGTCAACTTTCATTATTGAAGGTGTTTGGTGGAGCTGCATTTGTACTTTTAATTTCATCTTCTTCTTCTTCTGAGGCTTTAAGATTCACGTGTGGGGAATTCCCATGTGAATCTTATAACCCTAACCATATGGCCCCATGGCCTGTTTTCTGCGTTCAAGGTAGATTTGCAGAGTTTCTATATTTAGTAAACTATTTTAAATCTACCCATGCCTCAATATTTATCCTTTCCCTTAACCATTTTTGTGTGTTTGTGAATTTATTTTTACTTCTTTCTCCTTTTACGTGCAGTTCCACCTTTTTGGAGGACTTCATTGTTCTCCTGAAACACCTTCATAAATCAAAAAAAAAAAATAAAGCGCACTTTTATCTGCCCATACTACTAGCTTCTACTGCTGTAGTCTGCGGAACTGTGCGTACAGTCAGTAGAGTAATCTTTAAGCTGATAGCGCATTGTCAACCAACCCTATGGTAATTACTTCTCCTTTTTTGAAATTAATGGAACTATTACTTTTCCTCAACTTTCAACCTTCCTAGAAAAGTTTCAATGACTCCCTAAACACTTAGCATATAAACAAGGCAGAAGTACTTTGGTTGATGCTGCTGCTGTCTTACATCGAAATGAGAAAGGAGACAAATATGTTCGATTTGCTGCCTCCCATGACTACACATCCGCTTTTGACTCTGTGCCCAGATGCCTTTTGTTAAATAGGCTTTCCTTCACACAAACTAAGTTGTGTTCTGTAAACTGGTGGCATTTTTACTTATCGAGCAGAATGCAGTATACTGTATGTGTGCGTCGGTGGCACAGTGGTTAGGACTCTCGCCGACCATTCACGTGATCCGGGGTTCGATCCCCTGCCGACGCACACCTGATATCAATGGTCGACCTGCAAAATTTGGGCTACCAATATTACATGCTGAAAATTTCATATTTGTACCAAAAGTGCTGTATGCAATCAAGCTATAATCAAAGTGGAAAGGCAAATTTCTGTCTGTCTGTTTTCGACATAGAACTTTCCACATATGTGCGGCAGTTCAAGTCGCCAAAATCCCTCTTTGTAGCACACAAAGCAAGAGAAGAAAGTAAAAGAAATACACAATAGAGACAGTAAACAGAGATATGAGGCAAAAAGAATAGTAATAATGAAGAAAAATATAGTTTCATTGAAAATCACAAGGAGTGGCTGTATCTGCATCAGCGATTGACAACGATTTTGAGCCATGTCACCAATGGTTGGAAACAATTGGTGCTGCTACCTTGACGTGGTGGTCGGGCTTGAACACCGAAATGACCCAACAAGCTATACTGGCTCAGACTTATTTCGCTTGAAGTCCTACCATGCCAGAAAGGTTGTTTGGATAGCGGTTAGACAAAAAGCAGTTACTCAATCCAACACTATGACTCGATCAAAATCACAAAATATCATGCCTGATCGGTCGGGGCCCGGATTAACAACGACCGCACTTCCTGCTACCATGTCACAGGGCAGAAGTGATAAATATGCTACTGAGACACACCAAATAAAAAAGAACAAACAAAATCAGGCCGTGTGTGACCGGCCTCAAACAGTTGTCTCCTAGGCTCTGTGGTCACGCAACCAACTTCCACGGTGTGGGCAGCCGGGAAGTAACAATTGCCCTCACAATCTGAAATGCACGCGAAACCTCTCTAAAAGGCAAATTTCCCTCTACCTTGCTTGCTTATTGAAGCCGGTGTCCCTCAAAATGGTGTTCCGTTTCCTCTTTTCTTTTTTCTTTCATGATTGACTTACTTTTTTTAGTAGGGAAATCAACTTCGTTGAATACGTGGATGATCTGAATGTCTGATTGCCAGTTTCATCCCGATCTGACTGTTCCTAACTGACTGAATCGGTTTTTGTCGAACATCAACCAATGGTTTAAGCTGAATGGTTTTACGTTGAATTCCCCCGCAAATGTCAGACATTTAACTTTACCTTCAGACATACGCGTGATCTACACGAGCTTGTTCGTTTTAAAGATGCTTGTAGCATAGAGGGTACTGAAATAGAAACTAAGTCAAATCAATTTCTATCCTCTGACCATTTTTGGTCACCCCAAATCTTGTCGATTTCTAAAAAACTGTTCCGTCTCAACTACTACATTAAGAAAGTTAGGACAATCAGGTAGGCATCACTCAACCTCTACTTTTATGGTATGCTAACGCTTGCACCTTACCTGTTGCTGTTTATTGCTCCCCTTTAGTCTTTCTAGGGCTACTCAAAAATGGACTATGTCATATTTCGTAGAGTAACAATGATTGTCAGTAGGGTAAGAGGTGTGCCGCTATTTCATCTGGTTACTAGTGTAGTCGACGGACACCTGAACTCTTGAGAGGAATGGGCTGAATTCATATTATCAACCAGCTGCTCAGAGAACAGAACTAAATCAAAATCATCCACCTGAGCTACAAATCTTCTCCATTATTTCGAAATTCTTATTTTCTGATAATCTGACAACCCACGATCTACTGGTTTGACTGACCTATGTAGTTGGCTTAACTCACAGTCATTGTAAAATATCTTGTAAATTATGTCATTTTGTCCAATTGGGTCAGTTTGGTCCTTTTAACCTAAAGAGCTTGTCCTACCTGAGTGAATTTGTAGGTTTAAATGCCATCTTGATTCCTGCCTCATCAAGAATCCCACGTAGGGTCTCAGATGTCCCCTCCTTATATGGTCAAACTCCTGTCTGTTTCATTTTATCATTTAGGTTTTTCGGTATACCATTTAGTGCTATTGCTCTGTTTGTTAGACACTTAAATCAGCCTGCGTTCACGGATAATGGATGAGGTGAATTAAAGTTCAAATATCAATATCAATAATAATTTGGAATAAAGCAAATTATTATTATTATATTAAAACAATTGGAATGCTTTGCCTTTTTATACACGCTAGTGTACAGTTTGCCTTCTTCAGTTCGTTTGATTTTATAATCTAACATTATGGCTAATTCTCCTTGTTCATTTTCCGATTGAAATGTGAATTTTATTCACTTTACTAGTGAGGTTGTGTGTGTGTGTGAAGAAACTAGAAATGTGTTGTGTTTTTAACACTGCGAAAATGTCATCCTCATATCTCCACAATATCTTTGGAGTAGGATTAAATAAATGTATTAAGAGCTATATTTCGCAGCTATTTAGGAATCATATGAACTTTTAAACATCGATAGTTGCCAATATTCTATGATTTGTGAATCTTTCTTCAACTTGACACAGTTGTATGAGTTTGTTGACAAGCTTCCTAGTTTGAAGACCTTAGGTGTCATTGATATAACAATGTGACTTGGACTCTGTTGTAGAGTATAATTTCTTCATAGAGTTAATTAATTTGATAAAGGTTCACAGGGTTATACAGTATTATTTACTGATGACGACGTTTTGAGGACAATTTATCTCTCAAAATCAATATCAATACATTCAAATAACCTTCCGACTTCGTCTTTATGATCCCATTATTCCCTAGCATCATTTGATTTTATTGGTAGTAATACTGAAAGTTGTGTGAATTATGAGCTGGCTGGATTCAACATAGAACTTGGCACCGAAGTGCAGCAGTGCGAGTTGCCACGTTCCAAATAGCACACAAAGGTAGACAAGAAAATGAGTGAAGAGAATCAATAGAGTTTTGATAAGTATAAGAGTGAAACAGAATGAGTAATGGTAGAAAGGAATATGAAAGATTACAGAGACTGAATACATCTGCGTAAGCCATTGACAACGATTTGGAGTCATGTCACCTATTGTCTCCAGTCGATGATTCTTAGAGTCCCGAGGACCCCAACCCGGAAGTCTGCATCTCCCTACCTGACTCAGTTTAACTGTCAGGGATTTCATGGATTGATGCCATGTTTTTGTTTGGCCACCACTTACTCTTTTCCAATCTGCACCTATATCAGCTAGTAATGCCCGTCGGGGGAGGCGATGGTTACGCATGCGCAGCACGTGACCTAGTCATTTCAATCTATGTAACTTTATAGCCTCTTCGATTGATTTTCCCTCTTTGCCCAACACTCTACGCCTAACGTCAACATTACTTACTTCATTATACCACCTAACGCGAGCAAGAGATCGTAAACATCTGCGGTCAAAAACAGTCAACGTTTTCATGTCTTCAACTCGTATTGGCCATGTTTCAGAGCCATAGAGAAGGACGGAGCGAACCGCTGAGCAGTACACACGTCCCTTGGTTGATAGTCGGATGTCACGCCTACTCCAGAGATGGTGTAAGTTAGTGAAAGCAGCCCGAGCTTTTTGGATCCGTGCTGAGATTTCGTCACCAATCAATCCGTTGGTGCTGATACAACTTCCCAAATAAGTGAAGTGGTCAACATGTTCTATCACTTCACTCCCTATCACGAAGCTAGGAGTTGACGTAGTCCAGTCCTGTAGCAGCATCTTACATTTTACAGGGGTGAATCGCATGCCAAACATCCGTAGATTGCAGCTCAGGGTGTTCAGAAGACTCTGCATTTTGTCAGCATCCTCGCCTAGAAGGACTATATCATCTGCATATTCTAAGTCCATAAGACTATTCCCTGGTAACAAGTCGATTCCTAAGTCGTTAAGTTCAGTTAAGGATACTTCCATTAGCATATCTATGATGAAGTTAAACAGAAAAGGGGAAAGTTAATTATGAGCGGCAGTAAATTATGCTCGTAACGTCGTCATCGGTAAATATTACTTACTGTATAAGACTGTGAGACTTTATCAAAATAAATTGACTCTATCTATAATGGAATTATGGTCTACCACAGTGTCTAAGGTTTAATAGTTGTGTTCATGACAGATCCATTGATTGAGTGCTCATCTTATTTTTGTTCTCAAGCTTCAGGTCTTAAAATATCACTTGACATGGCCTTTGGAGTTCAAATAGTATCTTCATACATCTCATTGGTAACACCTGTGATCAGAATCTGCAATAGCTATAGTCTAAATAACACCACAGTTAAATCGAATGCGCCTAAAAGCATCCTGTCTTAAAAGGGATTATTCTGAGCGATTCATCGTAAATTCTATGAAGTTGTAACGAGATAAGCCACACTCACACAAACGCACACTTCTGGTTTGCAGAACTTAACACTTTTTCTAAATTTCTTATTGAATCACGACTGATCAGCAATGCTGGTATTGAGAAATTGTGTCTTACTTAAAGAGGAAAACGTTTTATACGACTAAATAGACTACAACCGACTTTCTCCATACGACTGGTGATTTGGTTGTACGTACGTAAAGGAAGAGTTGCTGGTGGTCTCCTTAGTGTTTATCTGGCAGTTCACTCACTCTTATCTTCACTACAGTTGAATGCTGCTTCTGTTTTCATTTCATTTGTTTTTCTGAAATCGTAACCAAATTAGGATTACTTCTAGTATAATTATCAAGTAATGGAGAAGATTTGTAGCTCAAGTGGATGATTTTGATTTACTCATATTCTCAGATCTGGTTGATTTAACTGCCAAGCTTTTGTCGCTCACCTTCCAAACAACATCTTCGGAGCAAGCTTTAATATAAATTGAACTTGTTTAAATTCTCTATGAATGATGATATAATTGTATCACCCGACAACCATTGTATGTATGGTGATTGGTTATCAATTTACACTGATAATTTTTATCGACTTGAAATTTCAACTTTCTTGCTGGTAAATTTGGTCCATAGAGTAATGTTTTTGTCAATTGCCGATTCGCCTGAGTATCAGGTTTCTAGATATTCCCTGGCAGTATTTTTGGTCTGTCCTCTGTTCACGATTTCCACATTATCCCAATCAAATTCGTCTCAGCAATTATCTAAATGCATCGATATGAAAGAATATATATTGTGTCTTTTCATCACAGCTAATTTATGTTCTTCGATTCTGATTCGAAGGGGAAGCTCACCTTGACTGATATAGCATTTATCGCAGTTGATGCAATTTATTTAGTAATTAATGGTGTTGATTCTATCTTCTCTTTTTGTTGAATCTTTTGGTTTGCACAATATCGAATGAAGTGATTGTGCCAGCTTGTTTGTTATATCTATTTCAGATGTTCTTAATATCCTAGCTTTTATTTCACAGATATCCTTTTATGTATGTGATCATGTTTTATTTCCCATTAGACTAGCCGCTGTTATGGTAACGAAGTTGTCTTTCCTCGACTGTTCATGCTTTAATTTGTATCTCTTTATTGGTGAACTGTGCAAGGTCATTGCATCCTACTTACTTCTGCATAGGGTGGACTAATGTACAATACTGACATTTTTTCCTTGGAATTGGGTTTAATTAGATGGTTGAAGGCGATGGCTGTGAGACATGGCCATTGAGAGTGGAAGGCATGGAAAGACTAGCTGTCTTTGATCATAGGTGCCTGCATTCTATCTCCCGTGTGAAGTGGTATAATAGGGTGAGCAATATTGTGGTCAGGCGTTGAGTGCTAGATAAGGAGGGAAAATCAATCGACGAGACTGTGAAGTTACATCGACTGAGATGGTTAGGACATGTGTTACGCATGCATGTCTAGCCATCGCCTTCCTAGACGGGCAACGTTGGCTGACATAGGGTCAGGTTGGAAAAGAGCCAGTGGTGGTCAAACCAAAACATGGCTTCATCAATCAATGAAATCCACAACAGTTAGTTTAAGTCACGTAGGAAGGCGTAAACTTCCTCACTGGTTGGGGCCCTCGGGACGGTAAATACCAATGACTGGATACAATTGGTGATATGACTCAAAATCGTTCTCAATAGTTGGTGCAGATGCATCCACTCCTTGTGACTTATAATACCCAAGGAAACTATATAGTTCTTCTATATTACTATTCTTCTTGCCTCATATCTCCGTTTACTGTCTCTATTTTACGTTCCTCTTTACTTTCTTCGCTGGCTTTGTTTGCTGAGTGAAGTGTGGCGACTCGAACTGCTGCACCGAAAGAATTGGTTTCCACTTCTGTTATTATTATATTGTTATTATTTTGCTTTTTTTTCGCTTACCACATTATGTAGGCAGCTCAAGTGAAGTAATTTACCAGCCATCGCCTATTGATGATCCACAACGTAGACAGCCAGATATCAGCACAGCTATGAAACACTTAGATTGGAAACCAGTTGTCAGCCTACAAGAAGGTTTACGTAAAACTTTGGTTTACTTTAAAGACATTTTATGGCCTTCTGATTGTGATGTTAACTAATTCCCTGTCCTTCCTTCCTTCTGAAGGATAGCTTTGTCTTTACCTCCAAAATGGTGACACAACAACACTGTAGTTCAAAGTTCACGTGTTCATTGCTTTTTTATTGATTTAAGTGTTTCCATACTATTTAATACTCGTGTACATATCAATTATAAATATTTTGATTTTATGTGGTGTTTTACTTATTGGTAAATCATTTCTACCTAGGCTTAAGATTTTATTGGAAGTTTTGTTAACATAGGTTGGGTATTGATAAACTACTGCTTGCTTAGCATGTTTATGGAATTCGCCTATCTAACATTGGTGTTGAGGATCCGAATTTATTTCTTAGTGCTAGTGCAGATTTACCAGCTGCTGCCTAGATAAGTGAGAGAGGTCACCTAGTTCAACTTTCTTCCATTGATAGCGATTGGTGCTTGTTGTTCTTGGTTGGTTGTCTTCATTACCTCTGTGTTCTTTATATTCACTTGAATTCCTGTCGTTAATGCTTCTTCTGGCGACTTGTTGGTCTTAGTCTGTAGGTCTTTGAGTTACATTAAAGGTAAATCATCCAAGAAACCCAGATCGTCTAGTCTTCTTATCGCCTCGACTTATTCCTGCCTTCTCGCTCCCCATGTACAACGTGCCGCACATTCCAGTACACCACAATTTGGAATGTCATCGGTGATATTAGTCAGCCTTGTCATACTTCTGTCTTCATTTTGAAGGTTTGGTGAAATTTTCCGTTGTCAACTACTTGACATGTAGTATTGTGTGTAGCTGTTGAATGGAGTTAGTAAATAGTTGGGTCACTCCGTATAGGTGAAGTAGTTTACAAGTTACTTCGCCATCAATCCTGTCGATGGCCTTTTGGAAGTCGATGAAGCTGATTCAGAGATTTGAGTGTCATTCTATGCTCTGTTACATGATAATGTGTAGGGATGCCAATTGGTCAGCACATGAATTGTCTTTCATGAAACCAGCTTGTTGTGGTGGGCGGAGTTCCGCATCAAGTGCATCTTTTCGTCTCTCCAGGATGATGCCACTTAGTATTTTACTTGTGGTGGACAAGAGCATTATTCCACGCCAGTTCTTGCACCTTATTTCCTCCATCTTAGTCTTCAGCTCTTCTGCAGACAGCTTTAGTCGTTCTATTTCTGAAGTAAGTGTTGAAGCTGAACTTAGTGTCTGAAGTATGGTAACACATACATGAGGTGTAGTGAAGAGGTTTATGCTAGAATCAGGTGCTCGATTCGTAGAATTGATGCTATTGTCAGCGTATTTTCGCTCTCAGTTCCAGCCGCGTTCGATGGTAGTGTCACGGTAGCTCGATGCTTGCGGCGTATTGGCGAGCTGTATGACCCACTACAACAATTTATAAGAGGTGTGTTGCTTGTTGTAGCAAGCAGATATGTACTATTAGTCATCATGTTAACAGGTGACATAGTTCGTATACTTTTATAAGATTAACCATAACTAGTTGGTGAAATAGCTAATGGTTACACTTGCACGAGGTTTGCAACAAAAATAGATTATAAATAACTAATCACGCCAAAACGTTGAATGTACCGCCTATAGATTGTGCGTACTGAATAAATGTTCAATTTTTTACGTAACACAAGTCCTTCATGGAGAATCGAAATAAAGATGCACGAAGTTGTAATCTGAAGGTATGTTGGGAGTTCATATGAAATGTGAATGAATAGTTCCAAAATAGTTGTCTGCAGATGGAGAAGTAGACATGTGCAGAAGTTACATTTGTAAAATCTCAGCGAAATTGAAATGAATAATACCAACGTTTCGTTCGGCAAACTGGTCCGAACCACTTCATGGAAATTTATCGAAATTAAATTAGCGAAGATTTGTATATAATAGGACATATTTCGTTTTTAAAAACTTAGCCTAGCAATATGCGTCATGGACCAGGCATCATAATATAATAAGCAAAATTGCATGAACTGTGATCTAACTTTTACTTCACGCTCACAAATATTGCGCTAGTTTGTTAAACAATGTGCACTTTTGCATCAGAATTTTTAGTGATTGAGTTCGACTAATGTTCATAGTCGTAGATAACTGAATATGAAAAAAATGTATGTACATGCGGTATACAGTAGTGTGTGTGAATGTGTATGCGGCAACAATTGTAAAGCATGTGTTAGCCCCTCCATAAGAAGACATAGACAACTGTTGCCGCATACCCACATGCACACACCTTATTGTATACCTAGAGAAATACTTGTCAGAAATTTGCAACAAAGACAGATTATAAATAACGAATCACGCTAAAATGTAACGCGAACGTTGAATGTACCACGTAGAACATTACCGGGAAATTTTCTCCACCATAAGGGGGTGGAATTCCCCCCTATTTGATCGGCTCTAGTTCTTCGTTTAAGGAAACACGTCATAATTCTCAGCACCCTTCGTCTGACTTGGGCTTTGTTTGCTCCTATGATGAGAATTTGCACTTCACATGACATTTTCAATGATCAAGAGCAAACGACCACACTGCTCATTTTTGAGGTGATCGCTGCTATAATACTTGGGGTCAAAATTCCAGAACAACCGAACCTGTGGAAAGCCAAAACAAAACTATCATTCCTGTAGCCTCATCAAAGGACTGAGATTTAAGTCCGAGGGCTTATGAGGAACTTGAACTGGGTCAGTTCCAGCGGCTCTATGCCTGGATATCCCAAAGCTGGATCCCACGGACTGTCTCCAACGGTTGGAAACACTGCCTTTCACCACAGGTGAGCCATGAGATTCGTGGTCTACTCGGGTACGAACACAAGTGTTTTGAGACACCAGGAAGCTGAATTCTGCGGCTAGAAACACAGCTGTGGCAAGAAATCATTAAAGATAAGCCTCAAAACCCAATTAAACATGCCAAAAATTGTTTTTATGACCAAACGTGAGGAATATTAAGTCTCTTTAAGTTCACAACCTCACCAATGACATACTGAGCAGGATCAGGAAGGGATCCAATTAATAACAAATGACCTTCCAAGAGTCTCCACAATGCGGTTGGTAATACTCTCAGTGTCGAATTCGGCCTTCAGAAGTAAGCCTGGATGGGATCTGTCGGCGTCAACCGAAACATAAGAAATGGAAACGGACTTGAAGTATCTTCTCTTTCTTGGCTCTGAATCAGAGCATCTTGGAACGCATTCTAGGAAAGTTCATTGCCAGGGATGAATTATATTTCTGGTTTCATCACCAAGACATTCACACAAATAACAAACCCCCATAAGAAGTGGTGTTTGCAACCTCGTTTGTCTCATTCATGAAGGGATTAAAAGAACATGGACGATTATTGAGAAATGATTATTAGCGACTTCAAAACTTCTCTTGTCAACTAAGTATGTGAATCAAAGTAATCATTTTACATTCACACAGGTGCCCCCACTCCTGTGCTTTTCTAAAGTTGAACAAAAATACTTTGGACCGCACCTTGAAGTCCACAATGCCATTGCTTCCTCGTTTTTTAGAAGGTAGGTCAATCTTTTGGATCGGGCTCAAAGATAGGTGACAGAACGGATGGTGGGTATCCGGAACAGACCTTGTAATGAAAAGTTGAAGAAATTAGTTCTTTCCATACCCAGCGACTGTCAGCTTAGGGGTAACCTAATCACTGTCTATAGGATTAAAAATGCCCACAGTCACCCAAAGAAAGGTATTCTGCTATTAAAAACGTTTGGGCTCCTAGGAAACCGACTGTTTAGTGATATATAAATATACATATCTAATATTCTGCATGTACTTTTACATGCCTGGTTTTATTTCCCTAACCCCACTAATTGATTTATAGACCTAATTTTCTCTCACACAACCTATGACCTTAAAATCCTTTTGGTTGCTGGCTGTTTTAATTTATCAGTGTAATTAGTGACTCACAACGTTATTTCAAGCATCAAAACATTTTTTTGCTGATACGAGACAGTGAATGCTCTCCGCGTCGACAGCCAAACTTCTCTTCTTGTATTTTGCGTCACGTCTCCGGTGGTGTTGTGTCGTGATATTGTCGTTGTTGCTGCTGCTAGTGAATAGAACAGTAGGCTCCCAAATCGACTAGGCGGAAAATTTGATGGCGTAAATACAAGTGTGTTAACGGCCATATCATTTGCTTCGCCCGAACGAATTCGAGCCCACTTCCAGCTGGTTTCGATTAGAAACAACGCCCACGACTGATGTGTACCAGCCTATCCTTCAAAATATGAGCTATGGCCACACTCTCTACTGACTGTTTAGTCCGGTCCATCCAACCTGGTGGCCAGGCAGCTCTTAACACCGCCTTGACTAACGAAGGGAGAACATAACACTTACGACTGCCGAAATGCGCATGTACTGACGGTAATCTGAAGACGGTGTAGCGATACACAGTGACACCTCAAAGAAGCTGTCGAGCTCCTGTTCCTAGAAAATCTAGTAATCGACCCTGTATTTCAATCAGCACAGCTAAACAAATTGATTGTATGGGGCCCAACCGATTCAACGAATTTCTTTGGCGGCCCACAGACTTCCTCATGTCAACCTACAAAGAGTAGCGCATCACACAGCGAAGACTCTACTGTGCTCCTATATCTTTTCTTTTCTAGTCATCCACCCCTGAAACTCTTCGCTAGAAGATGTGGCTACTGCGCAGTCGGTATAAAGATTTTAGAGCAAGCTGCACAATTGACTGCATCCAAATGGCCTACTCCTTATCAAACCCAAACATACTATTAGTGGGCTTAGATCTAAACTCGTCCATTACTATTGCTTATTTTCCCTTGTCTCAATCTTCTGACTACTATTCGTTCTCTCATTTTGCTACCGTCGTAGTTTTTTTTAGTTGTTTAAATTTTGGCTATCAAATTTCACTATCCATCTGCTTGTACGTTTTCTTTCACACGTAGCCGAAGCTATGAGAATTCGAGAGAACAACCCTAGTCTTTGCATACAAAAGAGGTTTGTGGTGACATCATGCCAGCTATTCTGAAACAGTGCACCAAGGCTCTCTGTAGGCCCTTATGCGACTTCTTCCAACACTCGATGGATTCGATGAAACTGCCAAGGGAGTGGAAAAGAGCCATCTTTTCTCCGATTTTCAAGGGTGGGGATAGGCAAAATGCCATTAGTTATAGACCAGTAGCTCTACTCGCAGTGGTATCAAAAGTGCTGGAAAGTATTGTTGACGGTCACATCAGGGAATATCTCGACAGGTCTACTATACTCCATGAAGCCCAACACGGTTTCAGGAAAGGGAGATCCTGCGTTACTAACTTACTATCAGCTTGGGACAATTGAACACCATGCTGGGATATGAATGTTCCAGTCCATGTGGTCTTCCTAGACTTTGAGAAGGCATTCGACACAGTTCACCATGACCGTCTCCTACGCAAAATAAGCCAGGTAGGCATAGGTAAGCCACTTCTGTCATGGTTAAGGGACTACCTTGCTGAAAAGCAATTTTGCACTAAGGTCAATCGAGCCCGACCGTCTCGGCACAACTCGTCATCAGGAGCGTCGTACGGCTCTATCCTAGGACCACTGATGCTTTTGATTTTTATCAGTGATCTACCATGCAGTCTAAGCTGCCCGACTCTTCTATACGCTGACGACGTGAAGATATAGAGGGCGATGAAGTGCCCGGAGGACTCAGATAGGCTACAGGAAGATCTAAACCTTCTGGAAGACTGGGCGGTGGCCAGTGGCATGACTTTCAACCTGAAAAAGTGCAAAGTAGTGAAGTTACGCACCTGTAGACTGCAGAATGCAAGTTACACCCTGTGCAATGAAAGCTTGTCCTGCACAACGTCGGAACTTGACTTAGGTCTAGTTGTAACGGAGAAAATGGACACAAGCGTAAATTATACGGGGGATGTAGCGAGGGCACATGCGGTCATACACTTTACACATTGACAATTAGGTGCACTCACTCCTTAGCTCTTTCTAAGGTTGTACAAAACATACGTCAGACCACACCTTGAAGTGCATTATATTATTGCACCCCCACTGCTTAGAAAAGACGCCAACCTCTTGGAAAGAGTCCAAAGACGGGAAACAAAAGGAGTGGTTGGTCTCCAAAATAAACCATATGATGAAAGGCTGAAGAAATTAGGCCTATTCACACTTAGCTACCGTCGTCATAGGGGGGATTCAATTACTACCTGCAAAATAACGAATGACCAGAATCACCCAGTTAAAGTTGCTATGCCATTGTGTAGGTACAGAAGGATAGCTGACCAGAGGACAAGGACCCGGGTGCGCTCCCACTTCTTCTCACTGAGAGTTTGCTGTCCCTGGAATTCCTTATCGGCAGATGTACCTATAGCACTGTCTGTGGACGCCTTTAAGCGAAGGCTGGACAATCAAACAGCTACATAAGGACTGCGTCCAAATGGCCTATCTTCTGAAAATTCCATACTCCAAGTTAGGGGTCGGTCGGTCGGTTTTCGACGTAGAACTTTGCATATATATGTGGCAGTTCAACTCGCCACACTCCCTCTTTGTAGCACACAAAGCAAGAGAAGAAAGTAAAAGAAATACACAATAGAGACAGTAAACAGAGGTGTGAGACAAAGGAATAGTAATAACAAAGAACAAAACAGTTTCATTGGAAATCATGAGTCATAAGGATGCATCTGCGCCACTGAGAACGATTTTGAGCCATGCCACCAATTGTTGAAAACAATTGGTTTTTACCGTCCCGAGGACCCCAACCAGGAAGTCTGCACCTTCCTACGTGGCTGTTGTAGATTTCACTGACTGGTGCCATGTAAGTTAGGGGTAGACAACTAAGTTCTTCGTTTTACTTCTTTACATTCTCTCCCGTCTTACACTTATTATTATTATTACCGATATATATATATATCAAGTTCAAGTTTAATCAGCTGACTGTTGTTACGTTTTCTTTATTTCTTTTTCTGTCTGTTAGTCTGAATAACTTCACTAATTATATCTATCATAATTATCTCTTTTCTTTTGACGACGATACCGGAGGATAAATAGTGAAGGGAAAAACTCCATTCACAGTAGTAACAGTCTTAACACACCTTATACTACAAACCATATAAAATTAATCCCAGCACTACTCCTTTCGGAGTCAACCAAAGCAATGACAGTTGAGTGGCGGGACGAGCTGCACAGAAGTTTACCGAATATCAGGAACCTATACCTCACGATCAAGAGGCGAGCACAAAGAAATCAAATTGGTTTATACTAGCTCGTAAAAACGATATTGGATATTGGAACTAAAGCGGGAATACGGTTAGTTGCGTTTCTCCCTGATGTCCGTTTAACGACTATTTTTATACTACTGGTAAGACGACTGTATAATAATGTTACGTAGCTTGCAGTTATCCTGAGATAAGATTTTATCCCTAATTGGAATGCCGGCTTTGGAATAGAAGTTCTTGGAAAAGGTTGTCTTTCAAGGGAAATATAATTGTTCAATATCAACTCGTGTAAGTTAGAATTTTTAAATGAAGAGCAAAATATGGGATTAACCTTAAGTTTCTTTTGGGACGATTACATTTCACAACTGATGGTATTACGGGATAGGAATGTATACAAGTACAGAACCACGTGCGTGACCAGACATTGATGTCTGAAGCGATCGCTTCAGTGAAATAGAATGTTGTTGTTAGCTTTGTAGATCGGATTGAAACTAGGCATCCAACTTACTTCTGTGTCCTTTAACTTTAATTAACTTGCCAAGAACTTATTTTAGCTGTCGGAAATCAATGTTTTCAATCAAAATTTGATCGGTGAATATGCTTAAGTGTACCGAAGGAAAACGTTTTGGGGCTAATTTTGGCGATTATGAGGCGACTGAGTGCAAACATTGTGGCAATGCATCATTCCTCCCCTAAATGTTTCCCCGGAAAACCCCTAATTTTTTTATTTGTGGTGTAAGCTAAATAGTCACAAGAAGTAGACCTCGTGTCCTTGATATAAGTTTGACCTTTAGGGAATGTAAAGTTTCTAATCTAGAGTGAATAAGTTAATGTGAAATGGCAATTGTTGCTGAGATGTAAAATACGAGTTTGTATAATAAACCAGCCTGTGAAACACTAGAGGACATTATTGATTGTGTAGTTGTATTTGGTTTATAAGATAATCTCACAAAGGATATGAGTAATCTTGTAACAAAACCTACACATTTGTTGATCAAAGATAGAAGGCTTGAGGCCTATGTTAGTCCTTTTCTAGTAAATTTCCGTAGTCGTTCGAACCCTTCTTGAATGAGTCATTTGAGGGCGCTGATACCACTTCTTTTTGGAGTCGGTCCCAGGAGCTTATGACTCGATATAAGAACCAGTACTGCACAGTGATATAATTTCTCCTCGGCTTCTGAGTTGTCCTGCTATGTCCCCAAAGTTGTCCTGATTCAGTGGGAAGGAAAAGAGTGAATAGATCAGATCCGTTGTCATTATTGAAAATTTTAAATGTTGTAATTAGATCTCTGCCTACTACACTATGACAGGGAGAAGAGATTCAAACTGTATAGTCTATTATCGTATGATAAATTAGTCATGCCGAGAATCACACCCGTTGCATCCCTTTGAACCCTTTCTAGAATGTGTAAGTCCTCCTTGAGAGGAGGATTGGCTGCCTGGATACATTCTTTTAGTCTTGACCTCACCTTACTTTGCTTCGGCTATCTCCTACGGAAGGATGAGCCGGCTTCATGAACTTCTCAAATCATCGCTACCCAGGCGCAGCGATCTGATGAACAGAGTTTACGAAGTTTCATGGGAATTCGGTACGAGTGATGTCCCCAGAAACACTCGGCCTTTTGTTTGAGAGTGCAGCTCTAGCCTTTACACAACCAAGTGTGACCTACAAGGCAGTAGGAGTGGAGTAGGCAGTCCACTATCCATTGGCAGCCGGTGACCGGAGTTCGGTTCATACGCCTTTTTGAATGGGGCCAGACATCCAGGACATCCAACAAGCCCTTTGTCCATACGTCTGCCGGTGAGCTCCAGTGAGCTTCATACGCCAGTCATTGGAGGTTTGGAATCAGAGTTTAGCCATCTCCCCTAGACTGTCATCCAACGGACAGTCAACCCGGTGAAGAGCGCCGGTCATCCTCACCAGATCTGTGTATAAAGAGGTGAACATATCTCTGGTGATTCTATTAAAGGCTTTGTGTCATGCCCATAGAAATTTGAAACCACGTGCTGCCACAGCGCGACAATGATCTGTAGCTTTTAAGTCGTGACTTACTATGACACCCAGATCCAAATGAATCTGAACTGATGGAAGTGTTATTCCCCCCTAATTCGTAGAGTTGACGCTTGCGTGTCAAATGCTCATAGTTGTTCATTTCTGTACTTCGATCGGGATCATCCATTCATTCGGCCACTCCAACAATTTGCTGAGGTCTCCTTGCAATATCAGTGTATCATTGTCGTCCTTATCTTCGCTGCCTAACAAAAAGCGAACATTAATATGGAGGTGGAGTTAGTTGCAAAACATGGATATATTTACCTCTAATTAAAAAAGGAAACAAATCTATTTGACTTTTGAATAGAAGCACCCATTTTTATATATTCCAGACAGAAGCTTGGCATTATTATGTAACCTGGCATTCATCAGCGTCTTTGGCTTTTCAGAAATATGAATAATTCCAGCGTATATTTTTACCTCAAACTAACATTTTTAATATGAGCGGTACAAATTTATCTGTTAAAACATATGTATAACAGCAGTTCAATTGCATAGATTTTTTCTGATAAAAAGATTTCCCGATATGTAGATTGTAACAGTAATAGCGAAATGATTTCAACCCTAGAATAGATGTAGCTCAATTATTACCACACTTCCTTGAGATTGAATTTCTATTACACTTCTCTAGAATGGTGTGTTCGGGATCTGAGATCGCTGCCTCATTTATTAAAAGGAGAAATTAGGTCGGAGAATAGGTGTTTTTACTCATTTTATTTATAACACCGATATTGGAATCCAAATGCTGAATCTGAGCTCGCTCTTCCTCAAAATAAAATGAGTTAGATTTGCCGGTAATAGATCCTTGGTTTACTTGGAAGTAAATGCAGTAGGTAATAATGTTACATAATGTAGTGACTTTTTAAAAATTACTTGGTACCATTTCAGTAGATTCAGGGGGAGACTTTAAACAAAGCAAAAAACCAGGTTCTCAGGAACACTTGATTCATGGTAAGTGCTTCTAGAGTAGAAGTCGAATGTACAAGCTGTGCACTTGCGTATAGTTAGCTGTTGATTCCATTGTGGATAAAACTTATTTTGATAAAGTCTCACAGTAATATTTAATGATAACGTTTCGAGCACAATTTATTGCCGCTCATAATCATATCAGGTTACTCACACAATTTTCTAACTTCGTTTATATAATTCCATTATTTTTCAACGCTCGATTTGATTGGTAGTAGTATTTTCCACTATTACTACCAATCAAATCACACAATGGAATTATACGCTACCACAGTGCAGCAGTTCTATTCTTATATCAATGTTAGCTGTCGATGCCCAGTATTTATTGGCCACTCACGCTGAATGATGATAATGTTCCAAATGTTTGAGCACACTTTTATGCCTCCCTTTCAGAACCACAAGATGAAAATCTGTAGCTTTCTAAATGTGCATCGTAAACATTTAATTACTAAGTAATATATTCTGTCATTGTTATTTTACTACCAAAACTTTTTTGTCATGTATATTTTTTAATATTTTATAATTTGAAACAATGAACAGCGTCTGTCATCATCATCATCATCACATTTCGTATCCAACCCACTGTATGGTTATGGACTATACTACTGATAAATCGCCACTAACTAATTCTGAGGGGAATCAGAATAATTCCCACATTCCATCGATTACAGTTGTTCGACCAAAACAACCAAGACGATATAAACTTTTACCAAAAGATAAACTCCGTTTCCCTAAAAGTGACACGTCAAATCAGTTTTGGCGAAAGTATGATTATACAAAACATATGCCGCTGATCACTGTGGATTGTGATGATGAAGAAAGGTTTGTTTCCTTATTATTATTGAGGTTCTATTTTTATTATTATTTCGATAATAGTAATAATTCTACTGATTTTTATTTAGGTAGTTCATACTATTGCTTTTTATTTTATTTGACAATATTCACATTTCATGTTTGTTGGAATTTGACTGATTTTAAAGTAAACTAATCTACACTGATTAGAAGACTTGAAAATTAAAAGCCGACTGACTGACTGACTCGTTTCACCATAGAACTTTGCACAAATATGTATCAGTTCTAGCTGCCATACTGCATGTACCACACAAACCAAGAGAAGAGAGTGAAAAGAGGTTCAAAAGAGAGATAATAAACAAAAGTGTGAGTGAGGGAATAAAATAGTAATATGAAACAACAATAGAGTTTCATTGGATATGACAAATTACAAAGAGTGAATATGCCATCATCGAAGACGATTTCGAGCCATATCGCCAATTGCCTCCAGCCTTCATTGGTTCTTACCATTCTGAGGACCTCAACCAAGCATTTTACATCTCTCTGCTGTGCTGGCTAAAATCAACTGTTGAAGATTTCATGGATAAATACCATTTGATCACAGCTAGCTCTTTTCCGACCAACCTCATTCTATGTGAGCTAACATTCCCCGTCCAGGAAGGCGATGGCTAGGCATGCATGCGTAACGCATGTCCTAACCATCTCAGTCGATGCAGCTTCAAAGCCTCATCAATTGACTTCCCCTCCTTACCTAACAGTTGACTTAAGTCCAACCTCAATATTAGTTACCCTATTACACCTACCACCTAACATGGGAGAGACAACAGAGACACATGATCAAAGATAGCCAGCCAGCCTTTTTCATATCTTTCATTTTCAATGGCAGCCATAAAGGAGGACGGAGCGAACTGCTACTGAGGAGTATACACGTCCTTTGATCGATAACCAGTCGGATATCACGTCTGCACCAGAGATAGTGTAATTTAGCAAATTTCAAACGAGCCCCAACTCGTTGGGGCTGGCTGACGCAACTTCCCAAACAGTCAGTGAAGCCGTCAACACACTCCACCACTTCACTCCTTCCCATCTTTAAGCCACCTAGGAGTCGATGTAGTCCAGTCCTGTAGGATCATCCTACATTTGATAGGAGCGAATCACATGCCAAACATTCGAAAGTCGTTGCTCAAAGTGTTCAGAAGTCTCTGCGATTTATCACCGTCTTCACCTAGAAGGACTATATCATCCGCATATTCGAAGTCAACGAGATTATTCCCTCCCTGTTGGTAACAAGTCAATCCTTGAGTCACTGAAGTCAGTCAGAGTCAATTCCCCCAGTACATCTGTGATGAAAATAAAGAGAAATTTTGACCATGGCCATCCCTCACTGATGGACACCGCTGGTTGTCACCACTTCAGATGACAACTCTTCGTAGTCTTTTACTTGGCTAGCTTCGTGAGTTCAAGTAGAGTGCCTTGATAACAATTCCCAATGACATTATCAGTTAATTGTGGCGCTGTCAGTCACTAAGCAAGTGTTTCTTTTTGTTTTTAGTTTTTTTTATATCTGTCTGTATTTTTGTGATGAGATGTCCCCCTTCTTTTATAGTTGACTTTTTTGTTTTTTTTTTTCTTGTAGTGAAGAATTTGACGGCGCACTGTTTCAAAAAGTCTCCAATAATGGTTTACATGATGTTTTAAAACGTGATCGAACTAGTCGTAATGGTTTGTCAACTGCAGCAGGGAATCCTGATGATGAATGGGATGATGATTGGAATTTAAACCTTTCTACGCCTAGTCAGCGTAAAAGACTATTTTGTTGTCCTCTGGACTGTACACTATCTTAGGAAGATAATATTCTCTTCGAGAGTCGTCGATCGTAGGCTATACAATTCGGTGCAAATCAGATGAGACGAGGGAGGAAGTGATAATATAAATTTTTATTCGGTGATTCACATTATCTACTAATTATTATTATAATAACGCCTATTTTCATCGAAATCGAGTATTTTAAAGTAATTTTCTATGTGCATTTCTCACCGAGCTTTATTAACCTTTTTGACTTACGAGATGTTGTATTTGATTCGTCAACTTGTCATTGCTCTTCTTTTTTTTATTCCCCAAGATCTCCCCTGTTTTGTTTTTCAAAATTTATTTTTATTCCGTGTAATTTTAATGACTTCAGGTGTATTTATTCTGGTGTGTATATTCACATTAGCAATTGTGATGTCAAGTACTTCTTATGCCTACTTTCTATTTTTTGTTTGTTTTTTTAAATGATATTTTCTCTGTCTACCTACATATATTGGCTAGGCTAAATTGCATAATATATTACTGAAATCAACGGGTGGTATGGAATGTTATGTGAATATTACTTGATTAACAATGAATAATGAAAAATAATCATGTATAATTATTGTGTTCTGTGTATTCGATTCCACCGTCCGAGAGGTACTATGGCAATGTTTGGCTGTGAAGGGAATGCCGAAAACATGCATTGCACTCATCAAGGCACTCTACTTGAACTCACGAAGCCATCCAAGTAAGAGCCTACGAAGAGTTGTCATCTGAAGTGATGACAACCAGTGGTGTCCATCAGTGAGGGATGGCCATGGTCAAAATTTCTCTTTATTTTCATCATAGATGTACTGAAGGAATTGACTCTGACTGACTTCAGTGACTCAGGGATTGACTTGTTACCAACAGGGAGGGAATAATCTTGTTGACTTCGAATATGTGGATGATATAGTCCTTCTGGGTGAAGACGGTGATAAATCGCAGAGACTTCTGGACACTTTGAGCAACGATTTTCGAATGTTTGGCATGTGATTCGCTCCTATCGAATGTAGGATGGTCCTACAGGACTGGACTACATCGACTCTTAGGTGGCTTAAAGATGGGAAGGAGTGAAGTGGTGGAGTGTGTTGATGGTTTCACTTATTGTTTGGGAAGTTGCATCAGCATTTGACATCTTCATCCGTGTTATCGCCTGTAGTTGAAACGTGCTTCCTAGCCGGATAAGTGAAGGAATTAACGTCCGTCAAATCTCTCCCGTTGATGGTGATTGCGTGCTGGTTGTTATTGGTGGTGTTGGTGCGTGGGTATCTTCGGTATGTTCACCTGGATTCCTGTCTTCGCTGCCTGCCTGTTCAGCCAGTTTGTTGTTTTCTACCTATAAGATTTCGAGTTTGTGTGACATTAAACATAAATCATCCACAAGCGAAATCCAGATCTTCTGGAGTCTTCTTATCGGTCTGACGTATTCCTGTCTTCTTACTCTACATGTACGGTTTGTCGCATAATTCAGTGCACCACAACTAGGAATATCATTGGTGATAGTAGTCAGCATTATCTTACTCCTGTATGCACTTCGAACGCCTAGCTGAGTTTTCCATTGTAGATCACTTGACACGTGGCATTGTCATATAGCTGTTGAATGAGGTTGACAAAGACTTGGGCACTGCATGCCGTAGTGTTGAAGTAGTTTCCAAATCACTTCTCGGTCAACGCTGTCTGTGGAAGGCCTTTTCGAAGTCGATGAAGTTGAGGCAGAGATTTGACTACCATTCTATGCTTTTTCTGTGATGACGATGCGTAGAGTTGCGTTTCCTGAATCCAGCTCGTTCCGGCGGGCAGACTTCTGTATCCAGTGCATCTTTTATTCTCTCCAGGATGATGTGACTTAGTATTTTACTCGGCTTGGACAACCGCATTATTCCACGCCAGTTGTTGCAGATACGTAAGCCGCCCTTCTTTGGTAGCTAGGCTTTCTTCCAATCAGTAGGTACCTTTCCTTTCTTCCAAACCTTTTACAATAATAGTGTGAACATATCTGCCGCAGTCTCTCGGTCCTTTTTCAGTGCTTCAGAGTGGGGGAATTCCGTGTGGCCCTGCTGCCTTTCCGGCTGGTGTTCAGTAGCTTCCTCGCATTTAGGATTTCTGCTTTCGTTGGAGGATTGGTGTCCACTGGTGAATTCCTTCTCTTCTTCAGCTGTACAATCGCACTTACGTATAATTTGTTTTTCCTCATGAAAGTGGATATTAAAAAGGGATGAATCATCATAAGAATAGTTGCTAATATTAGTAATCAATACATATGAGAATTTGAATAAGTCTGATGGAATTGCTTAAGTGAGCTGTAATCGGGTTCCATATAAAAACGAAGGGAATTTTACATTACCTAAGAGTTCTGGAGCAAAGACGAGTCATAAAGGATCACAGCAGTAAAATAAGTAAAGCGGTTAGGTTGATAATAATAATAATAGGAACCTTACCATTATAGTACAAGTGGATAAAAGATTCTCTTTTGTGTATACAACTCCGGTTTATCCGTGTGCGTCGGTGGCACAGTGGTTAGGACTCTCGCCGACCATGCACATGGTCCGGGGTTCGATCTCCTGCCGGCGCACACCCGATATCTATGGTCGGCCTGAATTTGGGCTACCGATATCCATGCTGAAAATTCCACACTTGTACTGAAAATACGGTGTGGAATCAAGCTGTAAATAAAAATAGAAAAATATTAAAAATAAATCTGGATAACTAGAGAAGTTACAACAGTGCAAAGGAGGCGAAAATGGATCGTCTTAAGCAGGTCGCTTTTCACTTTGCATATCACCTTGAAAGAGGAATTTCTCGAGATAGAATGACCAGTGTCTACAAGGTGTTCAATTATTGCACTTCTTCTGTAGAGTCACTGGTACCTTTCTCCAACCGAGCAGGACGGTGTTCCTGAGGCTCTTTTAGACAGGATCTGCATCGAAAGACCAATATACCTGGCTCCAAAGCAACACGTGAACTGATATATGCACACAGAAGTGGTCAGGTGCTAGATCTTGTCCTTTGCACGAAGATTTCTTTCAAAACGTGTAATTCTTCGTCCAGAGAATCAAAGCTGCAGTTTTGGACCAATTTTCATACGAATTATGTAGACGTACTACTCACTAATCTCCATCATGAAATGAAGATTTCTATTGTGATATGTGGATTTTTTTTGTACTACCACCTTAAAGCTATAGGGTGTTTTACAGATCAATAGTATTGACACTCAAGAAAAACCCACGTTTCACATGAAGTTGAGCATTTACTGATCGAGTTCCAGAAGTACCTATGGATCTTTTGACGTTAGTGTGAGCATCATCTTCAGATCTGCTTATTTTTTGACATCTGTATCCAAATTAATAAAAACTGTTGGATTTTATTTAAAGTGAAAATTGGAGTCTTGTTGACAAACTACCTCAGTAAGAAATTTCACTGGTTGTGAGGACCGTAACACTACTACTGTTTGATTATAATAAATATTTCACAATAACCTGTCAAACTACTTACAATGGGTATTAGTAGAAACAATAAGCACTATAAATTTTCTATTTCGTGCTCTGAAAGTATCATTCAAGCCTACAATTCAGCATTAGGTTTTGTGCTGTTGTTCAAAGTAATGTTATTTGACAAACAACTAACATTCTCAGTGTACGATTAGTGACCTAGTAATCTAGGCGAGGTTATTTTTCGTAAAATGTTGAGTTGAAATAGGGACATAGAGCTGATGACACAGACGCGGTAATTACGAATATCGCTTTTCGACTCCAACAACGTCAACACTGGCTAACCAATCTCTCGGCCTGCTCTACTTAAGCGAGAATACAACCAAGACAAGACGGTAAGTAATGTTATATCTACACGAAAACGTACTATTCAAAAAATCACCAAGGATATGTCAACTAGTCTGTAATCATGATGAGTTTAAAATAGTGGGCATTATTTTACGTAGGCCAATTCTGATTGGTTTATTCCCAGACTGGATGTCGATAACCATATCACGGGAGGATACATTCACAGCCATGCATTTAACTCCATCAGATTTGCTGTTTTTTCTAGATGCTGTTGGACAGTGTTAGTCACTCTAAGGTTAATAAAAACGAACCTCGGTAACTCCGTAATGTATTGGGACAGTGAACGAGGAATAATAGTGAGACAGCAAGTCCAACTAGTACTACCCCTACTTAATACTACCAATATGAATACCAAAAGGCTATCTCCTCCAATCATGACTGGAAGAGACACACCATAACCTAATACGTTGTCTGACTACCGACGGATTATACATTTTCAAGGTCATTTGAAGCGTTCTGTTGTGATTTAACTGATCGACCTGTATTTGTCAAAAACAGTCTATCTGACTAATCATTCTTTTCCTTGAAGAAACTAGACAATGAGCCTGTGGATGATGTAATTGATGAACTAGAATTCTACTTCCATTATATGGGTGATACATTTTCGATTATGAAAAATGAGGACGATGCAAAGAACATCCTCGACAGATTTAATGATGTGCATCCTACAATAAATTTTACCATCGAGAGAGAAAGAGAGACTCTGTTATTTCATTCGTAGACATCCTTGTGACTGGAAAAGAGGATGGTACAATATGAAGAAGTGTATATGGAAAACCTACATCAACTGGTCAGTATACTCATATTTTCAGCTTCATGCCTTCGAAATACAAACTCAGTCTAATAAAGTGCTTGGTTCATAGAGCAAGAACAATCTGCTCTGAGGAATGTCTTAACAAAGAGAATGATATTATTAAACAGCTGCTAAGTGAGAACGGTTACTCAGAAAAATTCATCGATAAGAATATGAATCAACAGTCAAAGCAGGCCAAAGTACCAGCCAACAGTCCAGAAAATGGAAGGCCTTGTTCTTACAACTTCGGTTCCGCCTTGGCAATAACATAAGTGAGTTATTAGCACAACACCTAAAGAATGCGGTAAGACGAAGAGCATTCAGTACTGCTGAAGTGTACTGTCTCTTCAAAACCACCCTTATTTTACATTCGGGAGTTAAAGATAAACTACCTAATTTCGCCTCTTCTGTGTGTATCTAACAGTTTGACTGCTCCTGTGGAGCCAGTTACATAGGCCATACAATTAGGCGTGTTTATCGTCGAATTTCCAAACACCATCCTGCATAGTGGTTAAGTAAGGGAAAAACGAAGTTCATTCATAGTTCTATACTGTCTCATCTCTTAGAAACAGAACGAAAAGTTGATGTTAACAAGACGACTTTCAAAGTTATCTACCGTATACCATCTAATCTCAATTTTACCTTAAAAGTCCGTCTACCGCATATTGCTGAGGCCATTAGAATCTACATTAAGAAGCATAACCTATGTATCCAAAAGAAATTGGTTGGTTCAGACGCTTTCTTTACCTTGGCCATCAAGGTTTCACTGATCTTTGCTTAATTTTATTTGATGTTCTATTTACTATTACATTTTTATGCTTGTTATAACTTCTGCTTCTTTCTTGAACTGTAATTCCATTGTGATCTTAACAAATCGATATTACTTTGACAAAAAGTGCGAGTATTGTTAGTGATGATTTTCCTAAAATTATATATATATCTATACATATATATATAACCTGGGGTTCTAGTGGGAAGCCGTGACCAGTAGGGTACAGCAGGTTGAAGATGAGGCAGTAACTCATCTAAGAAGACATTGCGAAATGGTCGCGCTATGTCGTGAATTGGCAGAAGTTAGAATTCAAGGACCATTGGATCGGGTCCCAGTGGCTCAATGGTCTACGGGCTCGCCTTGTAACCAGAAGGTCCTGGGTTCGAATCCCGGCGGTTGCGTACTGATGAAGAGTCCCAAACTAGGACGAAACAGCTGTCCAGTACTCCCAGGTTTTCCAGTGGTCCTCTAACTGATGTCAGCTGATGATGAAATCCTCCATGCAATTAAACAAAGTCCCTACTAAACCAATACTTGAAAATATGCATAATTGTAAAGTCAGATGAGAAATTTGTCGATAAGAATATTAGTTGCTCGAATTTGGTTTTGTTTTGTAAATGTCAGAATGAATATTTTCGCTATATTAAACTCTTTCCACCTGTTTGGTTATCACAGCCGTTTATGCTTAAGATGCCTCCTCCTAATCTCAACCCAACTGCAAAGCATTCATTTACTCGATTTTCATGTACTAATTTTATTGTCATAATGGGATGAAAATACGCAAGAAAAAGACGAAATCTGCTGTAGACATAAGTATTTTACATAATATTGTTTCAATGAAGATTATTTGCATCATATCAATTCCAAAAGTGTGTTGACATGTTTACATTAGTGTTATATCTTCAGCTGGTGGTCTTGTCATCTTCATTAAATGCTTAAATTGTTGTAAATTAATCACCATCTTCTCTGGACTCATTTGTCCACTGGATGACAAACGTCTAGCTCGAGTAAAGCCTGGCAAAGGGGAATCTTCATTCTGAGCTGCAGGATTCAGTGGGTTGTTGTGTAAACCACCACTTGTTGTTGTTATAGTTGGTTGTTTTTGTTTTGATCTAATTCTGGCTAGTCTTTGACGTTCTTCATATTCTTTACTCAATCCTTTTGTTGGATCAGTCATTTGTCCACCTAACAGCATGGCCATTAAATCTTCATCATGAAATCGCTCTTCATAATCCAACTTGTTAATAGCCAGTCTTAAATCATTTAAATCGATAAAACCTTTATTTCCGGTATCTAATAACTCAAATGACTTTTCAATATCTATGTCATTATCAACAGCGAGCATTTTATCTTCCATTAATTTTAGAAATTCACCAAAATTTACTTGATAATCAAATTCTTGTGTTCTTTCTCGAAGTTCTTCGAATTCATAAGGTTTTGCATCATAACCAAGTGCTCTGAATGCAACCTTTATTGATGAAAAGGGAAGGAAAATAAAATTTTTGAGGAGGATGAGAATATCATAATACTACAGTAGATACACTCCCAATATGCAGAATACTGTAGGTGTGCAGCGAGAAGACGCGAATACATTGGACCTTTAAGAAGACTCTAGAAGATTTGGAGTTCTTGAATGCTTTGTGTTTAATTAATGTCTAAACTCGAAAACTTACAGGCAAAAAACAACAAACTATCAGAAGAGACTGGCAGGATGACTTCGAGGGAACATAGAGAAGACGGAGGTGATGAAAATAACCAGGTAACCAATAACAACAAGCAACATCAATCACTATCAACGGAAGAGATTTGAAAGAGGTTGACTGGACAGTGTCCTTTCAACTCCAGGTGGAACGGGACCGGAAAGGCAAGGTAGACCTTCATCACTCTGAAATTACTTTGGGAATCTGCAGTACTCAATATAGAGAACAAGATTAACTTATGTAAGTTAAGTCAGTCATTGCTTCAAGACAGGTCAGAAACTTGGCCAGTGAGTCACGAAAAACATTTCCAACAGGCACCTGTAGACTTGTATTAACAGCTGCTGTTAGTGGCTCCATACTGAAGATCATATGGCTAACCAGAAAGAATTAGCAACAAGAAACTCTGGAACAAACAGATTAAGGACTTATTGCTCAACAGATATGACGAAGAAAACTGGGATGAATCGGGAACTTTCTAAGGACACCGTTGTGTGATATCGCACTCCAGGCTATCACCCAAGTGAGAAAGGATGAGTTGATCGTAGGTCCAAGGGTGACATGGAGAAGGTTCTGCGAGAAAGAGATGAGAGGCTAATGGGCAATCATGGGACCAGCTAAAGAGGAGCACAGAGAACAGGACTAAACGGAGATATAGTGTTGAAGCCCTGTGTTCCACTCGAAACTAAATGGAATAATAATAACACAGTATAATGTACCGTAGATAAACATGTGTTGCAGAGAAGACGACTAAGCTGATTGTAATGAAGAAAGTCAGAATTTCTGTGATAAAAACGAACATTTTTGAACAATTCTGGGCTATCTCACAGAGACTAAAGAAACAATCTACGTAGTGCAGACCCACAGTCAGTAACTTCAAAGTTTCACCACCCTTAACTACTATCTTCCACATTCAGTTAACATTACCTGAGATTAATATCAGTAAGAAGTTTGAGCATTGTGGATTAGATCAAATAAAGTATAATTATATTTCACTAGTTTACACACAATGATAAGTTTTGTTATTGGTAATATTTCGAGCAGAATTATCAATAACAAAACTTATCATTGTGTGTAAACTATTGAAATATAATTATACTTTATTACCTGAGATGTCTTATGCCATGACTAACATTTATTTCAAATCAGAAAAATTCACTATATAACTGAATAGTTTGCCGTCTTACTTGAAACCCATCGTCTAACCTCAGCGTTGCTCAATAACTATAGTGAGCTATTAAGTAAAGACATCTGTGTTAGAAATCTATGTTTGTAATCTTTTACTTCCAAAGAGTGTGTCTAGTGACTATAAAGTTGGAAAGATCAAGATACTGAAGGGGTATTGGTGATGCTGTTGATAAGCTTCACTTTACTAGCGCTTACTAAACGTAATTTACTCAGTTACCTTAGAAGTCACTACACCATCTAACCTGTAGGTGCTGACGACAAAACGCAAATTTAAAGAAACTTAGTTCATTGGAAATATCCTCTGGTTAGCAGGATTATTATTATTGTTTCCTTTAATTTCTAGAGGAACATAGGGCTTCAGCCATGCGTCTCCATTGCGTTCGGTTCTCTGCTAGAGTCTTCACCTGGCTCCAAGTCTGCCCACACATTTTCATCTCCTCTTCACATCACCTCCTCCAAGTCACCCCACCTTCGCACTGACGACCGACTCGCCACTTCCCTTTCGAGTTCCACTCGAGCAATGGCTTGTCTAGTGATGTCACTTGATGGTTTCCTCAGAGTATGGCCAGCCAATCCATCTCCATTTCTTCCTGCTTATTTGTTTCACAATCGGTTCCTGGTTGGTTCGCTCATTGCCAGAGATCTTTGTTGCTGATCTTTTCTGACCGGCCATCTGATCTTGAGTATTGAGCGAAGACAACTGTTATTGAAGGTCTGTAATTTGTTTGAGATGCTCTTTATGAAGTGCAAGTCTCTGATCCGTATGTTAAATAGCACTGACTTCACATTGGAGTTGAAAATCCGGATCTTATTTTTGATGCTGAGTGTTGTTGACCTCGACACAGACTTGAAAGTAGTGAAAGCTTGTCTTGCTTTTCTGATTCTTGCTTTGATATCCTCGTCAGTTCCGCCTGTAGTTGAAATGATATTTGGGTAAAATAAAAGTTCAAGATTATCCAGGGAAAAAGATTTAGAACTTATCTGATGAATACGGCTGTATTGCAAAGTCAGTTTATGTGAGTGTTGACAACAGAACGGAAAAACACAAAAATGGTGCTGGAGTCAGTCCGAATGTATACACATGAAGACATTGCACATAGCACAACAATATCATCGAATGCACACTTATTTTGACGTGTGACTGCACTTCTCGTTATAAATTAGGAGGTAACATACAGTAACAAATGCTAAACAAGCCTATTTGTATATATGCTAGGACGACCAGGATGGTTGGAGGCAATCGGTAGGAAGCCTTGGACCTAGGTTTCATGCCACTAATCAGGAGATCAATCACGAGCCCGAATACCTCAGTAGTAACATCAAAGACTGAAGCACTGAGTGACGCGGGTTCGAATCTCAGAACGGACATGAGTTCCTTCAAGGTAGGTAGGTAGGCAGATACGCCGGGCTGACTGAGGAGTGCTGACAAGCATGAAACCTGGGTTAGGCAGGGCTTCCTTCTGATTGCCTCCAACCATCTAATATCCAAAATTCATAGAAAAGTGCATCGTGATGGCGAGTCACCTAACATAGTGGCCACACTGCAAACTTGACTGACAGAATTCAGTCTACACCAAAGATAGGATTAGACACGCATTACACTAGTTAATTACTCCCCGGTGTCTAGTCAAAACACAACGTAATTAGAATCAATATTTTGATTTGGGGCTAGCTGAAGAGGTTGGCAGAGAATAGGACACTATGGAGACGTGTTCTTGAAGCCCATTGTTTCACTCGGAACCCAAAGGAACAATAATAATAAATAACAATATGGATAGTTTCCATCGGAATCATTCATACAGACTTACACGAACATCATCAATTGATATTGTTCCTTCACCTGGTTTACTAAATATGTTAAAAACTTTCAGAATATCCTGTTTAATCCTTTCACTCAGAATTATTTTTGGCCAACGATTTGTTGTGAATTGTTTCCCGAATTCTGCATATTTTTCAGTGTAATAATTATTTTCTGTATCTCGACGATTCATTCATTCACACTTATTAGATGCAGTGTATAATATACATTAAATAATCTACTGGTCATGTGACAAATTATTGATTTGTTTCAACATTTAAAAAACATTATGATAGATGATGGATGAGTGAATGTTAGTCAAATTTACAACTTGCAAATTGGTTATCAATTAGCAGTCTACACATTTCGATTGATGAAATCTTACTGTAGTTGCCTTTGGAAACCAAGCTGTTGCTTAAAGACGTACTTATTAGAGATGACAAGAATGGATTATAGAGATGTACAGTCACACCATAACGCTGCTGCCACCGCCGCGTTCTTGTCCACAATATGTGCGTTGGTGGCACAATGGTTAGGACTCTCGCCGACCATGCACATGGTCCGGGGTTCGATCCTGTAGTGTACTTTGTGCCTTTGAACTTTTGTTTGAATGAACTCAGCCTGACCTTTAACCCGACTTCCACTTTTGTATTCCTGAACCTCCTGTACGGTTTCGGTTTCGCTCTCTCACTGTACTTTCATCCAGTACACTCTCCGAGCTGACCACCGTCTCACCTGCAGATAAGTGTGTACCTCTTGTTTATTATCAAATTATATATCTCTTTTGTGTAAATACAATTCTGGTCTAGTTATACTTGCCATTTCAAGTCTTTTAACTTTGATTCCGTTCGTTAGTACTTGCACGTCAGGCAGAGTACGATTAAGGCCATAAGCGGTGAAGAAGTTTTGTAAGAGTGGTTATTGTTAGGTCGAAGTTAATCCTAAGTCTAACTCCTACAAGTGGTGAGCGCGAGTTTTCACCGTTTGCCTACTTAGTAGCCTAAAGTGTAAATAGTCCTTTTTCATATTGGCAATTTGTTTTTCACACAGTCATAAAATTTTACTTGCCTTGTTTTTACTAATATTTTTTTTGTTATCATATTTGTTGTTATCATCCTATATATATATCGTCTTGTTCGCGGGATGGCCGTAACCGCTAGTCCCACTCAGACGAAGGACTCGTCTACCGAAGGGTCATCATAATTAGATGTGGTGGCCTACATAGCTAAGCTTTATGAAGAGATAGATAAGTTAAGACAGGAGATGACACCTAGAGGTCGTTCGAATAGCCGCACCAGGTCAACGCGTGGTAGATCTTCTTCACGAGCTGGCAGCAGACGTCGTAGGTCTCAAAATTCCCAACCTGGAGTGTGCTGGTATCACCGGCGTTATGGTGACAAGGCCCAAAAGTGCACTCGCCTGTGCACCTTTGATGTCCAGCAATCGGGAAACCAGTAAGCCAGCACGTATTGGCGACTAACGTCGCTGGCGAACCACTTCCATGTCGCCTCTTCTATGTTACTGACCGTAACACTGGGACACGCTTCCTGGTTGACACTGGGGCGGAAGTTAGCGTGATTCCACCAGCGTCTGAAGAGCACCAGAAGCCACTTTCCTTACAGCTTCGTGCCGCAAATGGTTCGCCAATCACAACGTATGGTAAAAGGTTCCTGGATCTTAACATAGGCCTACGTAGGTCATTTCGCTGGGTTTTTCCTTGTGGCAGATGTAACTACCGGTATTGAGTCATAAGAAAAAGGCACAAACAGCGAAGAAAATTTTCTTTTCGACGATTCATTTTCATGAGCTGTACAATCGTAATTATAATTAACAAAGAAATCTTTAGACCAATCAGATACTGGTAAATTTTGTCCTTGGAAAATTGTATTACATAATGTAAGGTGTAAGAAGGGATGACTAATTGTAAGTTAGAAAGGAGACAGAAGTTGGCATGACGTAATAAGTGTGAGATAGTGAATAATCAATAATCTCGTGTAAAATGGACAGGAACTAGTGGAGAGGCTATAAAGTGTTTTTGTATAAAATATGTATGAAAAACAATGTTATCAATAAACAGTAATAGAGTGGTAATAAAATGTGGATGATGGGGACAAAATGATAAAAATATTAATAAAATAAAATAATAATGGTAATAATAGTGAACTTACATAATAAAGGAAGGAAGCAAAATTGTGACAAGAACTTTACTCTGGCCATGGTAAGGCTAGAGAATGTATGTATCGCTTTTGTATGCAGAGGTCCGGTTTTAGATCTCGAATAGCTAATGCTTCAGCTATGTACAGATGGCGAATCCGAAGTCCCTTTGTACGATATTGAGGGACTCTGTGTAACACTGTGAAGCATTCATGTGGGGGTGCTCGATGTCCAGAGATGACAAGGTGTTCGAGGATCGAGCTGTTGCTCTTACCAATTTACCAGTATCTGATTGGTCTAAAGATTTCTTTGTTAATTATAATTACGATTGTACAGCTCATGAAAATGAATCGTCGAAAAGAAAATTTTCTTCGCTGTTTGTGCCTTTTTCTTATGACTCAATATGGGAATATTTCGTTCATTGAAGAACTACCGGTATTATTGGCATGGATCTCATGCAACACTATCAGCTACTGGTTGATACTGGCAAACACAAATTGATCGATTCAGCTACAAACCTTTCGATCTCCGGTGTTGTGACGCACACACCTGCATTAAGCCCAGTATATTCAACCCCTGCCTCTAACGGCCCTTACGCTGAAGTTCTTCAGTCCTTTGCCAATCTGTTCAAATCGGTTTCTAAACTTCCTTGTGTGACTTCTACTGTCACTCATCATATCGTGACCACTGGTCCACCGGTATTCGCAAAGCCACGGCGATTGTCCCCAGAAAAACTACAGGCCGTGAAGGCTGAATTCGAACATATGTTAGACATGGGGATAATCCGTCCATCCAGCAGCCCGTGGTCTTCCCCTTTACATGTGGTGCCAAAGGCCTTGTGGTGACTACCGCAGGCTTAACGCACAGACCGTGCCAGATCGCTACCCCGTACCACATATACATGACCTTACGTCGTCACTAAAGGGTGCCACGGTATTCAGCAAACTGGACTTAACCAGAGCCTATCATCAGATTCCAGTTCACTAAGACGATATTCCTAAAACGGCAGTGATCACCCCTTTTGGTCTTTTCGAATTCCTTCGAATGCCGTTTGGTCTCCGCAACGCCGCACAAACATTCCAACGATTTATTCACGATGTTTTGCGCGGATTGGATTGCGCATATGCTTATCTCGACGATATTCTTGTGGCTAGCCCAGATGAAGCTACCCACCGTACGCATTTACAGATGGTTTTTGAGCGGTTAACAACCCATGGTTTGACACTTAACATGTCTAAATGCCAGATTGGCGTCCGTTCATTGACCTTCCTGGGACATGTCATTAATGAACAGGGAATTCGCCCGCTACCTGAGAAGGTGCAGGCAATACGCGACTTCCCGGAACCTACGTCAATAAAATCTTTGCACACATTTCTAGGCATGGTGAGTTATTACCGACGATTTGTTCCTCAATGTGCACATATTTTACAGCCACTCACAGACCTACTAAAGGGTAAGAGCAAAACGTTCAGCATGACACCAGAGGCTCGAGAAGCCTTCCAGAATATTAAGTCGGCAATTGCAGACGCCACCATGCTAGTTCACCTGGACGTCCATCTTGCGCTTAGCATCTCAGTTGATGCATCTAACACAGCCATTGGAGCTGTTCTACAGCAACTGGTACATATTTCATGGATGCCAGTCGCCTTTTTCTCTCGGAAGTTGTCCGCCGCTGAAGCGAGGTAGAGCACCTTTGGCAGAGAACTCCTCGCCATATACGTGGCTATCAAACATTTTCACCACTTTGTCGAAGGTCGGAAATTCACAGTATTTACCGATCACAAGCCCCTGACGTATGCCCTCCACACTACTACAGATAGATATTCTCCACGCGAATTGCGTCACTTGGACTACATCTCACAATTCACTTCGGATATTCGACATATTTCGGGGGTTGACAATGCTGTGGCGGACGCCTTGTCTAGGATATGTACCATGTCGGCGCCACCAACCATTGACCTGAAACAAATGGCGCAACGTCAGCTTACAGAGTTAGATCTCCATAAGCTCTCGTTAAATACCTCCTTGCATATCAAGCGTATACCGCTTGTTAACAGCGAGGGTACCATCCTCTGCGATCTGTCCACCGGTACCCCGAGACCCATCGTTCCACCTTCATTGCGCCGTACGGTATTCAATAGCCTCCACAACCTTTCCCACCCAGGTATCCGGGCAACGGACAAACTAGTGTCAGCTAGATTTGTCTGGCCTGGTATAAATCGCGTCGTGCGTATCTGGGCACATACCTGTGTGCCGTGTCAACGAGCTAAAGTCCACAAACACAACATCACTCCAGTGGGTTCCTTCTCCACACCCGATGCTCGCTTTAGCCACGTACATCTAGATATAGTGGGTCCTCTACCACCATCAAATGGCCACTGTTACTTGTTGACATGTGCCGACCGGTTCACTCGTTAACCAGAAGCTATTCCCATCGCTGACACGACCGCGGAAACCATTTGCCTAGTGTTCATGGAACGCTGGGTAGCTCAATTCGGATGCCCATCTTCGGTGACTACAGATCGTGGACAGCAGTTTGAATCGACCCACTTCAAGAAGCTCTTAGAGCTGCTGGGGTGTAAACGCATCCGAACAACCGCGTACCATCCAGCTGCAAATGGACTTGTAGAACGTTTTCACCGCCAACTGAAAGCTTCGTTAATGGCTACCGAGAATACTAAGTGGACCGAGTCCCTTCCCCTAGTGCTACTTAGCATCCGTTCCACGCTCAAAGCAGACTTACAGTGCACCTCCGCAGAGTTGGTGTTTGGTACCACCCTTCGTCTACCGGGTGAAATTATCTCACCTGAAAGTGGTGAGACAAGTGCTACGGATGTACATTGTTATGCTCAGAACCTCAAGCGCCTTATGCAGCGCCTGCAACCAACTCCCACACGCACACAAAACAAGCGAGTGCAAGTAGATGCTAGACTCGATGACTGTACACACGTTTTTGTGCGTTGCGACGCCGTTCGTAGACCGTTACAACCTCCTTATGATGGACCATTCAAGGTCGTTAGTAGGACAGAAAAATTTTTTGTTATTTATCGACTTGGCCGTCAAGACACCGTAAGTGTCGACAGACTTAAAGCGGCCTACATTGAAGAATCTGTACCCCTCACGCCTACACAACCAGCAACTACGCCCGCACCCACACCCCAGCCAAGTTCGATTGTCGAAAATCCTACTAAACCTAGCAGTTCCCTGGATGAGACTAGTAAAGCACCGGTTACACGCTCTGGTCGGCGTGTACACTGGCCTAAGCGATACTGTGAATTTGTTAACTAAACGCTTTTAATTACAAGAGTAGCTCATACCCTAATGTCTTTTCTCACGTTACATTCATTTCTCATGATATTTACTCTTTTGGGTTTCGTTTGTGGGCAGTAGCCACTTTTTCATTTACTAATCCTGTTAGATTTCTTTCTCGTTACAGTGTTCTAACATTTTATTTTTGGCATTGCACTCGAACCGCTAGCTAGACCAGTCCACTCCATTGTCGTATGGTGGCTCCCAACACTCGTGGAATTACAAACCAAACGAACAAAAATATGGACCAGATAAAAAAATAATAAAATAAAGAAAAAAATATAATAAAACGTAAAAACAAAAACTTTCACTGTATCGTTAAACGGACCGTTAAATATTTTTGCATATAAGTACGTCACTTCTATGCTGTACATTTTAATCCGCTCAATCTATTTTCACAGATTTTACTATTTTTACTCGAGTTATGGCATGATGAAACTTATTTATTTTGTGACCCATACTTGTAATTACTTTGCATCACTTTAATTATACAGCTCGCAACATTTTTTTTTAAACAAATGGTGATTGTACCTATTCATAGCTATTGGTTATACACACACTTCTCTGTACCTTGCATAAGTTTTCACAGCGCTAGCGATTTCCCTTGTTTGATTTCAATTTGGCGTACTACTCCCCTGTTACACTAGTTCCTTCGCATTTATTCCGCTTCAGTTCTTGTTAACACCTTATGCTGATTTTTAAATCTTAACCTCTTCTTCTATTCTTTTCTGTTGCTTTTACTTTATTCCTCCTAATACGCTGGTATATTGATTGCCTTTGGTGTTACTACTAGTTTTGGTTGACGAGGAAGGATGGAGCATTAGTCTAAGATGAAACTTAGACATAATGAGTCACCTTCCCCTTATAACAACCTGGGTAACGGAGGTAAACTATCAGACCTCCACATAACCCGGCCCGTAATAGTATGTCGTAAAAAAAAACTAAATAAATAAATAAAATAAAGATAAAAAATAAAAAAAGATAAGTAAAAATAAATGATGTCAAAAAAAACAGACAACTCAGAAGCTCGAAAACGCACCAAGGCACCAGCGTTATTCCTTCTTATATTCCATCATGTACATAGTGCTCATAAATTGCCTTATTTTTTTCCTTCATTCTTTCCTTTCTCAACATATATTTTTTTTAAAAGAAAAACAACTATTTTATTACTATCTTCACACTTTCTTGTTCATTCACTGTTATTGTACACCACCTTGCTACTTTTATATATCGAAGCTTGCTGTTATACTACCAACCTTCTAAGGGGGGGATAACCTGTAGTGTACTTTGTACCTTTGAACTTTTGTTTGAATGAACTCAGCCTGACCTTTAACCCGACTTCCACTTTTGTATTCCTGAACCTCCTGTACGGTTTCGGTTTCGCTCTCTCACTGTACTTTCATCCAGTACACTCTCCGAGCTGACCACCGTCTCACCTGCAGATAAGTGTGTACCTCTTGTTTATTATCAAATTATATATCTCTTTTGTGTAAATACAATTCTGGTCTAGTTATACTTGCCATTTCAAGTCTTTTAACTTCGATTCCGTTCGTTAGTACTTGCACGTCAGGCAGAGTACGATTAAGGCCATAAGCGGTGAAGAAGTTTTGTAAGAGTGGTTATTGTTAGGTCGAAGTTAATCCTAAGTCTAACTCCTACAATCCCGTGCCGACGTACATCTGATATCAATGGTCGGCCTGCAAAATTTGGGCTACCGACATCACATGCTGAAAATTCCATACTTGTACCAAAAATACGGTGTGGAATCAAGCTGTAATAAAAAAAACAAATTATTCGTTGAATGTTCGATTGATTTGACGAACTTCTTCAATCCCCTACATCTTTATTTACAACTTTCTCTTTGCATTTCTGTAATGAAAACTGGTAGCAATTTAAAAAATTTATGTTCTCATATTTAAATACATGTCGGCTTCTTGTGAAGATGCTTCAACGATGTCTGGGCATGTAATCAGAAGTTAACTTGAGACGGAGCATTTCGGTCCAATCAATCGACGGGAAAATCTAAAATTCAATTAAATAATTAATATGACCCGTTGTACAAGAGGTGGCTGTCATGGCCCAAGTGGTCTAGTGGATAACGCTCTGGCGTTTGAAACTATGGGCACTGGGTTCAGGCCTCGGTGGGAAAATCATCACTCACTACGGAATGCAGGTACATCCAGTGACGAGTCCCAAATAGGACGAAATGCGCGTTATCCTGGATTCCACTACTAGTCACCATCCACCAATTAAATTCTAACTATACTTTACTTTATACTTTATTTAACTGACATAATATTTGTGTTAAAAATACGGATGTTGCTGTTTATACCAGCTGAGTGCAGAAGATTTCCAGACTGGTTTCAGGCTGATGAAGGTATATCTTGCCTTTTCGATTCTGGCTGGCTTTCACGTCTTTATCCGTGCAGTGTGCCTGTGGTTGAAACCATGCTTCCTGGCCAGATAAGCGAAGGAAGTAAACTCTGTGAAATCTCTCCCGTTGTTTGTAGTTGGTGCTAGTTGTTGGTGGTGGTGTTGGGTGCGTGGGTATCTTCACCACTTCCATCTTCGGAATGTTCACCTGGAATCCTGTCTTCACTACCTGTTTCTTCAGACAGTTTGCTGGTCTTTGAGTTTGTGTGACATTACACATGAATCATCTGCGAAATCCTGAACTTCTAAAGTTCTCTTATCGGTATAGCGTATTACTGTTTTCTCGCTGTGTGCAAGCAGTGTGACGCATAATCCAGTCAACCATAATTAAGAATATCACCCTAGGTGATATTAGGCAGCCTTGTCTTACTACTCTATTCACTTCGAACGCCTCGATGAGTTTTCCGTTGCGGATCACTGTCATCACATAGCTGGTTAATGAGGCTGACGGAGATTTAGATCACTGCACCTCATAGCGTTGAAACAGATTCCAAGTTAGTTCTCTGTTAACTTACTCTGCCAAAACTGGACCACACCCTATTTAGCACACACCTAGTATGAAGACAGAGATGTCGAAAAGAACTGACACACCTACTTTGTTTTCAAGTAGTAAAATAGCTATTTATTTCTTGCTCATGTATTTTCTACATCAAAACTGTTGTTTCTCGGTTTGGAGCCACTTTTCGCAAACTCGCTTTTGTCAGGCCTAGAAGCTGGTATTTCGTGACAGCATACACAACAAACGGAATTGTATCTAAGATTTGTAGATAATACTTTTATTGTCTGTAAAAGTATGTCAGAAGCGGAGGATTTAATGATAAAATTCAACTCATGCAATCCTATTCTTAACTTTACAACAGGACAAGAAGTAAATGGTACTTTCAGTTTCTTAGATGTATCTCTATTGAAAAGGATGGATAGTACAAAAGAAAGATCCATACTTGAAAAATCTCCATGAACGGGGAAGTCTACACACTTTAAGAGTTTGTTTCCAATCTAATATAAGAAGAACTTGGAATATTATTCAACAGAGCAAGCAAAATTTATTCTGACATTTCAGCTGTAAGTGGAATAAAGACCCTGAAGGATATTTTATCAAACAGGGATATCCTCCGATGTGTATCAATAAATATTCTAAGGAAAAAAAGACCCAGCAAAAAACAAAATAGAGGTTTACTTAAAGGGATACTAAAATTTTCTATCCATTTCGAATTATTTTCATCTCCTAATAACCACAATGAGTCACTATTCATACTGGCGCATAATTTCAAAAAACTTCCAGAGCACTGCTGAGAATTTTTGGAACGAAATCGAGGAAGTGCATTATGGAATGCCATCGAAGCATACTTCAGATGGAATAAAGCCACTATTATTCATCCTTTTCGGGGCTCATTTGTTGCATCTGTCTATATCTCAGTGAGTGGCAATGATCGCGTTGAAAGTCAAAACTAGCAATTATGGTTTCAAATACCTTAACTTTATCCACCAGCCTATAGAACAGAGACAGCCACCTCTTGAGCAACAAGAATAAGCTGTTATCTATTAAAACATTCAAATTCCTTGTTGGTAAGTAGGAATTTCATCACTTACCTGTATGGAGGTAGATTCATCTGAAGAGTCTTAAATGGGTCAAAACACGCGTCATAAGTCCCACGCCCTCAACCAAAATAACATGAAGTTGACGTGAATGAATCACTCAAGCGTCCTTATTAGTGGCAAATGTACGCCAACAGAAATGAAACAAGCAATAAGGGTTAATAAAGCAGGATTTAGTGAATTCATCAAATTTCGGTAGAACTCGTCAGCTGAATACTCTACATACACGGATATATACTTTTGAAATTACATTGGGAGATATAAGACTGATAAGTAAACAAACTACATTGAAGTAGTCATGCAGAAAGACAGGCGCGAATGTTTTCCAGGTCATGTTCAAATAGATAAGGGGAGAGAGAGAATGAGAGATGAAAATTGAGATAAATTGCATTACGCTTCAGTTGCATAACTTAGGTAAACAATTAGACATTAGAGAATATAACAAGAATTGCAAACAGAGTAATATCAATAGTAATAGTTATAATAGTAATAATTATAATAATAATAATAACAGTGTTGAAGTGAGTTAAGATAAATGAATCAAGAATAATAATAATAATAATGAGGTAGAATTATAATTAAAACGTATTATCATGGTAGATTCAGAGTCACAACCATCTCCTTTTGTACACAGAGATCTGGTTTATAAACTCGAATTGCATAAGCCTCTGAAATTGCAAGCATCTTTTTGTTTCTTTGTCTGCTGACAATGGTGAATGACTTGACCGCGTCGATATCAAGTCCGTAGTCCATAAGATGTTTTGTTATTGAGGATTTTGACAATTTGCACTCAGATGTTTTCAACCATTTTGCAAATGCTCCGTCATGCGAATAGACAATCACCTTTCTGTACGACCTATGTATTTGCTTCCACAAACACACTCAAATTGATATACGCAGTTTGAAGTGTCGAGGATTGGCGACTGGTCTTTTCCAGATTGTTGAAGCACTCGCTTAGTGGTGTTAAGGAAAACAACTTTTGCAGCATAATAAGTTCTCTTGATGGCTTTGTCGAGTCTTCCTTTGACTACTTCCTGTACATCATCTCCTTTCAATGGCAAACTTACAAGATATCCTCTGCACTTTCTTGGTCTCCACATATCCTGTCCATTTCTATGAAAATCCTCCACCTAACCACCATCTACATTAAGAAGTTAAGACAATCGGGAATTACTCAACCCCTACTTTTACAACTTGTTAACTCCTCCATATGACCTATTATTGTTTATCCCTCCCACCCCACCTCCTATCCGAACCAAATCAGTCTTTCCTGGGTTACTCAAAACTAGCTGAGTCATATTTCAAAGGGTAATAAAGATTTCTAGTAGGGTTAGTTGTGTGTCATCACTTATTCAGCTCGCTACCATCACAGTCGACAGACACCTGAACAACTCACGTGACAAATGGTCTAAATCCACATTGTCTCACTCTTAACACGCTTTCTATTCACAGTTCTCTTACATCTCGTCTGGTAGGACTAGAAGTCAGTACAAGAGATTATATGCTCATTCGCACAACCAGGTGGGAAAACTCAACAATACCCTATTCGGCCCACCCGACTGACCTCATTCTATCTGATGAAGACAATGTTAAACGTGAAACTGACGACCTACTGTGTAATTAGCATTCAACAATGACTCAGTTATTCTCCAATATTTGTAATTTTATGCTTACACTCACTATCCCCATTATCTTATAATTTTATATTATTAATACTAATATTTTCAATACTATCATTATCAGCTTACAATTGTACATCATTTTGACCCTACTGTTTCTGCTAATGCCGAAAGCTGATGTTGTCATTAATTCTAGTTAGGTGTAGCCTGTTGTTGTTGCTGCTGTTGAGTAGATTAGATGCAACATTGTAGAAAATGGCTAAAAATCCTACTCTGTATGATAAATACTGTTTTGGAGTAAAGCAAATCAATATTATTATTATTACTGATTTAATAATTGTCACCTTTCAATGAAATTCACAATGGAATTAGAAAATGAAACAAAGATTCCATCTCTGGACGTTGAATTGACAAGAAGTGAAGATGCAACTCTGAAAAGAAGGATCCACAGAAAATTATCATGGAATGACCAACTGAAAAACTTCTTTAGTTGAATACCTGTCAGTCGAAAAAGACCTGCCATAGTCTCACTGAGCCTTTGTATCAGAAGAATTTGAGGCGACGACTGCTTAGAAGAGCTCTTATTTCTCAGAAATATCCTGGCTCAAAATGGATACCCATCACACTTCCTTATTTAGCACACATTTTATATTGATGAGAATAGTTAGTGTAAGGCAGGACATTACCAACTTATTGAGGAACTCTAAGTAAACGGCTCCATTTCTTTTTTTCATTGCTATATTGTTGTTATTATGTTCACTTAATTTAATTTTATATTCATATTCATACTGAACTATGTTATCAATGTAAATGCCCTGTTTTAGTTACTACCCCTGTAATGACAAACTTAGATGCAATACTGTACCGTATAACATACTGAGAATTCCATAACTGTACCAAAAATACTGTTCGGAATAAAGCTGTTATTATTATTATTAAAGACAAAATGTGTCCTATGTACCTCTATTATTTTTACTTCGACTAATTTTCCTGAAGAAGATCCGATCAGTTTGTCGAACTCAGGAAACGTTAGACTGATTTTTCAATTTCACTGAGATTTTAAAAGTGTACATTATCCTACTACTTGTAAGTAGATAAACTGGCCTAAAATAAATAAATTTATTGTCATTACATTGAAATTCATCATATTTATCTTGATGGCAATATTATTAATAATGAATGCATAGTGATACATCTAACTACTCTAAGTTATGTGAGTATTTAAATTTACTGTTCCTGTTTTTTGTGTGTTTTTTTGCCTCAAAGATAATTCCAGTGGATAAATATGGTGTGTTTTTTTGAATAATTTAGAGCCTGATTTGTCTCCAGAGATGCCCTATAATACCTCTTGTTACACATTGTAATCTCTTTGTGTGTGTGTGTGTGTGTGTGTGAGGATATGACAACTCAAAGAAGGGGGAGGGCGTGTATGAGAGGGGTGCATTCATGACACCAGACTTGTGGGAGTAAGGTGAGGCTTTTGAAAAGAAAAAAAAATGAAAGGGGTAACTAATGACAATCTAATGACACGGTTGATGTGATTAGTATGAAGACATTTGTTATATTACCCTCACTCACTCACTCGCTCTCTCTTTGTCCAACTCATTAACTCAACCTCCTCAATTTCTTCTCAAAACACAAAAATACTTGTAGGTTGAGGAGAGGTGGGTGGAATGAGATTAATACTTTTTTAATAGTCATCTGACAATAGATTTAATTACATATTTCATAAACTTATTTCAAACTATATTCATCGTGCGCGCGCGCGCTTGAGCGAGCGAGAGAGAGAAATAGGATATCAAGAGAGTACTAAAACTTAACAAGTGATTGCTTCAAATTATGCATAATTTAACGTATTACTAGTGATATTTTTTTCCTACTTTTAAATAAGATAACAAGAGGGAGCACTTCTCAGAAATGAACATTAAGAGATGAATTCGTTGCACCTCATTGCTTTAACAAGCTGAGAAGAAAAAAACCAGCACCATCACCACCAACAACAACAACAGCAACAACAACAACACAACAGTTACAAGACTCATTGACTATGTGAAGACAAGACTAGTATAATTAAATCAGTTGAAGTTTATTTATTATTTTATTAGCCTTTTCTGATGAATCATTTACACTGACATTTATCTCCTTAATTACTATTAATATTTTGATAGAGAAAGAAAGACTAGATTTACAGTGTAAAATGGTATCATTCTATTTCACAGGTTCTCATCAACTGCAAACTACCTGAAATTACAATTGTTTTAAATAATAAGATTTCATACTTCAATGTCTTCTCTATTACCTTTCAAACATTGAAGTATGAAATGTTATTATTTAAAACAATTGTAATTTCAGGTAGTTTGCATATGATGAGAACCTGTGAAGTAGGATGATAGCATCATTTTATACTGCAAACCTGGTCTTTCTTTCTCTATCGAAGTTTATCAAGGGAACCAAATGTATGAAAATTTTGAAAAGACGCCTCCCTGCCAAAACTATTATTATTCCTTTGGGGTACTAGGGGGAATAAAGGGCTTCAAAATCCCGCCTCCCTTTCTGTTATGTTCTCTGAAGTCCTCTTCAGCTGGCCCTATGAATGTCCACAAGCTTTCATAACTTCTATGTCACCGTCGGACGGAAGTTCAACTCTTCGTTTCTCATTCGCATCCCTCTCGGGCGATGACCTAACTGCCGCCCGATGACATTCGATGGTCTCCTCAGCGTTTGCTGGATCCATCTCCATTTCCTCATACATACCCGTTGAGTGACAGGTTCTTGGTAAGTTTGTCCCCACAGTTTCTTATTGTTAATTCTTTTTAGGCTGGCCATTTGATCTTCAATATGAAAGTTGCTGACAAACGTTTCTAGCTGCCTGTTTGAAATTCTTTTCGTGACGCCCGTATTGATTTTCTGACACATATGGAAGGAATGAATGACTTGACTTGAAAATCTAAATAGTATTCTTGATTCTGAGTGGATAAGGCTTCCAAACTGATTTCAGAGTGATGAAGTTCTGGCTGGTTTTTACATCATCATCATCTGTGCTGCCATCTGTAGTTGAGACGATGCTGCCCGGATAAGTGAAGGAAGTGACCTCTTTTTAAATTTCCCACATTGATGGTGATTGGTGCTTGTTGTTGTTCGCTGGTTGGTTGGTTATCTTCTCTATGCTCACTTGAAGTCAAATCTTAGCTACCTGTTTCTTCTGACAGTCTGTTGGTTTTCGCCAGTAAGTCTTGAAACTAGGCGATGTGATAACGAATATAACGAATAAACATATATGCATGTATATCGACCACTAGGACGAATACTTCACCGATATTCGACAGTTAACATAATGTTATCTTTGACCAATGGTGCCTAGCAATGAAACCTAGGAACCATCTGAATTGGATGTACATTTAAGACGATGGTTGTTTGGTTCCAGTCTCAATAAATTTACCATTAATCACTGGGGTTACTGGGGTACATTCAGTTGACGAGTTTCGAAATGGACGAAATCCGCTTCACAAACTACATTCCAGGTTATCATTAACCGTATAACAGATGCTAAATCTATTCTCCGTTTGTTTTCTCTCTGTGTGTGTGCCTTCACCTCTAACACATTTATTCTATTTATTCCAACCATTTATCCAACTTATCGGTTTGTAAACAACAAAAATTGTTATTGTGATGTTATAGTGTACTACTACTGGTGATCCCATGTAAACAATAATCAGCAAAATAGTAGGAATGTGATAATTAATAATGCTGATTTTGTTTGTTAAATAGTTAAGTTTACATGGGTAAGTGGTTTTGTTGCAAAACTTAAACAAAGAAAATATGGGAACAAAATAAATAAATAAAGAAGGATTCTTAAATTAACGGCATACCATTTAAGTTTGTCATTTGTCTCTTACTTCCAGTCTCACTGTCTCTCTCTCTCTCTCTGCCTCTTCCAGTCACTTGGTCATTCATTGTGGTTTTCATTTAACTTCTGTTCGTGTAATTAATGTACACATGCCTGTGTAAACTCTTTTTTTTGTTTTGTTTATTTTTCTCCTTTTTTTCCCGTACTTTATTCAACTTTTCCTTCTAAACAGATAATATTCATTCATCACGTCTTTTTGTCTTTTTGTTTTAGTTTTCCCTCCCTTTCAACCTCCGCTCATCAGAATTGTCTACATCAGTTAATCTGTTAACATAGAAAGTGATGAATAATGTAGCCTTATATCAATTACTACTACTAATACTTGTGAAGAACAAAATTGATCATAGTTAAAAGTGTTGAACACTATTCTGAAAAATCCAATAACTCTCACAATTGGAAACACATTTGTTTCCCGATACAAATTTTTAAAAAGCAACAAAAGTTTATTATTATTATACCAAGTGGGACACAGAGCTTCAACAACACATCTCCACTTTGTCCGATTCTCTGCGTTCCTCTTCATTTGGGCCCAAGATTTTCATTAATCTCTCATTTCTTCCTCCCATGGTCTCCTCCACGTCACCCTCGCACCGACACCGAACTCGTCGTTTCCCATTCGGGTCCCACCCGAGTGATAGCCTGACGTGAAATGTCACTAAACTGTCTCCTTAGTGTGTGTTCAATCAAGCCACATTTCCTTCAGAATGTTTTTTGAGCAACGAATTCTTTATTGGTTCACTTCCAGAGTTTCTTATTGCTCATTCTTTCTGGTCAATTGATCCTCAATATGGAGCCAGTGAAGTCAGCTGTTGATGAATGTCTGCAGTAGCCTGCTGAAAATGCGTTAAGTGACACATAAAGTTTCTGACACATAAAGAAGGACTGACTGACTTGATATTGATGTTTAAAATTCGAATCTTGTTTTTCATGCTGAGGCGGAGTGCAGAAGATTTCCAAACTGATTTCAGAATGATGAAGGGGTATCTTGCCTCTCCGATTCTGACTGGCTTTAACAACCTCTTCCGTGCAGTCATCTGTAGTTAAAACGATTCTGTCTTGATCAGTGAATGAAGCAACCCTTTTCAAATTTCCCCCATCGATAGTGATTGGTGCTGGTTGTTGTTTTTAATGTTGGCTGGTTGGTTTTCTTCATAATCTCTGTCTTCTCAATGTCCACTCGGATCCCTGTCTTCGATGCCTGTTTCTTCTGACAGTTTTTTTGGTTTTGCCTGTAACTTTTTGAGTTATTATGACATTATACATAAATCTTTCACGAATTCCAGGTCTAGTTAAGTCTTATGGTCAGTGCAATGTATTACTATTTTCTCGCTCTCCACAGTCTGACGCACAATCCACTCTACGATATTTAGGAGTCTTCCTCCTATCTTTACTTTAAAGGCTTTGCTGAGTTTTCCATTGTGGATCACTTGACATGGGGTATTGTCATCAAAAACCCATTGAATGAGACTGATAATGATTTAGGGCATTGCAACAGATAGTGTTGAAGTAGTTTCCAAATTACTTTTCAGTCAACGCTATCAACGGCCTTTTTAAAGCCATTGAAGCTGAGGTACAAACCTGACTACCATTTTATGTTCTTTCCGATGACGATGCATAGAGTTGCAATATGATCTGCATATAACTGACTTCAACACAAAAACAATTCCTAAAAATACAAATAAAAGTTAATAAAGCACAATGTAATAAATTCATCAAATTGGGTATGTTTGTGGAAGCAAATACATAGGCCGTACAGAAAGGCGATTATCTAGGCGCATGATGGAGCATTTGCCAAAGTGATCGAAAATACATGAAGTCAGAGTGTCTAAAAGTTCCCATAACAGAGTATCTTGTGTACTACAGGCACGACATTGACTCACTGTCAAGTCATTCACTGCTGTCAGCAAACAGACAAAACAAACAGGAAGATTCTCACAGTTTTGGAGGCTTGTGCAATTCGAGTTTATAAATCAGGTCTCTGTGTGTGTACAAAAGGAAGTTGTGGTCACTGCGAATCTACCATGGTCATATGCTTTACTTATTAGCTGTTATTATTATTATTAATATCAATATTTTATTCTACCTCTGATTATCACTATTTCTGAGTCATTTGAAACTATCTATTTACAGTAGCATTATCTCAACTCGTTTTAACATTATTATCATTATTATTATTATTACTCAACTTGTAATTCTTGATATATTCAAGTTCGTTCACTAATTGATAACTGATTATTTATTTGGGTGATGTAATTGAACTGTGTTGCATTTTATCTTATTTTTATATCTCTCCTTCTATTTAGAGTATTCATCAGCTGAGGAGGAGTTCTATCGAAATTTGATAAATTCATTAAATCCTGTTTTATTAAGTATTTTTACTTGTTTTCTACTATAATAATATTTCAGTGTTGATATGGTCACAAAGCACAACTAGACTAATTTTTCGTCTTAGTATAAGAATTATCAACACGCATTCAACACAGATCAGACACTCAACTATAGTAGTTATAACCCAATGATTCACCAAAGAAACTGTATACAAACATTGTTCAGAAGAGTTCAAACACACTGCACCACTCCATTGCTGAAGAGAATAGAAGAGAAACATCTAACGACTGTCTTCAGGAAGGATGAATATCCTATTCAATTTCATCAAAAACATGTTTCAACTCAAACTGAAATAACAACAGCAACAACAAGAAAGCACCCTTGAAGAGCCCAAGAAAATTCCTTTTACCTTAGATCAGCTCTGAAATAACAGCTAGAATATTGTTAAGATCATTTGAAATAGGCATAGCACACAAGCCACCACAATCATTTCACTCCATATTGTGTAGACCAAAAGACCCACCCAGAAGCAAAAGAAGATTAGATTAATACCATTTAGGAAATCAACTGTATGAACTGCGACCAACACTATATCGGTCAAAGTGAGTGCCCTCTTCGAATCAGAGTTCATGAGCATAAATTAGCTGTAAAAATACACAATAATATACTCTTTGATACAAATGCAATCTAGACAGTCACGGACACCGATTCATTTGGAAAAATGTAGAAATTTTACATAGAGGAAACACCGGAAATTCCGTGGAATTTCTAGAAGACTGGTACTCAGATAAGTCAGCAATTAACAAGCATATTACTACAGACTAAATTTACCATCTGATAAAGAATAAATCGCATGAGAAGAAAGTTAAAATCCCTACTCAATAAAAGTGATCAGTGTAAACTTACAACCAATCACAACCTTTATCAAGGATGGAATTCAATATCTTCAGATTAAACGGCGAGCTTGCTCACCATTCAGCCACTGGGTTTTGAATTCAATGACTTCTGAATTTTGACTCTTATCACATCGAAATGTAGTGACACAGCCAACCGTTACCACTAATGAGCATTTGCTTCACCTCATCCTACTAATAAATACAAACTTGAATATCAATCACCAACTGATAAATGACTGAAAGTTCTGATGAGAAGTTGTGGGGTTTACACAATAGGTGCCCATTGGTGGAACTTATTGTCACTAGCGCTGGCTGGCTTAATAGTATACTTGTTCGGCAGTAAGCCTGGGGAAAAGAGAGAATATTAGGCGTGGGAGCAGAGGAACTCCTATGGAAAATCAATCTGGTGGCTACAGAAACAACAAAACACAGCAAAAGTATGAAAAAATAAACTTTACCTTTCCTGGAATCGGAAAGACGGAGTGACGCAGAATGGTCAAAGCCTTCAGGAAGTTAGTCAGCCGATGAGTCTTCTTTCGACGTTGAGGAGACCGTTTGGTGATACTGCACACAAGGCCATTGCTCGAGTGGGACCCGAATAGAAAACGACGAGCTTGGCATTGGTTCAAGGGTGACATGAAGGAGGAGATGAATGCTTAAGTGTATTCGTGCAGCCAGCTGAACACGACTGCGGAGAACTGGAGGTAATGGAGATGTGCTCTTGAACCCTTGTATTCCATTCGGAATCCATGAAAATGGTAAATAATACACGCTACATAGCAAATGGACAGAAGGTAGAATTCACCGATCAATGAGTTATAACCCAATTGCCGAATGGTCAAAGGTTTTCACTCCCTAACCTGAGGATCCTGAGCGCGAACTGCTGAACAGTCCTAAACTAGGAAGAAACAACTATCCAGTACTCCTTGGTTTTCAATTATACAATTACCACCAAAACCGGCTTGTTGTGGTTTGAATGCAGGAAACCGATCTCTGCATCTCACTATATAGCTAGTTCACAAAACTTCCTTGAGCCACTCACAGCTACAAAGCGCTCCGGAACGAGCGAAACAATGACTATTCTCGATTAAATCTATGTGGTGCTACTCAACAGTCCAGTTATGTAGCTATACAAATAAGATAGTTAACCAGTTAACCGAAATTCAACTATGAGGAATACCTTAAAATCAATTCGAATATTCCCAGCAAGGTGGGATCGAAATCTCTTCCCACAAAAATCATACAGCATTAATTCCCGCTGACAGTCCAAGGATGAAATGACAAAACGACATCATAAAAGAACACATTATCAGTATCATCACACGACCACAAAGAAAAGCATTAAAAGTAGAGATTAAATAAGGAAAAAGACAATTAATAAAGATAAAGTGAGCACATTACATACAAAAATGTTTTCAATAGTTGGTTTGTAAGGATCAGATTTGTTTTGAAGAGTTGATCACCGATTGATATCAGATAGAGAAACATTGAAATCTAGCAGAGAGTACTGGACAGCTGCTGTTTCATCCTAGTTTGGGGGTCATCGGCAGTACGCACCCACCAATGGGGTTCGAACCCAGCATCTTCCAGTTTCAAGGCAAGCTCATATACCATTCAGCCACTGGGATCGTATTCACTGGCCAGTTCATGGATTCTAACTTCTACCAATTCGTGATTTTGGCGCGATATCAATCCGTGATCAACTCGTCAAAACAAATATAATCCTTACAAACCAAATACTGGAAATTAATCTGACGCTCTCTTGTGACTAGCTATAGGACGAGGCTTCCTGAAGTTCTAATGAGAAGTCGTGACCAGTGAGGTCAATCCAGTCAAGTGTGAGGATGGATGTCCCACCGATGACACTGGTTGTTGCCAGTAGCACTAAATGCATCACGAGTTGGTAGAAGTTAGAATTCATGAACTGTCCATTGAATCGGGTCCCAGTGGCTAAATTATATACGAGCCAGGTTGCCTTGTAACCGGAAGGTCGTGGATTCGAACCCTGGTGTGTGGTTGCGTACTGCTGATGATTCCCATACTAGGCTGACGAAATAGCTGTCCAGTACTCTCTGCTAGATTTCAATGTTTCTCTATCTGATATCAATCCGTGATCAACTCGTCAATACAAAAAGTGAAAACAAAGATATACAATCCAGGAGAAAGGCTGATAATAATTGCAAAGTTAGTTGAAACACCCGAATTAGTATAAATATTGTGTATGCATCGTTCTGGAGGGATTTTCCAAAATACTTTCCATGATGGATACTGCAACTGATGCCGGCTCATACGAAAATCCCTAGAAAAAACGAAATCCAAATAATAGTAGTACTCATTATAAATTATTTATAATTTATTTATTTTAAAAGTCCAAAAAGGAAAGAGATGACAAGTTTGTGCTGTCATCCTAGAATATGGTACATATATGTATCAGTATTAAGAAAGCTGAAAAAGTAAACTTTCTAACAGAGATTAACTTAATCGAATAAGAGAGCTCTAAACTTTCCGAAATGTCTTGTAAAAAGACAAACTAACTGGAAACTAAAGTTCACGATATACAGGAAACCGCCATGTTCAAACAAACATTTGAATTTCCAATCGCATCATCCAATAAGAATGAAATTTTTAGTAGCTTTAAATCTCGCATAAACAGAGCCAGAAACATTATAACAGACAGTGATAATATGGAGAACGAGATATCTATAGTAGAACAAATTTTGACTGGGAATGTTTATGCGAAAGAGCTTCTAAATAAAACTAGCAATAAAAAGAAGCAGAAGGGAAAACATAAAAATGAGAAATCTTGGGTATCGATGATAGCTATTCCATATCGAAAGGACACAACTGAACAACTTCAAAGAGTACTTGCTTCATATAATATTAAAGTCTATTTCAAGCTCTCTCAGATTCTTTGGTGAAAGCTCTGGTGAATGTCAAAGATATGTTTCCCAGAATGACACAAAATAACTGTATCTGTAGGATAAAGTGTTCAGAATGTGAAGCTTGCTATATAAAGGACAGTAGTAGACAGGTGAAGGTCAGAGTGAATGAACACAGTCTGTGCACGAAAAGCGCGCCCAGAAATAAAGAAGAATTAAAGAGTATAATTCCATCATGGATAAAATTTTATTTTGATAAAGTTTCACAGTTTTATACAGTAATATTTACTGATGCCGTTTCGAGCACAATCTATTGCCGCTAATAATCATATCAAGGTACTCACAAAACTTTCTGGCTTCGTTTATATACATGAGTAAAAATTGATTAGACATTTGAATAAAGTCAAAATAAGACATGCGTGAAGTAGAAAGAAAGATAAAGTAAATTCGGAAATAATATTGGTGTCGTCAATAGAATACAACAGGATGGAAAATAAGATGAACGTTGCCAGTCAATAAGATGTTTTTATAGTAAAATAAATAACTTGTTATAATGTGAACTGTATACACTAACATTATTTATTATCATCTGATTTGATTGGTAATAATATCTTCAATATCTTTGGTATTAGTGATGATGGGTCATTTCTGTTGCATGTGTTGGGTGTAGACTCGATGAACCATGACTCAATAATCCATCTCTCTCCCCACCTACCTAGATTACTTCTTAGAATTTTAATCCTCTCCCACCCTATTGTATGGTTCTATGTTAATGTAAGCAGTGCGACTGCTGAGTTTTTCTAAATTACTTATCTTCGCGGGAGGGGTCAATCATTCTAACCTTAGCTAAATTCGTATGTTCTGACAGTCTGACTACCCCCGACCTACTAGTTTGACGTATGTAGTTGACCTCACAGTCACCGCGAGGTATTCTGTAAATTATATTATTTTGTCCAACAGGGTCAACTGGCAGGGTCCTTGAGTGAGTTTGCAGGTTTAAATGCCACTCTAATTCCTGCTTTATTAAGAATCCTACATAGGGTCTCAGATGTCCCCTCTTTATATAGTAAAATTGTTGTGGATGCCTTATATTCTTTCTTATTTATGTTATCAATATTAGTTTCAATGCGTTGCCTTTTTATACACGCTGGTGTGCAGTTTGCCTTCTTCTATTCGTTTCATTTTACAGTCTAAAATCATGGCTAATTCTCCTTGTTCACTTTCCGATTTAAATGTGAATTTTATTCCCTTTGTCAGTGAGGTGTGTGTGTGAAGAAATTAGAGTTGTGTTGTGTTATTGACACTGCGAAAATGTTATCCACATATCTCCACCATATCTTTGGAGTAGGATTAAATGTATTAAGAGAAGCATTTTCCCAGCTGTCCATAAGGATATCTGCTACGATTGGGAATATTGGTGATGCCATTGCTACACCTTCTGTTTGTCTCGAAAAAACATTGGCTACAGGAATGCATGCGACAGAAAGCGGACATAAGACCGATTTCGACGATGTGGAAATTCTAGGAGGAAACTTCCATTCACATAAAGAAAGGCTGACCTCTGAAGCCTTGCATATTTTAACCACAGCGAATGCAGTAAACAGGAGAGAAGGGATAGACTAACCGCATATATGACAAACTCTAATGAAACAAAACAGATGAGAGAAAATATAAAAATATTTGAACCTATGTTGTGACCCCTATAAAAATGTTATCATGTTTTGACGTGTTTTCCATATAACAAACAACATGCACACAGACTCACAGAGACAAATATGTACATATGACAGTTTGGCATTAGTCATTACAGAAATGTGATGACTGTTTACATTTTTCTACTGGTGCAAATGTTTACCGACAGGAGACCTTCAAATGGAACTCACTTCAATTTATGTAATTTTTTGGACTGCACATGTTGATGGCGAATAATTCTGAGCAAGTAGTTGTGGCTTACACAGCGAGACTTTCAGAAAACGTATCTTGATTTGATTTCTTCGTAAACACGCTGGTATTATTTTAAGTAATTCTTTTTTTATTCCTTTTCGTTCCCAGTAGAACATACGGCTTCAAGCTAGAGGCTTGAAGTTTCGGTAGCAGTTGTGTTTATTTTTATGGGATGGGGTTGCTAGCCTCATGTCCAACCTTTCCTCTTTAGCAGCTTTATTTCTGGCTTAGCGAGGTAAAGGAGTGCATCCGTGGCCGGGATCGAACCCTGAACCATATGCGTGGTTGGCGACCATTCTACCACTGTGCCACCGACTTGGCGCTCAAATTATTCCAGGAAATTCGTAATATCTGCTGTTTAGATACGAATAGTAATACCGTTGATAACTTCCTTATTGTATTCAGTTCTTGACTTTTCAAGATACCTCCAAATGTACACACACACAAACATACATACAAACATACACACAGTGGAATAAATGTGTTCAATTGCTGTAACATGCATACATCCCACCGACTTGAATTAACAATATCCATTTACCTACTTATATTTTATTTAAGTAGATTGAATGATACTAGACAATAAAATTCAAATAGCCTGTCATTTGTATGGATGTAGGTATATTTGCTATGAAGTGGACGAACAGAAGAGTAGAATTTACACTAATGGTAGCCCAGAGATAATCCATTTTCTCCCCTATCTCTCTGTCTATATGTACATACACACTTACCTATCAATTAGAGGTTTTTTACAACATGATATGTTGTAAAAATCATTCACAAATAGTGACTGACTGACTAACCGAAAATTACATGATAAAATTCTTTTTCTAATTGTCAAATTTTTTCCCTGGATAAATAATTTCATCAGTGTCGTGTGTGTATATTGTGTGTAATTCAACCCACTTCTTTTCGAAAATGTCTTTGTACATGATCAGAGAAAGGAGAGAAATTAAAAGTCATAAAAATTTTTTTCAGAGTTTTTTTACCTCAATTTCTTTTTATGTCAAAATCAAAAATGAATGAAGGTGATAGAGATGGAGGGAGATGGAGGTAGAGAGAGAGAGAGAGTATTCGTAGATGCATGTTTACGCGTAGCCTTCGTTAGATTTAATGAAGCAACTGTTTCATACCTCAATATTCTACTTTCTATGGAGGATATACTTCACAGAAGAATGACCTAGTAACTGTTCTTTCTATTTTTTCTTAAGGATGGAATTTATGCATACACATATATTAATAAATTTTGATGATGATGATGATGATAGTGATTATATACCATTAGAGATGATTGTCTCTCTCTCCCTCTCTTCCCCAATCATCACTACCCCCCCCCCCCAATTCTTTGTTGACTATTCTACCCTTATTTTGGGGAAATAATTCTTTTTGAAGAATGGAGGAATGAATGGAGGAATGAATGAATTTAGCGTAATCATCGTCATAGTTGAGACATTTACGAAAGAGAGATAAAAAGTATTTCAGCATCAAATACGAGTGAATACAATCCACAATCACACACACTCACACACACACATGCACACAAACAGATGAATATAAAACGACAAAGATGTGTACAGTACACAAACTTTTCATTTTCTTACTGAAACAGTTGATGACTTTTAATCAAAATTGTTATCAAAAATTACATTTTACAAACCATAAAAATATTTTCTGTTTCTCTCTAAAAGATGGTGATGATAAGTAGAAGTGCTTGTGTGTGCGTGTTTCTGCGGTGTATTCATGGGTGTTTTTTACGTGTTAACGAACATTTTAAAACATTTTAACAAAAATATTTCTTTGACACAAATAATTTATCTCCACTGGTGATGATGACGATGACTGAATTGAATTGAATTGAATTGAGAAGGTACATTCTGAATAAATGCGTTGAAATCAGACAAGATTTATGATTTATTATCATTCCTTTAGTATTCAGAGTTAATTTGGTAGATGGTGACTAGCGATGAAATCTAGAACAACGCGCATTTCGCCCTTATTTGTGACTCATCAACTGGATGTACCAACATTCTCCAGTGAGTGAGTGACTGAGGGATGGTGTTCCCACTGCGAGCCACTCGAACTCAGTACCTATCGTTTCAAACACCACTAGAGTATTCGAACCACGACAGTCAGTTATTATTTGTGTTTTTTCTGAAATCTACTTTTGATTTTTACCGCTGACTGATTTCACCTGAATGTTTTGCCTCTCTTGGCAACTCAGCCTCTAGTACAAGCGTTTTGCTGATGTCTCAGGATTAACTTGAATTAATTTGGCGAATGGTAACCGGTAGTAACTACCATTCACCAGGTGGAAACAGGGGCCCGGACATTTTGGTACAATCAGTTGAAGGGAAAATCGAAATTGAATTAAAACACATTTAGTATCTTCAGAATATCTGTCACGGTTTTTTCTTGCGGACAGTGTTGTTATCACTGTTATCAGCAGATAAACGAACAAGAAGATGCTTGCAATTGTCGAGGCTTGTACAATTCGAGTTTATAAATCAGGTCTCTGTGTGTGTACAAAAGGAAATTGTGGTCACTTTGAATCTACCATGGTCATATGCTTTACTTATTAGCTGTTATTATTATTATTAATATTTTATTCTACCTCTTATTATTACTATTTCTGATTCATTTAAAACAATCTTTTATCAGTAGCATTATCTTAACTCGTTTTAACATTATTATCATTATTACTGTGATTATTCAGTTTGGAATTCTTGATATATTCAAGCTCGTTCACTCACTGATAACTAATTGTTTACTTAAGTGATGTAACTGAACTTTAATACATTTTATCTTAATTTTAATCTTTCATACCCCTTTCCCCACATCTATTTGAACATCACCTGAAAAAGATTCACACCTGTCATTCTGCATGACTGATTCACTAGTGTAGTTTATTTGCTTATCAGTCTTGTATTTCTCAATGTAATTCTAATGATGTGCATATATATCCCTTTATGTAGAGTATTCCGATGACACGGAGTTCTACTGAAATTTGATGAATTCATTAAATCCTACTTTATTAACAACACCTGTTGCTTATTCTGATGAAATTAGTTCTATAATAATTCGTTTACTGGATATATCACGCAAAGAGATTATTTTACTTACAGGAATTACATTCTACTTCTACAGTATCTATGTTTGACACATACATACTAATGAAACTGGATTTGCGTGAGTGCAATTGTGGAAAAAGGAGAATTATTAGGAACTTAAATGTCACCACAGACAGAGTATTTTATGTCAGCATAACTAATCAGCGGGAAATTCTAAAAAACGCTAAAAAATAACAGTCAGTACTCATTGTACAAGAGGTGACTATCGTGGCCTAATGGCCTACTGGATAATCCTTCGTCTTTTCAAATGATGGATGCAGGATTCGAGTGTCAGCGAGAACAGTATCACTTACTGTAGATGGAAGTGCACCCAGTCGACCAATCCCAAACAGGAAAAAACGCACACCTTGAATTCCAGTGCAAGCCACCACCGACCAAGTAACATCAGGGATTACTATTCAGATGATAAAGGCCTGAAAACTTGACTGGTTTTAATGTGGATTTTTCACAAGCCAGTATCGCTTAGAAAACTACAGAAAACCAGAGGGGATAGGACAGCAGTCTTACTCCTACTCTGGGACACTTCTACCAATGCTGATGTGTATTAAAATTTATCTTGAAATGACAGTTTGATTTAGATGGTTTATATTATTCATGTAAGTCACGTGACAGTTAATTGCAGTACACAGCAGTGCTGTGTCACTAACCCTAACAGTCCACTTGATTGACAGATTTTGACCAGCACATTCAGGAGAAGATTCATGTACATAATTCCGGGGTTTAACGTGAGCTATGGTGAAACAATCGATTTTTGTGCTGAAAAAACGAGTAAATCGCGTTTGAACAAAATTATTATTATTGCATTTGGTTCCAGGTGGAAAATAAGACTTCAACAACACATCTACATTTTCTCCTGTCCTCATTAGTCTTCTTCCTCTGGGCCCACAACTGCCCATAGTCTCTCATCTCCTCCATCTCTCTCTCACACAGACCTCGTCGTTTCCCATTCAGGTTCCACTCCAGCGATGGCTTGGAATGTGACATCAACCAGTAGTCTCCTTGGTGAATGCCCGATCCATCTCCATTTTCTTCTGCATATTTTTTGAGAAATAGGTTCTTGATTTGTTCGTTTGAACAACATAGGGAACACAAATTTTATTAGGATGTTAATTACTTCATTCTGACTAATGACAAAATGCATGAAATATAGATCAATAGGAACTTAGACTCACTTCACTCCTTCTAAAATTTAAAGTATCATATTTACGGGGTGCCACCGACAATTATACATCTCATCCAACAGCTATACGACAATGCTGCATGCCAAGTAATCCACAACGGGAAACTTACAGAATCCTTCGAAGTGAGAACAGGAGTGAGACAAGGCTGCCTACTATCGCCAATGATTTTCCTGATTGCAGTAGACTGGATAATCCGAAAAACAGTGGGCAATGAGCAAACGGGTATAAAATGGACACAGACAAAAAACTTCGAGGATCTGGACTTCGCCGATGACATGTAAATGTCTGATTTCCCACAAACTGGAAGATATGCAAGCGAAAAGCAACAAGTTGGCAGAAGAAGCATCAAAGATAGGACTTCTTTCAGGTGAAAATAGAGAAAACAGAGGTAATGAAGATTCCTGGACAAGAATAACAACAACAGACAATGATCAGCATAAATGGAAGGAACCTGAAAGAAACAACCTCCTTTACCTACCTACCTGGGAAGCATCGTCTCAACTACAGGCGGAACTGAAAAGGATATCAAAGCAAGGATCGGGAAAGCAAGAAAAGCTTTCATTATTCTCAAGTCTGTGTGGAGGTCAACAGCACTCAGCATCAAAAATAAGATCCGGATTTTCAACTCCAATGTGAAGTCAGTGCTACAATACGGACCAGAGACTTGGCACCGCGTCACGAAGGCCACTTCGAACAAACTACACACCTTCATCAACAACTGTCTTCGCTCAATACCTAGCTCATGATCAGATGGCCGGCCAGAAAAGATCAGCAACAGGGATCTCTGAGAGCTAACCAACCAGGAACCGATTGTGCAACAAATAAGCAGGAAGAAATGTAAGTGGATTGGCCATACTCTGAGAAAACAAACCACCAAGTGACATCACACGTCAGGCCATCACTCGAGTGGAACCCGAACGGGAAGCGGCGAGTTGGTCGTCCAATGGTGACTTGGAGAAGGAGATGAAAGCATGTGGGCAGACCTGGAGCCAGGTGAAAACTTTAGCAGAGAACCGAACGCAATGGAGACGTGTGGCTGAAGCCCTATGTTCCTCTAGGAATTAAAGGAAATCATAATAATAATCATTGTTATTTTAATTTCGACAATTTAATTTAATACCAATAATTTGGTCTCCATTCACAGTCTTGGCCCGAGTATTTTTTTGGCCTCTACTCAACTAAATTATTTAACCTTTTCGCAACATGTGCTATCAATTTGGTATCTCTGATCAACTGCTAATAAATATTATTATTATTGTTTCCTTTCCTGGTTACTCAAAAATGACTGCGTCATATGTCAAAGAGTAATAAAGATTTCTAGTAGGGTAAGTTGTGTGCCATTAGGTGGGCCAGCTCCTTACTATCATAGTCGACAGACACCAGAACTCACTCATGTCACAGATGGTCTAAATCCATATTGTCTCACTCTCAACACCCTCTCTATTCACAACTCTGCCTCACTCACCCTTCCACACCTTGCATCTCATCTGGTAGGACTAGAGATCAGTATCAAAGATTATATGCTGATTGGCACAACCAGATGAGAAAACTCAGTGATACCCTATTTGGCCCACCCGACTGACCTCATTCTATGTGATGAAGACAATGTTAAACGTGAAACTGACGACTTACTGTGTAATTAGCATTAAATAGAATGCCTCGGTTATTCTTCCATATTTGTAATTTTATGCTGACACTCACTATCCCAATTATCTTATAATTTTGTATTATTAATACTAATATTTTCAATACTATCATTATCAGTTTACAGTCGTACATCATTTTGACCCTACTGTTTCTGCTAATGTCAAAAGCTGATGGCGTCGTCAATTTTAGTTGTCTGTTCTGTGTAACGTATTTTGCTTTGTTTGCTGTTGTTGTTGAGTAGATTCAACGCAATATTGTAGAAAATGTTGAAAATTCCGCACTGTATGATAAGTACTGTTTTGGAATAAAGCAAATTATTATTATAACTAATGAAGAAGTTTTCGCTTTTCGGGGGAAATTCTCTCTGAATATACTCAGATATGCGGTCACAAACCCTTATTTCTGCATGTCGAATGTATGTGCTTTGCCACGTGGATGTTAACTGGTAGATGCAGTTGGTGGTAATGTAATAGGTTGGGTGCTTTGTTAACCTTGGATTATTTCAGTGAGCAGCTTGTGCACTAAAGTATGACTAATTCAGTGGCTGGATTAGTTCCATTCAGTAAAGCCCTTATTCTACATTTGATGCTTTCAGACACATCGTCCTCTTTAAACGAAAATTTTAAGAAGAACAAGTTTCTTATTCACTGTGTCTGATTTCGCCTCCATATTCTGCTGTCTTCTATGTTTTCCAATAAATTTTCGAGGATGTGGACTGTCTCGTAGAAAATCTGGGATCATTCAAAACGACCTCTTGTCAGCACCGTTGTCGTAACTGGTTTCATAATGAAAACAATAATTATTATTATTACTATTGTTGTTATTATTCAGTCTACAATTCCCGGCATATCCAAGTAAATGAACCATAAACCATTATTATCTTAATTTTAATCTCTCTTACCCCTTCATTCTCCTTATCTATCTGAACATGACCTGTAAAACATTTACACCTGTCATTCTGCATGACTGATTCACTAGTGTAGTTTATTTGCTTATCAGTCTTGTATTTCTCAATGTAATTCTAATGATGTGCATATATATATCCCTTTATGTAGAGTATTCCGATGACACGGAGTTCTACTGAAATTTGATGAATTTACTAAATCCTGCTATATTGAAATTTATTGCTTGTTTTAAATTCACATCGTGAAACAAATGTTTCCAACTTTCCAACGATGACAAGTTCCTCATGAAGAATTTCCTTTGAATACTGCCTTTCAATATGGTTATAGACAATATTCCAACCAAATATTTTCTAAAGCTTATTGGAAAAGTTGGCGAAATTCTGACATAGTCTATTCCAAGATTCTTTTAGATGAACGCACCTTTTTATATCGTCATCTGCAGTTCGTAGAAATCCAAGACCTAAAAAATGAAACCCCTCGTTTTCTTCTTATTGCATAGTAAACTTTACGCATTAAGTATATTATAAATGCGCAGTTAGGACACCTCTGGGAGAATGTCACCACATCTTTTGTATCTATCCAAGTTACCTCACAAAATAGAATTTATAATTAAGAAATAATATCTGATGCTCAACGACTTCTTTAGATGAGCACATATCTGTGGACGTTTAGTCCTGCTCCTAGGTTATTGTAGAGATGCGTGGATAATATAATGACTGTGTCTAAACCTGAGCATATCCCTCAATTTTTTCGCACTTGTAAACTCAGCGGTAGACGGAATCCAATCCAATGCTGAGTTAGAAAAAGAAACAGGATGATTTGGCTATGCTACACTATAGAATGAAACGAAATCAAAATGGTGAGTTAGACACTAGCATTTACAGGAAACTGACACACACCCTAATAAATACTTAGACTTTAAGTGATCCCATCCAAAAATGGTAAAGATAGGTTTATTTAAATGTTTATAAGTTAATTGCACGATTTCATCATGAGCTTAAATCGGTTAGAGAACCAGTGGAAAACTATCAAGGAGTACTGGACACCTGTTTATATCGTCCAAGTTTGGTCCTGTTCAGCTGTAAACACCCACCACCAGGGTTCGAGCCTAGGACCTTCCCGTTACAAGGCAAGCTGGCTCGTATACAATTCAGCCACTGGGACCCGATTCAATGGCCGGTCCATGAATTGCAACTTCTACCAATTCGTGATGCATTTAGCGCGACTGGCACCAACCAGTGTCATCCGTGGTGAGTATTTGTCCTCATACCAGACCTAGTGGACCCTACCAGTCACGATTTCCCACTAGAACCTAGCTAACTACCTGCCTGAATAGCGGTAGTCGCTAGTGAGTGTCAGACTGATATTGAAATGATGGTTTTCAGGGATTAAAGGATTTCATTAGGAGGAACCTGAAAGAAGCAACCTCTTTTACCTACCTATCTGGGAAGCATCGTTTCAACTACAGGCAGACGGGACTGACGAAGATATCAAAGCAAGAATCGGGAAAGCAAGACAAGCTTTCACTACTCTCAAGTCTGTGTGGAGGTCAACAGCATTCAGCATCAAAAATCATCAAGATCCGGATTTTCAACTCCAATGTGAAGTCAGTGCTACTAACTATATGGATCAGAGACTTGGCCAGCGCGTCATAAAGAGCATCTCAAACAAACTACAGACCTTCATTAACAGTTGTCTTCGCTCAATACTCAAGATCAGATGGCTGGGCAGAAAAGATCAGCAACAGAGATCACTGGGAGCGAACCAACCAGTAACCAATTGTGAAACAAATACGCAGGAAGAAATGGAGATGGACTGGCCATACTCTGAGGAAAGAATGCATCAAGTGACATCACTAGACAAGCCATTGCTCAAGTGGAACTCGAAAGGGAAGCGGCGAGTTGGTCGTCAGTGCGAGGGTGGGTGACTTGGAGGAGGTCATGTGAAGAGGAGATGAAAAAGTGTGGGGAGACTTGGAGCCAGGTGAAGACTCTAGCAGAGAACCGAATGCAATGGAGACGCACGGCTGAAGCTCTATGTTCCTCTAGGAATTAAAGGATACAATAATAATAGTAATTAGGTTAGTAAGTCGCTGAAAACAATTATAAACTTGAAATTCAAGTTTTAACCGAAATACCGACACCCAGTGAAATGGTACGAGTTGCATCACCACTATATCTACTATTTGAAAAATAAACATCTACTAAGAACAAGTGTAATTCCTTTTAGTGTGAATTACCGAGAATGGCATACAGCCAACTGTGAATCACTTAAACAATATTGATTTTCAAGAGTTAGTATGGAAGGATTTGATTTGTTTGAAGTTTGATCACTGTCTGATATTAGTTGGATGACCATTGAAAACCAGCCATCAAGATCATACAAGTTAATAGAGAAGACGTTACATCGGCCAAAGTGGGCATCCCCTTCGAATCAGAATCAAGGAACACGAATCAGTTGTGAAAAGACATGATATATATTCTTTCGTATCAATGCATGTAGATAATTATGGACATCAATTTGGTGATTGAGGTAATGTCGAAATTTTAGACAGAGGAAACACCAAAAACGCCAGGGAATTCTTAGAAGCCTGGTACCCAAACGAATATGCGATTAACAAACATGTTGATATGGACCAAATATACCAATTAATAAAAATTAAATCATGTGACTAGGGAGTTTAAAATCCAAGTTAATCAAAATGATTATTATATATGTAAAGATGGTTACCGGGAGACGCAATTCTATCATTTATGGAAAATTTAAATCAGTTCACTTCATGCTAAAAATTGCGCTGAAGATGTTGTCCAGGAGGACGACGAAAACTCCTCAACAAAACCATCCAGCTTACAAAACACTACTAATTGCAAACCCTACAAGTTAACTCTTGAAAATGAATTTGAAACTCACTCGTGACTGGCTATAGGACGAGGCTTACTGGAGTTCTAGTAGAAAATCGTGTCCAGTGGGGTCCACCAGGTTTAAAGTGAGGACAAATAATCACCGACGAAACTGGTTGGCTGTCGCGCTAAAATCACGAATAAGAAGAAGTTAGAATTCATGGGCTGGTCATTGGGTCAGGTCCCGATGGTTAAATGGAAAATCTTGGGATAGAACGTCGGCGGGTGTATGCTGCCGATAAGTCACAAGTTAGAACGAAACAGCTGTCCAGCACTCCCTGGTTTTGAGTGGTTTTCTAACTGATATCAATCTGGGGTTACAGATAAATTCAATTTTTTAAAAGTAATGTCAGTCTGTCTTCAATAGCTACTCACATTTGTACACATCAGCATCTATGTGACCCAGTGGTAGAATACTCACCAACCAAGCGAAGGATCTAAGTTTTCTTCCTCAACGTCCCCTAGCTTACTAGCCTGTATGAAAGAGAAAAAGTTGAGCGTGAGCCTAGCTATCCCCCTGCATACAAACAGCGCTTCACTACTAGAACTTCGAAGCTTGAAGCCCTTTGTCCCACCTGGAACGCAAAGGAAAGAAAAAAAGTTACATACAACAAAAATACCGTTATAAAATACACAAAACATCGATTTCTATTTCCTCAAAAAAAGTGATTCAAAATAATTTTATTAAACTTAATATATACGTATATTTAATGAATTTCAAATTAAGCCGAAGTTGTTTCAGAAAATCATCTTCAAATTCAGTGAGACATTTGTCTTCTTCATGAGAAATATTTTTTACATAAGATTTTCGAAACTAAATCGAAACTGGCGCCATTGAATTTTTGATATATACTGATTAAGTAAAACAAATGAAATAAGCTAAACGCAGACAAATAAATGAATATATGTATAATATTGCAAATGTGAACCGAATTTAGGACTTTTTCTCTGAAAAGTGTTTTTTTAAAATAATAATTATAATTACTACACTTACTACTACTATTATCATTCTCATGATTCTTTATAATGAGGGTGTGGATGAAGACGTTCATCTGGTGTATTTATAATATCATTTCTTCAAATTCATTTTTATGAATTCTATTTTTCCATTTCTATGGGTTTTCTGTATAAAATATGCAGCATAAATGTATGTACGTGTGTACATCTCTGCATAAGTTTGTTCTTTTGTGTGTTCAAGTGTAAGCATGTTTTCATTTCTGTGTTCATAATCAAGAAGGAGACAGTCTCAGTTGAACGCAGGTGTTCATCACTCTTTTATGATTCAATCAAAAATTTCTCTCAATTCTTCCTCTTCCTTTTGTTTCGTATATTTTTCATTATTCTGATTGTATTGTTATTATCATTAATACTATTATTATTACTAATGCTACTGTTATTGAGGATTATAATGACGACGCTGATAATGTCGTTTATGGTTGTGATGACATATTGTCCCTTCGTTTATCGTTCGTTTACATTGCAGAGTATATGACTGAATACATACATAATTATTGTACAGAAATAACGACACACTGTTCATTTAGTTTTACTGATTGATAATGAATCCGTACTAGAGATAAACGATATCATTTCATAGGAGCATTTCAGTTCAACAGCTCCTCCTATGTCTTTCTTGGGCTACTCAAAAAGGACTGAGTCATACTGTGAAGGACATTAAAGATTGTTAGTAGGGTGAGTTGTGTGCCACTAGGTCAACCAGCTCGTTACTATAATAGTTGACAGACACCTGAACAACTCATGTGACACATCGTCTGAATTCATATTGTCTCACTCTGAACACCCTCTCTATTCACAGTTCTCTTACATCTCATCTGGTAGGACTAGAAAGCAGTATAACCTCGATCGCACAACCAAGTATAGAAACTTAACGATACCTTATTTGGCCCGTCCACCCACGTTCTGTGTGAAGGAGGTAGTGTTAAATGTGAAACTGACGACTTACATTGCAATTAGCCTTCAACACTGACTCAGTTATTTTCCCATATTTGCAATTTTATCATGACACTCACTATCCTAATTATCTTATAATTTCGTATTATTAATACTAATATTATGATTCTCATCACTTTGCAATCGTACATCATTTTGACCCTACTGTTTCTGCTAATGTCGAAAAATGATGGTGCTATCAATTTTATTTAAGTGTAGCCTGTTGCTGTTGCTGTTGTTGAGTAGACTAGATGCAATATTGTAGAATATGATGAAAATTCCACACTGTATGATAAATACTGTTTCGGAATAAAGAAAACATTTAATTTTAATTTTGCAGATCATATTTTGGGAGATATTTTAAAAAGAGACTTGTAGCAAAGGAAATTTTCTTTTCGACAATGTCATCATCCACCAGAAAGTTGTATATTCATACGAAGTTATAATAAATGGGTGAGAAACTTCCAGAACAATTTCCCGTCAGGAGTCAAATTATTTAAAATACAATTAAGGATTAAAATGTGGAGAAATTAAACAAAAAGACAAGATAAAAAGCATAGTGGGATCGTTATCATTGCACAAATTGACCTTCTTCACCAGTCAGGGATCACAACTTTATGTTTAATTATTATTATTGAACCCATAGGTTCCGAGTGGAATATGAGGCTTAAACAGCACGTCCCCACTTTATCCACTTTTCCACGGTTCTCATTAGCCGACTCCACGATTACTCATAATCTCTCATCTCCTTCTCCAACAAACGATCTCCTCCATGTCACCCTCGGACCCATGACCAACTTGTCGTTTTCTATTCGGGTACCACTCGAGTGATGGACTGGCTGGCGTGCGATTTCATACGACGGTCTCCCCAGCGGGTGTCTAATCCATCTCCACTTTCTTCGGAATATTTGTTGCTCAGCGGATTCTTTATTGGTTCATTTCCAGAGTTTCTTATTGCTGATTCTTTATGACCAATTGATCCTCAATATGCAGCCAGTGAAGTCAGCTGTTGATGAATATCTCCAGGAGTCTCTTGAAAATGCGTTATGTGACACACCAAGTTTCTGACACATAAAGAAGGACTGACTGACTTGACATTGATGTTGAAAATTCGAATCTTGTTGTTTATGCTGAGGCGGAGTGCAGAAGATTTCCAAACTGATTTCAGAGGGATGGAGGGGTGTCTTGCCTCTCCGATTCCCACTGGCTTTGACATCCTCATCCGTTCGGTCGCATGTAGTTGAAACGATTCTGTCTTGATAAGTGAATGAAGCAACCCTTTCCAAATTTCTCCCATAGATAGTGATTGGTGTTGGTTGTTGTTGTTAATGTTGGTTGGTTGGTTATCCTTATAATCTTCGTCTTCTCCATGTTCACTCGGATTCCTGTCTTCTCTGACTACTTCTTCTGCCAGTTTGTTGGTTTACGCTTGTAAGTTTTCGAGTTTTTATGACATTATACATAAATCTTTCACGAATTCCAGATCTAGTAAAGTCTTATGGTTAGTCCAATGTATTCTAGTCTCCTCGCTCCCCAAAGTCTTCCGCATTTTCCATTCCTCCACAATCACGAATATCATCGGTAGTAGAAGTAGTGAGCCTTATCTTACTCCTGTATTCACTTCGAAAATTGGATAAAGTGGTAACGTGATGTTGAAGCCTTATGTTACACTTGGAACTCAAGGGAACACTAATAATTTTCTTCAGTCTCCTAGCAGACTTATTTTTCACGCTTGATGACGCCTATTAATATGGTGTATCTGGTGTTTCAACGTCTCCGGGTTCACTAGCTTTCTAATTTTTTAGCCAGTCCTCAGCCTAGGTAAAAGGGGAGATTTAGCATGAGACTAGCGACCTTTACATAGAAAATCAATGCAATTGCTACAGCAACTTGAAAGCACAACAAAAACAGGAGAAATGAACTTATCATTGGCTGCAATAAAGGAGACGAAACGACTTGGAAGCCTTCGTAAAGCCAGTCAGCCTATATGTTTTCTTTTGATGAAAGTAAATTAAAGTATGGGGACTTGGAATGTTCGTACAATGTGCGACGATGCTGAAGCTGACCAGGTTGCCAAAGAAATGAGAAGATATGACATGGAAGGGCTAGGAATCTGCGATAGCAGTTGGAATGGATGTGGACTAGCCAAAATGTTAAATTCAGAGTCACTAAAACGACAATAGAGAGTACTCTGAGCGAGTGGCTATCAAAATGTCACTAAAAGTAGCCAAGAGTCTTATGCCAATCAGAAAGGAATTGCAACAAGGAACTCTTGCAACCAACAAAGAACCTATCATTCAACAAATATGCAATAGGAAATGGAGATGGATTTAACATACTTTGAGTAGACTGTTGAATGACATTAGGCGCTACTCACTGGAGTGGAGCCCAAGGGTGGTCCTAAGGTGACATCGGATGAGGAGGAAATGAGGGCTTATGGTCAATTGTGGGGCCAGCTAAGAAGGACTGCAGAGAACAGGATAAAATGGGGATGTGCTGTTGAAGCCCAATGTTCCCCTCGTAACCCAGAAGAATGGTAACACTTATAAATATATACAGTATTCAACAGCTGTACGACAACGGAACATGTCAAGTGATCCACAACGGAAAACTCAGCGAGGCGTTCGGAGTAAACACAGGAGTCAGACAAGGTTGCTTATTATCACCAATGATATTCCTAATTGTGGTGGACTGGATTATGCATCAGACGGTGGGAAACCAGAAGACAGGGATATCCTGGACCGACGTGAAAAACCTAGAAGACCTGGATTTCGCACGTGGACGATTTATGTTTGATGTCACACAAAATCGAAGACTTACAAGCGAAAACCGACAGACTGGTCGAAGAGGCTGGCAGCAAAGACAGGACTTCAGGTGAACATAGACAAGACGGCGGTTATGAAAATAACCAACCAACCAACTACAACAACAACAGCAGCAGTAACATCCAGCGCCAATCACCATCAACGGGAGGGATTTGAAAGAGGTTACTTCATTCACTTACTTATCTAGGGAGCATTGTTTCAACTACAGGAGGAACGGACGACGATGTCAAATCGAGCGAGAATCGGGAAGGCGAGAAACACATTCATCAACCTGAAACCAATGTGGAAATCTTCGTCACTCAGCCTGCATCAACAACAAAATTCGGATTTTCAATACAAACATCAAGTCAGTTTTGCTATACGGATCAGAAACTTGGCAGCGGGGCACAAAGAATATTTCCAACAGCCTGTTGCAGACATTTATCACCAGCTGTCTCCGTTCTATACTCAAGATCAGATGGCCGGAAAGAATCAACAACAAGAAACTATGAGAACAAACAAAGCAAGAATCAATCGCCCAACAAATATGCAGGAGAAAGTGGAGATGGATTGGGCACTCACTGAGGAGGCCGCTAGGTGACATCGCGCGTCAGGCCAGTGCTCGAGTGGAATCCGAAAGGGAAGCGGCGAGTGGGATATCCAATGGTGACATGGAGGAGGTCGTGTGAAGAGGAGTTGAAACAGTATTGACTAACATGGATGCAGGTGAGAAGTACAGCAGAAGACAGAAGCAAGTGGAGGCGTGCAGTTGAAGCCCTATGTTCCACTAGGAACCCAAGGGAACAATAATAATAACAGTGGTTTCGCGTGTGCTACTGACAACATGTAGCAGTGACATATAAAGAAATGTCCATCGGCACACAAAAATATCAAAAGGTAGAGAGATAAATTTGACGTCAACCAGAGCAGATGAAGTAGTAATGCGTCAAAACATGGCAGACACAGAAATAAGGCAAAGAAACACAATACGAAGGCCGGAAGTAGTACAACACAGAAGATCTGTGCAAATGACGGTTTTCATATAAGGTGTGGATAATTTCCCCATGTAGAGATACCACATACCAAATAAACATTCCGTTATCAAGTCTCTCGTCTTCTATGGTTACAGGGGAATCTGCCTTGCCTACCTCTTCCGATTTGGATCTTATCACCTGGTCATACTCAAATTCTAGTGAATGTTAGCACTCAGCAAAAACAAACAAAATGTCATTCATTCCAGCCCAGTAAAACAAACGATGAATACAATTAGTGGACGTCGCATATCAGCTTCAGTAACAAAGAGGATGACGTCATGATGTTTGGAAAGATGAGCTCTAAATTCCAGTCTGTCACTCACCTACAAATAGGTGAATCAAGCCGACAAGTTCTGAATTAGAAAAAGTGATCTTCTTATATTCCACTCCTAGCCACATTCTCATATCTTCATACAATTGAGCGATAAACTAGACTCAAGGGTGATCCGGAAATCAATAATAAGCCATTTTATGCTCTATTAAATCAATCTGTGAAACGGAATTATACTAGAACACACTAAGCAAGAGTTGCACTCATATTATTTGACTCTTCTCAACAACTTTAGTATTTTATTTATTAAATTCGCTGTATCAATCGGTGACTCGCTCCAAACTATTTGAATCTAAGCAACATTTACAAATACATCTATAAAATTTAATTTCTGCATATTTAAAAATTCACACAGGTCGCTTTACCAGCTTCATGAAGATTTCTCTTCAATGAACTCTTATCAACTAGGCTGTAAATTCATAAATATATAATAAATAATGCAGTGAGAAAGCTTCAGAACTATTTCCAGTCAGGGATGGAAATATAGCGAATGACGGCGAGATGAAGTTGTGGTGAGAGCTGTCTACTAGCCAAATTGGTAGACAGTAATTTACGTCAATATTTACGTTCCCAAGATTTGTCGTGAGAAAATGTGAACAAATTATTGGTATTAGATGGTTGGAGGCAATCGGCAGGAAGCCTTGGACCTAGGTTTCGTGCTAGTTGGCACTCATCAGCAAGGCGTATCTGCAACCTTGAAGGAACTGATGTCCCTTCTGAGATTCGAACCCGCGTCACCCAGTGCTGCAGTCAGAGACGTTACCACTGAGCTATTCAGGCTCGCGACTGACCTCCTGTAGGACCGTATTGGATATTTTTGATTGAACACTAGTCAGTAACTAGTGTAATGTGTCTAGTCCTATCTTCGGTGCAGACTGAATTCTATCAGTCATGTTTGTAATGTGGCCACCATGCTAGGTGGCTCGCCATTACGGTGCACTGTGAATTATTGGTATTAGATGGTTGGAGGCAATCGGCAGGAAGCCTTGGACCTAGGTTTCGTGCTAGTTGGCACTCATCAGCAAGGCGTATCTGCAACCTTGAAGGAACTGATGTCCCTTCTGAGATTCGAACCCGCGTCACCCAGTGCTGCAGTCAGAGACGTTACCACTGAGCTATTCAGGCTCGCGACTGACCTCCTGACTGACTGATAGAATTCAGTCTGCACCGAAGATAGGACTAGACACATTACACTAGTTACTGACTAGTGTTCAATCAAAAATGTGAACAAAGATTGACTTTTCGTAGGCGGATGCAGTTATCATATAGAGGATTTGACATTCAAGAAACAGTCACAAATAGATGAAAGATTAACTTTACGTGAGAAACAACCAATCAGAAAACTGTGTTTGTTTGCTTAAATATCCATAATAATGTACATGAAAATATATAAATATGCGTTGATTTCCTTAATAAATGATCTGTTGCCTGACTCTTGCCTTCTGTCGTTACAATTGGTGTCGCTGCCTGTCGCGAAATGAAAGTCCCATGGCCTGCAGCTTTTGAAGAAGGAGACATATGGATCTTCTTGAGGGACTTCAAAGCTATTGCAGAGTTGAATGGTGTGCAAGAGCCATCAGCGAAGACGATTGTACTTGGAACGCTACTGAGAGGCCGGGCGAAGGCAGCATATGATAGTGCGAGGCAAACAGACGGGCAAGCAACTTGGAAGTCAGTGGTTGAACGCTTGAAGCAGGAGTTTGACAGCCCGATGGACAGAGAGCGGGCAATGCAGCAGTTTCGCACCATGAAGCTGGGAGTTGGCGGTGACCCTCTCGTATTGGCGCTGACCTTGACAAGCCTACTTCGTCGCGCTCTGCCAACACTGGACGAAGATGCTGAGGCACAAATGTTGGCATCCTAGTTTATGGAGAGTGTCCCAGAACACATATTCCAACAGCTACATCTGGTTAACGCCTTACAGCCACTGGACATCGGGGAGCTTGCGAAAGTGACCAGACAACTGTTGAGTAAGACGGTTGCAGCGGTAGAGCCACCAAAATCCGAGCAGTGTGAGAAACAAATCGAAGAGTTGCAAAGTGAAGTGACCGCGCTGAGACTGAGCGTGCGGAGAGACCGGTGTTTCGCATGTGGCAAACTGGGGCACTGGAGAGACCGCTTCCCGGAGAGACGACAAAGAAGAATTTTTAAAAGATATACTGTGTCTTCTTCCTGTGTTCCGAGACTTGAGGTAATAGGGGCGATGGAGAAGGGGGCAATATATTCGAAGTTACGGGTAAATAATCGCGAGTTGGTGTGTTTAATCGACACTCGTAGATAGGAGTCTATGTGAGAGTATAAGACCGTATTCGTTGACAGTGCAGACAGTAGGCGGTCACGTGTTAAGAATCGCGGGAGTTTCAGACTGCAGGGTTAGAATTTTTTTTTTGGATTTACAGCTTGATTTCCACACCGTATTTTCAGTACAAGTGTGGAACTTTCAGCATGGATATCGGTTGCCCAAATTCAGGCATACCATAGATATCGGGTGTGCGCCGGCAGGGGTTCGAACCCCGGACCATGTGCATGGTCGGCGAGAGTCCTAACCACTGTGCCACCGACGCAATTGGAGAAGATTGCGTGACGTTCCCATTCCTGGTTGTACCTGAATTGCGCCGAACAACCCTTGGGGCTGACTTTTTGCGAGAAGTGGATACAGTGATTAACATGAAGAAAAGGGTTGTCGTTACGAAGTACGGGTGTTTTAGCATGCACGAGAATAGTGAGGTAGCAGGGATTGCGGCATCGGAATTCCGAAGTATAGCAAAGTTACTTAGCAAATACGATCATCTGTTTACTGGAGATGGGGACCCATACGGTTATTGCGATAAGGTGAATCATGAAATTCCGTTAAGTGGCCCGAAAGTAACGTCATTTACCACACGAAGAGTTCCATGTCATTTAGAAGGCGAAGTTGAGCGACAGGTGCGAGAGATGTTAAAAGATGATATTATTGAAGAAGCTGATAGCCCGTACAACTCTCCATTGCTGTTAGTAAAAAAGGCGAATGGGAAGTATAGATTCTGCGTTGATTTTTGACAGTTAAACAGTATGACAGAGTTAAGACCGTGTGCCATGCCAACAGTAGTAGAAACTTTAGATCGCCTAAAAGGCGCAAATTTGTTTTCAGTTCTCGATCTTCGCTCAGGATACTGGCAGATACCGATAAAGCCAGGGGATAGAGATAAGACGGCATTCATCGTGGGCCAGACACGATATCGATTTAAATGCATGTCGTTTGGACTAGCAGGTGCACCGTTCACGTTCAGACGACTGATGACGCTATTACTTAAAAACTTGAAAAACGTTGAGGTGTACGGTGATGATCTCGTCATATATAGTCAAAACGAAAACGATCATGTGAACCATGTGGAAGCCGTGCTGCGACGCATCGAAGAGTTTGGACTGCGCATCAACAAAACCAAGTCTCAGATAGCCAAAAAGAATGTAACTCTTTTGGGACATAAAGTGGGAAATGGTGAGATTAAACCACTACCGGAGAAAATCTTGACGATAAATACGATCCCGGCCCCGAATTCAAAGAGAAAATTGAGACAATTCTTAGGTAGAGCAGCGTTTTATAGTCGCTTCGTGAAGAACTTCAATGAGATAGCAGCCCCTCTGTACAGACTACTAGTTGAACCGAAGTTTGTTTGGTCGGAGGAATCGCAGAAGACATTCAACAGGATTAAACAGCTGCTTGACCACCAACAAATGACACTAAAGCTACCTGTACCTGGAAGACAGTTCACGGTGTGCACAGATGCCAGTGACTACGCCATAGGTGCGGTCCTAAGACAGGGTAAGGGAATCGTTGAGTATGCCAGTCGGGTTTTGACACACACAGAGCGAAAGTATTCAACGATAGAGAAAGAATGTTTAGCGATGGTATGGGCAATCGACAAATGGAGACCTTATTTACTCGGCCGGCGGTTCCACATCGAAACGGATCATAAGCCGCTGCAGTTTCTGAAGACAGCGAGAGACCCACGAGGGAAATTGTCACGGTGGATGTTGCGTCTTCATGAGTACGATTTTACCATCTCACACGTTCCTGGAAATGAAAATGTCTTGGCAGATTTGTTATCGAGACCAGAAGACGAGTCTGAGTTGCCCGAGGTCGCGTACGGAGTGCATGCAGTAGAACAAGCCCCACTAAGACTGGCACGCAGACAAAGGTTGGACGATACGCTGAATACAGTAATACAGGTGATCACTAACGGAATAGAAGTGGATCCAGCTACAGCGAGTAAGGAGCTAACCACACTACTCAGACGGAGAGATCGACTGAGAGTGAATGTCTACGGGACTCTGACCTGGCGAGAGGACGACGGAAGCTGGCTAGCTGTCATACCTCAATCGTCGCGCCACGACATGATAGAAGAATGCCACCAGCTAGCACATACCGGAGTGGCCAGAACAACCGACCTCTTGAGACAAAGTATGTACTGGCCAGGTATGAGAGAAGACGTAGCAAGATATGTACTTGGACGTCCACGGTGCCAGCTAATGAAAGGCGACCGGTGCATACGACCACCACTTCAGTTGATTCCAGTTACGGCGATAGGTGACTTGTGGTCCGTAGATGTTATGGGTCCATTTCCTCAGACATCCAATGGTAATCAGTACCTCTTGGTGATGACGGAACACGCGACACGATGGGTAGACGCCGTAGCAATCCCAGACCAACGCGCAAGGACCGTGACAGATGCAGTAGTTAGACACATCGTTGCAGACCATGGCGTACCAAAGACAATACTGACAGACCAAGGTCCGTGTTTCGAAAGTGAAGAATTTACTTCCCGTTTGCAACAGCTTGGCATCAAGAGGATCGGAACGACCCTATACCATCCACAAACGAATGGCCTGACGGAGAGAAACAACCGTACGCTGAAGGAGTGGCTGGCCTCGAAGGGCGGTAACTGGGAAACGGAGCTGCCACTGATTCTACTAACACATCGTGCCACCACCCAGGAAACAACGAAAAAGTCACCCTTTCAACTGATGTACGGTAGAAAACCACGATTACCGATACACAACGAAACCTAGCCCCTTCACCAAAAGTGGAGTACGACGAAATTAATAGCAGAACGGAAAGAAGCCGTCAAGAATGTAATGCAGAAGCAGCGGAGGGATGTCGCGAAGTCTCAGCTGAGAGAAAAGACTCAGTGCGTTACCTTCTCAATCGGGGACCAAGTGAAGTGTAGAGACAGAAGATATGCTGTCAGATGCGGGCCAGGTTCACGCAAACTCCTTCCAAAGTGGGAAGGACCATACACAGTCACAAAAAGACGGGGTCAAGTATATACCATCAGAAGAGGTGACAAACAAAAGCGAGTTAACGCCAGTCAGATCTAACGATGGGTGCATTGGGACAAGCCGGTCTGTAACAATCATCAACGAGAGAACGCATTACCCAAAAGGTCGGAACGCCTGCGCGCGAAGCTATTTGACGGGGGGATGAGTGTGGTGAGAGCTGTCTACTAGCCAAATTGGTAGACAGTAATTTACGTCAATATTTACGTTCCCAAGATTTGTCGTGAGAAAATGTGAACAAAGATTGACTTTTCGTAGGCGGATGCAGTTAACATATAGAGGATTTGACATTCAAGAAACAGCCACAAAGAGATGAAAGATTAACTTTACGTGAGAAACAACCAATCAGAAAACTGTGTTTGTTTGCTTAAATATCCATAATAATGTACATGAAAATATATAAATATGCGTTGATTTCCTTAATAAATGATCTGTTGCCTGACTCTTGCCTTCTGTCGTTACAAAGTTACTTAATAGAAAAATAGGAATTGAAATAAAAAAAATGAACAGGAAGTTTGGGTGATCGTGAACATCATCAAGCAATAGTTATTTTCTTGAGAAAATTAGCTGGTTACAGTGATCGTGTCGGAGAAAACGTTTGAACGTGCTTTAGGCATGTTCAGATGACTTAGTCTCACTCCATGTGAGAGATTTCACTGAATCTTGTATATGACACTGAAGGATCTCACAGATGAAGCTTAGTGTTCTGAATTCACAAGATATTCTATAATCGGATGAAAGATACTATTCCATTTTGCTTTTGCTGTTCGAACTGAGTAACATTCATGGGTGCGTTTCAAAAGTGAACGCATAATACGGCCAATGTACTCAGTTTCTCATGAGCAAGTGAACATCAGTGTGCATTTCGACGTAGCACATTGTGACATTCTGTCTTCTACATGCCGGTCGAAGTCATTTGGAGGCAAAGTTAAACTATCATAGCGAAGATCTCAGTGACCTTTAACAACCAATAGGAATTCAGACGCGAAAAATGTGGCATAGTCGTTAAAAAAAAATGTATTAAAAACGTTATAAACATGATATTAAACTGGATAATGGTCTCTAATGTATTTTAGAAATGTCCCCCAGTTCATCCAAGGATAATCGGAGAAGAGACCGTACCATAACCGATACATGTATTCACCAACGTGGCTATAAATCGAGGCAGTTTGCGACCCATTGACATTGCTGATTCTTCTCTTCAACCTCCCCCAAAATCCTTCGATAGATTTAGTATTTTTGCTTGTGGTTGGATCCACAAGATCGGATGAATGTTTGAGACGATGGTGAATGTAATCCAAAGATGATAATTGGTTATATTCTCTGCAATCATCAGTATGTGTGGTTTTTCCTGGCAATAACAAGCGCTGAATGATTGGAATTAATGCTGCAACACATCTTTTCCGGTATCGTTTCCCCAAAATCTTTGCAAAGGGAAGTGTCGTCCACTCCACGCACCTACACTTGATTAGCCCTTCTCCTTCCTCTATTATGCTTCTTCCTAATGACGACAGTTTCATCAATGTGAACAACTACTCCTACTCCTCTAAGATAGCTAACAATCCCCTCCAACTTTCATGACGCTGTCTCTACAATGCTGATACCATTGCACTGTAGAAACGATGCTATTTTCTATCTCAGCTGCTGCTGACCTTACAGATATTTATAAAATACAGCAGTCCATAAGGCGTAGGATATCCTTCAGAGGTAGTTTTGACTTGGAGAAAAAGTGCCTAAGGAATATGTAAAATACTGCACCTACCCTCATGAACAGATTTTCTACTATGACATGAATTACATCTATAGCAGTATTCATCTCCAACAAGGTTGTATTGCTTTAATGTCATAGTGTCTCCACAAACACAACTCTTCGTCACTCCAATTAATTCATTATTAACACAGCAGTTAAATTCTGGATCTTCTTGGAACTCAATAATCAAATCTATAAATGCAGACATGATTTCTCTTTGGAATGGCCTACTGAAGCGTTCGATTAATCTGACTAGTCCTTCAATATCAATCTTAAAAGACCTTCACTGTGGCTATGATAGTTTAAATTCGCTCATTTTCGCGGAATTTCTACGTCAGTATCACCTTTAAATTTGAAAACGAACAGGGAAATATCCTTTTTTGGGGAAGGGGAGGATAAATGGATCTGTTCACTTGCATTCTTTAATTTCAGATTCCTGTCTGTGTGAGGGAGGAGTCATCTGTTTGAATTCTTCAGAGACTCTAAATTCTTCACATGCTGAAAGTTCTATACTTGTACCAAAATACTGTGTGGAATCAAGCTATAATAAAATTTAATTTAATTAGAAATTTAGTCAAATAAATCGCTCATTGTGCATCATACTACTGATAAACAAGCTAATAGTAGTTAGACTTTTTAATTCAATTCGGACTTTCCCATCGATTAATTGGATTGAAGTGCTCGCTTCAGGTTGATACGTCGGCTCCTTATACAGATGCTTCGATGATGTCTGATGTTTCAACCTAAGTTAAATTGGTGGATGGTGACTAGGAGTGAAATCTGCGAGGATACGCACTTTATCCTATCTGGGACTCGTCAGAAGAGGCCAAGCACTTAGGTCCAGTCAATCAGCGGGAAAGTCCATATTGAATTAAAAACAAATAACTGATACCCGTTGCACAAGAGGTGGCTCTCGTGACCCAAGTGGTCTAGTTGATAACGCTTTGACGTTTGAAACGATGATGCCTACTGGGTTCGAGAGATTCTCAGTAGAAACACCATCACTCACTCACTCGGGAATCCAGGTACATCCCGTTGACAAGTCGCAAATAGGACAAGATGTGCATTCTTGTGGATTCCACTGCTAGTCACCATCCATCAATTTACTTTGAATTAAATAATCAATCATAGTCGAAGCATCTGCACTAACAGCCAACATGTCAAACTGAGGCCGAGCATTTCTATTCAGTCAATCAATGGGAAAATTCAAAATGAATTAAATAGATGTTGACAATTCTTCTTTTCTCTGATGAAACCGGTAAAATAAATCACTCATTATGCATTATACTACTGATAAACAAGATAACAGTAGTTTTATTTATGTCTGTCCTCAAACAAGCAAGCATAGAAACATTCGGATGACAGACAATTGCAGCTAGTATCCAACATCATCTTGACTGTCTATCTTTCAAAACAATTTTTCTGGTTTAATAATACAGTAGAGAGAGAGATTCAGAAAACTTTTCCAATTTGAATAGCACAAAAGCATATATGATATTTTTACAATATTAATGTGCATTAGTGTATCTGTGTATTATTTGTGCCTGTGCGTAGGTGGATTGAGTGCATGTCCCTATTTGTATTTGTATGTGTGTGTGAATGTGGCTATATGCCTTCCTGAATGTACACACAGAAAAAGGGAGGGGAGAAGAAAGTATTTTCATTTCTATTTACTTTTACTTCGACAAAAATAAAAATAAAATTTTTTATTATTACCATTATTATTCTCCGTATTCTTCACCCCACTCCCTCCATGTTTATCGGTTTCCACCAAACAGTTGGTTATTTTATGAATTATTTTCATACATTTTTGTTGTGTAGACCAACAGGAAATCACAGAGAATGTAGGAAGGAAAAACAGAAAGAGGGGAACACCACAGTATTTGGGCTTCGGCTGGAGGGAATTACTTATCCCAGTTAGTGAAGAGGAAGAAGAAAGCATCAACAGAATCTTTAAGATGTTAAGCATTTATCTCATCCATCCGCCCATCCACCAGCCCATGCATAAACCCAGATAGACAGATAGAAAGTCGGACAGTTAGTATCACTTTCAGGAATAAACATAATCCTGATGAAAGCATCAGTTAACATGATCATATTATTATTTATTGTTCCCTTGGGTTCCTAGTGGAATATAGGGCTTCAACTGCACGCCTCCACTTGCTTCTATCTTCTGCTGTGCTTTTCACTTGCATTCATCTTAGCCCATACTGTTTCAACTCCTCTTCACACGACCTCCTCCATGTCACCATTGGATATCCCACTCGCCGCTTCCCTTTCGGATTCCACTCGAGCACTGGCCTGACGCGCGATGTCACCTAGCGGCCTCCTCAGTGAGTGCCCAATCCATCTCCACTTTCTCCTGCATATTTGTTGGGCGATTGATTCTTGCTTTGTTTGTTCCCATAGTTTCTTGTTGTTGATTCTTTCCGGCCATCTGATCTTGAGTATAGAACGGAGACAGCTGGTGATAAATGTCTGCAACAGGCTGTTGGAAATATTCTTTGTGCCCCGCTGCCAAGTTTCTGATCCGTATAGCAAAACTGACTTGATGTTTGTATTGAAAATCCGAATTTTGTTGTTGATGCAGGCTGAGTGACGAAGATTTCCACATTGGTTTCAGGTTGATGAATGTGTTTCTCGCCTTCCCGATTCTCGCTCGATTTGACATCGTCGTCCGTTCCTCCTGTAGTTGAAACAATGCTCCCTAGATAAGTAAGTGAATGAAGTAACCTCTTTCAAATCCCTCCCGTTGATGGTGATTGGCGCTGGATGTTACTGCTGCTGTTGTTGTTGTAGTTGGTTGGTTGGTTATTTTCATAACCGCCGTCTTGTCTATGTTCACCTGAAGTCCTGTCTTTGCTGCCAGCCTCTTCGACCAGTCTGTCGGTTTTCGCTTGTAAGTCTTCGATTTTGTGTGACATCAAACATAAATCGTCCACGTGCGAAATCCAGGTCTTCTAGGTTTTTCACGTCGGTCCAGGATATCCCTGTCTTCTGGTTTCCCACCGTCTGATGCATAATCCAGTCCACCACAATTAGGAATATCATTGGTGATAATAAGCACCCTTGTCTGACTCTTGTGTTTACTCCGAACGCCTCGCTGAGTTTTCCGTTGTGGATCACTTGACATGTTCCGTTGTCGTACAGCTGTTGAATAAGGTTGATGAATATTTGGGGTACACCGTAGTACTTGAGTAGTTTCCAAATTACTTCGCGGTCAACGCTGTCTGTCGAAGGCCTTCTCAAAGTCTAAAAAGTTGAGGTAGAGGTTTGATTGCCATTCCATGCTTTGTTCGATGATGATGCGTAGAGTTGCAATTTGGTCAGAACATGATTTGCCTTTCCTGAATCCAGCTTGTTCTGGTCGGAGTTCTGTATCCAGTGCGTCCTTTATTCTCTCCAGGATGCTTGTTGCTTAAGGGGTACGGATATAGAAAAAAAGTCAGGCATAAAATACCTGTCTTGGTCTACACATATCCTGTCCATTTCTATGAAAATCCTCCACCTAACCACCATCTACATTAGGAAGTTAAGACAATCAGGAATTACTCAACCTCTACTTTTACAACTTGTTAAGTCCTCCATATGACCTATTATTGCTTATCGCCGCCAACCCACCCACCTCCCATCCGAACCAAATCAGTCTTTCCTGGGTTACTCAAAACTGGCTGAGTCATATTTCAAAGGGTAATAAAGATTTCTAGTAGGATAAGTTGTGTGTCACCACTTAGTCAACTCGCTACCATCACAGTCGACAAACACCTGAACCCACTCATGCGACATATGGTCTAAATCCATATTGTCTCACTTTCAACACCCTTTCTATTCACAACTCTGCCCCACCCACACCTCCACATCTTCCATCTCACCTGGTAGGACTAGAAGTCAGTATAAAAGATTATGTGCTCATTGGCACAACCAAGTGCGAAAACTCAGCGATATCATATTTGGCTAGCCCATTTGGATTATTATTATTATTAAAACTTCTACTGGTGACTCTAAACTCTAGCAGCCGAAAATGAAACTACCTAGTGAACGGATTAATGACCTTGGGCAACCAATCAGGTGAGTCAGTAGTATACAGGTGGGATTATGGATACTATACACGAATTCCTCAGCAAACTTCATCCAAATCGATCATTTAAGTACTGCTTAGACAACAGGCTCATTGGAAAGAAGAAAACATGTAGGCAGCTAACATCCCTGGGCTATTTTCACAACGAGGTCATTCATACGGACAATTTCGTCAATCCTTTCAATGGGATCCACAACAAATTCCATCGAAAGTTTCTAGAGCCGGGTTGAGAAGCACAATGATTTACAGTTATCTCGACGAATTTATGTGCAGAAATTGGTTTAACCTAACTATGAGAACTCCTACGAGAAACTGGGAGGCTTTTGCTGGAACATATACGAGAGCGTTATCCTACGTAACCATTTTCTTAAACATTGCATTATTTTCGAATAAATTCCGCATTACTACTTAGGATGCATCTGACTGGTCGATAGAGATTTGTCAAGGTCGTTATTTATTAGGCAATTTCGGTCTGGGCTGCTATTGTTTACAGTAACCCTACTACTACTACTATTATTATTATTAAAGTAGTACTATTAGTGTAAGTGGAAAAAAAATACTATTCACTACTTGATAAAAGTTAACAGTTGCTTCGATAAATATTAAAAATTTGTGGTTATTATTATTTTTTCTCTTTGTATACACGAATCGTTTTATATTGAAAAATTGAAGAGGAAAAAAGCATATCTAAATTAAAAATGTTACCACTTGGTATCTTATTTCAAATACGATGGGATGAGGATGCGTGAAAGATGGTGAGTGGTTGGGTCGATGGGGGGGACTCCTTCTAATTGTCATTCGTATAGATAAATAAAGCGTTTTATGTGTGTGTGTATGTGTGTAGGAGGAGAGAAGTGGAATGGATGGTGAGGGGATGTGGTAGATTCTAAAATTATGTGAATTTCGATAAAAAATAAATCAAGCGTCTGCTTGATCGCACCACCCTCTCTCTCTCTCACACTCTCACTCTCCCCCTCAGTCATCTTTCTATCTTAGGCCTTACTGAATGTTGTTGTTGTTGTATAGAAACGACACGTGCGTATTAAACAAACACCCTCTCTGTATATTATTAAACCACAGATTATTATTATGATTATTATTATCAATATTAGTTTGGTGTCAGGCGGTTAATTTGGTCTAAATTTCCATAAGTTTTTCAGTTGTTCTGTTTTTTCACTCCCTCTCTCTCTCTCTCTCTAGATATATACAATTTGGTATGTGGGATTGTGTGTGTGATACACCGTAGGAATTAAGACAATCATGTTGGTGATTGCATTTATAATAATATTAATAATATTAACAATAATAAAAGTCGTAAGAAGAATGTATCAGCTGTTTCGAAAAAGTCAAAATAACGTGAAAGCCTATAAGACACCAAATAACCAGTGAATTATTAAAATCAATATTTATGTGCCTACCCACCAACCCACCCGCAGATTTATAGATGTAAGCGCATGCACACATTGTATTGTTATTATTATTGTCGATAAATATTATCAGTAAAAAATAAGTTTAAATTCCCATTGTTTTCATCAACTGTCTATCTGTCTGCTTGCCTGCCTGCCTGCCTGCCTCATACACAACACAAATAGCTTTAAGATTAAAGAGAGATAAAAGTGTGAATGTGTTTCTTGATAATACGACTACTTACGTTAGTTTGTTACAGGATTTCTTGATGAGTTGATATTAGTTAAACTGCTTTTGGAAAACCGATACTGGAGTAATGGGCAGCTGTTTCGCCAGCCTAAATTGGACTCTTCAACAGTACTCATCTACCTCCGGGATTTTAACCCAGGATCTATCGAATACAAGGCGACCTCGTAGACCATTAAGCCACTGGGATCTGATCCGATACCAGCCCATGAATTCCAACTTCTGCCAATTCACGATATGACGTGACTGGCACTAACCCTTGTCATTGTCAGCGAGTATTTGTCCTTACATCCAACATGCTATAACCCACTGGTCACGATTTCCCACTAGAACCTACGTAGCCACCTACCTGAATAACGCCAGTCACTAGTGAGCATCAAACATACTCAAGGGAAATTGGCTAGTGGTCACCGTATATGGGGAATTGGCAGAAGTTGGAATTCATGGGCTTGTGGTGAGAGATGGTTTCTAGCCAAATTGGTTGACAGTAATTGAGGTCAAAGGTCAAGATGGACAGGCGGGTACAGTTAACATATAGATCAACTGACACAGCCACAAGAGATGCAAGGTTAACTTTGTGTGAGAAACAACCAATCAACAGACTGTATTTTCTACTAACATTAACCTACAATAATGTACATCAAAATCTATAAATACGTGTTGATTTTCCATAATAAACGTTCTGTTGCCTGGCCCTTGTCTTCTCTTGTTACAGGCTGACCGTTGGATCGATAGCTGAATAGTCTACGAGCTTGACTGGTAACTGAAAGGTCCTGGGTTTGAACCCCGTTGATGGGTGCGTATTGGTGAAGAGTCCTAAACTAGGACAAAACAGCATTCCAGAACTCGAGTGCTGGTTTTCCAATGGTTCGCTAAATGACGTCAACTCGCAATCAAATCTGTAACTAACCAAGTCACTAAAAACCAACACTTAATAATGCAGAAGCGACATTAAGAATTTCATGATAGTGATTGTGAAAAATGTACATTGGGCTTACAAAATATTAGTAGGTGTGTATCCACCACCTCAGTGAAAACCTACAGATCTCCATTGTCGGCGCTTTACTTTCCTCTGAAATACTGGCAAACATAAACAATAACGACCACGGAGTGCAACCTCACCAATGACCCTGAACGCATACTATTCATGGAATCACAGAACCTATTGTGTATTACATATCAAAAAGCCGTTTATTTACCAGAAGAATTACAGTAATCCTAATACTAATAATGATGAAACACATTAAAGATGGTATTCAACCCTGAAGTAACTGAAGAATACTTCCTAACTGCAGTGAAAGGTATCAATTTACAAGTTGTATGGTTACCGACAATTATACATCTCATCCAACAGCTGTACGACAATGCTGCATTCCAAGTAATCCACAACGGGAAACTTACGGAATCCTTCGAAATGAGGACAGGAGTAAGACAAGCTGGCTGCCTACTATCGCCAATGATTTTCCTGATTGTAGTAGACTGGATAATGAGACAGATGGCAGGAAATGAGGAAACAGGCATAAAATGGACTCATCCAAAATCTAGGAGGATCTGAACTTCGCCGATGACATGTAAATGTCTGATTTCCCAAAAATTGGAAGATTTGCAAGCGAAAAGCAACAAGTTGGCAGAAGAAGCATCAAAGATAGGACTTCAGGTGAACATAGAGAAAACAGAGGTGATGAAGATTCCTGGACAAGAACAACAACAACAGACAATGATCAGCATAAATGGAAGGAACCTGAAAGAAACAACCTCTTTTACCTACCTGGGAAGCATCGTTTCAACTACAGACGGACTCGACTGACGAGGATATCAAAGCAAGGATCGGGAAAGCAAGACAAGCTTTCACTACTCTCAAGTCTGTGTGGAGGTCAACAGCACTCACCATCAAAAATAAGATCCGGATTTTCAACTCCAATGTGAAGTCAGTGCTACTCATTATACGGATCAGAGACTTGCACTGCGCGTCATAAAGAGCATCTCAAACAAACTACAGACCTTTATTAACAGTTGTCTTCGCTCAATACTCAAGATCAGATGGCCGGTCAGAAAAGATCAGCAACAGGGATCTCTGGCAATGAGCGAACCAACCAGGAACCGATTGTGCAACAAATAAGTGGGAAGAAATGGAGATGGATTGGCATGACATACTCTGAGGAAACAATCCACCAAGTGACATCACTAGACAAGCCATTGCTCAAGTGGAACCCGAAAGGGAAGCGGCGAGTTGGTCGTTACTGCAAGGGTGACTTGGAGGAGGTGATGTGAAGAGGAGATGAAAACGTGTGGGCAGACATGGAGCCAGGTGAAGACTCTAGTAGAGAACAGAACGCAATGGAGACGCATGGCTGAAGGTCTATGTTCCTGTAGGAATTAAAGGAAACAATAATAATAATAATATTGATAATGGTTACCAAATGGTTTCATTCATTTAAACAAGGAAATACTCTCTTTTCATATTATTTATTTACCAGAAAAATACAGACAACCACTTATCTAAATCTAAATCCTTACTCTAACCCTAATCCTAACCTCACAGAGCTATCAACCCATTGTCCACAAAGTATTTAAAAATGAGATCAGGGTGAAATTTGTATCTCAGTTTGTGTACAACGATCATACTGCTGGCCGTGTAATAACGGTAGGTTCTGTGATCCAAGATCATCAGTGAGGCCTCACTCCGTGGTCGCTGTTCTTTAGTTTAGCCGAGACCTTTAGAACACATTAATGACAATATAAAATATAGTTTCAAAAATAAATAAACAATCAAAATCTGATATGAACATCGATAATATATTGGTCATATTGAAGGGAATCGCTTATACACTTACTAACATTATCTAGTGTATATAAGTATTCAAATTTATAGTTTTTATTAAGGCATATGCACATACGGAAGTAAGTGTGATAGGTGAACGTCGCCTGGTAATTGATGATGGCTACCAGTGGAATTCAAGAAACGAGTTTCTTCTTGTTCGGGACTCGTCACTCGGAGGTACCTGCATTCCTAGTGGGTGATGCTACTCCAAATGAAACTTGCAGCAAGTACCCATCATCTTAAACATCGAAGCGTTATCTACTTGGCTACCGAATTCAGGATAGCCAACTTTAGTGAGAAAGATATCAGTCGTTGGCATTAGATGGCAGGAAGCCCCGCCTGACTTAGGTTTCGTGCTAGTTTGCACTCATTAGCAAAGCGTATCTACAACCTCGAAGGAACTAGTATCCCTTCTGAGATTCTAACCTGTGTCACCCAGCGCTACAGTCAGAGACGTTACAGGAGGTCAATGACGAGAATGAAAAGCTCACTGGTAACGCTTCTGACTGCAGTGCTGGGTGGTGCGGGTTCGAATCTCAGAAGGGATATGAGTTCCTTCGAGGTTGCAGATACGCTTTGCTGAAAAGTGCCAACTAGCACGAAACCTACGTCAGGCGAGGCTTCCTACCGATTGCCTCCAACTATCTAATACCAACAATTCACAGTGGAGTGTGATGGCGAGCCACCTAGCATGGTGGCCACATTGCAAACTTGACTGATAGAATTCACTCTGCACCGAAGAAAGGACTAGGCATATTACACTAGTTACTGACTAGTGTCCAATCAAAAGATATCAGTCGTTTTTGGTTTGAATTTATGGCTACTAATTCCCTGTCTTTATATTTTTCTAAATTTTGAAATTTTTCTTGTGCGTTGAGGTTTCTGTAGCAGCTTGATTGGTTTTCCAGTGTAGGGTCGCTAGCCCCACGCCCAACCCTCCATCTTTTCCTGGGCTTGAGACCGGCGAGCTAGCGAGCTAGTAAACTAGGCGAGGCCAGAAACTTGACACGTGCGTCACGGAAAGCATTTCCAACAGCTAGTGGAATAATTTTATCAACAGCTCCCTTCGCTCTATACTGGAGATCAAAGGGCTTGTAGGAAAGAATTGGCAACAAGAAACTCTGCGAACAAACCAACCGATGACGAACCTGTTGCTCAACAGATATGCCGAGGGAAATGGAGATAGACTGGACGCACACTCAGGAGACCGTCAAATAAAATCGTGCTCTAGACCATCGCTCGAGTGGAACCAGAATGGGAAAAGACGAGTGGGTTGTCTGAGGAGGAGATGAGAGACCATGTGCAGTCGTAAACCAGCTGAAGAGGACTGCAGAAAATAGAACAAAGTGCAGACATGCTGCTGAAGCCGTGTGTTCCTCTCGGAATCAAAGTGAACAATATCAATAATAAAAACAATAGTCATATTACATTTCCTATTGCTTGGTTTCATTAGAATGAAATGCTCTGAATCCAGATACATGCAGCTGAAAAGTCTCAAATACGATGGAACTCATATCCAGGATTTCATTGTTAACTATCATGGTAACTTTTAGTCAGAGCCGAATAGTCTGTACTTGTAGACAACATGTTGACATATGAACGGGCATTCTGTTTCATAAAAAATCAATCAACTGGAAATTTAAACAAATATTTCAAAGTGCCTACATTTCTCAAATACAAAACTGATCAGTAACACTATAACTCATCATTACTGTTGATGGGAAGCTGTAGCTAGAAATTACTGAAATACTACGTTAAAATACATCACTACTTTAGTTTGTAGAAACTAAGGAAGTCGAGAGTAACTAGGAAACTAAATTAACCACCACGATATCGTTTCAAACACACTCTGGACATCACCACCGGAAAATGCCACAACAGGAGAAGACCATCAGGTGGGCCAACTGTTAATGTGTCATCTTCTGCTCAATGTTTGAAATCCCGACTTACTCTTGAAGGGTGAGTAGACGGTATAAACGCCTCTTTTCTGACTGACACAGTGGCATCGTCCTCTTTCATCCTCAAGGGGTGTGTACGATAACTAGGGGAAAGCCCTAAGTCCCTCTCCTGAAAGTTGGAACTAACTGCTGAGAATGGAGCTACTGTTATTAGGGTAAGTCAAATAGTTGTCATACAAGAATTTATGTGCACGCATTCTTTTGTTGTTTGTGATGTTATAACATTTTTTTTTATTCCTACACGTTCCCAGGGGAACATAGGGCTTCAAGCTAGTGGCCTGAAGTTTCTGTAGCAGTGTTTATTTTTACAGGATGAGGTTGCTAGCCTCATGCCTAACCTTTCGTCTTCACCAGCTTTTAGTTCTGGCTTAGAGAGGTAAAGGAGTGCGCCGGCCGGGGATCGAACCCCAGACCATGTGCATGATCGGCGAGCGTCCCAACCGCTATGCCACCGACGCACGATGTTATAACATAGGATATAATATTAGGTGTTGACTTTCTGACAGCACAGTGAGCCGTAATTCACATAGAATGTCTGCTCATTAAGCTGTTGGTGTGCATGATCTTTCGGTTAGACAATCCGATAACCTCAGTCAGTGTGCTACTACCTGGTTCGAGCCCAGTACCTTGAGACCATTCAGACACTGAGACACGATCTAATGCTCCATAGACAACAACATCTACCAGTGTCCTGATTTTAATGCTACTGGCACCTGCCAGTATCATCCGCGGTGGGTATTTGTTCTCACACCCACCCAACCTAGTGGACCCCAAATAATGATGACTTCCGCCTAGAATTCCAGACAACGTTGTCCTGTAGCAAGTCACTATTGTCCATAAGATTAATTATGAAGAGTTAGTTTGTAGGGATTTGATTCATTTCACTAATAATAATACTATTAGTTTTAATAGTAATAATTTTATTCTGAACAATGTTTATTTAATGTACAGAATTTTCAGAGGAATTTATTCTATGATATTTTTCCCTCGTCGTTCAGGATCTTCAAATAAAATATTTGATTGACAGTAGATAGTGTAACACAGTTCTCTATATGACATGAAGTGCAAACCGATCCCGCATAATCATATCTGTTCTTTGTTGAATGCCAATTATATTCTTTTTATATTTTTTTAAATATTTTTGATTACAGCTTGATTCCACACTGTATTTTTGGTACAAGTATGGAATTTTCCGCATGGATATCGGTAGCCCAAATTTTGCAGGCCGACCATTGATATCGAGTGTGCGTCGGCAGGGGATCGAACCTCGGACCATGTGCATGGTCGGCGAGAGTTCTAACCACTGTGCCACCGACGCACGTTCAGGAGTGAATGTGGGACATCACTCAGGAACGGTCATCTCATGTATTGGGATAATCATGACATCCATCGAGAATAGTGCTTTTTCACCTCATGTTTAGTAGGAACTTGAGAATCAGCAGGTTTTAAATACTAGATTAAAACAAAACTGGATAAGAGAAGTTATATGCAGTATATTGACGGAGGTTTTTTTCGGTAGCCGAAGTTTTAAGCATACCGCCTGAATATGGATTGACGTCACTTAGAGAACCATTAAAAATCACCAGGGAGTACTGGAGAGCTTTTTCGTCCTGGTCTGGGAGTCTTCTTCTGTACGCGTCTACCGAGGCCTAGTACTCCTTGGTTGTTTTTAATGATTCTCTAACTGACATCAATTCATGGTCAAATTTGAAACAAATCAAATTCTATGGTAACTAACTCTTGAAGATATAAAAGAGACTTTTAATAACTGCATTTGTACAAGAAAGTTGTAGATAGAGTCAGAGAGGGAGAGAGAGTGAGTGATGCACAAAGAGACAAGCACGCACATACACACACATCCAAATCCACACTGATACCCGCATAAACACATCGATTCATATAAAGAGGAAGAAGAAGAAAATACAATCTGGAGATAACTTTCTTCCAGATGACTTCAGCTTACACTTTAGAAGATGAAACCATTAATGGACTGGATTCATGTAATGATAATAATAATGTTAATAACAATAATAGTAATAGTAATATTCTGTACCAACAATAAAATATCTTTTAGTCAAAAAAAACTGAATAAGTATTAGGTGTTTATTCCCATGTATATATAAACTAACTTGATTATTCGTTTCTATCACCCCACCAACTCTCTCTCTCGCTTCTTCAGTTGCTACCCTCTTCGCCTTCTTCTACGTATATGTATTCGGGTCACCTGCAAGACAACATACACACACATAAATGCATACATACTTAGAAAGAAATTTAATGTATACGTGGGCATGTGCATATGTAGTGTAAGTAGGCCATAGTAACGATTATAACAACAATGAGTACAATTAAAGGTGTTCAATGTATATTCTGTTCAATAGATTAATAAAAATATCTTTCTTACTTCTTTTTATTTCATTTTTGATTATATTTCTCCTTTTTTTTCTTCTTAGTATTTTTTTGTATTTATTTGGTGTTATTAAATACAGATGTAAATTTTAGCTAATAAAAATTTCTCTTCTTTCTATTTCCCGAAAAAGTTTGAAACAGGGTAGAAGAATAATTAAAATGCGCGCTTCACTATGTTTGAATACATAAATTCATTTATTTTGTTAATTTATAAACACCAAAAAAATATTTAGTTGTTAATCTCTCCCTTTCTCTCCTGCTGACTGACTGTTAATGTATCGAAAGTGAAAATTAGTAAATTTACTAATATCTTTCTACTGTTTTTGAATTTATGTATTTTCATGAAAATAATTTTATATCTTTTACTGTTGTTGTTGGAGTAGATGACGGGTGGGCATTTGGATGAAAGATGCGGAATGAAACTGTAAAGAATCAACTCAGTATGCATAAAGCTACACATTCACTACTGATTATCTGAGATGAGTAGTGGTTGCATACCACTCATATCAGTCAGTAGTGCTGGCTAGTAAGGTCGAAGAGGTCTCAGCACCGGATGGCAGAATCGATTCATGGCATGAATCCACCGTAGTCTCGTACTGTTATGAGATATACTACTTGCCATCTACAACATCACTCTTTTTGATTGCACACTAGTCAGTAACTAGTGTAATGTGTCTAGTCCTATCTTCGGTGCAGACTGAATTCTATCAGTCAAGCTTGCAATGTGGCCACCATGCTAGGTGGCTCGCCATCACGGTGCACTGTGAATTGTTGGTATTAGATGGTTGGAGGCAATCGGCAGGAAGCCTCGCCTGACGTAGGTTTGGTGCTAGTTGGCACTCATCGGCAAAGCGTATCTGCAACCTCGAAGGAACTAATATCCCTTCTGAGATTCGAACCCGCGTCACCCAGCACTGCAGTCAGAGACGTTACCATTGAGCCAACTAGCACGAAACCTAGGTCCAAGGCTTCCTGCCGATTGCCTCCATCCATCTAATAGCAACATCACTCAGATCATAATTAGGTTACATATTGTGATCTGCATAATTTTAGTTTCCAAAGGAAACTGTGATAAAATTTCACCTCGAATTATGTAATTGTTAAATTTGATGCTGAGATTCAATCAGATTCCTTATGAGAACCCTTTTACCCTGATAGAATAAATCATAAACAGTTAAGTAAAAATGACATCTGAATAAAGTAAGAAGAGCAGTTTGTTCGGAATGAAATTGTACCACCACTGCTTATTTTATCAGCTCCTCATCAGCTGAGTACAGCCTGAAGAAACTGTTAAGTTTATATACAGGACAATCTAAATATACTTGTAAATGTTACATAATACAAGGTGACAGGGGACTTCAAACATCATAAACAGTGTTCAGAAATTACACATATTGCTTATATCCCCTCAAAAGTTCAAGTTATAAACAAAACAAAAAATCAAGGCAAAAGAGTTACGTAATAAAAACAAAAGGTGAATAAGATGATGAACAACTAGTAAAATGAGTAATAAGGTGATGAATTCAACTCTAATCATTAAACAAAGCAAGAACAACAATTGTACCAGGATAATATGAGCTCATTTTTTATTATTTCGAGGATTCTTCTCAACTGGTTACAACCTGAACGATGAAAAATATGAATTACATTACATTAAAGATTTGAACATAATTTTCCACGATCACAAGGAGTAATTGGTAGGAAGTAAAAGTAGCATTAGTCCGGAATGATTTAACTAATTAAGAGTTACAAACACTGACTATTTATAGAATAATTCAAATGAATTGTGATCAATATTTGACAGTTTATAAATATTTATAGAATAATTGGGCAATTAGGCTTGGAAACAAAAACAAGCTGTTGTGTATATATATTTTTTTGTGGTCACCAAGGCAGTGCAAGATTCACCACTGTCTCTTTCTGCGTACATAGTTTTGGTTTAAGTCGTCTGATAGCAATTGCTTCAGCAAAGCGTAGCAAGTTAGGTTTCTTTTGCTTGTTGATTATTTTGAATGACTTCAAGTTGTCTACATTATGACCAGTGTCTAATAGATGACGCGCAATTGCACTGTTTAATACTTGTGTACCTTTCAGTCTCAGGTTCTTTGGTATGTGTTCAGAAATGCGGACAATAACCCTTCTCTCTGTTCTTCCGATGTAGGTGCTTTGGCACGTACATGTAAATTGGTAGACACAGTTGGAGGTAACATGAGGTGGGTATTTGTCCACTTTTGATTGTCTCAAACAACTAGTTGTTTGATAAACACATACAAGCTTGGCGGCTGGATATGTTCTTTTCAGGGCAGCGTTCAGTCTGCATCTTATTCTACTGGCAGTATCATCACCTTTGAATGCAAGCTGCAAACAAAAGACAAGCAAAGCTACGTTATAACAAAGAAGGGTGCGAGTGGAGGTGGAAGTTAAAGACAAAGATTACGCTAGTCAGCCCATAAATAAGGTCTACGTTCATTTATTTGCACAAAACCATATACTAAGGGGTTGACTGAGATAAGCAGTAGTTGCATACCAGCCATGTCAACCAGTCACTTGAGCTCAACTCACAGAGCCGAATTAGTTCAAAACACTTATTCAGATCACCTCGATCTGGCTAGGAAGCAGACACTACTGGTTGATATTTGTGGTATAAGACTACTCATCTCAATAAGTCAATAGTATGTAGTAGTTTTAAGCAAGTTTTGTTTGCTTTCATGATTATCACTTACGGTATCAAGCAAATTACCTACTTTGATGATCTGAGTAATTCAGTTTCCAAAGGAAACTTTGGTGAAAATTTCACCCCCCCCCCCTTGAACTGTGTAGACTGCAAACTGTTTACTTATATGCAAACTGTGAATATGGTTTAAGAAACCCAATAGTCGTTTTCTGAACTATTTACAAAATAATCTCAATGCGTAGATGTGCTTTGAAGCTTCTGTAGCAATTAGATTGATTTTCTCAGTGTATGGTTCGTAGGTGAACGCCTGTTTTACTCCTTAAGTTTCCAAGTGAAACATAGGGCTTGTAGCTAGAGGCCTCAAGTTTCAGAAGCAGTGGTATTTACTTTTACGGGATGGGGTTGCTAGTCTCATGCCCAACTCTCTATCATTTCCAGTCTAATTACTGGCTTAGCAAGGTGAAGGAGTACGTCAGTGGCCGGGGATCGATCGCCAGACTACATGTGTGGTTTGCGAGCATTCTACCGCTGTGCCACCGACGCTTAAGACTTATGAACTGGTAAATTAGGCGAGGCTAAAAAGTTTTCCACAAGATCACTCCGGTACTCATTATAAGGAGTGAAAATTTGATTTTCAGAACTGAAGTTAAGTCAGTCAGTGCGTGCATATAAGTCAAAAACTTAGCAGGCGCGTCACCGAAAGCATTTCCAACAGGCTAGTGCAGACTTTTATCAACAGCTGTCTTCTCTGGCTCCATCTTGAAGATCAGATGTTCGGCCAGAAGAAATCGGAAACAAAAAACTCTAGGGATGAACCAGTCAAGAAATTATTACCCAACAAATATGTAGTAGAAAATGGACATGGATCGGATACATGCTGAGGAGACTGCTGTGTGACGATACATACCTTGTCATCGCTGGAATGGAAGCCAAGTGGGAAGGGACGAGTTGGACGCTGGTCCGAGGATGACACGGAGGCGATTGTGTGAGAAGAAGATGACAGCTTAAGAGCGATTGCGGAGCCAGCTGTAAAGGACTGCAGAGAACAGGACAAAAGGGAGATGTGCAGCTAAAGTCCTATGTTCCACCTGAAACCCAAAGCAATAATAACAATATAACACAATGGGTAGTGAGGTATTTCCTGCCCTTAAGTTAGTATAGCTACAGTCGCTACTGAACTGAATGCAAAGACGATATTTTAAAAGACAGTTTTGTATTTGAATAGAAATGTATCAAAAAGAGTCCCTATTATTCCCTCTACAATGTGCGTTTGAAGAATCTCTTGCACTGACTATTTAGAATAAGAATAGTTCTGGCTTCTCAGAAAGGTCCAAGCTAAAAATGAGAAAGAACAATAAACCAAAGTCACAAAAAGAAGAACACTACCTCAATACTAAATAGAATATTACATATGAACCCGAAATTCAAGGAAGCCTTTGTGACATATATCTTAAAGAAAAGAATCTCTAGTTCCTTAACGAAGACCTCCTCTGTAGCAATCCTAACAGTTATATTCTCCGGCTGTCCTCTGCTTTTAAGCAGTGTAAACTGTCACATATGGTCCCTTTAGCGAGGGCCTATCAGTTGACCTGCTCCTCTGTAGCTAGGTGTATAGGGCAGTTTAGAAATAGGGAGTGAAGTGGTAGAGCACGTTGACCACTTCATTTATTTGGGAAATTGCATCAGCCCCAACGGGTTGATCTCTGACGAAATCTCAGCACGGATACAGAAGGCTAGTTTCGCATATGTCCATTATGCCGTCTCTGGCTTAGTAGACGTGATATCCGGCTGGTTATCGACCAAATGACGTGTTTACTGCTCATCAGTCCGCTCCGTCCTCCTTCATGGCTATGAGACATGGCTATTGAGATTGGAAGACATGAAAAGGCTATCTGTCTTTGATCGTAGGTGCCTGCGTTCTATCTCCCGTGTCAGGTGGCGGAATGATAGGGTGAGCAATATTGAGGTTAGGCGTCGAGTGCTAGGTAAGGAGGGGAAATCAATCGACGAGGCTGTGAAGCTACATCGACTGAGATGGTTAGGCCATGTGTTACGTATACCTAGTCATCGCCTTCCTTGAAAATGAGCAATGTTAGCTGACATAGGGTCAGGCTGGAAAAGAGTTAGCGGCGGTCAAACCAAAACATGGCTTCATCAGTCAATGAAATCCACAAGTAAGTTTAAGCCAGCCACGTAAGAAGATGTAGACTACCTGGTTGGGATCCTCGGGATGGTAAACACCAATGAGGGCTGCAGACAATCGGTGATATGGCTCAGAATCCCCGTTCTCAGTGGCGCAGATGCATCCACTCCTGGTGACTTATAATTTCCAATGAAACTATATTATTCTTTGTTATTACTATTCCTTTGTCTCATATCCCTGTCTACTGTCTCTATTATTCATTTCTTCTACTTTCTTCTCTTGCTTTGTGTGCTAAAAAAAGGGAGTGTGGCGACTTGAACTGCTGCACATCGGTGCAAAGTTCTATGTTGAAAACAGACAGACAGGTGTATAAGGCGTTCTTCGGTAAAAAACACGTCATATATATATATATAATTCTCTTGGGTTCAGAGTGGGTGTAGGTATTTAACAGCAGGTCTCATTTCATCCTAATCTCTCCATTCACTTTTAGCCACCTACATGGTTAACCATGAGCTTTCATTCTTCCTCATTTGATCTTCTCTATGTCATCCTCGGATGACCAATAGAGTTCCAGTCAAGGGCTTAGCTCGTGAGGTCACCCAGTGATCTCATCAATGCATGTCCTATCCACCCAGAATTTCTTCTACATACCTGTTAGGCAGTGGGCTCTTCGCTGGTCTGTTGCCGGTGTTCCTTGATACTTGTCCTTTCTAATAGGGTGACCATCTCATCTTCAGTGTGAAACGAAGGCAGCTGTTGGTAAAAGTCTCAACCCTCCTCGAAGAGTTTCCAGCGAAATGCGTGCTAAGTCTGTGAATGATATGGGATAACAGATTCTACGTTACTCCATTATAGATAAGATTTTATTTTGATAAATCACACGGTGTTACACAGTAATATTAATTAACTGATGACGTTTCGAGCACAAATTATTGCTCATAATCATATCAAGTTGTGTGAGTAACGTTTTCCAATATTGGCATGAATATATCCACAGCAGTCTCTGGGGCCATTTTCAGTACTTCAGGAGGAATTAGGTCAGGTTCTGTTGCCTTCCTGGACTTCAGCAGCTCGAGTGCATTTAAGAATTCTGCTTTGTTGCAAGATTGGAGTTCCCTGGCAGTTCTGTTGCTTTTGGTGGTATTTCTGGACGAGATGCAGGTGATGGTCGGTTGATGCATCGTTTGGAGGGGTTAGCTCATTGTCTTTTTGTATGCCCTCCTTGGTAATTAGGTTTCCTCCACAATCTTTCACTGGTTTTACATTTGTTTATCTCTTTCTGGAGAGCAATCTGATTATCTGGTAAATTGTTCTAGGGTCCCTGTTACTTTCGGCTTGTTATGCTTTGGTCGCCCGTGTGTCGTAGAATTGTCTTTTGTCTTTCCTAGCAGTCTTCTTCACTTCTTTGTTCAGTATTCAACAGAATGAACTCACCTCCTTCATTGGCTGTTCATCTTTACACCAGTTCGTCGTTTGTTTCACCACCCCTCTGCATATTTTACATATTACTCGACTATATAACCAATTCTTGATTATTTTGGTTTCTGTACTCTATGTGGTCGATATTTCTTTCTACTCATCGTACTTGAGAATTTTCAAATCATGCTGACAAAGAATTGTCACCTTAAAAACTTCACAGCTGTCATTACATTTACATCTTTTTTAAGAGTTAGTTTGTAGGGATTTGATTTGTTTTTCAAGTTTGACCACGGATTGATACCAGCTAGAGAACCATTGAAATCCAGCACTGGAGTACTGAACAACCGTTTCTATCGTCCTAGTTTTTGAAGCAAATTACGAAGTTGTATGAATTAAGTGATTTTTTTATGAGTAATAAATTGCACGCAAAACGAACTGATATCAATATTTTTTATTTATTTTATTTTGATTACAGCTTGATGCCACACCGTATTTTCAGTACAAGTATGGAATTTTCAGCATGTGATATCGGTAGCCCAAATTTTGCAGGCCAACCATAGATATCGGGTGTGCGTCGGCAGGGGATCGAACCCCGGACCATGTGCATGGTCGGCGAGAGTCCTAACCACTGTGCCACTGGTAAAACAGGAAATAAATCAAATCTCTATAAGTTAACTACTGGAGATTTTATATTTTATGTCGCTGTATGAATTTCGTTATGATTAAACAGAAATCCAGATGATGAGTCCCAAATAGGACGAAATGTGTATCCTCATGGATTCCACTGCTATTCATCATGCACTAATTCATTTCTTTTAGTCTTTAAAAATGTGGGAGAAATTGATATTTTTTATTCATGCATACGAGGGAGATTAAACTGAAATGACAACAGTGATACGTATCGGTAGCACCAGATAGATAGATAGATAGGCCCACACGACACACACACGCGCACACACAAACATACGACATACATATGGACAAGAAATGCATGGTGACATGTCATTTTTAATTAGATTCATTTTGGTCCCAATTAATTATTTCATGCTGTAATCTGTTTAATGTAAGCGTGTGTTATTTGTGTGCATGCATGTCTCCAATTGTATTGTGTGTTTGTGTGCTTGTGTGCATGTGTGTGTCTATTCGAGAAATTAGGTACCGACGATGTTGTTGTTGATGATGGTGATAAGGACGAATGATGATGAGTTTAGAGACAGACTTTTTTACATTTTATAGCATCGTAATATCCTATCAACTAGTAAGTTTCAGTGATAAACATCTTAAGCATAACACTCATTATTTATACTGCTACCAATATTACTAATTTTAATATTAGTAGTAGAAATAGTAATAAAATATTGTTGTTGTTGGTGGTGGTGTTGCTTTTTCTAGAGAAAAAATAACGAGATTTTCTTCTTCTTCTTCTAATTACCAGATTTTAGAGAAGAGTGTAGTCCTAGAGAGAATATTATTAATCTCCACACTGCACTGCACTGCACTGCACCTCACCTCACATCAATCCACCCCATCATAATCCTTGAATAATTCCACCTTATTTCTCTTCCTACTCCCCACTTTCCCTCTCCCATCTAAATTTTGTTTTCTGTTAACAAAAGTAGAGACAAATTAAAATTAATTAATGAATAGACTGTCAATTATTATTTTATATAGCAAAGCAAATGCACATAATCCCCTTTACATGTGCTTATTCGATGCTCTAACTGATATCAATCCGTCGTCAAAACTTGAAAAAAGAAAAGAGAAATCGAATCCCCGCAACTGACTAACCCCCTTGAAAATTAATCTGATGCTCATTAATGACTACTGACTGGCTACAAGACGAAGTTGTTGACTTGAGTAATTTCTAGGGAGACCAGTCGTGACTAGTGGGATCCACTCGGTCAGACGAGTGTGAGGACAAATACTCGTCGCCGAGGACATTGGCTGGTGCCATTAGCGCTAAATATGTTACGAATAGGTAGAAGTTAGGATTCATGGGCTGGCCATTCAGTAAGATTCCAGTTGCTGAATAGTCTACGAGGTTGATTGGAACCGGAAGTTCCTGGGTTTGAATCCCGTTGGTGGGCGCGTACTCACGATAAGTTATAAAGCAGGATGAAATAGCTGTCAAGTGCTTTCAGATGGATTTCAATAGTTCTCTAAATGATATCAGTCCTTGATGAAACATGATTCAGTTTCTTTTCATCCAAATTTTTAACAGTCCAGTTGTGAATTAGAAATATAATGTGGGGCTGAGTGACCTTACTCCATAAGGTGCTGACAAACTGAAAAGTCCGTGGTCCTATGCCCACCTTTCATTAAGCAAACTGCGTGATGTTCAGTCAGGCGTTTACAGAGAACCCGCCTGCAACGTATGATGTAAACAGCCCCAAACAAGCAGGTGAATGAGCATATGCACATAGCGGTGTACATAATATATCTAACAGATGATATCACAAAGAGTTACATTAATCCCTTAAGCAGTCAGGATCAGTTCTTATTCATTCAACATTCATCTTTAGATCTAGTAAGCGCACAGAGAAACAAGATTAAAACCGATGTCCACCTCTATGTGTATATGCTCATTCACCTGCTCGTGTGGAGCTGATTACATTGGACGTTGTAAGAGGGTTCACTGTAAACGTGTGGCTAAACAACCCTCAGTTTGGGTAATAGAAGGTGGACATAGGATGACGGAGTCTTCAATTTGTGAATACCTTCTGGAGTCAGGTCATTCAGCCCCACGTGATTTATCCTTTAAAGTTAACCACAGAACCAAATCCAATCACTCCAAAACCTTACGTTTTCTCTAATTATGCATATCTGAAGCTCTAATTAGAAATATGCAATTTCAAGAAGATGAAATGTAGTCTTACTGTTATCGGTTGTGTGTATATTCAAGTATATGTTAGAATGTTGTTGAAGTTAGATGCCTTCGACATTTCACGTATGGAAATTCGCTTAAAAAGGAAACCGACTGATTCATTCACTTATGTCATCGATGATATCAACAGCCATCTGTGATATATTTACATCATTGTAAACTGACTGTAACTGATTGATATGAGGCATAGGCAAGCCTTATGATTCATGACTTATCTACTGCATAACTATTTAGTAAGCACTATACAGTCTGTTTTATGATATTATAACTCATTTTCAATCTTTTATTCAGCTGTTTCTAACCAGCTATTTCCAATCGATTGTTCATCAGTCACACCGGATTTCATCATGACGTCATGATGAAATCCGGTAACCTATCAAATGAAATCCTTGCAAACTAACACAGTTAATTAGTTGTCAACCCCCTTGATTACGCAAAATTAATGTCGATTTTTTCCTAATTTTGTTAATACCCATACGCTTTGATAATAAGCTCTGACTTCTGCTGTCAATTAATACGGTATATATAAACCGCTTAAATAAATTCACATGTGTGAAGTGAAGCTATATGGAGAGATCTATTTGCTGACTCAGGTAGTCATAATAATCGATCCATAAATTGTAGGTAGGCGCCTGAGAAAGAAGAAGTTATTGTGTTGTTCGAGCCAATGTTATTTAAAATAAGAAAGAAATTAAAACGCGAATTCAGTGACTTCTTGTCTGACCAATTGGACAGAAATTATCTTAATTAATTCTTCATTTTTTCTTATTAATTTTAATGAAACTTTTATTCATACATAATAAGACTTTGATAACTGTCCCTGCTCAGGAGTAAGTAAGACTAGAGTCACAATTGAATCAGACATGATGTCTATCAACCTTATTAAAAACTATCCATCTATCTATCTATCAAATTGTACCGATCTGTCTTCAATACAACTAAAGAAACATCAGGAGAATAAGGGAAGGTAATAGAAAGCAAGAGGAAAACTACAAACGATAGGTGGGAGAAGATCAGCCAGCCGGCACAGCAACAACAACAACAGCAACCAGGAAAATATTTTCTCCCCGTGTTTTCTCTTTCTTGAAAAATTAATCAGAGCAATCAAAATACGCATAAGATTAGTGAATATGGTTCTCAGCTTGATAAACACTCTTCAATACTTGTCGTGTTATTCGTTCTCCACCCTCACCAATTTCCACGCCATCTTATATACCTCACCTCCAAATGACAACTACTATCTTAAGTAGTGCACTCGGGAGACACATACATGGAAGGAGATGTGAAAAGAAGAAATATGGAAAAATGTATAATATGTGATATCCACATTATTATGACCATACGAAGATCTGTACACTTCAAATAGCACTTCTATCCAATTACAATAAACAGTAATCTCAGCGTAGACGCCATTATGATATGGCGACAGGACCAGCGTGATCATGAATGCCCTATTCGCGAATGGGAACTCGCCTTTGCACCTCGCCATCTTAAAGCTTGTGAAGAGCTCTAATCAGACTCACTCGAATTCGAGGTTTTCACGAGAGTGGAGGTCTTCGGATCATCCCACTCTGTGTTTGTCACCAGTCAAGGTGCCCTGGCTTATAATCACGGCTACGGAAATACCTCCACCATTTCACCTCCACGTAATTTCTCTTCTTCACCTTGGTTTAATCTATTAAACTATCACACCTGATGGTGTTTCCTACTCTCACGAGTATTGCAAATATCTACAACCTACCGATTCTCAAGTTGATACTAAGCTTGCAAAAAAGCATGATCGTGGGTGTCAAAGTATTCCAATGCATGGGGAAACTCTTCCTGAGATTTGAGTACACGCCGTTACAGGCTGAGAATTAGAACTAACTATCTACAGTCTTAAATTATTCATCTGATATTATGTCCTTGGATCAAAAAACGTACTCATACTCCACTTTACATTGGCTTTCAACTCACTGTGGTGCTTTTCTCGAAGGATGTAAAGAAGGAATGTGATGATGGGGTGGTTTTCGCTTCAGGTCAGACAGAATTATGTCACATGATCCACTGTCAATTACTACTTTACTTGGAGATCATAGATGAAGAGAAACTCTTACGTAATAAATTCCTCTGAAAATTCTGCACATTGTATAAGCCCTGTGCAGAGTGAAACTGTTGTTATTACCATTATTATTACAATACTAACATCAGTTTGAATATCATTGTACATCAGTGGAATATTTCAGATTTGTTTCTTTATAACTTATGACTCTCCAGCAATTACTTTCCATCATAAGAACCTAATCAGTTTGAGATCTTTATCTGCACCAAATGACCTGTCAACAGATGACTTGAAATGATGTGTCCTTAGTTGGTTTAAGTAGCGAATCTGACTTTAGGGGACTCTTTGAGATAAATTAGTCTGCGCACGATTGAAATAGTCCTTCATCTGGTGTTTGGATAACTTAAATCAATACATTGAGTATAACAGTCTCATGTGAACGAATTCCAGTTACAATGACCACTCAACGACATCTCACTGTGTATTCACTGTTTTCTAAGTAGAATAGAAATGGTGGAGAAGATTTGTATCTCAGGTGTATGGTTTTGGTGTTGTTGTGTTCTTTGAGCTCGATGGTTTAATTGCGAAGCTTTCACTACCCTTCTGAGCAACTTCTCTAGCGGTTACTTCAGTGTAAATTGGCCTTTTTTGGAATTCTTCACGAATGGTACAACTGTTTCTCCTGGTAGCCTTCACCACGACTGGTTATCTTTACAGGTTTCCTTATCCTTTTGTTGATTTGTACTAGTGTTATGGATCAATGCCACGCCCAACCTTCCCTCTGCTCCAGATTCACTACCGACTATTCTATGTCTAGAAGCATCTCAGCCAGGAAACGAACCCAAGATTCCCGCGTGACTGCTAAGCACTGAACACTTCACCAAGACAACACGTGTATTTCAAATATTTAGGAAGCATAACTATTCCTGAGATAAAAGTAAGTCTGGTACAAGTGTCTCATACATTCATTATTTCTCTGTGTGATATAACAACTAACAAATGGATTCATACAACATCAAATGGAAGAAAATGAACACTGACACTGTCAAATTAGTTTTCAGTCCTAATCAACATTAAAAACTCTGTCTGCCCCATCCCACCCACCAGTGTTGCCTGCATATATTTTATTACTTATTCCCCCTAATATGATGAGTGTTTTGAAGAAGAAGAAAAAAGTTTATATAATTAAAGTGAATATGAATTCCTTAAAAGGTCGCCAAGACAACCATGAGTTGAATTTATATGGAGGTGAGTGTGTGCACCTACCCACACACACGCACACGCATACAAACACAAACAGAAGCAAAGATACGAGTAGATACACACACAGACGTACACTCTCCAATACGACTTGTCAACTGACAAGTCAAATTCATCAATTGAAAAATAATAATAAAAATGATGAGGCGTCAGTACTGTAAAATTTAATTAGAGATACCCAACATGCCATGTATGCATATATATATATATACTACTAATGTGAATTTAATATAGTGTATAAGTAGTTTTTATTGTATAGTGTATTACATTAAAATTTCATGAATAATGCATAAAGATTTTATATATAAATTTTTTAATTCATTTAGTATTCTAACTATTTGTAAGGGCCTCAAAAAAATATTTCAGAAGCAACAACAACATTGTCTGTCACTCATTCACTGTTCAAAAAAATGAATTAGGCTTGTTTGTCAGATTCCCGTTTTTATTACTGCTGTTAGGGGATAGATAAAGAAGAAGACAGGTGTCAGTGTTGGACTGACAAAAAGATCCTAGAAGATCTGAATTTCCCGGAGGATTTATGTTGCCTGTTTCAGAAACTCGAAGATTTACAAGCAAAAACTAACAACTTGGTAGAAGAAGCAGCAACTAAGGAAGGATTTCAGACAAACAGAAGGAAGATAGAGGTGATGAAGGCACTCAGTCAACCGCAACAACAGCAAACACCAATCCCCATCAATGAGGGAAAATCTAAAAGAAGTCACCTCTTCCAATTACCTGGACAGACAGTGTCGTTTCAGCTACCATGAGATACGGCCGATGATTTCACAGCCAGACATAGTCGGTAAAGCATGACTACTGTTCATTACTCTAAAATCAGTAGAGAGCATAGCTCAGTCAATAAGGTCCCAATGCTTCAGTGTGCTTCAAAGACTTGGTGCGTCAATAAAAGCAATTTCAACAGGCTACTGCAGACTTTCATTAACAGTTGCCTTCGCTGACCTCATAGTGAAGATCAGATAGTCGGCTGAAAAAGATATGTGACAAAGAACTCTGGCAACGGAACAACCAAGAACCTATCGTCGAATAAATATGCAGAATGAAATGGAGATGGACTGGAATTATGCTTAGGAGACTGTTGAGTGATGCCAGTCATCAGGCCAGGAAGTGGAGCACAAATTGGGCTAACAATGGTATGGTCCTCTGAGGTGACATGGAGGAAATCATGTGAACAACAAATAACAGCTTATAGGCAGTTGTGAAGCCAGCTAAAAAAAGACAGTAGAGAACTACACAGACTCGAAGTTATTTAGTTATAATGATATGATTAGTTATAATGATATGATTTTGAACAGTAATAAATTGTGTTCGGTACTTCGTTATCCAGTAAGTAATACTGTTTCCCTGTGTATGATATATCCAGTAAAAATTTATAATAAGATCAGTAGACACTTTGACCCAACTAAGACAAGTAATACTTCCAATCTGAAAAAATGCGAGCAGAGAAAGATCAAACTTTGGTGCAGAATAACATGAATCTATTATATATATATATATAAGGGAGGGAAGCCTCTCGAAAATTAATTGACAGGTTTGTTGTTAGGGCGGTAACACAAAAATTAGTAAAAATTGCTCAGTTAGGTAAATGAAGATGGGATTTTGGTTTGCAAGAGGTCAAATGAAAAGATGGTGATGTAATATCATAAAAGGAAGAAGAATTATCTCTTATAGAAGTCGAACGGAAAAATAGGGGGTGGGTTGAAAAGATGAATTAACGAAATCAGAAAACAAAGAGTTATTAAGGGATGAGTTGCCAGGGTAATTGGAGTCCAGCCACAGATCTCTCTCGGACACATAGGTCAGGTTTCAGCTGTTTTATTGTGACAGACTCAGTAAACCAAAGAAGACTTGAGCTATTTTGTCTGTTAATTATTTTGAATGATGCCAGCGCGTCTGCTTGGTGTCCTATGTCTATCAGGTCTTTGATAAGTGAAGAGATTAAATTGCGTCGGTGGCACAGCGGTTAGGACTCTCGCCGACCAAGCACATGGTCCGAGGTTCGATCCCCTGTTGACGCACAGCTGATATCATTGGTCGGCCTGCAAAATTTGGGCTACCGATGTCACATGAGGAAAATTCTATACTTGTACCAAAGATGTGGTGTGGAATGGAGCTATAATCAAAAACATTTAACGGGAAGTCCTTGGTACATGTTCGAAGAATCTGACGTAGGCTCTTCTTTCTTTTCTTTTGATGTAACTACTTCGGCAGATATATGCGAATTGGTATACACAGTTGGAGGGAACATATGATCTAAACTTCAACATCTTCTACCCAGTCAGTTACAAACGAACACTGGTGAAAATGCTTTTCTCCAGAGCAAAACGAATATGTTCACCTGGCAAATTAGACGGTGAACTAATGTGGTTTGAGTAATGCTTGAAAGAAAATGGTTACCCAAAGGCTTCATTAATAAATATGGCAACAACGAACGTTAGAAACCTGGTGCAGCTACGGTCAGCAAGCTAGCCAGTTTTCATCAAATTTGACTTCAAGTGAGATTATGTTATGGGAATGATAAGTAAAAGATCAAGTGCAGTCCTGTCCAGGACGTATCCTGCAACAAAACTAGTCTCTCTACTCCGAAAATCCTCCTTGTTGGTGTAGTCAAAGGTCCATAAGTGTAGTTACAATTGATGTGATTATGAACATTAAATTGTATTTGAATCGTCATCCAGGATATTAACCTTTTAATTTCACTATTTATGAACTGAAATGTGAGAGTGCAATAGCTAAATATCACATCTATGCTGACTTGTCAATATCATTTTTGGATTGTTGTGAATTACCACTGTGTAAATCAGCCACAAATTAGGTGAACTGTTTTCACTTATTTTATGAATAAGGATACAAGAATTTAGCGTCTTGTCTAATGACGCCTTCTACAAAATAATACTGTTAAATGTATCTCAGTTACAATAATATTCACTGGTTATCTGACGTACAGTTTCATAAGTACTTTGACTGAACACTAACTAGTGCTATGAGTCTAGACCTTCATGTGATGCAGACTGAATTCTATCAGTCAAGCTTGCAATGCGACTATCAGGGTAGATGGCCGGCCATCACAACACACTCTTAATTGTTGTTATTAGATAGTTGGAGGCAGTCGGAAGGAAACCCTACCTGACCTAGGTTTTGTGCTTTCTGATACTCACCAGTCAGCAAGAAGTGTCTGCACTCACCTTGAAAGAAATCATGTCCCCTCCGAGATAGAATTCAGCCTGCACCAAAAAATGGACTAGACGTATGACACTAGCTACTCCTTACCTAGTGGTCAATCAAATTTTCCACTGCAGTCGTAGAAGAGGTCCGTCACGAGCCTGGATAGCTCAATGGTAACGTCTCTAATTGCAACACTCAATGGGTGACACGAGTTCGAATCTCAGAAGGGATATGAGTTCCTTCAAACTGATTGCAGATACGTCTTGCTGACTGGTAAGTATCAACAAGCACGAAACCTAGGTCAGGTAAAGTTTCCTTCCGATCGCCTCCAACCATCCAATAAGTTTTATAAGTATATTATTTACACATAGGCTGAAGTTTCAATGTCTATACAGACACCATAGCAAAGGTTTATAAGAAACTAATGCCACTATGTACATATACTCCATAACTACTCATGGAAGTATACTCTACTAGAGTGAGTCTATCTAGATAACCTACCAATAAACATGAAAGCAACTAAAATGTTTCACTTCCTGGATCTTATCTGATAACAGGTGAATACTCGTGCTACTCGGCTAAAAACCATCAGATTTCTATATGAATAAAGTAGAACTTCCAGTCACTGAGTCAGTCAGAATCTAATGATGCAGGAATTCCATGTGATGGCATGAATTGCAGTATACATATTTTTCACGAGTTACTTTGTTGGGATTTGATTTGTGCATCAAGTTTGACTACGGATTTATATCAGTTAGAGAAATGTTGAAAACCAGTACTCTACTACTGGACATTCTTTTCGTCCTAATTTGAAACCCACTGGAAGCACGCCGCAGGCGAGGTTCTAACTGAGGACCTTCCGGTTACAAATCAAGCCCGTGAACCATTCAACCACTATTATCCGACTCAGGGACCAGCCCATGAATTCTATCTCCTACAGATTCGAAAACAGCGGTCCAGTACTCTCTGATTTTCAATGGTTCTCTAACTGATATCCATCTGCTAGTAAATCTAATCGCTCAGGCAATTGTTCTTCTACTTAACTTTGAGAGTCTCAAGGTAATATGCGTAATTCCGACTAACAGTTTGTAGGGATTTTGACTAGTATCAAGGTTGACTTTGTCAAGTACTGTTATCAGCCAAGAAATAAGTGAAAATCAAGGAACACTGGAACTTCCACCACGTCCTAAACTGGAACGCTACATCCGTTTCATTGGTTCTTCATCTGATTTCGGTTCATAATCATAATATCTTTATTATGAACAGTGTTTATATAGTGTTCATAATTTTCAGAGGAATTTATTACGTAAGAGTTTCTCTTCATCTATGATCTCCAAGTAAAGTAGTAATTGACAGTGGATCATGTGACACAATTCTGTCTGACATGAAGCGAAAGCCACCCCATCATCACATTCCTTCTTTACATCCTTCGAGAAAACCACCACAGTGAGTTGAAAGCCAATTTAAAGTGGAGTATGAGTACGTTTTTGACCCTAGGACATGATATCAGATGAATAATTGAAGACTGTAGGTAGTGAGTTCTAATTCTCAGCCTGTAGCAGCATGTACTCAAATCTCAGGAAGAGTTTCTCCATGTATTGGAATACTTTGACACCCACGATTATGCTTTTTCACAAACTTAGTATCAACTTGAGAATCGGTAGGTTGTAGATATTTGAAATACTCTTGAGAGTAGTAAACACCATTAGTTGTGATAGTTTAATAGGATAAACCAAGGTGAACAAGAGAAATTACGTGGAGGTGAAATGGTGGGGGTATTTCCGTAGCCCAGATTATAAGCCAGTGCACATTGACTGGTGACAAATACTGAGTGGGGTGATCTGAAGATCTCCTCACTAATGAAAACCCCGAATTCGAGTGATTCTGATTAGAGATCGTCACAAGCTTTAAGATGCCGAGGTGCAAAGGCGAGTTCCTATTCGCGAATAGGGCATTCATGATCACGCTGGTCCTGTCGCCATATCATAATGGCGTCTACGCTGAGATTACTGTTTATTGTAATTGGATTGAACTGCTATTTGAAGTGTACAGATCTTCGTATGATCATATTAATGTGGATGTCACATATTATACATTTTTCCATATTTCTTCTTTTCACATCTCCTTCCATGTATGTGTCTCCCGAGTGCACTACTTAAGATAGTAGTTGTCATTTGGAGGTGAGGTATATAAGATGGCGTGGAAATTGGTGAGGGTGGAGAACGAATAACACGACAAGTATTGAAGAGTGGTTGTCAAGCTGAGAACCATATTCACTAATCTTATGCATATTTTTATTGCTCTGATTAATTTTTCAAGAAAGAGAAAACACGGGGAGAAAATATTTTCCTGGTTGCTGTTGTTGTTGTTGCTGTGCCGGCTGGCTGATCTTCTCCCACCTATCGTTTGTAGTTTTCCTCTTGCTTTCTATTACCTTCCCTTATTCTCCTGATGTTTCTTTAGTTGTATTGAAGACAGATCGGTACAATTTGATAGATAGATAGATGGATAGTTTTTAATAAGGTTGATAGACATCATGTCTGATTCAATTGTAACTCTAGTCCTACTAACTCGTGAGCAGGGAGAATTATGAAAGACTTAATATATGTGAATAAAAGTTTCATTAAAATTAATAAGAAGAAAAATGAAGAATTAATCGAGATAATTTCTGTGCAAATGGTCAGATAAGAAGTCACTGAATTCGTGTTTTAATTTCTTTCTTATTTTAAATAACATTGGCTCGAACAACACAATAACTTCTTCTTTCTCAGGCGCCTACCTACAATTTATAAATTCCTAATGTCTGTGTGTGATTGGTTCCCAGTGGCTTAATCGTCTTCGACAAGTATTCGGGATGTACTGGGTTTGAATCCCCATAGGTAGGTACTGATGTAGAGTCCCAAGCATGGGTGAAACCGCTCTCGTGTACTCTCTGCTGGCTGTTCAATAGCCGTCTAACCAATATGAGGTCATGACATTATCCTGTAACTCATCAAATCCTCTCAAACCGACACCTGAAATAAAAATTATGTTAAGAACTCTATTTTTGTACAAGTATGAAATTAAATGAAAATTCCTGGGTAACACCACCAACAGCAACAACAACAACTGACAACAATCAGCATAAATGGGAGGAACCTGAAAGAAACAACCTCTTTTACCTACCTGGGAAGCATCGTTTCAACTACAGGCAGACGGAACTGACGAGGATATCAAAGCAAGAATCGGAAAAGCAAGACAAGCTTTCACTACTCTCAAGTCTGTGTGGAGGTCAACAGCAGTACTCAGCATCAAAAATAAGATCCGGTTTTTCAACTCCAATATGAAGTCAGTGCTACTCACTATACGGATCAGAGACTTGGCCAGTGCGTCATAAAGAGCATCTCAAACAGACTACAAACCTTTATTAACAGTTGTCTTCGCTCAATACTCAAGATCAGATGGCCGGCCAGAAGTGATCAGTAACAGAGATCTCTGGCAATGAGCGAACCAACTCAGCAGGAACCGATTGTGAAACAAATAGGCAGGAAGAAATGGAGATGGATTGGTCATACTCTGAGAAAACAAACCATCAAGTGACATCACTAGACAAGCCATTGCTCGAGTGGAACCCGAAAGGGAAGCGGCGAGTTGGTCGTCAGTGCGAGGGTGGGTGACTTGGAGGAGGTGATGTGAAGAGGAGATGAAAACGTGTGGGCAGACTTGGAGCCAGGTGAAGACTCTAGCAGAGAACCGAAAGCAATGGAGACGCACGGCTGCAGCCCTATGTTCCTGTAGGAATTAAAGGATACAATAATAATAATGAAATTAAATTGTAAGAGTAAAGACGTTTAGTGAAGCTCTACTCTTTTCAGAGATATTATCCTTATGCTGTATAATCACATATACACATAAATATATTATATATATTTATATACATATATGTATTTGGCAAATTATCCCAGCAGCAGTAGGTATATTTCCAAAGATGTGTCTTCAGAACAGTAAATTTTAGGTAACAAATTATATAATGTAGAAAGGCGTTAATCTGGTAGAAACTAAAATCAAATTAAATATGTCAATTGAGTGGCATAATATAATTGACGGGATTGGGTAGAATTTAGATAAAATTGAACGGGAGTCAAGTTAACAACTGTAGAAATAAGGGTTATAAATTTAGTGCTGGAAGAGGAGGAGGGACGAAAATAATACAATTAAAAAAAGAAAGGAACAAAAATTACGTATCTGGTGTTAAAATAGATCAAGTCCATTTTAAGTTCAATATCTGAAAAAAATATTCCGTAGACAGAGTTCGACATTTAACAGTGTGAATTGTCATTGCTTCTCTGGTTTGAAGAAGTTTGATTCGTACCCTTTTAGCAAGATTCCCATGTATTCTGTAGATCACTTGGAAGTTGATTTGTCCAAATTTCATCCGGTGTTCCAGGATAGAGCTTAGTCGGGGATCTTGTTTCTACTTTATAAAACTATGAGGGTAAATGTTCGATGACACTTCTGGATAGCAAACCCTGATTACTGGTGACAAGACTAGCTCTACAAGATCAGTTGGATATATAGATACACACTGATGTGGCCATCAGTGGTAACTTATCCCTCAAGTCCATGCGAATCATTGGTTTTTGGAGGTTAGAAGATTTTCTCAGTATTTCTGCCGATGAGTCCTTATTGAACTGTAGAAGCAGAAAGTTTGGGAGATTTTAGTGATTTAGGCTTCATAGATTTTGTGATGAAACGTTCGGAGTAGCTATTTTCAAGGGGAATTCTTTTCAGTGTTCATCTCCGTAGTATCGGGACTGAAAATGCCACAGATTCTGTGGTTTAATGAAAGGATCAGGTTTAGTTTTGTATTTAAACGCGCCCTGCTATAGAAGTTAATGATTTGTCTATTCCGTGTCTGCTTTCCGTAGATGAATCCTTTTAGTATTCCATCTTATTCACGTCTTGTAAGTTGAACATCCAGACAAGATATTTTAGAATCGGATTCCTTCTCTAATGCGAACTGGATTGCAGGGTAGCAGCTGTTGAAAAAATCCAGACTGTCTTCAGAATTCTCTTCACTATCGGAGATAATAAAAGTATCATCCACGTATCTTTCTTGTAAAACAGAAGGGAATCAATCATTTGTTTGAGTATCAGTTTTCAATTTTTGAAATGAAAAAATTCGCAAGTAACAGACCTAGTGGGGAGCCCATAGATATATCATCCTTTTCTCGTTATATTTCATTACTAAAAGAGAACTGAAAGTTTGCAATGCATGTCAACAGGAGTTCCTTCAAATAATCAGTGAGTATACCAATCTTCATCCCCTTTGGATCAATATATTTGCATATGTTAAGTATTGTTTCAGTTAGTGGGATATGTTCAAACAGTGACACCACGTCTAGTGAGAACATGGTTTCATTAGAAACATTGATGTCTTCCATGGAGTTGACAAAGTCAAAAGAAATCTCGTTTAAAGGCATACAAAACGTACATATTCACCAGTATAGCACTTTAAATCCCTATTTCATTTTTTAAAATTTCATTCCTCTTGTTTCGTCGACAAACCTCTATAGAATGAATGGTTACTAGGTTGTTAAATGTCTAATCCCATTGCCTTAAAACTGGGTGACACCGACAATTATACATCTCATCCAACAGCTGTGCGACAATGCTGCCTGCCAAGTAATCCACAACGGGAAACTTACAGAATCCTTCGAAGTGAGAACAGGAGTAAGGCAAGGCTGCCTACTATCGCAAATGATTTTCCTGATTGCAGTAGACTGGATAATGCGACAAACAGTGAGCAATGAGGAAACAGGCATAAAATGGACCCACACAAAAAACTTGAAGGATCTGGACTTCAACGATGATATATTTATGATTTCCCACAAACTGGAAGATATGCGGATGAAAAGCAACAAGTTAGCATAAGAAGCATCAAAGATAGGACTTCAGGTTAACTTAGAGAAAACAGAGGTGACGAAGATTCCCCGCAAACAGCGACAGCAACAACAACAGACAACAATCAACCAGCATAAACGGGAAAAATCTGGAAGAAGCAACCTCCTTCACCTACCTGGGAAGCATCGTTTCAACTACAGGCAGACGGAACTGACGAGGATATCAAAGCAGCGAGGATCGGGAAAGCAAGACAAGCTTTCATTTCTCTCAAATCTGTATGGAGATAAACAACACTCAGCATGAAAAATAGCATTCGGGTTTTCAACTCCAATGTGAAGTCAGTGCTACTCACTATATGGATCAGAGACTTGACGCCGCGCCGTGTCACGAAGGCCAATTCGAACAAACTACACACCCTCATCAACAGCTGTCTTCACTCAATACTTCGCCCAAGATCATATGGCCGACCAGAAAAGATCAGCAACAGGGAGGGAGCTCTGGCAATGACCGAACCAACCCAGCAGGAAGCGATTGTACAACAAATACTTTGGAAGAAATGTAGGTGGATTGGCCATACTCTGAGAAAACAAACCATCAAGTGACAGCACACGTCAGACCAACGCTTGAGTGGCACCTGAATGGGAAGAGCGAATTGGTCGTGAGTGCGAGGGTGGCATGGAGGAGTTGATGTGAAGAGGAGATGAAAGCATGTGGGCAGACGTGGAACCAGGTGAAAACGTTGGTGGCGAGCCGAACGCAATGGAGACGTGTGGCCGAAGCCCTATATTCCTTTAGGAATTAAAGGAAATAATAAGAATAAGAATTCTAGAAGTCATTTGATCCTGATTCGGTGGTTGAATGGTCATCGAGCTGGCCTCTTAACCTGAAGGTCTTCAGATCGACCCGTGGTGGAGTGTCATGGGTTCACAGTGGTTCACAGTCTCGATATAGGACGAAATAAGGAGATAGTGGTAAGTTTTTATGGTACTGGTGTCCTTGCTTGAATCCTTATCTTGCACACGAACTTCTACATGAATTAAGAGTAAAAAACTGAATACCGAACTGAAAGATTGTCTAATGACAGTCTAGCACACCGTGATAATGACTGACAGATACTCAATGAGGGCGTCGACGGTTCCTGTTGTTAGCAACAAGAATGTGGCAACACTGGATGCACCTCCAGGAAGGCGGCAAGTTCCTTTTTTTCATTTTCATGTCATGACCCTCTCTTGAGTTTAGTTACTGATAATGTTAGGTCTAACTTCACAGCAAGTGAATTTGCATGAGTTTCAGGCTAAATACGAAGCTGAAATTTGATCCTTTCAAAGAGAAATAGGCCTGTTGAATCTGCTCGATGTTTATAGGGTTATTGTATGACGCTGTGACTCAGACACTGCAGTCTTTGATATCTAATTTCAATTTACGAATAAAAGTCTCTAAGGAAGACAGGATCATTTCCGTACCCAGTTCATGTTCAGTTAAAGAACTAGGGGATGAAACCTCGAAAGCGTGTAAACTACCATCAGAAAGGTTAATCCTTGTTTTCAGAAGACAGGTTCTTAAGAATGAAGACCCTGTTAAAGAAAGCATGTGATTAGGGATAGTTTCATCATTCGCTTGGAGATTTCAGAACAACAATAGGTTCTACAGGTGGAACAGACTGGTACATCTTAAGTAGTTATAAATCTGAGAAAAACCCTAAGGGGAAGCTGAAGTACTAGTGGAGCCCAAAACTCTAGAGTGAATACTTTCGCTCAGGCTAAAGCGATGCAGATGCTTGAACTTTGAAATGTGATAGGTAGTCCAAAGATACTGATTCGGAACATCAAGGGTAATCTTGGTAGTTTATGCAATTTGTTTCTGACCTGCATTGATTTTCAACATGATTATCGGAAAAAAGAGTGTGTTTAAAGTTCTCTTCACTGGAGGCCAGACAGGAGGCCGTCTCAAAACCTAAAACTTAAAATAGCTCTGATTTTAAGTTTGATGGCTAACCTTGGATCAAATGTACACGCCTAGTGAATTTAAACACATCAATAACCGGAGGAAAAGAAACTAAAAAGGATTCTCCTAGTAACTGCAAGTGAACAGCGATCAACCTAGCATCGAAGCCTGTGGTTGTTTGACTAAAAGGTAGTGTGGCGTTTAGGTTTGTTCTTGGTATTACTTCTCTGCGACAGTTATATAAAAATGCCACATATCAAGTGATTCACAACAACAAAAATCAGCAACGGGTGTGAAGTGAAGACAGGAGTAGGAAAAAATTGAATACTATTACCGATGATATTCCTAACTGTGGTGGAATGGATTATGCGGAAGTAAATGCGTAGGGAGAGAGAATACAGGAATATGTCGGACAGATACGAATCTAGAATATCTGGATTTTGCGGATGATTTATGGTTAACGTCACACAAAATTGGAGAGATACAGGCGAAAACCAACACAATACAAGAACAAGCAGGCAGCAAAGATGGAACTAAGAGTGAACACAGAGAAGACGGAGGTGATGAAGATAACCAACTACCACTATCACTGCCAACAACAACGACAAGAAGAAGAAATACAGATCACTATCAATGGGAGAAATTTGAAAGAGGTTGCTTCCTTCACTTATCTGGCCAGACAGCATCGTTTCAACTACAGGTGACAGCACGCATGAGGATGTAAAAACCAGCCAGGATCGGAGAGGCCAAACAGACCTTCATCACTCTGACATCAGTTTGGAAATATTCCGAGCTCCACCTCAGCATAAAGAACGCAATTCGGATTTTCAACACCAATGTCAGGTCAGTCAGTTCTTCTATATGAGTTAGAAACTCGGAATGCAGGTCACGAAAAGCATTTCAAACAGGCATCTGCTCAAATGGTCTTAAACTAAATCCAACTAAATGCAATACTGTTGATTTCAGCTTGAGAAGTGAAAAAGACATGCATGGATTGATCCAATCTCATGATTGTTGTAATATTGATGGTAACATGATAGAGAGTAAGTCAAGTGTTTCTTATCTTGGCATTAGTTTCTCTTCAAACCTTTGCTGGTCGTCTCATATTCTTATAGTTTCTAAAAAGATTTTCTGTCTGACTTATTACATAAAGAAGTTGAGGCACTCAGCTATAACCCAATCTCTTCTCATACAATTTATTAATTCATGTGTTTTACCCATCATTCTTTATTGTTCTCCATTATTCTTCCCTGGGCTACTCAAGAAAGACCATATAATACTACGAAGAACATTGAAGGCTGTAAGTAGGGTCAGTGCTATCCCTTTGACTCAACTAACCGACACTGTTGTCAATAGGCACATGAATTCTTGTAAACACTTAGCTAAAGTTATTTTGTCTGATAGTGAACATCCTCTTTATTCACATTTGTTTCCTTGTATCTCTTCGGGTAAGACCAGAAGAAATTTCATAAACATTTATGCTCGTACTACAAAATATAAAAATTCGACCGTACCATATTTGGCACGAGTATTGTGTGAGGAGACGAATGTCAGAAAAGAACTTTTACAACTTTTAAATCATTAACTAAACTATAAAATGTAATGATGCATATTATTGCATGTGTGATTTGTTATATTATTTATTTATTATTCACTGTGACCTAGAAATGGTGTGATTTTGTTGGGGTTTTTATTTTTTTCCTATTAATTATCAATATTTTTAACATTTCGTACATTTATATAATTATAAAAAGAGCTAAACCAATGCAATATGTAAAATGAAACGCTGAAAATTCCATGCTGTAAATTGTTATTGTTGTGGAATAAAGTGATTATTGTTATTATTATTATTATTGATCAACAGCTGCCTTCGCTGGCTAAATACTGATGATCAGATGGTCAGGTAAAAAGAATTAGCAACAAGAAACTCTTGAAACTAACCAATCAAGGTGCTATCAATCAACAAGTATGTAGGAGATAATGGAGATGAATTGGACACACATGAGGATATCATTGGATGACATGGCGCACCAGGCTGTCACTCCAGTGTAACCTGAATGTGAAAAGACGAGTCGCAAGTTGGGCTTGAGTGCCAGAGTGACATGAATGAGATTGTGTGAGGAGGATACGACAGACTATAGGCAGTCGTGGACTACAGAGAATAGGACAAAGTGGGAATCTTCTGTCGAAGATCAATGTTCCACCCGTAACCCAAGTGGACAGTAATAATAATAATAATAATAACATATACCGTTTACACATCCGCATAAATTTAAACCATAAATAGATAATCAATATCTGAATGACTGCACGACCTTGAAGAAGCTCTCCCAAAAACAAATCTATCAAAAACTGTTCAATCATATTATCATGTTAGTGAATGCACTAGTCACGTTGATATGTCATCCGTCCTAATGACACTAGTGACAATATGAGAGACCTTTTCTGTCTACTGGTTGAATCATCTCGCTTGTCATTCACTCATTTAATAATACAGGCCTACACTAAATCAGTACATGGCTTTGATATTTGTTGAAATGTTTGCCTAATTAATTATATAGAAAAAGCATCATCATCATTACTGTATTCAGTATGGTATGTATACCTTCAGATAAATAGACATTTTATGATGCATATACAGACGGACATAATAAAGCACATAAACAAGCGCATTTGTCTTCAACATCATACGGATTAATGAGTATTATTCGTATAAATTATTATTATTACTATTATTAATATTATTAAACACTGTGCATATTCAACATTTAAAGCCTTTCACAGTGTTAGTATTTTTTTCCCAGTAACCTGGAAAGTTTTCCTTCCTATCGTAAAGTTAAATAATTTCAGTTTAAAAAACGCGCAAAAGTACGAAGAAAAAATTAAAACAAAAACAACTAATATCTCAGGTTATCAAAAATGAACATTGAACATAAAAACATGTATTTGTTTTTTTTTGTAAAATTTAATTAGTTTCAAATTTTCCCTACAGATTTTTTTAAGCCTTCTAAAACGATAAGTAAATGGTATTAAAAAGAAGAATTAAAATAAAATGGCGATTGATAGATAATGCGATATGTATGCTCTATAGTGTGTAAAAATCTACTAATGTTTACTATCTTTGTGGCGTGTGCTACTGACAAGATTTATCAGCAGTAGTATATACAGAGACATCCATTGGCATACAGAAATATAGAATGGGGAGAAAGACAGATTTGACGTCAAAGAGAGAAGAAATGTGAATCAATCAGTACTGCAGTAAAACACGGGAGACACAGACAAAGAGGACAAAGAAACACAACACGCGAAAGGCAGAAGTAGCACAACACAGCAGATCTGTGCAAGTGACTATTTTCATATAAGGTGTGCATAATTTCCCCAGATTACAAATAATTACCTTCTGTTACCAAGCCTCTTGTCTTATACAGTTACACACTTATGTTACATCTTTGAAATCAGCATCATTGTCAGTCTTCTCTCTTACTCACCCGCTGACACAGTCTCACAGTGTTTTTGGCTCTGTCAGCATTACACTGGAGAGAACTAGAATAGTGACTACTCTAACACAAATCATAAATATTGTGTCATCTTAATAGTAAGAAGTCGTGACCAGTACAGTCCATCAAGTCAGGTAGGACAACAATTACTCCCTGATGACACAGGCTGGCAGTCGCATTAAATACCTCGCGAAATAGCAGAAGTTCGAATTCATAGCCTGGCCACTGTATCGGGTTCCAGTGCCCGGTCTATGTGCTCACCTCATAACCGATACGCCCTGGGTTCGAACTCCATTAGTGGGTAAGTACTGCTGAAGAGTCATGAACTAGAACGAATTAGTTGTCTGGCAAGTACTCCCTGGTTTTTCAATGTTCTCTAACTAACTTTATATCCTGATTAAACTTATAACTAATCATACTCCCAGAAAAGTGATAAAAGCATTTCCAGAACCGCAACGAAATATTTCGCAAAAATCGTCAGCCGCATACGAATTACTACCCAATGAATGTAAGAGATTCATGGAATACGTTAAAATAACTGTCAAGAAAAAGTCTGCTTTGATCCAGCTCACCAGTAGTCCCAAGCCGATCAAACCCCATAGTCAATTTCCTGACGACCCTACGAAATTTGTGTCTAACTTCCCTTCAGTAACTTTATCTGACTTGCAGCTAGAAGCCTTGTCCTTGGGCCTAGAATTCTGTGATATCACTTTCAACGTCTACAAACTCCATACTCATGTAAAGTTTGAAAATTTATTCAGCACCCTCGAATAATCTGGTTCCAACGTCTAACTATGTGTTACAAGGATTCAAATCAACAATTATCGATTTCTGCCACCAGTACCCCAGTACCAAAGCAAGAGTTCGCAACCACCTAACAAAACAGCATTGAGAAGAATTAAAACTGTTGACAGACAACAAAGAACTACTAATGACCCGTCCTGGCAATCTTGACGGTGTAATTCTTTTGGACCGAAAAGACCAAATGAAGAAAATGAAGAATATATTCTCTGACAAAAGTAAATTTTCTCAACCTCCCGACGAAATAGAAGAAACTCAACTGATTGAAAAACAGATTATGGATGTTTACATATTGGTTTTTGTAGGGAATTTCGTTTGATTGGTTGGAGGATTTCACTACGAGCTGACATCAGTTAAAGAACCATTGAAAACCAGCACTGGAGTACTGGACAGATATTTCGTCTTAATTTAGGACTTACAATGTGAGCTGGTGGGAAGCCGTGACCAGTTGGATGCAGCAGTTTGAAGGTGAGGTAGTGACTCATCGAAGAAGACATTTAGAAGTGGCCACGCTATGTCATGAATTAGCAGAAGTTAGAATACATGTGTTGGCCATTGGATGGGGTCAGGTGCCAGTGGTGACTTAATGGTCTACGAGCTTCCTAGCCTTGTAACCAGAAGGTCCTGGGTCCTAACCTTGGTGGTGGGTGCGTACTACTGAAGAGTCCCAAATTAGGACGAAACGGCTGTCCAGTACTCCGAGATTACAGATGTCTTGAAAATAATGAAAACTAACCGGTTAATTCAGCTTTGATTTCTAAAATCATTGCCATTTCTGTATCGACACACGAAAGAAAGGTAATGAATCAATCAACACAGAATAACTCAGTAATGAATAGAATTGAGTGTAAGAGAGAAGAGAAAATAAATCAGTGTAAAAACTGGTAGAAATATTCACGAATTTTGAGAGTGAGGCAACAGTAGTAAAGAATAGATACCGCAGTCAAATAACTCTGAACCAGTCAGTCATATGCTTCTGGGTAAAATAAATGACATTTATAGTACAAAAAGAGTAAAAATGAATTATAAGCTGTACATGTCTCCAATATGCTGCAAAAAAGAGGTCTCAGTTATCCATAGGAGTTGCTATAGTAAAGAAACCAGAATCTTTATGAGTAGCAGTTATAGTGTATCAACAGAAGGCAAGACACGGAAGCCAAGGTGTATTTTTCATTAATCAAACCGCTGTTTATACATCTACAGTTGATATTCGTTAACCAGTCACCGAGCGTGTGATTTCGGTTTACATCAAACGACAAAAAATAGAATGTTCAAATAGATATATCGTATTCTGTTGCTAATGCCGAATTGAACTGTGGAAACATGTGAGAATAACATTCCTTTGGCACACATTGTCTGTTAGATGGTTGGAGGCAATCGGCAGGAAGCCTTGGACCTAGGTTTCGTGCTAGTTGGCACTCGTCAGCAAGACTGATAGAATTCAGTCTGCACCAAAGAGAGGACTAGACACATCACAATAGTTACTAGTGTCAAATCAAAACACATTGTCTGTATCACACCACCATAATAGGATCCACTCTAACCCCCTAATTTACACTGCGAATTTCACCCTAACCATAATCATCCAACCCCTTTACCCTGAATCATCAGAATGAAATTTGCAACGAAGCATATGTGAAAAGTCTCCATTTGTAATGCTGAGCGATTTGATAACAATAATAATAGCTTTATTCTGCACATTAAATTTACACAATATGCACAATTTTCAGCGTAGTTTATGGCAGAATATTTTCTCTTCTTCCAGGAGTTTCAAGCAACACAGCCATCCTCAGTACGTCAAGCGACGCAATACTGTTCGATTTGAAGAATAAAATAATCCTTTATGGTATTTTTCTTTGGTCCCGAAGAATTGAGCAATAGTAGGTCGCAAACCAATTAAAAATGTGTATGAGTACATTTGATAACTCATGGACATAAGTGAATGATTATAACAACCAGAATTAAAGATTCATTGTCTCGGATGGAAATTCACATAACCCAGTGATTCAAACAGACCGCCGATTTTTGCATCGATCGTTCCAAGGTCATTTGACTGTGTGGTGTTTATTGTTTACTGCTGTTGAGGATTACAAAAGAGTGAAAGGCATCTGGGTCATTTGGAATTGATTTGTGTCATTTCACTTAAGGGAGTCACTGACTCTTCGCACGTCGGATGATCCTGCTAAAAATTTGTCTACATGGGGTGATAATAATAATGATGATATAATAAAAATGTATTTATTCCTGTCTCTACAAGGACACAGCAAGTGCACAGGCATTGATAATTTATTACTTAGATTACATAAACTGGGTTCGCGGTGAATCTACATAGTTGCCGCCCTTTTTGACTCTAGCTATTGGGAACAATCCGGTAACTAGTCAGTCAATTTAACATATTAAGAAAGATAGGAATATTGTCTTTGCATTAACGAAAAAACTTAAGCCTGTGTTGGATGGATTACAAATACGTGAGAAAATAAATAAAACTTGAAGTCACTTTTCCTATAAAACTTCACTATGTGCGGCATGGAATCTTATTCTTGACTTATAGTCAGATGGTGTGTTTATCTAAAGTTAGTAGTATATTTGCATTATTTTCTTAGTAGTGTCATCGTAGGGTAGCATCAAGAGTGATTTGTATTCAATGCAGACGAATATCGGGCATAACCAGACAGATTTGTTTTACTGCACCAAAAGGATGATGATTCGCCAAAGTCTGCCATTACCGCCACTTACAGCTGCATAATAGTCTGTACACGTAAGTTGATTAAGACGTAGAAAACTGTTTGGAAACCAGTAGCATCTTCATTTTAGATCACGAATGCTGCTCAAACAGAATGTTATTCAGCTTCCTGATATAGTGACATGGGAGCTTTTAAGGATGTTGAGTGATTATGAGTCAACAGCTTGAAGTGGTTTCAAGTCCTGTTTAACTTCAGTTTTACTGTAGTTCTGTGCGACTTCCACCGCAAGACGAATAGAAGAGACGAGGCAAGCTGTAAAGTACCAGAAAGAGGCAAATTATGTGGACACAAATGGAACTTTAATGTATCATATTATTATATATATTAGAGAGGCAAGTGTGATACCTCCATTCTAGACATGCACGAATGAATGGATATACGTGGTACCTTTTCATTAACAACAACAACAACAGCTAACACTAAAAAGAATAACAACAGACCAGAACATTGAAACAAAAACAACAAAAAATTAAAAGACAAGCATATTGACTGACTGTGTATGCATAAATTGGTGATTGGCGCCTTAGCATTATTTGATATTCATAAATGGTATGCGTATGCACATATTCCCCTTTTAGAAAGATTTGACTGACATATGAATATATATATGTATATATATATCTGTGTGAGAAAAAAAATGAGGAAAAAGAGGAATTAGAATTAAAAATTTTCAATCTCTAATTAGACGAAAAATTAAGATGACTACTAGAAAGAGAAGTGTGTTGGGGGTAGTGAGGATAGAGAGAGAGAGATCTACTCGTTGAGATGAATTGAAAGTGAAAGGTGAAAACGAATTAACCAGACAGCAGTCAACACCAGAGTAAAAGAGGGACAGAGAGAGAGAGAGAACTCTGTTATCTACAATATGACTCGAAGAATAAGAATAAAAATTAGAGAATGAATGCGGATTTTACACATATATATTGAGACAACGGGGGATAAACTGAATGAGCATTTATCTAATGGCAAAGGGGTAAATGGTGACGGTTAGCAGTTGTTTCACATTGAGAACAAATTATTATTATTAGTAGTAGTATTCCACGTACGTGTGCAATAATTCTTGTCTTTTAGAAATCCTGGTTGTAGACAAATAATATAACTGACTCTTGGTTAAACATATATATATATAATTAACAAAAGTGGTTAGAATTGTCAAATATTAACCGTTAATATTAAAAGAAGATGAATACATTCAATGTTCAATAATGATTCAATTGTTTTCTTTTACTTATTGACTTACTAATTATCCCGCCATATTTAAATTTATCTCGTTATTTATCCTTTTAACTATAGATAATAATCTTCTTCTAATACAGTCTATTATTTCTGAATGTGATAGACAATACCTGCTGCTTTTTTTCTATAAAGCTAATTTATGAATTAATTTAGAAGTGTTCATGGCTCTCGTGGCCCATGTGGTCTAGTCGATAACGCTTTGGCGTTCGAAACTATGGGCACTAGGTTCGAGCCTCGGCGAGAACACCATCAATCACTGGGGAATGCAGGTACATTCAGATGACGAGTCCCAAATTGGACGAAATGTGCATCCTGGATTCCACTGCTAGTCACCATCCGCCAATTAACTTGTAATTACATGCCCAGACATCGTCGAAGCATCTGAACAAGATGCCGACAGACATGTCGACCTGAGACCGAGCACTTCGGTCCAATCAATCGACGGGAAAATCTAAGATTGAATTATATAAGGTGCAATTAGTCATAATAATATTAATGATAGTAATAACAATAACAAAGACGAAACAGTGAGGCGGTGTTTGATTACAAGAATAATAAGAAAAACAGCGTGATTAAATAAACAAACAAATGTGTTCAGATAGAATTGGTAGTCGATAAAGGCTAAGAAAAACAAATGAACCGATTAAATAATTCTGGATTGTAATGGAAGTAAGTAGGTTGTATTTTAATGAAGATTAGATAAGGTGATAAGAAAGAGAATAAAAATATATGAGTAAGCCGAGGTGGTGGTGTTGACATCATCATTTGATTAGGTCCTAAATGGTTATAGGAAGGATAATGGTTGCATGAAATGGCTTTGAATGCATAGTTTAGGCTCGTTACTGAACACGCTATTGGCGGCCTGCTTAAATCTTGGGCTACCAAATACCTTATTCATTACAAATCATATTGCATCTGATTGCTCATTTCCAATTTATTTTAAAATAACTAAATTTTATTCTAATATGTCCTCTAATCGGATTATTTATTCTCGCGAGTATTTAATATCCTTAAAACCTACTGATCGGAAATGCCATAAAAACGACAAAAAGAAGCATCATGCCGGGTGGCAAAGAGCCTTAAAAAACACCCCTATTCAATTTATGACCGTTCCTGCAATCATGAGTACTAATTGTCGCTCCCTGCCAGCCAAGATTAACTGTCTTCAATCACTCGTGTCCTCCATTATATATCGAAATACTGGGATCATATCACTTCAAGAAACATGGCTACATGATCTATATGATGACAATCTAGTGTATCTGCATGATTTCAAATTATTCAGACAAGATCGATGTAGTTCTAGGAAGAAACGTGGTGGCGGTGTCGCCATCTTCATAAATTCACTATGGTGTACATCTAATAAAGTATGTTTCAAATACTCTAGTGACAACATTGACTGCCTCACCGTCAAATGTCGACCTAAGCATTTGTCAAAATATAACTACATATACATCTCGAACATTTATATTGCGCCTGGATGCAATTCCACTGAATTGTCTTTATTTGCTGATGAATTTACCTCCTTTGCTGCCACCTCCTTCGGAAACGCCTTGTCTATAGTTACTGGAGATTTCAATTCTAGTGATCACAGTTTCCTTATTTCACTTGGTCATGATAACATTGTCAACTTCCCAACTCGAATGGATAATATTCTAGATCTTGTGTTCACAAATGACATTGGAATATTTGAAGCTCGGAAAAGAGCCCCACTACTTAACTCTGATCACTGCATCATAAGAGTATTGCCCAAGGTATATGGAAAGCTGCACAAAAGAGTCTTCTCCAACCTTGGAAAGAAAACACAACACAGATGTTATTCACATGACAACATACAGAATCTAAGGACAATGTTAAATGACACAAACTGGGACCTGTTTACTGAACAAGCTCTTGACAACACAATTAGTAACATAACACATTATCTCAATTTCTGTCTTGATGTTTGTTGTCCCAAAGAGACAATCTTCTTAAAGTTCGACCGTTTCGCCTCTTCTCAACTCAAAAAGCTTCGCCGTGAAAAAGAGAGGTTGTACAAAATGAGAAATAAATCTGGCGTTAAGAGAATGAACACTTTAATTAAAGCCGAATTACAAAGACTAAATGCTCTCTATAATCAGAAGTTTCTTTCCTGTAAATCCTCATCTAATATGTGGAAGCTATTAAAGGAAATCACAGGTGGTAAGCAAATAATGAATGATACTTCCGTTGATGTTGATATGCTTAATAAATCCTTCATATGTATCCCTGCAGATGTTATGATTCCCAAATCTAATAGTATAAATAATGACTGCTTCTCATGTTTTAACACGAATGATGTCCTCAAGTGTCTTCAATCTCTCAAACCTACCCAGTCCCTTGGTCCTGATGGAGTTCCTGCTGTTATCCTTAAGAAGTGTGCTGACATCTTATGTTCCCCATTAACCGACATTTTCAATGAATCTTTTTCCAAAAGTATTATTCCTGACTCATGGAAAAACATCAAGGTTGTTCCAGTGCCTAAATCAACAAGTGGACCTACTGTCAAGTTTAGACCTATTGCTATTACCTCACCTTTTTTAAAAGTTATGGAAAGACTTATTTTACTAAATCTTGAACCCTCTTTAAAGCCTTTTAATGACCCCAACCAGTTTGCCTATAAACATAGTAGGTGTACGTTAGATGCCGCTGTAGTTCTATATCATAATATAGTCTCTAGTTTAGATAGAGGAGCCAAATATGTTCGGTGTGCCTTCCTTGATTACACATCTGCATTTGACTCTGTACCTAGGTCTCTCTTGTTAAGTAAGCTTGCTGCAACACAGACTGAGAGCTGGATAAATAAGTGGTTGTATTCCTACTTTTCTGATAGGAAGCAGTACACTGTCTACAATGGAAAGTCCTCCACTACCTCACTTACTTTAGCTGGTGTTCCTCAAGGTGCTGTTCTTTCTCCTTTTCTGTTTTCTTTTTTCTTACATGACTTGCCCCATTCTGATGTAGCAACTTTTGTCAAGTATGCTGATGACCTCTCTGTCTCCATGCCTGTCAACTCTCAGTCAGACTGTTCCATATTAAATAACTTTCTCTCGGAAATTAGTCAGTGGTCCTCTTCAAACGGTCTTAAGCTGAATCCGTCTAAATGTCAGGTAGTAAATTTCACTTTCAGACGAAAAAGTGACCTACAACAACTAGCTAGCTCACATGGTCCCACTATCATTGACGGCATAGAGGTTGAAACTACATCTAATGTCAAGTACCTTGGACTGAGTATTTCCTCCGATCTTTCCTGGTCCTCTCACATCTTGCTAGTGACTAGACAGATGTTTCGCTTAACGTTCTACGTTAGGAAGTTTAGGCAGTCTGGTATAAAGCAGTCTTTGCTTTCTCAGTTTGTCAATTCCTGTATTCTACCCATCCCTCTTTACTGCTCCCCATTAATCTTTCCAGGACTACTTAAGAAAGACTTTGCTTCGCTGCGTAGGGCACTAAAAGCTGTTAGTAGGGCAAGTGGGATATCGTTAAACCAACTGGTTAACACCATAGTGGATAGACATATAATGTCATGTAAGAAACTAGCGAATACTATATTGTCAGACCCTGAGCATCCTCTCTATACACAGCTCTCTCCTTGCATTTCATCTGGTAGAACTAGAAGTAACTATAGGAAGCTATATGCCAGGACTACCAAGTATAAAAACTCCACAATACCCTATCTGGCACAGCTGTTATGTGATGAGAAAACTGTTAGGCATGACACGATCACCTTACTGCGGCACTCTAACAAATAGTTCCCATTAGCTTTTGTTCTCCTTTCTTTGTTACTATTATATTGTTGCTCATTTATTCTATTACACACTAATTTTATATATCATATCCTGTGGTGTATTGTTTAAATATGTGAATGCAATACTGTTCTTTTTATTTCTTCTATTTCTCTTTTTTTTCTTTTGTTGTTGTTGCTTTTTTTATTTTTAAATTCTTACAAAATTTATGAGGTAATTAGATGCAATATTGTAATGAACGCTGAAAATTCCATACCTGTACCACAAATACTGTTTGGAATAAAGCCATTATTATTATTATTATTATTATTATTATTATTAATAGTTATTCGAATGCCTATCGCCTCAGCTATTGAAAATAGACGAATACGAAGTTTATTGGAAAGATTAGGTGGGATGCAATGAATCACATCTTCAGTGTTTTCGTTTTCTACTCTAAATGACCAGTATCAAATAAAGAAATGTGACAAAACGGAGCTACGGATGGTTTATTTTGTCTGTCATTTGCAAAACCACGATGGGAGATGTTCCCTAACATGTTGGTTGGCTAAACTGTCTAGTACGTAGTACGCCCAATATAAATGTCTGCACAGGAGCACAGTTGAATTGATAAATGCACACAGATGTGGCAAAACTATCTAGCTTATCCTTCGTTCGCGTCCCAATTATTCTTCGACTAGTAAAATGACAAACATTGGTTTGCTGAGTAAAATGTTCTTCATGTAATTCGGGCTAGCCTTTGGAGCAAAATCTCACTTAATAAGTACCCATTAGATTGTAACATAATAAATAATTATTTCCTTCGTGTTGCTATCGTCTCAGGTTCCCTGTCTAATGTTTTCGTGTTTCTTTATGAAATTACTCGGATAGCCCATCTCTGTCAGAGAATCATGAATATATTCACATTCCATTTATAAGTGATCCTTCTTACATAGATTTCTTGCTCTGTCTATAAGACACTTAACAATATTTATTTTTTCAAGTGTTGGTTTGAAGGGATTTGATTGGTTACAGTATCGATCACGAGCTGATATCAGTTAGAGAGCCACTGGAAAACCTGGGAGTACTGGACAGCTGTTTCGTCTCAGTCTGGGACTCCTCATCGGTATGCACCCACCGAACCCAGGATCTTCCAGTTACAGGGAAAGCTCTACACAAGAAGTTACCTGGATTTCTAGTGAGAAATCGTAACCAGCGGGATTCACCAAAAGGACAGTTATCCACCTATGAAACTGGCTTGCGGTAACGCTAAATATACATCACGAATTGGCAGAATTTGGAATTCTTGGGTCATACAGTCGGGTCTCGGTGGCTGAATGGCCTAAAAGCTCGCCTTGTAACTGGTAGGTCCTGGGCTTGAACCCAAATGGTCCGTACGTACTTATGAGAAGTTCCATACTAGGACGAAACAGCCGTTCGATATTTAAATCATAATTATCAGTACTTAAGAGGGGTTCGAAACTTACAGAGGAGATTAGATCCTTCAAGATGATTGCAAATATGCCTTGCCGACTGACTACTGAGTGCCTACTAGCAAAAAGCCTAGTTCCAAGACTCCCTGCTGATTTCCTCTAATCATCTAATACTCAGTAAGACAAAGAAGAAGAAAAAAGAAAAGAAATTACTGAGGCCATTGTAATAAAACAGGCTGGATGAAACGTTCCTGAAAACAAATTTCAGGTTTCTCTTTAAGGATTACTAAGGCTTCAGCTGCATTAAGAAGATGTAGGCGAAACCCTTTTGAACAACCGATTCTAGTGTACGACCAAAGTGTACTTAGTGCTATTTTTTATTCCTTCTTAATCTTCCTGAATAAGTGTAGAACAAGCTCTATGCAGTCCTTTGTATACCTTTTTGCAACTCATTTTCAAACTTTTGTTCTCTTGTCTCATGTCAACCATTTCCAGACGATCATTCATAGTGACTGATTACGAGTTGATATCAGTTAGAGAACCATTGGAAAACTGTGGAGTACTGGATGGCTGTTTCATCCTAGTTTGGAATTCTTCATCACTGCGCATTCACCGGGGTTCGAACCCAGATCGTGGTCAGTCATGTAACCGGTCAGATCCCTGCAAACCAACACTTGATGATTATTCATCACTCAACTAGTTTAGTTGTCAACCCTATTGATTACAGAAGACTATTTCTAGGTTTTCAAACATAGTTATTACTCAGCCACTATGATTCGATTTATTACTAACTGAAGAAATAAGTCAGGCACTCATTGAAATGATCAACATGACAATTTGCCTGATGGTAAATACATACTACTAGTTGTTCTGAGTAGTTGGAAACCACTGGCATTCAAAAGTAATGCAGGTTAAGCAGTTCAAAGTGAGCTGACCACGGGACTAATGTTTCGCTACTTTGTGAGCTCAGCATAATTTGAAAGTCAAAATTATTCAGATCAAAAGATGTAACCGCCTTTCACCATAATTGTTAATGATGATAATCACTTCATTTCGTCCTAGTTTACAACTGTTCTAATCTACTTGATACGATACCTAATGTTAGGAATATGTAGTAAGTAACGACCCTTTGAGCAGGGCGACCTGCTTAAATCACTGGTCTACCAGAATTCCCGCCCATCAAGATGCTTAGACTCTTCAGCATTTCTTATTGTTTTAATCATGCAATTATGTATCAAAATATCACTAGGTGGACTCGCACAAATATTTAATTAGCGTCCGATGAAACAATGAGCAATTCTTCAAGGAAATGAAGGCGAAATCTACTGATTTAGTTGTCCCTCTCACATGATATACTTCAGATTATTATTGCTTTACGTGTAAATCACTATATGAAGAGGAAATATTTTGGAACTAAGTACTCTGAGAATATCTGTACTATGTTTTCGCATATTGTCTGGAATAAGGCTTTATTATTAGTAGTAATAGTATTACTATTAACACTGTCTGGTAAGCGAATCACTCGAACATGTTTACCAAGTCTTACTAATTTTTGTCAGTGGTACACAACTACTTAAATTGACAAGTAGTATAATGGTAGAAGATGGTAGGATTTGACCGCGTAGTTGGTGTACTGATATGACTTTGTACATATACCTTAAAATAAAAATCCCCAGCTGCTCATTTTCTCGGTACTGCGCCTCTTTCATCTTTTATTTCCATTTTCTATGTTGTTCCACACAAGCACCTTCCATTTCTCCCCTTTGTCATTCAGTCCTTCCTTACGCTATTTGATATTCTTTCAGAGGATACCAGACACAATATACTACTCACGAAACCTTGTCAGTAGCACTCACCAGATTGTCATAGAATCAAATTCTCAGTTCCTAAAATAAAACAGTTCGAGGTGAGAATTCAACACAGTATGCATCATCATGCACCTACGGTTGCTGTCTTAGTAGTTTCTGCATTCCAGTGTTCCGATGAGGTGGACAGATTCTTATCTGAAACTAACCAGTCGTCTCATCTAAGTGGTCTCAATCCATACTGAATCCATACAAATGTCATATTGTTGATTTTAGTTTCAGATGAGAACAAGACTTGTGTGGACTGACTGATTGAGTCACATGACTCCTGTAATATTCACAACACTGTGTGATAGAGAGTAAATCGAATATCTCTCATCTCGGAATCACTTTCTCTTCGAATCTCTGTTCGTCCGTCGTCTCTTATATCGTAGATTTCTAACATTTCTAACATTTTCGTTTGACTTATTACATAGGGATGTTGAGAATTTCTGTTGGAAAAAATCACCCTCTTCTCTTACAGTCGATTAATTCATGTATTCGCTCCACTCTTCTTTATTGTTCCTCACAATTATTCTTCCGTGGTCGACTTCTCATCGAAGACTATATCATTATCTATTACGTGGGAGATTGAAGTCAGTGAGCGAGGAGGGTTAGTGGTGTGTGTGTGTCTTCAACTCAACCAACTGACATTGTTGTTGTTGTTGTTGTGGATAGGCATTTTAATTCTTGTAAGCAGTTGGCTGAAGTCATCTTGTCTCACAACGAACATCCTCTCCACTTCAACTTCTCAAGTATTTCCTTGTATCTGTGTGGGGTCGAAACCAGAATTAATTTCATGAGAATTCATGCTCGTGCAGCTGTTGAGTATAAAAATCCAAGTAAACCATAACTGGCATGGGTTCTGTGTGAAGAGAGAGTCGAATGAATGTCAGAAACGAGCTTATCAACTTCTTAAATCAGTAACTGAACTCCAAATTATAACTGGAATTGTTGTCACATATATTATTTTTATAATATCCATTGTATTCCATTAACTTACAGTTTCCGTTGTTTGATAATTTTAAGCATTTTTTGTGTTGATATATTCAAAAAAGGAGCTAAACATTGTTGTTGTACTTAGAAAAATCGCTGATAATTCCATTGCGTATATTTACTATTGTCGTTTGGATTAAAGTGATGGATTAAAGGACGAAATAGCTGTCCATAACTCCCAGGTTTTTCAATGGTTCTCTGACTGATGTCAGTTCATACTGAAATCCTCCAACTAATCAAACAAAATTCCCTACAAAACCAATACCTGAAAATTAATCTGATGCTCACTAGCGACCGGCCCTACTCAGGCAGTTAATCTGGGGTTCTAGTGGGAAGCCGAGACCAGTAGGGTGCAGCGGGTTGAAGGTGAGTCAGTCACTCATCGAAAAGGACACTGAGAAGTCGTCGAGCTATGTCGTGAATTGGCTGGCAGAAGCTAGAATTCATTGACTGGCTGTCCACTGGTTTGGGTCCCAGCGGCTACTGAATGGTCTACGAGCTCGCTAGCCTTGTAACTAGCAGGTCCTGTGTTCTAACATTGTTGGTGGGTGCGTACTGATGAAGAGTCCCAAACTAGGACGAAACAGCTGTCCAGTACTCCAGTACTGGTTTTCAATGTTTCTCTAATCGATATCACTCTGTGATCAACTGGTAATAACACAACTTATCCTTATTTATATATAAAGTAAATTATGAAGCCATGTGAATACATTGATATGGTTATGCTCGAAACCTTGTCATCCACTCATCAGTACTGTATCACTGTGTCTGTTATATCATCAGATAAACTTATCTGACGTCGACATAAATCACATTTGCAAGTGATAAATCAAAAACTGATGAACTACACATAACGAGACTATAAGAATAAGGTTATCAAAATATTCCTTATCAGAATACATCCAGTTCATATTATCAAATTATTGAATGTCGTTGTTTTTAGTGTAATGAAAGTAGAAAATGCCAATCCATCCCAACCCATCCCACCTGATCCCATTGTCTATAACACTCCACGCCTGCCTGCCTGCCTGCCTGTTCATCATTTTCATGATTATTATTTTTATGTACAACATACACACACACCCTGATTTGTACAAATTATTCATTCAAGCATATTCAGATGATATAATTGAAATTTCACTGTGTCTTTGTGTATCTTTCTATTCATCAATATGTTCATTGAAAATGTACAAATTCATTGACCGGAAAGTTGACAAGTTTCCGAATCATCTAACAATAAACCCAACCCCTACATAACTAAAAATTGTAATTAGCTGATTAAAAAGTGTCTGATATTATCAAGTAAGTTGATTTCAATTGATTTAAACAATGAAATTACTTCATTACTACCTTCTTTTTGAATAAAGAATGAACAAGCACATATTTGCAATCAGGACAATACAAGCTCGACTTATTTCATGCATTCGCTTCAATTACATACTTCCTAAACAAAATTAATTTATTAGTTACAAAATCATGTCTGAACATCGTTTTTACAATGGCTTCAAGTTATAGATAGAAAGTATAAGCAACATAGTTCCAAAAGTGGTATAAATCAGCATTTGAAAAGTAGCTAAGTGTTCTCAAGTGCAATTACCAGACACCAAATCGATACGAGACACACAGTATGAATTAGTCAGACTTTCAAAATAATCAATACACAAAGAAAACCATGCTAACTTCGGTTCGCAGAAGCCATCGGTATCAAAAGACTTCAACGCAACCTATGTATACAGAAAGATAGTGTGATTAATCTCTCCCTACCCTGATAACCGTAATTATTCTGTTGCATAACATTCCACTCCATTTGGATTTTCACTTACTGAGTTTGAAAATCTACTAAATTATGTTGTCTATCTTACAAGTTTACTTGACTATTCACGCCCGCCCTCCTAAACTCTCCACCATTATTGTTATTCCCTTGGGTTCCGAGTGGAACATAGGGCTTCAACAACACATCTCCACTTTGTTCAATTTTCTGCTGCCCTCTTCATCTGTACTCACGATTGCCCTTGGTCTCTCATCTTTTCCCCAAACGATCTCCTCCATGTCACCCTCTCACTGACAACCCATTCGTCGCTTCCCATTGGGATTCCACTCGAGCGATGGTCTGCATTGTGCGCGATGTCACTCGATGGCCTCCTCAATGTATGCCCAATCCATCTCCATTTTCTCCTACATATTTGTTGAGCAATCGGTTCTTGGTTGGTTTGTTGCCAGAGTTTCTTGTTGCTGATTCTTTCTGGCCAGCGAAGGCAGCTGTTGATAAAAGTTTGTAATTGGTTGGAAATCCTTTTCGTGACACATTGTCCAGGTTTTTGACCCGTGTAGAAGAAGTGACTGACTGACTTCACATTTGTGTTGAAAATCCCATTTTCTTTCTTTACGCTTGCTTAGTGCAGAAGATTTCCAGATTGGTTTCAGATTGTTGAAGGTTTGTCTTGTCTTTCCAATCCATTCTGGTTTTCACAACCTAATCCATGTGCTGTCTGTCTGTAGTTGAAATAATACTGCCCAGATAAGTGAGAGGAATGACCCCTTTTTAAATTTCTTCCGCTGATGGTGATCGGTGTTTGTTGTTGTTTGTTTGGTTGGCTATCTTCATCACCTCTGTCTCTTTCACTTGAATTCCTGTTTTTGTTGCCTACCTGTTCTTCCAATGTGTTGGATATTCGGTGTAGATATTTGAGTTTATGTGGCATTAGACACAAACGCTCGATGAAGTTCAGATTTTGTAGATTTCTCTTGTTGATTGACATATATTGGAAAGAAATATTCTATCCCTACTGATATATTGGCTCTCAGGACGGATGCTTCAGCAATCTCCGAATATTAAAATGACGTCATTTGATTGTTTGTGACGGTGGTCAACAGTGTTTCGTCCTGTTTGGGACCAACATCTGAGTGACCGATTAGTTTCAACATAGAACTTTGCACAGATGTGCAGCAGTCCCAGTTCCCACACTCCCTCCTTGTAGCACACAAAGCAAGAGAAGACGGTAAACAGAGACTAAAAGGTGAAATAATAAACAGAAGTGTGAGTGAGGGAAAAAGGATAGTAATACGGAAGAACAATAGAGCTTCACTGGATATGACAAATCACAATGAGTGAATGCATCTGCATGTCATCTAGAACCCCTAGTGGTTTCAAGCCGTCATTGGTCCTAACCATCCCGAGGACTCCAACCAGAAAGCCAGTCTACACCTCTCTACGTTACTGACTGGCTTAAACTATCTGTTATGGATTTCATTGACTGATACCTTGTTTCGGTTTGACCACCACTAGCTCTTTTTCAACCTAATCCGAAAGTGACCATAGAGGAAGGCAATGATTAGGCACATATCCAAGCCATCTTAATCAATTCACCTTCACAACCTCATTGACTCACTTTCACTCCTTAACTAACACTGGATGCCCAACCTCGATATCACTCACCCTATTACAAGTACCACCTAACATGGAAAAGACAACACAAACACCTATGATCAAAGACAGATAGCCAGTCAGCCTTTCATGTCTTCCACTTTCAATGGCCATGTCTCACCGACAGGCATAAAGGAGTGCGGAGCGAACTGCTTCTGAGCAGTACACTCGTCTTTTGATCGATAGTCAACCGGATATGACGTCTACTAAGCCAGAGATGGCATGGGATCGCAAATGTCAAACGAGTGCTCTATATCCGTGCGGCGTGCAAGCTGTCGCACAGTAGTAAGACGATATCATCTACATAATTTTAATCATCAGTCTTTTATGACGTGTACGTACTTTGTATTGTTCAGTGGTTCTATCACTAATTTGGTGCTTCTAGAAATCAGGTGTTCATTAATGATATAGTCGTAGAATACTCAGCCACCATACCTCACGTGGGTGGGTGTTCGACTCCAGACAGCCAACTTACTCCTAAGTCTCTCTTAACCTGTAGTAAGCCCAGCGGTAAAGAAGGAAGGTCGGTGAGCATGAGACTAGCAACGCCACCTCGTAAAACTCAGAATAATACTCCCAGTACTACTGAAACTTAGAAGCTCAGAGCTTGACCGCCTATATTTCACTCAGGATACAAAAAGCATAAATAATATATAATAACAAAAATAATAGTACAAATCGGGTAGTGACGAAATACTTTTTGTCTTTGTTTAATTACGTCATCCAATCGACATAGAAGTGTAAAACATATTGTTTGTTGTTTTTTTACATTTTTTCAGTTGATTGTCATTGGAATGACACCGGATATCAGTTTTTTCTTGTTCCCCAAAGACATAATATGAGTGATATTGAATAACAGTGGCATTTAAATACGCGCGCAAGTATAACTTGTTCAATATTCAATGTAACTGTATGTATGACTTTGGATGTTAGATAAGTTTATTTTAAATATCACACAGTGATGCTGGATGACAAGTTTTCCAGCATAAATTATTGTTGTTCATATTCATAACAATTTACTCATACGGTTTCACAATTTGTCTTGTATACGCTTTTTTCCTCTCTTTCTCTCCATCTTCCCCTTGTTGTTTGCTGCCAGGTAGGAATCTCAAAATGATGCTGGAATTAGGATGGTACTTAAACCAACCAACCAACTCTCTCAGAGATAAACTTTCTCACCTCAAGGACCTAATAGATCCAATTAAGAAAAATAATATAACTCACCAAATACTGTGTAATGAATGTGAGGTCATTACATAGGTCAATCAAACGAGTGGTGGATCGAGGTTATTATTATTATTATTGTTCCCTTGGGTTCCTAGTGGAACATAGGGCTTCAACTACACGTCTCCACTTGTTTCTGTCTTCTGCTGTACTTTTCACCTGCGTCCATGTTAATCCATACTGTTTCAACTCCTCTTCACACGATCTCCTCCATGTCACCCTTGGACGTCACACTCGCCGCTTCCCTTTCGGGTTCCACTCGAGCACTGGCCTGACGCGCGATGTCACCCAACGGCCTCCTCAGCAAATGTCCAATCCATCTCCACTTTCTCCTGCATATTTGTTGAGCGATTGGTTCTTGTTTTGTTTGTTCCCATAGTTTCTTGTTGGTGATTCTTTCCGGCCATCTGATCTTCAGTATAAAAAGAAGACAGTTGATGATAAAGGTCTGCAACCTATTGGAAATATACTTTGTGATCTGTATAGAAGAACTGACTGACTTGACGTTTGTATTGAAAATCCGAATTTTGTTGTTGATGCAGGCTGAATGACGAAGATTTCCTGATTGGGTCCAGGTTGATGAATGGGATCGAGGTTAGTCAATGAGATTATTGGAAAGTAAAAATTAAGCTAAACGTGGAATAATTGATCATGGTAAGTTAAATAACCTATAAAAAGTACAGCTTATCAATTACATTGCATTCACTTGCATGCAGTCACACAACGATAGGGTGAGAGTATTAACGAGTCATATAGTTAGATGGAGACACTGAAGCTTCATCTAACGATTCAACACCAGCGAAAACATGCAATCGGAACGATGCAACACCTATACTGGAGATATGGAAAGTGGTAACAAACAACGAAGGGAAGCTGGAAAGAAAGAAAGAAAGAGAGAATATATATGACCAATTGTGGAGCCGTGTAACTAAACTGATGTGATTATGAGTGGCGATAAGTTATGCTGCTAACCTTGTCATCCATTTATTAATACCGCATCATCACTGTATGATATTTGAAACAAACTTATCTAATATGGAATTACATTCTACCACACTTCCCAAATACTAAGCCGCATCATCCTGGAGAGAATCAAACATGCCCTGGATGAAAAACTTCGACCGGAACAGGCTGGATTCAAGAGAAACAAGTCATGTATTGATCAAATCGCCACATTACGGATCATCATTGAACGAAGCTTGGAATAGCAGTCACCTCTCTATCTCAAGTTCATCGACTTTGAAAAGGCCTTCGATAGCGTCGATCGAGAGGTGCTTCGGCAACTACTTCGCTACTACGGTGTACCACCGACAATTATACGTCTCATCCAACAGATGTACGACAATGCTGCATGCCAAATAATCCACAACGGGAAACTTACGGAATCCTTCGAAGTGAGGACAGGAGTAAGACAAGGCTGCCTACTATCGCCAATGATTTTCCTGATTGCAGTGGACTGGATAATGCGACAAACAGCGGGCAATCAGGAAACAGGCATAAAATAGACCCTAATGAAAAACTTGGAGGATCTGAACTTCGCCGATGATATATGTCTGATTTCCCACAAATTGGAAGATTTTCAAGCGAAAAGCAACAAGTTTGCAGAAAAAGCATCCAGAGAAGATAGGACTTCCTTCTGGTGCACATAGAGAAAACAGAGGTGATGAAGATTCCTGGACAAGAACAACAACAACAGACAGCAATCAGCATAAATGGGAGGAACCTGAAAGAAACAACCTCCTTTACCTACCTGGGAAGCATCGTTTCAACTACAGGCAGACGGAACTGACGAGGATATCAAAGCAAGGATCGGGAAAGCAAGACAAGCTTTCACTACTCTCAAGTCTGTGTGGAGATAAATCGACAGCACTGCTCAGCATGAAAAATAAGATCCGGATTTTCAACTCCAGTGTGAAGTCAGTGCTACTCATTATACTGATCAGAGACTTGCACTGCGCGTCATAAAGAGCATCTCAAACAAACTACAGACCTTCATTAACAGTTGTCTTCGCTCAATACTCAAGATCAGATGGCCAGCCAGAAAAGATCAGCAACAGGATGGGATCTCTGGGAACGAACCAACTCAGCAGGAACCGATTGTGAAACAAATAGGCAGGAAGAAATGGAGATGGATTGGCTGGCTATACTCTGAGGAAACCATCAAGTGACATCACTAGACAAGCCATTGCTCGAGTGCATTTCGAAAGGGACGCGGCGAGTTGGTCGTCAGTGCGAAGGTGGGTGACTTGGAGGAGGTCATGTCAAGAGGAGATGAAAGCGTGTGGGCAGACTTGGAACCAGGTGAAGACTCTAGCAGAGAACCGAACGCAATGGAGACGCACGACTGAAGCCCTATATTCCTCTGGGAATTAAAGGAAACAATAATTATAATACAATTCCCAAGTTCTACACTTACATCAGTGACTTTTGGTATTTATGTATCATTCCATAAAAACAACAAAGATTGAGAGCAAATACTCTACTGCAGTCTGCTAAGCTAGATCAGCATAACATGCATGAAATTACACCTTACTACAGCTAATATGTTCTTATCTCATACTAAAATAACACGTCTATTATGTTAGTCTAAAATATCACAGATCGTCTTTTCTTCAGGAGATAGATGATGAAATATAGTTTGTTCGTAGTAAACTGCAGTCGAGACTTTGTCATTAAATGTGTTTTACGCGAAAGTAGGTCAGCTACAAAATCAATGCGAAGACAGTAATTGTTTAGTAGTCATCCTATGGAACGCAGATATGTTATTTGGTTATCAACCAGAAGGAATGTGTATCGCATTGCAGTTCACTTCGTCCTAAAAGACACTAACATTAATAAATTGTGTTAAAATATGAAGTAATTTGGTGAATGGTGACTAGCAGTGGAATCCACCAAGATGGCCATTTCATCCGATTTGGGACTCGTCATCTGCATATGCCAGTACTCCCTAAGTGAGTCAGTGGTCGTCCTCCCATCGAAGCATCAGTATACTACCCATCGTTTCAAAATACTAGAGAGATATCCACGAAACCACTTGGGTCACGAAAGTCACCTCTAGTGCAACCGTCATCACTTATGATTTGTGTTGTTGTAATTCAATTTCGATTTTCGCGTTCATTGATTGGGTAGAAATGTTCAGCCTCAGGTACATCCATATGAAGAGTCCCAAAGAGGACGAAATGAACGTCCTTGATGGATTCCACTACTAGTCGGTCATCCATCCACCAAAATTACTTCAAGTTAATCCTCATGTATCATCGATGCATTCGTACTAGGAGCTGACATGTCAGCGATAGAGGCTGAACATTTCAGTCCATTCATGAATTAGTCAACGGGAAAATCAAAGTTGAATTAAAAATCATAAATGCTTTAATAGTCTGAATAAAAAACTATCACATTGGTTAACAATTTCATTTGTACATGCATTGTTAGGTATCTTCCTTCCCTCCTAACAGCAGATTACAGCTGTTTGTCCTATACAGGCATGGAGTAAGTGCATCCCCACATACACACACACATACAACTTTGCACATGTCGTGCTGCCCTCCAGATAAGTGAATTTAAAATTCTCCATGTCAAAATGCTGCATAAGAATTTCAAATGCACAATTTAATATCAAATTCAATGAAAGAGACAGTGGGGGAGGGGATAATAATAATAATAACAGATAGACAGAATGTTTAGTGGGGATACAAATTTTCATGCATTTAATATTGTACGTAGCATCATAGATAGACAAACACAGACCATCTGCTGTGTGTGTTGTGTGTGTTCACAATTATATTATTCATTTTTCCGCTTTTTGATTGGATGGCTTACTCGAATTCCTGCCTGCTCCGCCCCCCTAATGTGGTAAATTAACCTATTAATGATAAAGAAGGAGAAGGGATTGTGGAGGTGGCTGTTTATTATTATTTTTTATTATCCTCACATCATTCCTATCCCACCTACCCCCAAAAATAATAACACTGATATTTTATACTACATATAATAATAAACTTGATTATGATGTTCCCCACCATTTTCATTGCCCAATCTGAACTGAACTGTGTACAGCTACCTCTTCACTGATTCAAGAAGACAGCAGAGAAATTAAAGGACTAGATTAATATAAAAAGTTGAGAGGGAGGAGAGGGGAAATTTATAATATTCTCACGTGTCTGTTTGTGTGTGCATGCGTGCATTCGTCATACCTATTGGGATACAGTTTTTGTCGAATAATAATTAACCCTGTACCAAAATGAAGAGAATGAGAAGTCGCAAATCAAATTATTCATTTCAATATCCAATCCATTCACTTTATTAATTCACATTCATCCCATCCCTGTATTAATTGTGGTTGTTCTACTATCAGTATTTTCCCATATTATTTGACTGTATTTCCAATATAATACACATATTGTGTATGCATTTTTCAAAATTCAAATCATTATATCTAATTAGCGCTGTGTGAATTTACGGGATCTTTTGGAAACGATTCGAGCATTACTGAGTTATTCCTGTGAGTCAAAGTGTAACTACTGCTTTTTTTAAGATTTCAATGTGATTAAATATTTTACTTATTTAATTGTTGCTATTTATTTTATTTTATTTTCCTTCACGTTCCCAGAGGAACATAGGGCTTCAAGCTAGTGGCTTGAAGTTTTTGTTGCATTGTTTTATTTTACGGGATGGGGTTGCTAGCCTCATGCCCAATCTTTTCTCTTTACCAGCATTATTTCTGGCTCAACGAGGTAAAGGAATGCGTCGGCCGGGGATCGAACCCCGGACCATGTGCATGGTCGGCCAGCATCCTAACCGCTATACCACCGACGCAATTTGCTATTTATTATTATAATATTATTGTTCCCATGGGTTCCGAGTGGATTATAGGGACTCAGCAGCATATCTCCATTTTGTTCTATTCTCTGCGGCCCCTACGGTTTCCCGTAGTCTCTCATCTCCATATCAACCTCAGACACATGTACAACTCGTCGTTTTCTATTTGAGTTCCACTCGAGTAATGGCTTAGTGCGCGATGTCACCCGACGGTCTCTTCAGAGCGTCTCTGATCCATTTCCATTTTCTTAGGAATATTTGTTGATCAACAGATTCTTGATTGGTTAGTTCGTTCCCAGAGTTTCTTATTGCTAATTCTTTCTGGTCAGCCATCTAATCTTCATTATGGAGCTATCAAATGCAGCTGTTAATGAAAGTCCACAGTTGCGTATTGGAAATACATTTCATGATACATTTGGCAAGTTTCTGACCCATATAGAAGTGCGTTAGTGTTGAGAACCCGAAATTTGCTCTTACTACTGAGGATAGAAGATTTCCAAACTGATTTCAGAGTGATTCAGGTCTTCATACATTTATTCCCCTTGATGAATTTAAATAAAGCAAGAACAACAGTGTAGTTTGTGCAGAATAATATGGTACCATCATTTATTTTGTTGGCTTCTCATCGGCTGCTTACAGCCTAAATAAATTATGAGGTTTGTGTACAGAAAAGTTTTAACATACTTGCAAATTTTTATATGTTGTCAGTTGACAAAAAGTTCCACAATAAGTGAACAGTGCTCAGAAAATTACGCTTGCATAGTTTTTACACAGGCAGTTCAAGTTTAAACAAAATAAATGTATGCATACAATGGTAAAATGAGTTACGTAATAAAGACGAAATATGCGTTAGATACACAGTGACTAATGACTCTGGCGACTAGAATCTGAAAAATCTGTAGTCCTGAATCAATAGACGAAGAGATCGCCCTCTTAAGGAAGACACTGCTCGAAAATGGCTACCCACCCCGTTTTATAGACAAGCATATTCCCGCCTGGCTAAGGAAAGGTAACAACGGAGCAATAAGGAGCGCCATTATTGAGCATATACTCATCACTGGTCATTCGATTTGCAAGGAGAAGTCGTTCAAAGTCATCTATAAAGTCAAAAGAAGCCTTCCAAAATCGACAAGCTTCCGTATACTTTGTATTGCCGAAGCCTTAGCGATTTAGATAGAAAAGCCTGATTTATGCAGACAGAAGAAGAAACTTCTCCACCCCCTCCTACTACCGTGGGTTTAATTTCAAGTTTATCTTTCATCAACATTTTGTTATCAAATTTTTTTGCAATCTTCGTAAAATAATTTTTAGTAACTAACCCATTCAATCTTTTCACCTATTATCTAGTTTATTTTCATAATTGTCTCCAAACTCCTTCACTAGCATCTAATCTTTCTAAACATGTCTGTCTATATTACGTCACCCTACTCACATCTTACCAATCTTCACCCCACTTAGTTACAACTTTGATTATTAATCACACATTTTAATTTCTTTACTATTTTGATGATGTAATCAACAACCCACACTAACTGTTATTTTGATTTTGACAAACCTAATGTACACACACACACACAAAATAATTGTATATATATTTGCGACTGTACAGCTAAGTGAATGAATTCGCCGAGAAGAGACTCTTCGCTGGACCAATTTGTTCTTATTTCAATAAATTAGGTAACAATGTACTGAGTTCAACTCAAATCGTAGAAACAAGAGACAAGAGATAATCTGTAATTTCGCTTGTCTCTTGTTTCTATGATTTGAGTTGAACTCAGTACATTGTTACCTAATTTATTAGTCACTGTGTATCTAACGCATATTTCGTCTTTATTACGTAACTCCTTTACCATTGTATGCATACATTTATTTTGTTTAAACTTGAACTGCCTGTGTAAAAACTATGCAAGCGTAATTTTCTGAGCACTGTTCACTTATTGTGGAACTTTCTGTCAACTGATAACATGTAAAATTTGCAAGTATGTTAAAACTTTTCTGTACGCAAACCTCATAATTTATTTAGGCTGTAAGCAGCCGATGAGAAGCCAACAAAATAAATGATGTTACCATATTATTCTGCACAAATTATACTGTTGTTCTTGCTTTATTCAAATATGATTCAGGTCTGTCTTGCCTTTTCGATTCAATTATATGCCCATATAGGAGATAATTTTAAACCCTATACTCCAATTGCATTTATTATTTATTTATTTAAAACACAAAACCTGGTACAGTATAGGCATCAATAAGATGCTCCACACATACATGTGATCAATTTTCCTCATTATTTGTTGTTTCATTTTTAGTGCCAGCGATGAGATACTGCTCGGTCTCTCAGACCGAAGGAGACACTCTCCTTCCCCGCCCCAAGCCTATGACTTAAAGTCTCATTCACAAGGCAGCGGAGTAGCGTTAGGAGCGACATCCTCATGATTTGACGGTGACCAATGTAGGTTCATTCACACGCCATTCGATACGTTCTGATTCTGCAGTCCACGTACCCTCCCTCCCCCTGATAGCAACCGCTATGCACAAAAAACCTTCCTGGCGTACCTTTTTAGGTCACTGTGGTATGCACGTCCGACCACTGCAGTAAGGTGGCAGTAATCGGCCGGGATGTTCCACTTGGAAAGGAAGGAAATAAAAACAAAAAAAAAACATAATTCGTGTGCTCTTAGTGCTCTTTATTTTCATTATGCTTTTTAGTGATATATATATATAGTTTTCCTAAAATAAAAATGGTGTTTCTTTCAGGTGGTAATATTCGTGTCATTTTGTACATTGTCAAGGTGCCTGCTATTTATTCGCAGAAGGAAGCAAGACTCAGAAATATTTGTCCAATACGTATCTAATGTGTGATCTATTGTCACAACAACAACAGCAACAACAAACACCATCGACACAACAGAGAACAGGACAGAAATTGTCCTCTAGACAAATGAATAAAAACCAAAACCATTTATCACTTATGGATACTACTACGCCTACCAATGCACTCTCTTCTACCATCAATACCTCTAATACTACAACTCGGGCTATTTCTAATTCACCGGAAGTATCTTCTCATATTTCTACTCTCAGCACAAATTCAAATCGTTTAAACTCATCAAATAATGTCAATTGTCGTTCGTCTAAATCAAGACAGCAACTGCAACAATCTGATTTGAATTCCTCACTTGAGAATGTTATTACTACTGATATTGTAACAGTAATGTCCAGTGCTGCTAATAATGCTATTAATAATAATAATAATAACTCTACTGATGTCAGCGGTATATACAAATCATGGTCACCTAAAGAGAATTCTAATGTCAAGCAACAACAAAACTGTTCATCGGCAAATGAAACTCTGCCCACACTAACTGATTCTACAGGTGATCAACAATATTCCATAACAAAAAGTGAGCAGAGAAGTAAATTACTAAACAGCACGAATGACGCACATTTATTACATAATAATCAGTCAGATTCAATAAGTAAAAATGATCAGTCCTCAGTAAATTCATCAAGATCACCACATTCATCACCGGTATCACCGTTGTCCGCATCATCGTCAGCAGGAGCAGCAGAATTGTCTCCGGCCTCATCATCTCCTACCAAACCACAATCCCCGTGCAATCACAGTCGATCACCAAGAAAAATTGATGATTCCCAGTGGAACAATACCATAAAAGATGGAAATATGCTTAATTCTTGCAGTAATATAAAGCCTGTGACAGATGCTACTGAGAAGCTGAATCTGGTAAGTTGACGATGACTTTTTTCGATTATTTATGCCATTGAATTGTACCATTTGCAAGAGATATACAGCTGAATACCTTAAGATGTGTTGTTCAAATCCTGTTGCGTCTACTTCATGGTGAGGGCACCTATACACACAAGAAAGCGCTTGACTCCCAGTCTAGTACACGTAAAGTCGGTTCTAACCACAGTCACTGAACCATTCCAAGTAGGAGTAGCACCATTTCCATGAGAAGAGTGTCTTGTGTATGAGCAGAACCAGGAGAAAGATTATAATAATAATGATAACAGTAATACCAAATAAGCTAGTTCATTAGATATATCACACAGTGAAAAAGTATTACTGTTTACTCGATGACTGACTGTGTGATATTTCTAGTAAACAAATTCATAGGGAATTGTATAATCTCACAGTGCCCAAATTTTACACATATATTAACAACAATAATAATCACTTGATTCCAAGCAATAACAATTAAACACAATGGAAGTTTCTGCGTTTCCATGCACACTGCAACAATTTATCTCCTTTTATTAATATGTTGACATACAAATGAAAGTAATTAATAGTAATAATAATAATAATAATCTTTGCTTAGACTCACTTTCCAGTTCACTTACTCACTGAAACAGTTTATAAGCTCGTTTCTCACATTCATTCGACTATCTCCCTCTCTCTCTCTCTCTTCACACAAAACCCAGGCTAAATATGGTTTACTTGGATTTTCATATTTAACAGCTGTACGAGCATAAATTCTCATGAAATTTATTCTCGTCTTACCCAGAGTGAAGGGAAAGGCTGAGGACAAGGAGGATGTTCGGTATCGACCAACATAACTTCAGCCAACTGCTTACAAGAATTGAAGTACCTATCAATAACTATGTCAGTTAGTTGAGTCGAAGAACACACACACACACACCACTAACCCTCCTCGCTCACAGACTTCAATCTCCCACGTAATAAATAATGACATAATCTTCGATGAAAAGTCGACCACCGAAGAATAAGTGTGGGGAACAATAAAGAAGAGTGGACAGAATACATGAATTAATCGACTGTAAGAGAAGAGGTTGATTTGTGTCAACAGAAATTCTCAACATCCCTATGTAATAAGTCAAACGAAAATGTTTTGTTAGAAATCTACGATATATGAGACGACGAACGAAGAGAGATTCGAAGAGAAAGTGATTCCGAGATGAGAGATATTCGATTTAGTGTCTATCACACAGTGTTGTGAATATTACAGGACTCATGTGACTGAATCAGTCAGTCCACACAAGTCTTGTTCTCATCTGAGACTGAAATCAACAATATCACATTTGTATGTATTCAGTTTAAGACCATTTAGATGAGACGATTGGTTAACTTCAGATAAGAATCTATTCATCATGTAAGAACAATGGAATGCAGAAGCTATCGGTGCAGAAATGGTTAGATCGTCCACAGTAATGCATGATGTTCTCAACGATAATCCTACCCAGTAGCCGTCTTCTTCCAATATTAGAACACATGACGAGACTACGAGTAGGACGAAGCTGACTTTCTCTATTTCCCACTACTTGCATTTCTTCCATCTAGTTAACAAAAAAATCAATCAACGTGAAATACACAAAATGTTCACTTAGACAAAATTTCAGTTGTCAAGATAATCTTAGCACTGATGCACGTACAGCATTAAGTGGTTTATAATATCGTAAGCAGCACATGCATATTTAATAAATTTTCTAAATTCATTTGATTATTTACCACACTTTTTTTCTACTTCTTTTCATTTAAGACAGTGAGATTTAAATTATTATTAGTAGAAGTATTAGTATTTTTTTTATCATTATCACATAAATGTCTGAGATTGAGATTTGCTCAGTGAGTTGAGATCACTGAATTAGATGACTAATTGATGTAATCAAAATCAAAATTCAGTTGATTACATCAATTAGTCATCTAATTCAGTGAGATTGAGATTTGCTCAGTGATCTCAACTCACTTTGAAAGTGTATAAATTGATGATGACAACTTAAACTGAAAATTGTAATGCTTTCCATTTGGTTCCGAACACAGGACACAGCCGCTTCAACAGCACACCTGCACTTTGTCCTATTCTCCGCGCCCTCCTTTGGCTGAAATTTTGGCGTTGAAAATTTAAAAGTCGTTGCATTGTTGCATTATATGTTATGAATTTGTACATCAGTTTCGGAGTCATAAGTACCTGTTTTTGCTTTCCTGATCCTGCCTATGACGTTCCCTAACCAACTCATGGCTAATTTGACACTAATTTGAATATTTATTCGATGTTATGCAGGGATTTCGGTTATTCTGCCTGTTTCGTCGAGTACCAAAGGTATTCATAGAATCCTTTTCTGGTGAATTGACACACTCACACACACTTGACTATAAACAGCCAGTCAATCGAAGAATGAAAATGCAGAGCTTTACTGTGGCAGTTAGAAATGACAATAACGAGAAGACGGTTGTTATATCCCTCATTCGTATGACATCCCCCATTCGCTAGAAATGCTCTTGTGTAATTGCTTTGATAATGACAAAGTAGTCATCAAGCTGTCAGGCTTCTACCAAACATAAATCGTGTCTGAGTATTTAGTTGAAAGAATGAGTTATGACAACATGAAGTTAAGAATCATTGATGAATATGAATTAAATGGTTGGAGACAATCACCAGGAAGCCTTGAACTAGTTAGGTTTCGTGCCTATTAACAGTCTTCAGGCGGACGAATCTACAACTTCCAAAGAAACGATATCTCTTTAGATATTCGATATCCACGTCACATTCAGTACTGAAGTTAGACAGACGTTACCACTGAAGCATACAGCCTCACAGTCGACCTCCTGTGAGTGATTAGGAATGTATTTTGTCATCTTAGTAATAAGCATATGTTTGTGCCATGTAAATTTTTACTGGGTCTCATAATATTAATTGGTGTAAGTTACACCAACATGATCGAGATTGTCTAGACATTAGATGGTTACTTTAACAGTTTGTGACTATGCTGGAATCGAGTGAACTGACAGGTTTGACCCATTTACGGGAATAATTAGACAAGACCTACCTGATACAACTAGATCAATGATCTTAAGGGTGCTGATTTCAATCTCACCTTAGTCATGATTTCTTTCTTACAGCATATATTTAGTCTTAGTGAGATGAGAATTTAAAAAATTCTTTACCTCTCTGTGTATATGTTTGTTTTTACATAATTCTTATGTGAAATGTACTACTTCCTTTGTTTTTAATTGAATTTTGATTTTCCCGTTGACTAATTCATGAATGGACTGAAATGTTCAGCCTCTATCGCTGACATGTCAGCTCCTAGTACGAATGCATCGATGATGCATAAGGATTAACTTGAAGTAATTTTGGTGGATGGATGACCGACTAGTAGTGGAATCCATCAAGGATGTTCGTTTCGTTCTCTTTGAGACTCTTCATATGGATGCACCTGTGGCTGAACATTTCGACCCAATTGATGAACGCGAAAATCGAAATTGAATTACAACAACACAAATCATAAGTGATGATGGTTGTACTGTAGGTGGCTTTCGTGACCCAAGTGGTCTCGTGGATAACTCGCTAGTATTTTGAAACGATGGGTAGTATATTGATGCTTCGATGGGAGGACGACCACTGACTCACTTAGGGAGTACTGGCATATGCAGATGACGAGTCCCAAATCGGATGAAATGGCCATCTTGGTGGATTCCACTGCTAGTCACCATTCACCAAATTACTTCATATTTTAACGCATTTCATTAATGTTAGTATCCCTTAGCAAATACCCATAAGCATCTTTTTTGTTATAATTAAATTGATACATAAATACAGGGTTTCACCATGAGCTGACATTAGTTAGAGAACCATCGGAAAACCAGAAGGGAGTGCTGGACAGCTGTCTCATCAGCCTACTTTGAAACTCTTCAGTAGTACACACCCACCAGCGGGTTTCTCATCCAGGACCTTCGAGTTAGAAGGAGAGCAAGTGGGGTCTGAGGACACATACTAGCCGTGGATGACACTGGTTAGTGCCAGTCACTCCATATCGTGAATTGGCAGACGTTTGAATTCATAGACTGGTCACTGAGCTGCGTCCCAGAGGCTGAATGGTCTATAAGGTCACCTCGTAACCGGAAGGTCCTGGATTCGAACTGCTGATGAGTCGTAAACTAAGGCGATAGAAACAGTTATCCAATACTCCAGTGCTAGTTTTCAATGGTCCTCTAACTAATATCAATCCGTGGTCAAGCTTGAAAAAAATCCTAACTAATCTGGGAATGCCACATCATTCATATGTATACAAATTGAGGACAACTATCATAGTAGCTTAGTAAGTATTTCACTAGTATAGCATAGTATTATGCCTTTTTAAGTAAGTAAACGAGACAAGGCTAATAATACACACATCATTGATCATCAGCCAGTAAACTTTTATCACAATTTTTCTTAACATAAGAGTTCACGTGTGACAAGTATACCACCATTAAGAATGTTAATACTACTGCTAATAAAAATGATAATAATAATAGTAGTAATGTAATTAATCAACCCAGCAACGGTATTTATTAGAAATACCAACTTTCATACATCTTTTTTCGCGGTCATTTCAACTAAAGTTCACCGCATTCTCTTTTTTTTTCAAACTTAAATACAACTGTTACTACTACTACTACTACTAATAATAATAATAATAGTGATAAATTCATGAAATGCATTCAACATCATTACCATCTTCTCTTCTATATTTATATTTTTTGGTCATGATTTTATTTAAATATTAAATGTATGTTTATGTGTATATAAACACGTCTGTATGTCCCTGTGTCATTGACGTCTTCATAGCAGTAGTAGTAGTAGTAGTAGTATTTCGAGGAGGGGTGTGTAGAAGACATAATTATGTATCTTTGTACTGCAGCTGTGCTCCTGATGGATGCTAATAGTAGTAGTGGGCAAGGGGGGAGGATGTGGAGTAGTAGGACAGATAAGATGTAGAGGAACAGCTGTTTTATACGCATAAATGTCATCTGAGGACAACCACCAAATACACTCGGTGAATATACAACGGCAGACATTTATGTGATAATGATAAAAAAATACTAATACTTCTACTACTAATAATAATTTAAATCTCACTGTCTTAAATGAAAAAGTAGAAAAAAAAGTGTGGTAAATAATCAAATGAATTTAGAAAATTTATTAAATATGCATGTGCTGCTTACGATATTATAAACCACTTAATGCTGTACGTACATCAGTACTAAGATTATCTTGACAACTGAAATTTTGTCTAAGTCAACATTTTGTGTATTTCACGTTGATTGATTTTTGTTTAACTAGATGGAAGAAATGCAAGTAGTGGGAAATAGAGAAAGTCAGCTTCGTCCTACTCGTAGTCTCGTCATGTGTTCTAGCATTCGAAGAAGACGGCTACTGGGTAGGATTATCGTTGAGAACATCATACATTACTGTGGACGATCTAACCATTTCTGCACCGATAGTTTCTGCATTCCATTGTTCTTACATGATGAATAGATTCTCATCCGAAGTTAACCAGTCGTCTCATCTAAGTGGTTTCAAACTGCATATATACAAATGTGATATTGCTGATTTCAGTCTCAGGTGTGAACAAGACTTGTGTGGACTGACTGATTCAGTTATATGACTCCTGTAGTATTCACAACACTGTGTAATAGACACTAAGTCGAATATCTCTCATCTCGGAATCACTTTCTCTTCGAATCTCTCTTCGTTCGTCGTCTCATATATCGTAGATTTCTAACATTTCTAACATTTTCCTTTGACTTATTACATAGGGATGTTGAGAATTTCTGTTGACACAAATCAACCTCTTCTCTTACAGTCGATTAATTCATGTATTCTGTCCACTCTTCTTTATTGTTCCTCACACTTATTCTTCGGTGGTGGACTTCTCATCGAAGACTATGTCATTATTTATTACGTGGGAGATTGAAGTCTGTGAGCGAGCAGTGTTAGTGGTGTGTGTGTGTGTGTGTCTTCGACTCAGCTAACTGACATAGTTATTGATAGGTACTTCAATTCTTGTAAGCAGTTGGCTGAAGTTATGTTGGTCGATACCGAACATCCTCCTTGTCCTCAGCCTTTCCCTTCACTCTGGGTAAGACGAGAATAAATTTCATGAGAATTTATGTTCGTACGGCTGTTAAATATGAAAATCGAAGTAAACCATATTTAGCCTGGGTTTTGTGTGAAGAGAGAGGGAGAGAGGTAGTCGAATTAATGTGAGAAACGAGCTTATAAACTGTTTAAGTGAGTAAGTGAACTGGAAAGTGAGTCTAAGCAAAGATTATTATTATTATTATATTACTACATGTATCATATGTGATATTGTCTATTTGTAATTCATTATGCTTCCTCCAACCTTCATTATGCTGTGGTTTTGCTATTATTATTATCATTTCTTTTCATTTTCTTTATCTGCATATTTGTAAAAGGAGGTAAATTGTTCCAGTGTACCTGGAAACAGAGAAACTTCCATTGTGTGTAATTGTTATTTTTTGGAATAAAGTTATTATTATTGGATTCAACTGGTGAAACCCAAGTAGTTTAGGGAACACACGTTCTGGATTTCATTGTTCACCAAAATCATCAGTACGTACTACAGCGAAGCAGCACGATATGATGAAATGACTTCAGAGGTGTTTAAGGACTATACTGACTCATTGTTCTCTGGGTTAACTAAGGTATTAGGCATTGCGGGTAATCAGAGAGATAGGTCCTTTGGATTGATGTTAATCATTGATCATTCCAGTATACAACAATGGATGCAAGTCTTCTTGTGTTAATCATAGAGAATTAGCTTGACTATTATGGTGTCTACAGTTCTAGGCTGAATAATCATGCATACATTGTGGTGCTCGAGAGAAACAAATATGAGAAAACTAGGTTGGCTTTATAACAGGAAGAGAATGTGATGATCATATCTTCACCCTTAGACAGATTCTGGAATATAGGAACACTTACTGCTGTCCAACAACTGCCGTATCTTTTGACCTGAAGGCGGAAGTCAACTCTATCGACTGAGAGGTACTGTGGAGATGTTTGACCATGAAGGGAATACCGAGAAAGTACAATGCACTAATAAACATACTCTACTAGGACTCAAGTAATCCGGTAAGAGCCTACGGAGTTTTTAATCTAAAGTGATGATAATCAGTGATGTCTATCAGATAGGCCCATTGTCCCAATTTCCGTTTAGTTTTGTTATAGATGTACTAATGGATTTAACTCTAACTGACTTCAGCTGCTTAGGGATTGACTTGCTACCAGAGAACAGTCTTGTTGACTTAGTAATCCGGAAGATACAGTCCTTCTAGATGAAGACGCTTGCAAAATGCAGAGTCTCCTGAACACTTTCAGCAGCAATCTTCGAATGTTTGGCATGCAATTCGCTTCTGTCAAATGTAAGTTGATGCTACAGGACTGGACTGGACTGGATTATATCCACTCCTAGCTGGGTTAAAGATAGGATGGAGTGAAGTGGTAAAATTATCCCCAGCGAGTTGATCGATGACGAAATCCCCTTCCACGGATACAAAATGCTCGTTTGACAGACGTGATATCCGGCTGGTTATCGATCAAAGGATGTGTGTACTGCTCAGAAGCAGTTCGCTCTGTCCTCCTTTATGCCTGTCGGTGAGACATGGCCATTGAAAGTGGAAGACATGAAAAGGCTGACTGGCTATCTGTCTTTGATCATAGGTGTTTGTGTTGTCTCTCCCATGTTAGGTGGTACTTGTTATAGGGTGAGTGATATCGAGGTTGGGCACCCGGTGTTAGGTAAGGAGGGAAAGTGAGTCAATGATGCTGTGAAGGTGAATTGATTAAGATGGCTTGGATATGTGCTCTACCAACACTGGACGAAGATGCTGAGGCACAAATGTTGGCATCCCAGTTTATGGAGAGTGTTCCAGAACACATATCCCAACAGCTACATCTGGTTAACGCCTTACAGCCACTGGACATCGGGGAGCTTGCGAAGGTGACCAGACAACTGTCAAGTAAGACGGTTGCAGCGGTAGAGCCACCAAAATCCAAGCAGTGTGAGAAACAAATCGAAGAGTTGCAACGTGAAGTGGCCGTGCTGAGACTGAGCGTGCGGAGAGACCGGTGTTTCGCATGTGGCAAACTGGGGCACTGGAGAGACCGCTGCCCGGAGAGACGACAAAGAAGAATTTTTAAAAGATATACTGTGTCTTCTCCCTGTGTTCTGAGACTTGAGGTAATAGGGGCGGTGGAGAAGGGGGCAATATATTCGAAGTTACGGGTAAATGATCGCGAGTTGGTGTGTTTAATCGACACAGGGGCTGCAGTCTCACTCGTAGATAGCAGTCTATGTGAGAGTATAAGACCGTGTTCGTTGACAGTGCAGACAGCAGGCGGTCACGTGTTAAGAATCGCGGGAGTTTCAGACTGCAGGGTTAGAAATGGAGAGGATTGCGTGACGTTCCCATTCCTGGTTGTACCTGAATTGCGCCGAACAATCCTTGGGGCCGACTTTTTGCGAGAAGTGGATGCAGTGAATAACATGAAGAAAAGGGTTGTCGTTACGAAGTACGGGTGTTTTAGCATGCACGAAAATAGTGAGGTAGCAGGGATTGCGGCATCGGAAGTCCGAAGTATAGCAAAGTTACTCAGCAAATACAACCATCTTTTCACTGGAGAGGGAGATCCGTACGGCTACTGTGATGAAGTGAAGCACGAAATTCCAGTGACAGTCGAGGAAGGGAGACCATTTGTTACTCGAAGAGTCCCGTGTCATTTAGAAAGCGAGGTTACAAGACAGGTCGAGGAGATGTTGAGGGATGACATTATTGAAGAAGCCGATAGCCCGTATAGTTCTCCAGTGCTATTGGTGAAGAAAAGCAACGGGAAATACAGATTTTGTGTTGATTTCAGACAATTGAACAGTATAACAGAGCTGAGACCATGTGCAATGCCAACAATAGCGGAAACTTTAGATCACCTACAAAGTGCGAAGCTGTTCACAGTCTTGGATCTGCGATCGGGGTCCTGGCAACTGCCTATGGAACGAGGAGATAGAGATAAGGCGGCGTTCTTTGTGGGACAAAAACAATATCGGTTCAAACGCATGCCTTTTGGATTGACAGGTGCTCCATTTACATTTAGACGATTAATGACGTTGCTACTCGGTGCGTCGGTGGCACAGTGGTTAGGACTCTCGCCGACCATGCACATGGTCCGGGGTTCGATCCCCTGCCGGCGCACATCCGATATCTATGGTCGGCCTGAATTTGGGCTACCGATATCCATGCTGAAAGTTCCATACTTGTACTGAAAATACGGTGTGGAATCAAGCTGTAAATCAAATTTTAAAAAAATCAAATACTCAAGAATTTGAGGAACGTCGAAGTTTATGGAGATGACCTAGTGATATACAGTACGAGGGAGACTGACCACGTCGAGCATGTAGAGGCAGTTCTAAAACGCATAGAAGATTTCGGTTTACACATCAATAAGGAGAAATCTCAGATTGCTAAGAAGAACGTTACGCTTTTGGGTCATAAGGTGGGAAATGGCGAGATAACACCGCCACCGGATAAAAACTTAACCGTCAAGTCCATTGCGCCCCCGAATTCGAAAAGGAAATTAAGACAGTTTCTGGGGAGAGCGGCGTTCTACAGTCGATTCGTGAAAAGCTTCAACAAAGTAGCGGCCCCGCTCTACCGGCTATTAGGCGAGTCAAAGTTTGTCTGATCCGAAGACTCGCAGAGAGTATTTAACCACATCAAACAGATGATGGGTCACCAGAGAATGACGCAGCGACTACCGATACCGGGAGAGCCGTTCATAGTGTCTACACACGCTAGCGATTACGGAATAGGTGCAGTACTCAGACAGGGTGACGGAGTCGTCGAGTACGCCAGCCGTGTTTTAACGCACACAGAACAGAAGTATTCAACAATCGAGAAGGAGTGTTTGGCGATTGTGTGGGCGCTAGACAAATGGGGACCCTATTTACTGGTTCAACGTTTCCACGTAGAGACTGATCATAAGCCGTTGCAGTGGCTGAGAACCGCCAAAGACCCACGTGGGAAGTTGTCACGATGGATGCTGCGCCTGCAAGAGTACGATTTCACGATCTCTCATGTTCCAGGAGAAGAGAATGTGTTACCGGATATTTTATCTAGAACAGAAGAGGTAGAGTTACCGGAAATAGCATATGGTGTAAATGCCTTAGAGCAGGACCCAGCAAGACTTGTCCAGATTCAAAGATCAGACGACACCTTGAAAACTGTCATACAAGTGATAACTAACGAAAAAAAGGTGAATCGGCCCACAGCGAACCGTGAGCTAAATCTCCTACTCAAACAAAAAGACCGGCTAAGCTTGAATGCCTGCGGAATGTTGACGTGGCGGGAGGATGACGGAAGCCGCTTAGCAGTAATACCTCAGTGTCTGCGCCAAGAGATGATACAGGAATGCCACCAACTAGCTCACACAGGTGTTGCCAGAACGAACGATCTCCTGCGAAAAAGCATGTACTGGCCAGGTATGAGAGAAGACGTTGAGAAGTACGTAACAGCGTGTGCGCAATGTCAGCTGATGAAAGGTGATCAGTACATACGACCGTCACCGCAGTCAATCCCAGTGACAGCAGTAGGCGACCTGTGGTCAGTAGATGTAATGGGACCTTTTCCACAAACGTCCAATGGCAATCAATATCTTCTGGTCATGACAGAACATGCAACACGATGGCTAGACGCAGTCGCGATCCCTGATCAACGCGCAAAAACGGTCACAGAAGCAGTGGTGCGACATATCGTTGCAAATCACGGTGTGCCAAAAGCGATATTGACAGACCAAGGTCCGTGTTTTGAAAGCGAAGAGTTTAAAGTCCGGCTGCAAGAGTTAGGTATCAAGAAAATTAGAACAACGCCATATCATCCACAAACAAACGGACTGACGGAGAGAAATAACCGCACTCTGAAAGAGTGGCTGGCCACAAAGGGCGGTAACTGGGAGACAGAGCTTCCACTGATTCTGCTAGCACATCGTGCGTCCGCGCAAGAAACGACGAAGAAAGCACCGTTTCAGTTGATGTATGGGAGGAAACCACGACTACCGATACATAACAAGACCTGGCCCCTCCATCAGCATTGGAGTATGACGAGATGGCGGACGGAGCGGAAAGAAGCCATCAACAACGTAAAACGAAAGCAGAAAGTGGACGCTGTGAAAGCCGAACTGAGAGTAAAGGAGAAGTACCCCGCATTCGAGATCGGAGATCAAGTCAAATGTAGAGATAGGCGAAACACCGGTGGATACGCGCCAGGGTCGCGGAAACTGCTACCAAAGTGGGAAGGACCATACACGGTCACCGCGAGACGGGGGCACGTATATACCATCAAAAATGCAAAGAGAGAGAAGCGGGTGAACATCAGCTAGCTCCAGAAATGGATAGAGCGAGACAAGCCAACGATGACGCCAGCACCAAGAAGATCAAGCCGACTTCAGTCCAAACTATTTGACTGGGGGACGAGTGTGGTGAGAGCTGTCTACTAGCCAATTGGTTGACAGTAATTGAGGTCAATGTTTATGTATCAAATATTAGTCATGTTGTGGTGAGAGATGGTTTCTAGCCAAATTGGTTGACAGTAATTGAGGTCAAAGGTCAAGATGGACAGGCGGATACAGTTAACATATAGATGAACTGACACAGCCACAAGAGATGCAAGGTTAACTTTGTGTGAGAAAACAACCAATCAACAGACTGTATTTTCTACTAACATTAACCTACAATAATGTACATCAAAATCTATAAATACGTGTTGATTTTCCGTAATAAACGTTCTGTTGCCTGGCCCTTGTCTTCTGTTGTTACAAAACTACACACAGGATTAATGAGGACATTTGAGGTAAATAAGAATGTGAATTCAGTCAAATATGTGAAGTTATATTTGTAATTTTGACATAACCATGATACTGTCATCATAATGTATACCCCTTTTTCTAAACTGTCTATTCATTTAGCCAAGTAAAAATATTTCAACAAGTCAGAAATCTTTTAATCGTCAACTGAAATCATTAAAGAATGTGGACAATCCAAATTTATCATCTCGTTGTTCAGAGGATGGATCTAATGTCAAAGAAGGGAATGAAGACGGAGAAGAAGAAGAAGAAGAAGTAGAAGATCAGGAAGACGGTGCTAATCGTAATCATGATGACAGTATTGAAGATGACAGTGATGATAATAATAATAATAACAATAGCGGTGAAGCCGTTGGAGATAACACTTTTTTTCTCATGGAACAAGACAGTCTTTCACAGCACTACTCAACATCTGCCTTATCGAACTTAGCTTCTTCAGATGCTTTTGGCAGTTGTATATCTCCAACAATGTTAGCAGCTGCTGCTATGGCAGCGCTAACCAGCGGATGTTTTCCAGGGCCTTGTAATATGGCGAATCAGTTCAATCCCCTGCTAGCCACTAAGCCTTACGGATTTCCATCATATCCTTCAAATTTAAATTTAACCGCTAATTCACAACGTACACAATTAACAAAACAGCAACAACAAACTACACCATTTACACATTCATCATTGAACAGAAATTCAAAAATGAGTCATAATATTAATAATTCAATGTCACAACAATCGAATCTACCTAATACAGATACAATGAATATGAGCAGTTTATCATCGCATTCTCCAATACATTCAGTACACAACAGTAATAAATCTTTACAGGATGATTTAATAGGTCAAGATTACAGTACAAATTTATCCCATCATGATACTAATAATAATATTAGTAGTATGAATTTAAATCAGACACCACCACCTCCCTTGTCTCGATCTAACAGCCCAACTCATCAATCCAACCGTTTGATGACGACATCAAATGACCTAGCGTATATGTCAATGGATGATGGTGATGAGGAGAATGACGATGAGATGGGAAGTGAAGAAATCGAGGAGGATATGGAGGCCGAAAATCCTAACCAACAAAGTGGGAATCATCAATGGACATTTGAAGAGCAATTTAAACAAGTAAGTCAGTTACACGCAATTTATGTTTTGTAATTCCTGAATATAAGGTGAATTGATATAGATGATGTATTTGGCGGAATGTTCATGTTGTTTATGGGAGCCATAAGTAACCGTGTCAGTAGAACTCCAGTTCACTTCCTGTATGCAGCTAGTCACTACTGAGAATCAGATTAATTATCAGCTGTTGGCTCCAGTGTTTCTCTGAATGATGTCAACTCGTGGTCGAACTAGTAACCAATCAAATCCCAGCAAACCAACACTTGATAACTGTATAGTGTATGAAACGGTCAAAATGTTGTATGCACGTTGTTAACTGAGATACACTCAGACTTATTTTAACCTTAGAAAAAGACTTTAAAGTTAGTTAGTAGGAATTCCTGAATTTAGGTCTCTTGATTACTGAGATTAGTCAACAAAGCGCACTCTTCAATAATTCCAACCTGTGTTACTCACTTTTTGTTTTATTCCTTCACGTTCTCAGTGGAGCATAATGCTTCAAGCGAGAGGCTTGAAGTTTCTGTAGAAGTGTTTATTTTTACAGGATGGGGTCGCTAGCTTCATGCCCAACGTTTCCTCTTTACCAGCTTTATTTCTGGCTCAGGGAGGCAAAGGAGTGCGTCAGCTGGGGATCGTACTCCGGACCATGTGCATGGTCGGCATGCGTCCTAACCGCTGTGCCACCGACGCACTACTCAATACCGAAGTCTATATTTTGTTATTCGAAACCTCAGATATTCTATAGATCTATGACTGGTGCACACTAAGTCGTTGTCAATAAGTTGGACCGATTAGAAGACTCTAGAGGATCTGGATCTCGCGGATGATTTATGTTTAATGTCACACAAACTCCAAAACCTACAGGTGAAAACCAACAAACTGACAGAAGAAGCAGGTAGGGAAGACAGGAATTCATGTGAATATAGAGAAGATGGGGGTGATGAAAATGCTCAACCAACAACAACCAGCACCAGTCACTATCAACGGGAGATATTTGACAGAGGTCACTTCCTTCAATCATGTAAGAAGCATCGTTTCAAATATAGGCGACAGCACGGATGAGGATGTCAAACCCAGAATGGAGAGGTAAGACAAACCTTCATTAATCTGAAATCACTTTGGAAGCCTGCTGCATTCAGCATCATAAACAAAATTCTTATTTCCAACACCAATGTTAAGTTAGCCAGTTCTTCAGTATGGGCCAGAAACTTGGCCAGCGCATTTCATTTCTAACAGGCTACTGCACACTTATCAACAGCTTCCACATCTGGCTGTATACTGAAGATTAGATAGTCAGGAGGAATTATCGAAAAGAAACTCTGGGAATGAATCAACCAAGAAGTTATCACCTAACATCGGGTGGCAGTGCACGCCAGACCATCTCTTGAGTAGGACCCGAATGAGAAACGACGAGTTGTGCGTGTGTTTCCAAGGGTAACATAGGGGAGATAGTGTGAGGAGTAGATGAGAGACTGTGGGCAATTGTGTAGCCAGCTAAGGCTGATTGCAGAGAACAGTCATTGCACGGTGAAACCATGATATACTTTAACCTAAAGGCCTTTCTATCTCTTCGTAATGAAATCATTTGGTCTACATATCAACCACGTTGATCACACTGTCACTATGATTCCTAGATAAGGTTGCTAGAAGCGGATGATGACAGTGTTTACATCACGCTAACATTTAAGTGAAAAATGGTTAAGTACCAACTAATGCACTAAGTAATACAATTTGATGATTCCTTAACAAGACAAAAGATTAAAAGAAGAAATGTATTATTAGCTACCCTTGGTAAATCTTACGCCTTATTGATTATCTGTAAACAAAGAGGAGAAGAAAATGTCAATGGAAGAGAGAGAGAGAGATTTAAATTATCATTCTCCTCCTCCTCATCCTCCTCCCTCTTTTTACCACAGCATAACTCCCTTTCCCTTGTGTGTAATGCAGAAAAAAAGAAGAAGAAATGATACTCCTTATAATCACATACGTTCATCAAAAAACAAAAAGTCATAATTATACTGGTTCTACTACTATTACTGATAATAATAATAATAATAATAATAAAGGAGTATACCTTGAATATAATTTGAATTATTAATTAATATTGTTATTAATCTCTGGTCCTATTTTATTTCATTAAATGATTTACCCACACTTTATATGATGCGGCATAAAACTAAACCTCAGATATTGAGTAGTTTGAGTACTACTCAGTACGTACCTAGTAATGACACACAGACATAATAATGAGCGTGCAGTCCTGATTTTTATAAGAGGGTGCTCAGGTACTTGTATATATATCAAATCCCACAGGAAACATATGAATATATATATATATATATATATACATATAAGACTCATGGGACTCTTAAATTTACTTCTGAGTTATCACAGATTTATGAGTAGTATACATAATTTATACATAAATCATAAAGTGTATTTAATTATTGTACATTGATAACAATAATCATGATAGTAATAACAGTAAAAATTTAAATATGAATTAAATTTTATTGCTTATTTTTCAATATTTTGTAGGGACTTGAGTATGTTTTTTTTTCACATGCCTTTATAATTATAAAGGTAACTTTCCAAACTAGGACGGTGGAACCAGCTAGCTACAGCTGTCCAGTACTCCAATACTGGTTTTCAGTGATTCTCCCAGTGACATCAACCCATGGTTAAACTTGAAATCAACTTCTTCTCGTCAGTTTAGTAAAGAGTGATGATTAGAAATGATGAATTCTCCTGGAGAGATATTTCATCTTCTCCATTACCTCATCAAAAAGTTTAAAAGTCTAACACTTTAGGCAAAGCTCACTAGTCTTTAGCTTCTGACTCGGTCATCATTTCACTGTGATGATCATTATCTCTCTTTAATTATTCGTTATTTAACTGCTCCGAAGCTGTCACTGATGTCTGTCGATTCGGTAATGAAGAGGAGTGACACGACAGTGTGCTATATTTTGTTTCGTGCAATCAGGGAGTCTTAATCCACCTAATTTTTTTTTACCATTTTTGGTGTTCATCGTGAATTAAAGGATATCTCTGATGTTCCTTCCAAAACTTGAATCTGGCTGACTCGGTGTCAAAATGGGACGCATTTTTACTAGCAGGTGATGGTCGTTTCACTGAAGCGATGAAATTACATGCAGACACACTAAGTAGTGTCTATTGATATGAGAATAAAACTTGTGCACTGTGGTAGAGTATAACTCCATTATGGATAAAAATTTTATTTTGATAAAATCACACAGTGTTATACAGTAGTAATATTTACTGATGACGTTTCGAGCACAATTTACTGCTCATAATCATATCAAGGTAATCACACAACTTCCTAAATTCATTTATATAGTTCACTTGATTTTCACTTGATTTGATTGGTAGTATTATTTTCCATATTTCGGGTATGAGTGATGAATCATTCCTATTGCATATGTTGGGTGCAGACTCGATGAACAAGGATTCAGTAATCAACCTCTTTCTCCACCTACCTAGATTACTTTTTAGAATTTTAACCCTATCCCACCCTATTGTGTGGTTGTGTGTTAATGCATGCATTGCAATTGCTGAGCTGTTTTCTAAATTACTTATCTTCTCTGGGTCAACCATTCTTACCTTAGCTAAATTCTTATGTTCTGACAATCTGACTACCCCTGACCTACTAGTTTGACCTATGTAGGTCACCTCAGCAATTGCAATGCATGCATTAACACACAACTACATACTTTTTAGTAACCTTTCGTTTTCAAAAGACTCCTCTAATTAACTTCGGTCTGTGAAATCAAATAAAAACCGCATTATAAATACACCATCTAGGTGTTCGTAACTTAGTCTTACATGTCGTAGCATGTGTAGCTTAAGACTACGTATGATATCCAGATGTTGGGAATTGCCAACTGGAAAATATTTTGGAAAACAAAGAGTGTACATTTGTTCTATCTAGTTTAAAACTGAACAATAAACTCAATGGGAGACCACCCTCCACCCCCTTTCCATCTCCGCAAAGGATGATTAAATTCCGTATTGGATGCTTGTTTAGATCCAGTTTTTCTCTTCGAATTCTGTCAACTCCTCATGGAGTATTATCTATGGGAATTATATTTTATTTCCCTGTTGGTTTTTTTTATTACAGCTTGATTCCACACCGTATTTTTCGGTACAGGTATGGAATTTTCAACATGTGATATCGGTAGCCCAAATTCTGCAGGCCGACCATAGATATCAGGTGTGCGTCGGCAAGGGATCGAACCCCGGACCATGTGCATGGTCGGCGAGAGTCCTAACCACTGTGCCACCGACGCACATTCATTCCACTGCACTAAAATGCTCAATCTACGTGGACATGTTTCACTACGAGCACTTGAGATTCAGATAAATCTAGATGAAGGGTGTCAGTATACGACTAAATAAACATCTCAGATTTCACTGTCAGTCATCATGAATCAAATAACATCACGTTAAGCCATCGTCAAAGCATCCGACATGTCAACAGACATGGGACATTTCAATGCAGTGAAATCAGTCGACGGTAAATTCAGAATAATTGACAATTCCCATTGTAATAAGAACAAATTAGTTCAGCGAAGAGTCTCTTTGCGGCGAATTCATTCACTTAGCTGTACAGTCGCAAATATATACAATTATTTTGTGTGTGTGTGTGTGTACATTAGGTTTGTCAAAATCAAAATAACAGTTAGTGTGGGTTGTTGATTATATCATCAAAATAATGTGTGATTAATAATCAAAGTTGTAACTAAGTGGGGTGAAGATTGGTAAGATGTGAGTAGAGTTACATCATCAAAATAATAAAGAAATTAAAATGTGTGATTAATAATCAAAGTTGTACTAAGTCATCAACATTTTGTTATCAAATTTTTTGCAATTTTCGTATAACAATTTTTAGTAACTAACCCATTCAATCTTTTCACCTATTATCTAGTTTATTTTCATAATTGTCTCCATACTCCTTCACTAGCATCTAATCTTTCTAAACATGTCTATATTACGTAACCCTACTCACATCTTACCAATCTTCACCCCACTTAGTTACAACTTTGATTATTAATCACACATTTTAATTTCTTTATTATTTTGATGATGTAACTCTACTCACATCTTACCAATCTTCACCCCACTTAGTTACAACTTTGATTATTAATCACACATTTTGATTTCTTTATTATTATGATGATGTAATCAACAACCCACACTAACTGTTATTTTGATTTTGACAAACCTAGTGTACACACACACACACAAAATAATTGTATATATATTTGCGACTGTACAGCTAAGTGAATGAATTCGCCGAAAAGACTCTTCGCTGAACTAATTTGTTCTTATTTCAATGTCTTAATGGGTATATTTCGCGAATTCCCGTTGTAACATTAAGAACTCAGTACTCAGCGAGGAGACTTTTTTCAATGAATTTATTATCAAGCTGTACAAGTGTAACTTATTTTAACTTTACACAACAAGGCGTGAGATCTGATGATACAGAACTGAACATTGAAAAACATAATTTGATATAGAATGACAAATGGGACAAGTGGAAGCATTTCAAAGTGAGAATAGTAGTAGTAATAATAATTATAATAGTGGCAATGAGAGAAAGGTGCATAGATTAACTAAATAAACAAAAAATAATAATGATCCACAAATATCTATCCCTCTATGGTCAAAGCAGAAATAGGGATTTTACATACTTCTTTTGTGCACAAAGGTCTGGCTGAATTTCATGAATGAATAGCCAAGGCTTCCACTGTCTTTAGAAGTTTATAACAAAGATGAATTTTCTAGATGATGATCTTAAATTGATGGTCGTTGATCAAGTGTTCTATAATGAATAGAGCTTCACATATCCTTCCTTACCGCCTTGTAAAACTATGCTGGAATATGTTCTCATATCCGTATGGAAAGAGTTTTATCCGGCTACGGTTAATGTACCTTCGGTCGTTGTCCTTTACTTAGATTTTACTGGGGATTATATTACATACTGTGACTAGATGAAGAATGTATATATATATATATCAGACTGGGATGAACAGTTGTCCATCTCCCACTGGGTTTCTCCTCTTCTATTAGCTACTGCCACTAGTTCACTATAAATCAATCAGTCCTTTATGGTAACAGCGACAACTTCTACTACAACCAAGATTAAATATAGCTCCCTTTTTGTGGTTAATTAAATCTGTCTGTCATTATGAACATATATATGTAGGGAGAGGCGCCTAATTAATTATCAGAATCATGAATAACAACAGTATTTTTACTATTCTTATTACTATTATTATAATTATAGTTATTATTTTGATGAAAACGATGACTATGGTTGCTATGATTAATTATTTTCTGAGTCTGTTTTCGTATGTCAAAGTAGTTAGTGTTGACTTTTATTTGCCCATTCCCCCCCTCGACCATACTACCATCCATCCATCATTCAACTGACATGTTCGCTATGCTAGCAAGTGATTTCTACTGTGTAATCAGAGCATAGTTGGGTAACAGTTTGATTTTCCAGCTAAGTGATGATAATTTGTGGAAATGGAGGATGGGATGGAAGACTATACACAGCACTCACCTACAGACTCCAGTGTCGCATGAATGTATACTGTGTTTACTGATCCGAAGGACTAGCTTCTCTAGACATGTTCACATTATTTATTATTATTCCCTTGGGTTCCAAGTGGAATATAGGACTTCAGTAGCACATCTCTACTTTATCCTGTTGTCTGCATTTCCCTTCAGCTGGCTTCATGTTTCACCATAAGCTTTCATCTCCTCTTCACGCGATCTACAGACACACAACTGGTCATTTCCCATTCGGGTTCCACTCGAGCGATTGCCTGGCTCACGATATCAATGGGCGGTCTTTTCAACGTGTGTTTGATCCATCTCCATTTCCCTCTGCATATTTTTTGGTTGATTCGTCTCCACACACAGTTCCTTCCTGGCTGGCTATGTGATCTTCAGTATAAAGCGAAGAAAGCCGTCGATGAAAGGTCAGGACGTATTGGAAATGCTTAAGGTGACACACTTGCCAAGTCTCTGATTTATATAGAACGACTGATTGACTTAACATTGATGTAAAAAATCCAAATTTTGTTGTTTATGCTGAGTTAATGTAGAAGATTTCCAAACTCATTTCAGAGTGATGAAGATTTACCTTGCCTTTCCAATCCATACTGAATCTGACATCCTCAACCGTTCTGTCGCCTGCAGTTGGAACGATGCCTCCTGGCTAGATAAGTGAAGGATGTGATCTCTCTAAAATTTTTCCCGTCGATAGTAACTGGTGCTCGTTGTTGTTAATCACTTCTGCTTTCTCTATGTTCACTTGAAGTCTTGTATTTGCTGCCTGCCTCTTCTGTCAACTTGTTGGTTTTCTCCTGTAAACCTTCGAGTTTATGTGATTTTAGACATAAATCATCCACAAAGTCCAGATCTTCAAAAGTGTCTTTATTGGTCCAACGTACTTTTCTGTCTTCTCACACCTCACAGTCCATCAATTTTGATTAACTCTAGGAACTCTAGGATAGTTTGAAAACTTCATTGTTTAATTTAGACTTATCGATACATTTCAATCAAAGTATCACATGAAATCTGGGAGTTTTCGACAGCTATATAGTCTTAAATCTAAAATCTTTAGAAGTCTGACAACAGTCTCAACAAAGCTGAATCGTAGTACCTTAAATTTACGAGGCAACCAAACTGGAGGAGTGGAAACACTCAGTCCACGGTGGGGACAGATACTTATCAGTAACATCATATGACAGTCATATGACTCAAGTAAAAAGTAACCAGCTGACTAAATAATTAAATGGTAAGTTAACCTCTCAAAAATGACTGATAGACCTCAGATGATAATGAGTTGAAATAAAATCTACCGTCAAATCGATCAAACTCATACAAACTGAACATCTAACACGGTTTTCAAGTGTTTGTTCATAGGGATTCGATTTGTTTCAAGTTTGACGATGGATTCACATCAGTCAGGGAGTACTGGAGTACTGGACAGCTGTTTCTGTCGTTCTAGTTTGGGACTCATCAGCAATACTGGGTTCGAAACCTGGTGGATCCGTACGGACGATAAGTCCGAATCTAGGACAGACAGCTGTCCAGTACTCCACTACTGGTTTTCAATAGTTCTCCAACTGACATCATCAATCCATGATCAAACTTGCAACAAATCTAACATAGTTGTTAAAATTCACCATCCAGATTGAATAAACACTCCTAAATATTATCACTCCTACCTGGGAAGCATCGTTTCAACTACAGGAGAACATAACTGACGAGGATATCAAAGCAAGAATCGGAAAAGCAAGACAAGCTTTCACTACTCTCAAGTCTGTGTGGAGGTCAACAACTCTCAGCATCGAAAATCACCAAGATCCGGATTTTCAACTCCAATGTGAAGTCAGTCAGTGCTACTATACGGATCAGAGACTTGGCCAGTGCATCATAAAGAGCATCTCAAACAAACTACAGACCTTCATTAACAGTTGTCTTCGCTCAATACCACTCAAGATCAGATGGCCGGCCAGAAAAGATCAGCAACAGGGATCTCTGGCAATGAGCGAACCAACCCAGAAGGAACCGATTGTGAAACAAATAGGCAGGAAGAAATGGAGATGGATTGGCTGGCCATACTCTGAGCAAACCATCAAGTGACATCACTAGACAAGCGATTGCTCGAGTGGAACCCGAAAGGGAAGTGGCGAGTTGGTCGTCAGTGCGAGGGTGGGGTGACTTGGAGGAGGGGATGTGAAGAGGAGATGAAAACGTGTGGGCAGAATTGGAGCCAGATGAAGACTCTAGCAGAGAACCAAACGCAATGGAGACGCACGGCTGAAGCCCTATGTTCCTCTAGGAATTAAAGGAAACAATAATAATAATAAATATTATCATATTAAATGACTGATATCGAATATTGGGGATAAAAGTGTGCTTCATCCTTCTGCAGATATATTTTGATGATGTAATTTTCATTTTCTTTTTTTTTTCTGTAAATTTAGTTATATGTGATATCAGATGATCCAAAGCGAAAAGAATTTCTTGATGAACTTTTTGTTTACATGCAAAAAAGAGGTGAGTGAAGTTCATTTTAAGTATAATTAAGTATCATTATTAATTTATTTCGATCAACTTTAAGAATAGCGACCATGGAGTGAGAATGCACCAGTGACCTTGAATGTATGCCGTTCATTGCAGAACAGAACCTGACGTTATTACAGCACCACCAGTGTGAACACTGAGCATGATTTGAGGTGTAAATTTCATCCTGATCTCTTTTTTAAATCCTGTTTGGACACAATGGCTTGATAACACGTTATGGTGAGGATTAGCATTAGGCTTTGGGTTAGGGTGTTTAATTATTGTCTGTATTTTTCTAGTAAATAAATATATGGGAGAAGAGTATTTCCTTGCTCATATAGATAAAGCTGTTTTGATATCCATGAAACTTGAAAACTGATGCCCATTATTGGGAAGTATTTTCCAGTTACGTCAGGGCAAAATGTCCTCTTTAATAAGGTTTATTTATTATCATTATTATAATGTTAATTTTTCTGGTAAATAAGCGGTTTTTTGATGTAGAATACACGGCAGGTTCTGTAATCCAACATATGATATGCGTTGAAGGTCGTCATTGGTGCGTTTGAACTCCATGGTCGTTATTCTTCATGTCTGCCCTTCTTTCTTATTTTAATGATGCTGATTATAGATGAGATTTGATTCGGTTGATTTTATATTGAAATTCATTACTAATAGACATTGACAAATAACTCTCTCCTCCTCTGTGGCGCGTGTTTTGCCCTATTCGGGAATGTGTCTATTTTCTCAGTGAATGTTGGTGTGTGTACCCATGAAGATTCTAATGCATTACCCATTGTTTCAAATGCCAGAGAGGGAACACCATTACCCAATAGTTCGGCGGTCAGCTACCCAGCCTTCCATTTGTCATTCTATCGTCTTTAATTCGGTCCAAAGTTTATCCAAAGTCTCTAGTCAACTGAGTTCTTACCGCCTCTTAGCAATACTGATCCTGATATATAACTCGTAGTTTGAGCGGTTGAACTGGCGTTCTGTTCTGGCTTACTAATTGTTCTACGGTCCAAGTAGAGTAAGTACATTTGTAGGGGGTGCAGGGTGGGACGGGAGGAAAAAACGCATTATATTGTGTTATCACTTCCCCTTAGGAGTGACACTTTCATCACAGAGGGGTTCGAACCCATTAGCTCCTGGTTAGAAGTCAATCTAGTAGACTATTTAGTCACTGGGACCCAACTCAATGACCAGCGCATGAATTGCAACTTCTGCCAATTTGTGACATATTTAGTGTGATTGGTACCAGCCAATGTCATCCATGGCGAGTATTTGTCCCCGCCCTCTGATCTGTTGCATTCTACTGGTCACGACTGGTCTCATTAGAACTCACTCCAGTCAACTTCTTTCTGCAGTCAGTCAGTAGTCACACTAACGAGGATCAGATTAATCAAGTCCCTACAAACTAACTCTATTGGAAATCAATTGTTAGGAAAGATCAAAACAAATTTCACTAGGCATATCATTGTTTTAACAAAACAAACGAAGCGGTGAAAACAACATGTGACATTTTTTGTGGCTAATGCAAGCAAAGTATTGAACATTGAACTACTTAAAACAAAACAAAAAATGCAGTCATAACTGGTAGGTAGGTTAGGTAGGTAAACTTTTTGAAATACGTGCGCGTATATAACATTCAAGGTGATGACCATATTGAGAAGAAATTGATGTCTACTAGTGGAAGTGATTGTTAATTTCTGTTTATTCGATATCAGCGGGATACTTAATATATATATATATATATATACGCATTCGTATATTCATATTTTACAATCTATGCTTAATAATGCTGATTAAGAAAGATTATGGATAAGCATGTTTATTGAGATTAGCGTTATTATAAATTATCGAAGAATATATATATATATACTGTTGAATACAGTTTGACTTCAGTTTTGTGAACACACGTGTGCACGAGTTTGTGTATGTGTAGATTATACTTACTATTTTCATGTAAATATAAAATACTGTGACTGTCTGGTTTCACTGAACAATGATTGATACTAACTAACTAACTAACCAGTTGAGTGACTGCATGACTTGCTGCCTGACTAGCTGACAGACTGAACGTATAAAACGTGATAATAGAAATCAGATTGTAAAAAAGAAAGAAAAACTAGTTATACACTTTCACAGCAGGATTCCCTTTTTAAAGGGAGTTTTTTCCCTTTCCAGTACATCTGTATATGAATTATTGTGTAGTATATGTGATAAATGGATGTGAAAAATGGATTTTGTCAAAATGATTTAATAAATAATTATAAAAATATTAATAATAGTGTCACCAAATATATATATAAATATATATTAATCATTAACATACATCTAATTCAAAAATAAATCATATATCCCGCGTTGATTTTATTTTCAAACTTTGATTTAATTAAACGAAAGTTAGTGCATATGTGTATGTCTTTTCATCAACAGTTAATTTCATCCAAACACACACACACACACAAAGATGGTGGCTGAAGGGAAAAAAGAGAAACAGAGTTTTCCTTCTTAATATTTTACACCATTCTGATAAAAATGTGATCGTGGAATATCTTCTGTTTGTCACACACACACACAAACAGACGTGAAAAAAAGACTCGACGACATTCATTTCAACTTTTTTATGTGATTTTTTTTGCAAAGATTAATCTTCAGAGAAATTGTGTGTGTATTTGTGCTACAAGAGATTATTATTATTATTGTTTTTATTATTATTGAGGTTATCATTCATCTTTGTGTATGCAAAGTGTTGTTGATTAGTTCGTGTAATCGAGATTTACCCTTTTCTCCTTGTTTATTTAACCTAAAGATTCTAACTATTGATAAAACATACGCACACATGCACACACACACAGAGAGAAACAGCTTTGATTATTCCTGTGGTTTTCAATTTCACCTTAGACATATAAGTCTATAAGTTTATTTGTGTGCTGTGTGGTGTGGTGTGTTGTGTGCATTCCTATAGATCACAAATTAGACGACATTTGTGCATTTTATTTCAAAATTAAACTTTGAACACATAGAGTGTAGGGGGGAAGTTAGATTTGTTGAGGATTGGCAGTAAATTTTAGTGTGTGAAGGGGGGAGGGGAATCGGAAAGATGCTGCTGTTTGATCACAAAATTTTCGTAGACTCTAAAATGTCTCCAAAATGTAGACGAGAGATATTCTGGTGATGAATGATGAATGATGGTGATAACAATTTTAAAGTAAAACTGGTAAAAGGATTAATTAAAATAATAATAAAAATAATCAAACTGATGAATTGAAGGAAGAGAAGCTTTAGTCTTTTTCGTTTAATCATAAGTACATAAGTAAATAATCAAGTAAATATATAAGCAGACAAATAAGAGCCCTTTCTATTTGTGTAATCAATTTTTAATGATGGAGGAGATAACCCCACCCCACCCCACCCCTCCGCGATGCACAAACACACAAACCTCAACAAGTCCCTTCAGCATGCTACTACTATCACAGTTATCGATAAAAACCAATTTTATTGTCAGCTTATTGAAGCGTAAAAAGACGAATTCAGTGAACACTTTCCAACCCCTCCCCCGCCTACCCAACCCAACTTTATCTGAACTCCTCTACAGTTAGAAGGGATTAACCAATTTTATGCCTAGAATAAATCACTGTAAACACAGAAGTGATAGTTATTATTATTTTTTTTAGAATACTACAATACTACTACTATTATTTTCTACCTTGTGTGATAATGCCATCTTTGATAGTCAATGTTTTATTTGAATTATTGGGAAATAAAATTCCTATCAGACAATGTAAAGTAAGCGATAAGGAGTACATTTCTGTAAGTGTGTTTGGGTGTGTCCGTGTGTGTGTGTGTTAATTTGCCTTTACAGATTATTTAAGATCGCCTTTAGCCACTTTCTCGTCAATAAGATTTATCTATCTCTTCCTCTGTCTCCCTCTCGGATGCACACACTCTTGCTGTTTGTGCATCATCAAAGTATATGATGATAAACTTCTTCGTATAAACAGCTGTGTGTTTGTTTATATGCATCAATGAATGATAAATAAGCTGAAAAAGAGCGAGATTTTTAAATTAACTTGTCACAGAAAATGAATTTATCTATTTTCCTTTCCTTCCCTTTATTTTCTGTAGAAATTTTATCAATTTATAGATTATAACCACAAAAAAATTTATTTTTGTACTGAGAAAGATTATGGTTTTTCTGTTAGAGAAACATTGGGAGACCTAGGAGTATTGGACAGTAGTTTTGTCCAACTTTTGGACTCTTTACAGTGCGCACCCTCTGGGGTTTGAACCTACGACCTTCCAGTTACAAAGCGAGCTCCTAGACTATTCAGCCACTAAGACTCGACTAAATGACCAGCCCATAAATTCTAATTTCTAACACTTCGTGATATAGCGCGACTGGCACCAGCCAATATCATCAGCTGCGAGTATCCGTCCTCACACTCGACCTGCTGTATCCCACTTCTCAATAGAACCCAGGTAAATTATCTACATGAATAAGGCCGTTCCCTAGGGAGCATCAGATTGATATTCAAGTGTTGGTTTTCGGGGATTTGACACCTTTAGTACAATAGTTGGTTCTCATATCTTCAGTAGTGGATCCAAGTCTCAGTAGGAACGACGCCACTCACTGGAAATGCAAGTAAATCCCAGCTGACAAGTTAAAGATAGGACATAAGAGGCTTTCAAGATTCCAGGGTTAGCCAACATCCATTAGATAACATAATAATTGAATCTTTAAATGATTCCAGAAGCGATTGAAACTGAGATTACTGAACAAAAAAGTACTGTTTTCGATCGACCTCTCCTCAAGTTCTAAAGTTATGTAATCAGTGCATTATAGTTATTATTGCTACCTCTTTTAATTGTGGTTAAATCTTGAAGAGAAAGAAATTCGATTTCTGTTTGTTACCTTGGCATGAAGATAACGGGTTCAGAGAAAAGTAGTTTTTTGTAGGCAGAAATGTGAATACTATCGATACAGTGGTGACAAGCCTTTTAACACTTTGTGGATGATCACTAATCTTCTCTGTGAACTGATAGATTCAAAGAATTCTCTAGATGTTCCCTTTTCAGTATAAAAGTTTCCTTTCTAACTAAGAATGACCCCACTGAGTCCAATTCATTAGAAAGGTACTCCAGCAACTTCCAACTATTTAAAGCGTTATCATTCAGATTGAAGGGAGGAAAACACCAAAATTCAAGGAAAACCATTGTCTCAAATTCGCACTAAATTAGTTTCGGAGAAAACGAAGAAATTGTCAGAAGAAACAGGCAGTGAATACATGACTTCAAGTGAACAAAAGTAGACGGAGGTGACAAACATAACCAACAACAGCAAACACCATCAACCGTATAAATTTGAAAGAGGTCTCTTTTGTCACGTATCTAGGCAGCCTCGGTTCAACTACAGACAGACTGTAGGTATGAGAATGTCTAAACCAGCCAGAATAGGAAAGGCAAGACAGGCCACCATCACTCTGAAATCCTTTTGTAAAGCTACTCCACTCCGCCTCAGCTTAAACAACAAAATTCAGATTTTCAACACCAGTGTTTAGTCAGCGGGTCAGTCAGTTCTTCTATTTGGGTCACAAATTTGGCTCATGCGTTATATTTCATCTGGCTTAAAATCCTCATTAGCTCTGTTTCAAAATAGCCAAACTCTAGTCTGGTGAGATCTATCGGTGTTGGGAGATAACGTTTTCAACTTTTCATTTATCAGTACTGTATTGTGCTGCTTTCCTTTATTAGACACCTAACAATGAAGAGTGAAACGGGAAGAAATGGGGAAAGTAAATAATTGAGAATCCAGCTTTATAATTTTACGTTTTAGTTTAAAAAAATTCAGATAGAGTATTACTCAATATTTCCACCGCCTCACTAGCCGACCTGTTTCTATGAATTCCCTCTCTCTGTATTTTTCTCATCAAATAGTCCCTCTTGAATGCAGTATTTGTGTGTATGTGCCTTGGCTTCCCAGTGGAACATGGTTCTTCAACAACACATCTCCATTTTGTCTTGTTTTCTGAAGACTCCTTAAGCTGACTCCAAGATTAATTTCATCTTCTTCTTACACGATTTCATCCATGTTACCCTCAGGAACACATACACACACTCGAATGATGGCCTAGTGCGTGATGTCACCCAGAAGACACCTGAGAGTGTGTCCAATCGACCTCAATTTCCTTCGGGATATCTGTTGAGCAATAGGTTCTTGGTTATTTCTTTGCCAGAGTTTCTTTCTGCTAATTCTTTCTGGACAACCCGCCATCTCATCTTCAGTTAAGACACCTGTTGATAAAAGTCTGCAGTTGCTTGTTCGACATGCTATTCGTGACGCGCGTGTCAAGTTTCTGACCTATAATGAAGGACTGACTGTATTCGGCCAGGTGTCATGTCGGAGGAATTACAGTAAATATGATAACAGTCTATCATATACGTACGCATGATATTCATCCATACGCCAGTAGGAATGCATGCACACAAGCAAAACTGTGCTGATACGCAGAGATAAACAAAGACGTTGTCTGTCAGTCGACCTCACATTTTTCTATATCATCTTACCTGGAATTTGATAAGACAGCCACCACAAGCCAGCTGTGAAACACAGATCTCGGCAATAATTACCATAAGTTCATTCATACTGGTGCCAATCAATATTGGTAATTGTTATTCAGACTAATATTATTTATGTATAATTAACCCGAATGTTTTGTGTTAACATTGAATTGTACGATTGAGTGTATGAATTCAGTTGACTATCTACAGATGGATAGAATGAGACACACGTGTCTTGAAATGATTTACGCTCGTTTATCCTCCCACTTCTTTTCCATACTCTTTATTTTTATTATTTTTTTAAGCAACCTGCTATTTATAAGTCAGCTAGAAGGTGAAATAAATAAATTTAGCAAAGACACTCTCTTGCTTCCCCCCTCCCGCTTCCCCCGAAGAATGATGAATACCCCCCTCCCAATCCCCCTATAACATTGGAGGTTAAATTTTCAGTATCATTAAAATGAAGATTCATTTTGGATACAATTAAAAAGTAGAAATGCTCCATATTTCACATTTACTTATTAACTTGTATGTTGTTACTTTTGATTTAAAAAAAATATTTTACGATGTTTCTTGGGGTGTTTTCTGTGTGAATAAGAGTTGACAAGAATTACAATAACAACAAGACAGACGAAAAATTCACATCTTTTTGTCTCCTTGTCAATTGATGATAGAGATTTAGGTATATTTTCTCTTTCAGTAGACTACATTTGTCGACCTCAGGATGTTTTTCAGCCTTCTGTCTACCTATACCAGCATGGCTAATAATATATCTGTTAACCTGCTTATCCTACCTACCTACCTACTTGCCTACCTACCTATCTACCTACCTATCTACCTCTCTCTCTATCTATCTGTTTGTTTAATTATTCGCCTTTAATCGTAGATTATTATTTGAAATAATTGTCTTTTTTCATTATTATTTCATTTTATGATATTCTTATATTCTTATTTATATTATTTAAAAATATATCTATCTTAATTTTATTCTCTCCTGTGGTACATGCATATATATACATGTATATCTTGAGGGTAATTAAGCATTTATACAGAGGGGGAGGGCGATTTAATAACTAAGGCGTACATGTGAGCACGGCTACCAGACATAATTTTCCCCTGGATATTTCCACAAATTAATGTGAACATTTTTTAAAATCTTCCCTTGTATTATAGTACTGTGTTAATTAGTAACTAAGACAACTCAGATTTATTTTGATGAACATTGCACCTAAACATGTTCATATGTGTACGTTTCTGTGAATGTTTCACTATACTTGTATGTGCATTTGTGAATTGAACCAATTTTTTTTATGAATTTCTCTTAACTTCTCCCCCCCCCCTGTTCTTCTGTCTTTGTTTTACATGCAAAAGAGAATAAATCTTCTTTTTTTATTTTTATTGATTTTGAGATATGTTCAGCGGGGGAAATATTTTACGAAAGTGTGTAAAAATGTATTTTTTTCTTTTATTTGCCTAGATACTTTCATTAATAAAATAAACTAAACTGTATCCTTACCTGCAGTAGTAGTAGGCAGGTTATAATAGGGATCAAAGAGTCTCTCTTTCTTGTATGTATGTATGAATGTGTGTGGGTAAGTGTTGGTTAGTGTAAATAGAAGACTGATGATTGTTAAGGGTGAATGGTGAGAAAGTCTCTATTCCGAACACTAAGTTATGCGCTCAAGTCTAGTTCTTCTGAAGGCATCCCAACATCTAGCTCCAAGACCAATACACACATGTACACACACAGTTTTTGGATAGGACTAGGCAGCTCATTTCTGATAACATATTCTAACCAAGCTGTAAAAATTATTTAAATTGTTATTATGAATCTCGCGTCATTCAAAATATGAAGGTCCTCCTGAGGGTTGTCACTGTAGATGAGTTTAAGAGATTTCCTACGGATCAAAACAGTGAAGTCATTTGAGGTTCTTCAGTCCAAATTGTTTAGTCATTAGAGCTGAATAAATTATATCAATCAAGAAACCTAGGACTATCTATAGTTTCCTACCAGTCACCTTCAACATATATTCAAAGTACACCTGGATGACAGGTAGCCTGACTTGACGACCATATTTATTAACTTGATAGGTGGAGTTTAGCCAACATTAGTGAATCGACGACAGTTTCTCCTCTGAGTTCCCAATTAGTGCACCTTAAACTGAATCTATGTTAATGTCATATTGTTGTCATAATGTCAGTTTCAGATGTGAACAAGACTTGTGTGGACTGACTGATTCAGTAACATGACTCCTGTAATATTCACAACACTGTGTGATAGACACTAAATCGAATATCTCTCATCTCGGAATCATTTTCTCTTCGAATCTCTGTTCGTTCATCGTCTCATATATCTGAGATTTCTAACAAAACATTTTCCTTTGACTTATTACATAGGGATGTTGAGAATTTCTGTTGGCACAAATCAACCTCTTCTCTTACAGTCGATTAATTCATGTATTCTGTCCACTCTTCTTTATTGTTCCTCACACTTATTCTTCTGTGGTGGACTTCTCATCGAAGACTATGTCATTATCTATTACGTCGGAGATTGAAGTCTGTGAGCGAGGAGGGTTAGTGGTGTGTGTGTGTGTCATCGACTCAACTAACTGATATTGTTGTTGTTGTTTTTATTGTGGATAGGCGTTTTAGCTCTTATAAGCAGTTGGTTGAAGTCATCTTGTCTCACAACGAACATCCTCTCCACTTCAACTTCTCAACTATTTCATTGTATCTGTGAGGGGTCGAAACCAGAATAAATTTCATGAGAATTTATGCTCATACAGAAATCCAACCACACCATATTTAGCATGGGTTTTGTGTGAAGAGAGAGTCGAATGAATGTCAGAAAAGAGCTCATAAACTTTTGAAATCATTAACTGAACTGCAAATTGAGTATAGGCAAAGATTACTATTATTACATGTATTATCTATGCTATTATCTATTTGTAATTCATTATGTTTCCGCCAACCTTCAATATTTTATGATTTTATTATTATTAATTTTTTCCACTTTCTGTATCTACATATTAATGAAGGGAGGTAAATTGTTGTAGTATTTATAAAATATTTTGAAAATTCCAATGTGTATAATTGTCAGTGTTTGGAATAAAGTGACTATTATTATTACTATTATTAGTCCTGCAGGAAATTATAGTGGTCTCAATAGCTGTCGTAACTGTTGTAACGTCTTTGACTGATATTCGTTCCTTAAAGTTTATAGTTTGGCGACAAATATGAAACATAATCGCAGGGTCTCTTGCCGATTACTGCTAACCACATGACATCAGTCCAGTAGATATATGTGAACATGTATTTGTTTCTTCTCTTGTTTGTCTGTTATAACAGGTACACCAGTTAATCGTATCCCAATAATGGCTAAACAAGTATTAGATCTGTATGAACTATTTCAATTGGTTGTTGCACGTGGTGGCCTAGTTGAAGTTATCAATAAAAAGTTATGGCGTGAAATAACTAAAGGATTGAATTTACCCTCATCGATTACAAGCGCTGCATTCACTCTCAGAACACAGTAAGTTCTACCTTTCCACCAAAAAAAAACTAAATGTATGACTTTCCCATTTTGTGAATTAGTTTATATTTAATATTACCGCCTTTTAGTCATTTTAACTTTTCTGAATTGATCATTGAACAAGGTATTCAAGTGAAAATGTTGAGCATTTTTCATTGAATCAACACGACAAAGGGTTAGAGTGTAAATGCATAAACTTCGTTATTCACATGAATTTATTAAGAAGACACATTTCTACTGTATCGTAGCTGGAATCACTTTTAGACTTCAGTGGGTGAGTAATGAGTGTAACTCTTTTCTTATATGGCTGAAATGAATGCTCCAGTGTCGATGAAGAGTTCCACTATGGACGAAATTTGTTTTGATGAAGTCTCACAGTGTTATACAGTAATATTTATTGACGGCGCTTCGAGTACAATTTACTGCATATAATAATTCTAAGTTACTCATACAACTTTCTAACTTCATTAATATAATTCCACTATTTTTCATTTCTTGATTTGATCAGAGATAGTTAGATTGTCAGAACATAAGAATTAAGTTAAGGTTAGAATAAGTGACCCCTAGAAGATGAATAATTGAGAAAAAATCTCAACAATTGTACTGCATGCATAAACATACAACCACACAAGAGGGTAGGACAGAGTTGAAATTCTAAAATGTATTATAGATTAATGGAGAGAGAGAGTTTGATTACTGAATCTTCGTTCATTGAATAATTTATATCCAGCACATGCAATAAGAATGATTGATCACTAGTACCAGAGATATGGGAAATATTACTACCAGTGAAATCAAGAGATGAGATATAATGGAATTATATCAAAGAAGATAGAAGGTTATGAGAGTAACCTGACATGATTATAAGCGGCAATACATTGTGCTTGAAACGTCATCAATAGCTATTACAATATAACACTCACGCAAAAAAACTTGGAGGATCTGGACTTCGCCGATGATATATGTCTGATTTACCACAAACTTGAAGATATGCAAGTGAAAAGCAACAAGTTGGCAGAACAAGCATCAAAGATAGGACTTCAGGTGAACATAGAGAAGACAGAGGTGATGAAGATTCCTGGGCAACACCACTAACAGCAACAACAACAACAGACAACAATCAGCATAAATGGGAGGAACCTGAAAGAAACAACCTCCTTTACCTAACTGGGAAGCATCGTTTCAACTACAGGCGGATGGAACTGACGAGGATATCAAAGCAAGAATCGGAAAAGCAAGACAGGCTTTCACTACTCTCAAGTCGGTGTGTGTGTGGAGGTCAACAGCACTCAGCGTCAAAACTAAGATCCGGATTTTTAACTCCAATGTGAAGTCAGTGCTACTCAACATACGGATCAGAGACTTGCACTGCGCGTCATAAAGAGCATCTCAAACAAACTACAAACCTTCATTAACAGTTATCTTCTCTTAATACCACTCAAGATCAGATGGCCGGCGAGAAAAGATCAGCAACAGGGATCTTTGGGAGCGAAGCAACCAGGAACCGATTGTGAAACAAATAGGCACGAGGAAATGGAGATGGATTGGCTGGCCATACTCTGAGGAAACCATCAAGTGACATCACTAGACAAGCCATTGCTCGATTGGAACCCGAAAGGAAAGCGGCGAGTTGGTCGTGAGTGCAAGGGTGACTTCGAGGAGGTCATGTGAGGAGGAGGAGATGAAAACGTGTGGACACATGTGGAGCCAGGTGGAGACTCTAGCAGAGAACCGGACGCAATGGAGATGCACGGCTGAAACCCTATTTTCCTCTAGGAATTAAAGGAAACAATAATAATAAATATATAATATAATATAACTGTGGGACTTCATCAAAATAAATTTTCTCCATAATGGAATTATACTCTACTGCAGTCCCCAAGTTCTATTCATATATCGGTGATGACTACATCAGCTTATACATATATATATATATATGTATATATATATATATAGGTGATTTTGTGAAGAAGACTGACGTAATGAATGGATGATGTGGGAAATGAAGACAGTTTTAATATTTTAAATGTCAGCAGTACAGCCAAAGTAGCTGACCAAAATGTTTGGCTGGTTTGAACAGATTTGGCTCACTGAGCTGAGTTGAACTGCTGGATACACCGTAGATGAACTCACAGCCTTTAATTGACAGATGTAGCCAGCCGATATTTAGATCACATCGAACTGGTCAGCAATCAATATTGGTTGGTGTGAGTGGTTTTCAGCTGCATATATCAATAAGTAGAATATACTATCACTGTATAACTTGGGCAATGTGATTTATAAAAGAAGCTTTAAAACTTAATAATTACCCTGATAAATTAATCAGGAAGTATGTAGGAAAATGTAAAAATTAAATTAATAATAATAATGATAGTGATAGTGATAATAGTAATAATATTAACGACGACATTCATGTCAAACATGCACAGGTTAGTGACAAAATCAACAATAGGGAACCTCGGAAACCTTATGGAGAATTCTTGGCAATGCAGACAGGAATAAAAGTGTCTGGTATTCAAACCACCTCCAAACTCATTTAGAAATAAGCTTTGTCAGTTAAAGGGTCTTGTGGAACAGCTCATTAAACAATACAATTTAGTTTTATAAAAGAAAAGAAGGCGTTCAGCGAAGAGACTCTTTTCGGCGAATTCATTCACTGAGCTGTACAATCGCATATTTATACAATTTTGTTTGTGTGTGTGTACATTAGATTTATAAAGTTTAGATAATTATGTAATATAAGTATTTTTTTTGGCTTGGAAACAAACGTTAAGATGGAAAATAAAATAGAATTGATCAAGTCAGTAGAATTCAGATTAGGTCAGGTTGGCAACAGTGTTAGTGAGTGGTGTTTAAAATCAAATAAGGGTGGGGTTAGAGAATAATACAGTTGAAAATAAGTAAGTTAATCGGATGACGTAACGCAGTTGACTAGAAATTGGACGTGGGTCAAGTTAGTAACATTGTTAATGAGGGTAGAGATTACAAAAGGATGGGATAGAGAATAATATAAGTGAAGATGTGAAATAGTAAAATGCAAAAGACAAAATAATACAATTAGTAAGACTGAAATTAAGAAAGATTACGTCCATTGTAGATTTAATGAATGAACGAATTTCTTTTGTATGCAGAATTCAGGATTTAGGAGATGAATTGCCATTGCTTCTGCGATGTGGAGAAGTTTAGTTTAGTTTACCTAATATCCTGCCTTTAATGATTGTCAGGTCAAATACACAGGTGAAAGTAGTAGAACAAATGCAGTCAGAGTAGCCGAGCATAAAAACCTAGCAAAATCTATATCGGTTGACCCAAATAAGATAAGAAATCTGGAGAATGGTTCAGCTACATTACTCACTACGTGTAATTACACACAACCATACACTGGGATGATGGGATAAGATGACAGTTTTAAAATCTAATGTAACAGGGTGGAGAAAGAGATTGATAACGGAAGCTTTGTTTATCGAAAGAACTGCAAACACGTGTAATATGAATGATTCAACACCTGTCCATCAGGATATCTGGAAAATTCTACTACCCCAACGACGACAAATAGGAGAGGACAAAGAAAACTATAAGACTCAGTTTTCGAATTCTTGTGATTATAACTGATGGTATGATAATGAACAGTAAATTATGTTCGAAACTTCGTCATACAGAAAATAATACTATTTCACTGTGTGATATATCTAATAAACCAATTAATATGGACAGTTTTTGTTTTAACAGTACTGAAACCTTAATCATTTTCCATCAACTCTAAGCTATTCACTGAATTACTGAAGACATTGGAGAGATGTGATTTGCACATAGTAACTATGAAGTGTTTATCTTAAGTTACTTCTTTTTTAATGATAATAATAATAATAATAGTAGCTTTATTCTGAATAACGTTTATATAATGTATAGAATTTTCAGTGGAGTTTATTGCACGGTATTTTATCTTCGTCCAAAATCTTCAAATAAAAGATGTGGTGGACAGTAGGTCATGCAACACAGTTCTATCTGACCTGAAGTGCAAACCAATCCACCATTATGATATCTCTTCTTTTTCTCCTTCGAGAAATATACGACTACATTTTATTGAACTCTAATTATAAAAGGTTCAGGAGGACATTTTGTAAACGAGAGACACAACTGAGGAACGATCATCTCATGTACACTGGGATAAGCTGCCATCGGGGATAATGCTTTTTCTCATGCTTAGTAGAAACTTGCTAGTCACCAGTTTTTAAGTACTTTAAATACCCGTTAACAATGCTATTAGAGGCGATATGTTGTTAGATATGAACAAACTGAATAAGAGAAACTATATGCAATATGTTGGCGGAGGTTTTTTAGTAGCCCAAATTTTAAGCAGGCCGCCTTATGACGGTGACTTGTGTTTTAGGCATTCATAAAACTGAAAAGTCAACTTATTCAGTATCGCCTAAGACTTAGAATGTTGTTTCAACGTTATAGACTATTTTGCATTGTATCAGACAGCCTCTTAAAATCCGAATAGTGGCATACTTCTTATTCTACATAAATATAAAGTAACACATTTCTTTTGTACATTCACCTTTCAGATATATGAAGTACCTGTATCCTTATGAGTGTGAAACCCTAGGATTAAGTTCTCCTAGTGAACTTCAAGCAGCGATTGATGGAAATCGACGGGAAGCTAGACGTAGTTCCTACAGTTTTGACTATCCAACGGTGGCGGTGCCCAATGTTGGATCCCGTTCAGTATCCCCATCAAGTACAACAAATCCTCAGACTACAACATCAAATACAACAACCAATACAGAATCTGCATTAAACGTTGCCGCCACCTCATTGTCATCAACTTCAGTGTATTTGAATTCTTTAGCAGGCTCAAATGTTACAACTTCAGGGGTGAACCAAATTTTGCCAAGCATCTCTGGGAGTTCTACACCATTTTGTGCAAACAGCCTAGGGTTTAATTCTCAGTTTGGACAGTTTAATCCATTTCTTCCTATACCCCCAGGTACTTTACCTGCTGCTGGTAGTGGTGGGGTTGGTGGTAGTGGTCTGTCTATTCCGTCACCTTCCACACTACCGTCTTCATCCTCATCCTCATCTCAGATAGGAAATAATCCTGTTAATTTATTCCCCCCTGGGTTTCTACCACCAATTGTGTCTGGTGCTGGTTTCCCTATGATTGCATCCAGTTTTCAAGGTTTCAATCCGGCTACAGCGAATAATTCAGATGATTCACTGATTACATCATCGCATCAAACTTTAGGCAACCCATCAGGTGGTATTCTACCAGGTGTAGCAAATAGTTTCACAGATCCAAGTGCTATGGCAGCAGCCGCTGCCGCTGCAGCGACTTTATTCGGTGCAGGATTCCCTACAATTCCCGCAGCCTTCCCAATGACATCGCAACAACAACATCAGTCAACAACAGCATTTCCTGTACATAGTTCATTCATGAATACAGATGGGGGAATAAAATTCCCGAATATGAGTATGCGGAACCAAAGTAATAATTCTTGTGATATACATGAGAATAATCCTTCTAGAGGAGTAAATTTAAAGGTGATTTTCATTTATTTATTTATTTATATGGTGTATTAGTAATGTTATATGAGTTCTCTGTGATGAAATTCGTACCCCATGTGTATTATGTAGTGGTGAAGTCAAAGATTTTGCAACTAAGCCATTTGGGTAACAATTGACTATCAGTATACATGGGTGTATATTTTATTATATTATTCAGTCCTGGTGCCAGTTAGTCACTGGCTTCCAAATTTATCGGCTAAATATCTAATAGAAAGCTGAGATAACTAGGACTATTATCGTCATTTCCTTGGGTTACTTGTGGCATATAGGGCTTCAACAGCGGACATCTCCATTTCATTCTGTTCCCAGCAGTTCAATTTGTGCAGGTATCTCTAAGATTGCTCATAAGCTTTCATCTCCTATTCATCGTTCCTCACTCGGGTTCCACTCGGGCGATGGCCTGTCACGCGGTGTTACTCGATGGTCTCCTCAGCGTATATCCAGTCCATCTCCGTTTTCTTTAGAATATTTACTGATCAATAGGTTCTGGATTGGTTCGTTCCCAGAGTTTCTTGTTACTAATTCTTTCTGGTGAGACATTTGACCTTCAGTGTGGAGCCAACGAAGTCGGTTGTGGATGGAAGTCTGCAGTTGGCTGTTTGAAATGATATTTATGACGCGTGGACTCAAATAGAAGATTTGAATTACCATTGGGGTTGATTATCTGAATTTTGTTCTTTATTCTGAATCGATTCAGTCTATTAAAATCATACTGGATGATGTTGGCAATTGGAAATAATAACAAACTAAATTTAATCACGGACTGATATCAGTTAGAGAATCATTGAAAACTAGTACTGGAGTACCGGACACGTGCTTCGTCCTAGCTCAGGACTCATGGGCAGTACGCACCCATTTGGTTTCAAATCCTCACAAACAAACTCTCGGAAATTAATCTGATGCTCGCTAGTGACTACTGCCCACAGGACGAATTTGATTGGAGTGAGTGAGACCAGTCGTGACCAGTGGGGTTCATCAGGTCGGGGGAGGGGCGGGTGTGAGGAAAAATACTAGTACCAGTCACGGTAAAATCACGAATAAGTAGAAGTTGCGATTTATGGACCACTGAGTCACGTCTAAGTGGCTGATTGGTATGGGAGTTAGCTTTGTAATTGGGAGGTCGTGTGTTCGAACTCCGTTGGTGGGTGAGTACTTCCGATGAGTCGCAGACTAGGACGAAACAGATGTCCAATACTCCAGTATTGGTTTCCAATGCTTCTCTAAAGTTATATTATTTCGTGCTCAAACTTGTTACAAATCAAACTGCTGCAAAACAAACTCTTGAAAATAAACTAAATATTCCACTTCAATGGATCGATGACCGTTTTACTGAATTAATGTTAATTTAATACTCAAAGATAAAGATTGAAATGAAAGGAATACCAAGGTTGAGAAGCAGCTCAATGGATGGTAAATAAACCAGGATACGAGATTTAATGTCTGACTATATCATAGTTTATTTCTGATTACTAAGATACAAGCATGAATTTCAGGTTGATAAGTCTACTGCCAATGTCCACTCGACCCCTTTACAATGTGCATTGAATATAAATCTCTTATCCAAGTGCTAACTGTTTGCCGAACTGACAGGTCAAGATAGAATCTTGCTCAAAAGTGATTCATTTCGCGTTGTTAAATTTTATAATTTCGTGAGTGGGTTGGAATTATCTGCGTTGGAATCCAATCGCCTATCTCTCCTCCATTGCGGCTGACGCCATCTGGAGAGAAAGCAAGCTGGTGAATGTGTTTGACCGTTTAACTGCCAATCATTAAACTGATAACCGATGCCTGCCACTCCTGTACCATTTGATAGAAGCTATGCTTATTCGAAATAATGATAATAATAATGATCTGCTTTATTCCAAAAAACAGTAATTATAATACAGTGTGAAATTTCCAGCATTTGTCTCAATATTGCATCTAATTTACTCAAAATATAAATAAAATTAACCGCAGGATCTTTTCCGGAATAATATCAAAAATGTACAAAGTATAAAGTGAGAATAATTACCATAATAATAATAGGTTTGTTTCAGTCTATATTAGGACAAGATGATTTTGAGCGAACAATGGGGATTTTTAAACATTACTGTCGATACAGTGTGGAATCTTTGCAGCATGTTATAGAATGTTGAATCTAATATTCTATTGACGTAGCATGTTGAGGGAGAGACAAAAAATACTAATAACAATTATTACAGGGCTAAATGGTGTTTACAATCATGAAAAACCAAGGAGGCTATAAATGTAGCAGTAATAATAACAGTAAGGCTTGATGGCATATTATTATTATTATTATTCTCTTGGGTTCCTAGTGGAACATACGGCTTTAACTGCACGTCTCTACTTGCTTCTCTCTTCTGCTGTACTTTTCACTTGCATCCATGTTAGTCCATACTGTTTCAACTCTTCTTCACACAATCTCCTCCATGTCACCCTTGGATGTCCCACTCGCCACTTCCCTTTCGGGTTCCACTCGAGCACTGGCCTGACGCGTGATGTCACCCAACGGCCTCCTCAGCGAATGTCCAATCCATCTCCACTTTCTCCTGCATAATTTTTGGACGATTGGTTCCTGTTTTGTTCGTTCCCATAGCTTCTTGTTTGTGATTCTTTCCGGCCATCTATCTGATCTTCAGTATAGAACGAAGACAGCTGTTGATAAAGGTGTGCAACAGGCTGTTGGAAACATTCTTTGTGACACACTGGCCAAGTTTCTGATCCGTATAGCAAAACTGACTTGACGTTTGCATTGTAAACCCGAATTTTGTTGTTGATCTTGAGTGACGTAGATTTCCAGATTGGTTTCAGGTTGATGAGTGTGTTTCTCGCCTTCCCGATTCTCGCTCGATTTGACATCCTCGTCCGTTCCTCCTGTAGTTGAGACAATGCTCCCTAGATAAGTGAATGAAGTAACCTCTTTCAAATCCCTGCAGTTGATGGTCAAATATTAATGCTTGTTAGCTAGATCAAAGTGATCAAAATACCGGGAGATTGTTGCGTATGTTTGTCGCCGCATTTATCAGTGGTGTACTCGGTTCAGATAGTATAGTATAGTCTGAATGTTCTTCATTCCCAAAAGGAAACGTGTAATTTTAAAGCTGTGAGTTTGATCGTCTTTACTTGTTTGCTTTCTTTTCCTCACTCGTCCTCACTCATTCCCTTCCTTTATTTGTCATTTTTTACACCTACAGAATAAATTGTCTTTACAAGATTCGGATGACTGTCAATTCTCATCAAGTCTCCCGTTAAATCTGACAGCCAGTGATAACAGCATTAACAGTAATATCATGAAATTAGATGAGAAAGGTAAACTCTACTTTAAATTTCTGTATTCCCATCCTGTTTTTAAGCATTCAATTTGGATAATTTATGTCATCAGTGGTATTTTAGAAGGAGCACAATTAATTCTAGGAATAACTTTTATTATTCACCTTTGAAATGGTAGTGATAGTTCACAGTTAATTATCATTTCCCCAAATGGCTTTCGTACTAATGTCCGTTATTGCGTGGGCTGGAATACTAGCCGGTAGCCCAGAATGAAGCAGGTTGTTGCCAAAATGGCAATTAATTATATATTGATCAGTGTCTGTTAGTATGGAATGTGGTTAGCGCCGTCTAAGTGCAGAGTACTGTCACAAGACTGGCAGAAGCATATACTCACCTGCAAGCACTCTTTCAGGTGAACTACTTGGAGTTGTTGACAAGTTCGTGTATCTGGGTAGTTTTGCGAATGCTGGAGGAGGTGTGATGGATGGGACTTTTAACCGTGTAAGGAGAGCTAGGATAGCATACGCTAATTAAAGTTACCTCCAGCGCCGTCATGACATCAGCCTGACTTTCAAAGGTAGGATTTTCAGTGCTTCGGTGAGTGCAGTCTCGCTCTACGCCTGTGAAACCTGGCCTCTTCAGGTAGGCTGAGGGTGTCCCCCGACTCTGTGTATTCGACCATCGCCGTCTATTTAGAATTCTTTACGTTCGATATTATTATCATGTGAATAAATCTGAGGTGCAGCAGAGTGTGGAGATCACCATTCAGTGGGTGTTGTTGTGATCTGGAAATACCGGCTTCGGCGGATTGGACGTGTGGTACGAATGTCATCTCAGAGGTTTCTGTATTGGTCTGTATTCGCTAGTCCTGGGACTGGATGGGAAAAACCAGGAGGTGGTCAGCCTATGAAATGGAGTCGTAGGATGAAGGATATTTGTGTTAGGTTAGCATCGGTTGGTGCACCACGACTCGCTGGTTGTGGTCCGAGAGATAGCGTGAATCGGTGGCTCGAAACGTTATCGGATATGGCCAAGAATCGCAATCAGTCGAGAAAATGCTGCGATTTGCTTCCTTATTCCTTTAGTCATGCTTGTAGTATGGTCACCATTCTAGGTGGTGGCTTACCACCACGATGCACTCTGAATTGTTTTTATCAGTTGGTTGGAGGCAACCGGCAGGAAGCCTTGACTAGACCTAGGTTTCGTGCAGAGTGTAACATGGTGTCTGCACCAAACAAAGGACTAGACGCATTGCACTAATTACTTAGTGCCTAGTGTTCAGTCAAAGTATTTGATACAGCAGTCCTACAGGAGGTCAATCGCGTGATCCCGAGTAGCTACTCAGTCGTAGCGTCTCTGCTGGTAATATTCACTGGGTCGTGATACGAGTTTGGATCTCAGAGAGGACATCAGTCTCTTCAAAGCTGCAAATACGCCTTGCTGACTGGTGAGTACCAGTAAGACACAGTCTGATTTTGGTTGCCTCCAGCTATCTAATAATAACTTGCTGTTGCGTTTTATAACATATATTCAGTTAGTAAGATTCGCGTTCAATCCTTCATTGTACTGAAACCTATTACTGCAAAAAATTCTGATGCTCACTAGCAGTGGCCCTATTTGGGTAGGTAGTTACCTGCATTTTAGTGAGAAATCTTGACCAGTGGAATACAGAAGGTTGGGTGCGAGAACAAATTCTCGCCACGGATGACACTGGCTAATGCCAGCGGCGCTAATATCGAAAATTGGCGGAAACTGTAATTCATGGGCTGGCCATTGGATCAGGTCCTAGTGGCTTGACTGTCTAAGAGCTCGCCTTGAAACCGGATGGTCGTGAGTCCGAACCCCACTTGTGAGTGGGCACTGATGAAGAGTCCTGAACTAGGTTAAGACAGCTGTCCAGTATTCCAAGGTTTTCTGATGGTTCGCTAACCGATGTCAGTTCATGATGAAATCCTGTAACCAATCAAATCCCTAGAAGTTAATTGGTGGATGATGACTAGCGGTGAAATCCAGGATGCACATTTCGTCCTATTTGTGACTCGTCATCTGGATGTACCTGCATTCCGTAGTTAGTGAAGGTGTTCCCACAGGGACTCAAACCCAATGCCCGTAGTTTCAAACGCTATAGCATTATCCACTAGACCATTTGAGACCGAGCACTTCGGTCCAATCAGTCGACGAGAAAATCTAAAATTGAATTAAACAATCAAATTCCTGCAGAGCAACACTTAAAAATTCCTTTATTTTACTCCACACAGGTGCAGCACATTCAAATAATGACCGGAGAACACCATTAATTCAAATGGATCATGATAATTTAACCAAAATCCAGTGTGATCCAGAAAATGCCTCACTAAAACTCCACTCCACTGATGGGTATATTGAGAAAGATGATGAAAATGAACTGAGTGATTCGATGGGTACACTGAAGAATTTCAGCTACCATCATCATCAAAATGAAGACGGCGAAAATTATGATGATAACTCAATGAATACTGACCGACTATTTGACAGTGAAACAGAACACTCAGAGCTGAGGTGTAAACCCGAATTATTATTAGGTGGCGTTAACAAGCATGAAGTTATCGGCAGTAATAACAATAATACTAGATTGTCACAAGCTGGTCTGTCCTTTGAAAACGAGGAGTCAAATATGAAAACTGCTGCACAGGTTTGTTATTATTATTATTATTGTGACTACTGTTACTGAATAAAAAATGTCACTATATCTGAATTACTCCAGTTAGTGGGTCTGAGAAACATTGTGCAACCTTTATTCTTTTGGTTCTCCGAACCTGAACTCCAACAAACATGATTTCTCTTCTTATCTAGTTGTGAAGCGTAGAAGAAACTGAGTGAGTGAGCTGACGTTGTACTGTTTACAAGCCATAAGAATATAGCAGAGTCATGGATGGAAATTCATAAAATCCTCCAGGCCAGCCGTCTATTTCATGTCAAAGGTTATTCCACCTAGTTTCTGTTTGTGATGAGTGTGGAATGATAATTAAAGTACCACTGAATATGCAGGTTTAAACAAACCGCAAGCAAAGATTATTTCCAACCCAATATTTGCTCAATAAACTATAGATTATTATTATTACCTTAGGTTCTGATGGAAACATAGGGCTTCCACAACACATCTCCGAAACTGTTCTGATGGCTGTAGTGAAGCTATCCTTTTTAGTCTCGTTCTTGAGTTTCTGATTGTTGGACTTGAATTATGGTTTGTCTCCAGTCGCTTTGAAGGCTTTCAACCAGACCTTGAAGGTTCCTTGAACTATATAATGGTCAGAGTCCGCATCTGCTTCTTTTTCGATTCTGTTTTCAGTAGACTATGTTTCCACTTTCTTCATAAAATGATGAAGCCTACCTGATTTCCGGTTTGTCGGTTAGATTAAACGCATGTCACCTTGTGTTTATTCTTGTGCTGGAACATACCATCTGCAACCACCGAAATATTGAGGGCGCAGAAATCTGCTAAGAATTCTTCATTATCACTCATTTCACCAAGAGCCTCTCCACCTATGATGGGTTCTCTTCCTATACTTTCTGCACCCAGTTTGGCATTCATTTTGCCTACAAGGATTTTGGTGTCACCATTTGGGATGTTATCCGTTACTGTTCGCAGTTGTCCATGAAAGTCTTCTCTTGTTTCGAGCTGTTTGTAGGTGCGTATCACTGGATGATTGTAGCCTTCCTTCCTTTTGAGTTGAATCTTGTTGTCATGATCCTGTAGGAGAAGATTGGTTCCCACTGCATTAGGGCTTTTACTGCCACTGGTGACTCATGTTAGCCACTCACAACCTGAATGTGCTTGTGGTTGTCGTCTGTGTGACCAGACCGGAGTAGATTACTGACTCTCCAGTTGACAATTTTGATAATCCACATCCCCTCTATCTGCTCTCGCAAATACTCACCACATCTATGCCATATCTTCTCATTCCTTTGACTACCTGGGCAACCTTGCTAGCCTCGTACATTGTACAGACATTCCACGTCCCCATTCTTATTCTTGCTTTCATCGAAAGAACACACATTAGTTGGCTGACTGGATTCCCGAAGGCTTTCATAAGCCAAACCAAGTCATTTCGCCTATCCGATTCAAGAGAAGAATAAGTTTGTCTCTTAAATTTTTCTGTAGTCATGAGGTTAATTTTCCATGGCAGGGTCGCTAGCCACATGCCCAAACTTCATTCTTTTTCCGGGCTTGGGAACCGCTAGAAAACTAGCTAGCTAGTAAAGTAGGCGAGGTTAATAAACTACTTACAGTCTTCTTTATTCTTCAAGTTTATAAATGCTTATCAACCTTTTCAGAATTATGTGTAGTATATTTCCCAAGTTTTGATTTAGTAAGTCGTAATTATTCACTAGGCGATTTATTTTTCGTCTGCTGTGTATTGTAACGATCAGCGTTATAAATTTTATGCGTTTAGTATGAAACTTCCATAAAAATACATCCAGTTATTTCCTTGGATCATAATTTCCACTTTGGCGTATTGTTTTCTCCAATCTTATTCCATCTAGATGGCGTGTCAACAACTTTGGGTTGCAGCAGCCGCCGCGGCAGCCGGATTACACTGTGGTGGTAATAGCATGAAAACACCAGACACAGCCAGCTTCACATCACTGTCAAGCAGTTTAAACGGTCCAATGACGAAAAGCAATTTTCATGCTTCAAATTCTCATCATCAGTCATCTACAGAATCATCCACTAATAATAGCAGTACTCATACTCATAATCACAATAGTAACAGTAATAAATCTCTCCAACATCACTCATCATCGTATTCAAGGTCTACCGGTAAAAAATCTCATTCCCGTACCCCAAACAGTTTAGATCTACCAAACAGCAAAATATCCAAACTTTCTTCTAGTAACACTAACACGAATAACAACAGTAATGAAACTGGCGGCAAATCTTATTCATCGACATCATCGACAAATCTTTCGTCAAAAAAATCACAGAATTCCATATCTGATCTACGCAGGTCAACTGATGCAATCACACTATCAACCAGTTTCAGTAACACACTGGGTTTAAATAACAGTAATGGTAATAATAACAATAACAGCAATAGTAATAGCAGTTTCGCAGCAGCTCAGGCAGCCATAGCAACGGCACAAAATCTAAGAATTCAAACACAACCTGGTAAGTTCAAACAAATAAAAAGGGGATACTGAATAGTTTATTATTACTTTTACGATTATATTTGGCTGTTATGAGAATAGCAAATCAATTAGAAAAAATGTACATCAGTTTGTATACTATTCATTGACAAAAGTAGTCGTAAACTGCTTCAAACACTGAACGGCCATTTTCTTCCTCTTATTATTATTATTCCCTTGGGATTTGAGTGGAGTATAGGGCTTCAGCAGCACATCTCCGTTTCAACCTGTTCTCTGCAGTCCTCTTCACCTCGCCTCACGACTGTTCATAAGTTTTCATCTCCTCCTTGTCACCATCGCACCACAGCACAAGTCACCATTTCTCACTCAGGTTAAACTCGGGGAGATCTGGTGTGAGATATCTTCCGACGGCCACCTCAACCTGTGTCTAGTCGATCTCCACTTTCTTCTACATATCTGTTTGGCAGGAGGTTCTCGATTAACTCGTTCCCAGAGTTTCTTGATGACAATTCTTTCTGGCCGGCCGACAATCTGATCATCAGTATGGAGCTAGTGAAGGCAGCTAGTGACAAAAGTTTGTTGCTGTCTGTTGAAAGTGCTTTATGTGATGTAGTGGCCAATTTTCTGACCAATTTATAAGATATGACTGACTTAATATTGAGGTTAAAAATCTGAATTTCTTCCTCTGTGTTGAATACAGAATACTGATTTCAGAGTAATGAAGGTCTGTTTGGCTTTCCCGATTCAGACTGGCTTCAATATCCTCATCCTTGCCGTCGCTTGTAGTTGAAACGATCCTTCCTGGCCAGAAAAGGGAAGGAAGTGACCTCATTCACATTTCTTACGTTGATAGTGATTGGTGCTTGCCGTGGTTAACTGGTTGGTTAATCATACACAGTTATAGGCAATATACGTCTACCATATATTAGAGTCACAGTTTGCTCATATCTTCCATATTGTGCTACTTCTGTCTTCTGCACTGTACTTCTTTATCTTCCTTTCATGTTTTCCATGCTTTGTTTCACAAGCATCGTTTATTTCTTCTCCTCGCCATTAAATCCATCTCTCCGCTATTCACTGTCCTTTGAGGATGATATACATATTTTTGTACCTGCATCTATATACTACTTATAAATCTTGTCACTAGTACATGCCACAATATTAACATCAGTAATAACTGTCCAAATTATTAACAGTTCACTATATGGTTCAGGTAAATTTGTATTTCTCCTGTTCAGTACGTAACATACAAGCTGTACTGTTGAATTACGTCGAGGCCCAGGTTTTCTGTTAGGTTCACTAGTTAGCCCAGAAGGATCTTAACCGTAACAGTGTTTTATTTGGTTGACGGTTCGGTTAGCAGAGGAATCCCACGACGCGTCTTTCAGTCTATTTAAGGCTGGCTAGTTGATCATACCTGCATCCGTAACGCGAGTCGAACTCAGTAGCCACAGTTTCAAACGCCAAAGATTTATCGGGCTGATGAATCCCAAAATATACAGAAACGTATTTCGTGGATTCCAGTGCTCACAACTACCAGCCACTTAACATCGTGTAAGGCCTTAGACATCGCCAAATCAATCATTCATGATAGGAGTAAAGACATGTTTTTGCATCACACCTAATTTATGTCCTTGGATTCTTAGTCGAAGGGGACCGATTTAATTTTTATCATAGTTCATGCAGTTTAAGTGGTATTTCGTAAGTGGTATTAATTTTATCTTCTTTTTCTGTTGGATATTTTGGTCTCCACACTATCGAATGAAATGACTGTGTTCGCTTGTGTGATATATCTATTTCAAACGGGTTTATTATTCTAGCCATTATTTTATAGATATTCTTTATGTATGGTAGAGTGAATTTTCTTATGGTCTTTGATAGCGGGTTTTTATTGGTATTATGACTTAAGTGGATACTCATTCTTTTCACAGACAATTAGTAGATATCTGTCTTCTATTCTCTTCAGCATTGGAGGGCTGTAGTGTGTTTGAACTCTTTTAAATAATCTCTGCACACAGTTTCTTTTGTGAGTAATTGGGTTATTGCTATTATAGTTGTGTATTTGGTCTGCATGCGCTGATTTGCTGCACAGTTGTTTTTCTAAATTGCTTGTATTGGTTCTCTTGATTAAGACACCTAAGAATGGAATTTTGTTGACTAATTGTTCTTCTCTTATGGTGAATTTAGTGATTTCAAATATATTGTTGATTAATTTGCAGGTGTATTCTAAATCACATTTCTTTTAATTATTACTAATGTATCATCAACATAACATACCCAGACTTTTGGTTTAATTATATGTAGGTAGGGAAGGCTATAAATTCTAATCTTTGCATAACACCTTCAGCTATTCATCCTGATATATGATCAGTCCCATTGGTGTTTCTTTTATCTGTTCGTATATCTAATTATTGAACTGGCAATGTGTTGTACGACATAAGTGATTCTATAAGTTCCATCCAAGTTGAACTCTTTGTTTTTGTGTTTTCATCGTCATAGACTAGTTGTTGCATAGATTCTTTCACTAGTTTGGGATCAGTTGAAGTGTATAATGCAGTGACGTCATCAAATGACACCATTCTTTATTTCATTGTCATCAACTTGAGGGTTTTCGATGTGTTCTCTCTGTAAAAATTGGATTGGCGAGTTGATAGAATGGTTGCATGATTCTGTTAGGTATTTAAACGTTTGGAAAATTGGTAGGCTTATGTTGTTTGACTGGATAATCTCTGCATAGCTAAAAAAGAAAGTCAACTGTTGTTACTCTACTATGTGTATATATATTCAGGTCATAAAGTTAAATGAAAAATGATGCTAGAATTATTGTCCATTTCTTCGAATTTTAATAATTTGAACGAACACATAATAATATAACCTTAAACATGACATTCATAGTTTTATAATGAACCAGGGAAAGGCAATAATTATATAAGTAAGCATCTTATTCTTATATATTTTCAATTATCCTTAGCATCATTACATTCATTTCAGGTCATCAATGGTACATTTTACATGAGGAGAGAAAAAAGTAACATAATTATACTTCGTGTCATTAAAACATTTGTTCCCTCCACTGACAACGAAGAACAACAAATACACCACTTCATTTTAGTTGACCTTACGTAGAAATGAAACGATATTTCTCGGTGTGTGTAAAGCAGTATAATCTCCTTAATAATTCTTAATTTTAATACTACTACTACTACTACTACTATTAACAATAATAATAGTAAAATAATGAAAAAAATACTTTCTTAAGGCAGTGAAAACAGCTAACTCTGTTGTTGAATGTCATTTTTTCATTCCCGCGTATTCCACAAGACGAATTCCACAAATTAACAACAAAAACATCGAATTTATTTAAAACAAAATAATTTTTAGGTCAGGTCATTGATAAATAAATACTAATCGGTAGGATTAAACAAAAAAAAAAAACACTTTCAAAATTAAGCCTAGGTAGGTACATAGAATGCTAGATAGGATAAGGACATGGCGTGCATCTCTGTTCGGCCACTCATCCCACCCGTACATAGAAAGTACCATGTAATGTATTTAAAATGATCTTGTTAGTAATGGTAATAATAATATTAATGACAATAAATATTCGGACAACTGGGAAGTTTGTTTTCATTATTCAATGTTCTATGGTTTTAGGCTTAGACTAAGTGAAGATTAGAAGAATAAACAAGCGGTGATATGCATTACTGTCTCATAATACACTGTATATATCATCATTATTATTATTTCTGGTGATTTTACTTTCCCCATGTGCCTATTTTGCATAAATACATATTTTATTATTTTGGTTTTCAATTGCGGTAAAATTTTTATACAGAAAAAAGTGTAAACAACTGTTTTCCCTTTTTTTTAAAAAAGATTTTTGTTTTGTCTACTGATGTTGTTTGTTTGTTCGTTTGTTTTTGTGTAAAAGTCTCAGTCATAATTCTTTCTTCACCACAATCATAGAAATCTGTATCGTGTTTGTACGTGCAGTGTGTGTGTGTGTTTGCGTGTGTGAGTGGTGATCTGATCTTTATCGCCCACAGGAATCAGGTAGAGGAGTAGGTTTGGGGTGGGGGACGGTACTAGAGGTAGTATCGACGTACCACCACATTTCCCACTGATGAATAACACTACCCTCTCCACTACCCTTGTAAATAGTATTCTGTAGTATTATCTTCTGGAGAAGAGGCATTATTTCTGTTTTTATGTATGTATGTTTGTGTGTGTGGAAAACCTTGTTCATGGGTATAATAAATCCAGCATTTTAAAAGTCGACATTCGAAATAAAGGCAGATCGATGGATGGATGGATGGATAGATGAATAAATTAATAAATACAGAGATAGATTGTGAATACTATTCAACACTAAGATAAGTTGGAATACATGAAAAGAAAATAACAAGGCAATGTGAAAAACAAGAAGGCAATGAAACTTTGATTGATAGTAATGTATATGTATGATGTAGAATGATAAAATAGAATTGTACTACCACCATATACCTATAAATCTATGTATATATACGATATACATGTATACATAGAAGGTAAACATGTCTTTTTAATGCGTGATGATAACAAGACGATATAACAAAAAGACGCTGTTTTTAAAATTTTCGGCGAAGGCGTAAGATGATCACACTAGAGGAGAAGGAGAAGACGAAGAAGGGGAGGAGAAAAGGCAAGTGAAATTAATAGTGTTCAAGATGAAATTCAAAGGAGATGATGACGAATAGAAACAGTTGGAAGAATTTCAACAACCTAGTTATATATATGAACATTAACAAGCCTAGAATAGATGGATAGCGAGGGGAAGGGAGTAGGAGCAAAGCAGAATGAATCAATTAATAGAAATAAACTGGTGATTTATTCTTCAAAGTGGAAAAAGATGTTTCCATGTTTTCAAGCATCTGGTTGATAGGTTGGTTGGCAATTAATTAGAACAATAATGATAATAATAATAATAGTAGTAATAATAAGATGTGAAATAGTTGTATTGAAGCGGTAGTGTGTACGAGAGTGTATGTTCTACACCTCATCTACATCACATGAATAATGGGTCATTATTATTAATATCATTATCACGATTAGAGAACCATTTATTGTATGCATATATATGTGATTACAAGATATACTACACAAGCAATAAAGATAAATTGATGACATCTTCTATTGAATGTGAATACCGAAAGAAAACACTCCAAGTATGTAGGCTAAGAGTGAGTGATAGAAATAGGCATTCGTGAAGGAGAGAAGGAGAGAAAATGACCGTTAGTCATTTACTTTCAGAGAAATACAAAATTAAACACATCAATCGTTTAACTTCTTTTTATACAATAACTCCTTTATACTTACTTACTAACTAATATCCGTATTATTATTATTATTATTATTATTATTATTATTATTATTATTATTAAGTAAACTATCATTTGATAAATGTGCAATTTATTACAATTAGGAAGTCATTTCAACACACACTTACACACTCACACTCACACACACACACATACAACAATAATTCATCTTAGCCTCTGGATGATATACATTTAGAAAATGTGTAGATTTGACCAAAAAAGTGGATATGAGAGTTAATCAAACAATGAACATAAAAGTAGTTGTAGTGGTATATATAAAGCGTAAAAGTATTTCTTATAATTAGGCTAAATTTGTGTCACATAGATATATCTACTATGTGTTTGTAGTTGTTTGTGGGTATATACTTTATGTATAGGTAGTTAATAAGAATTGGGGCGGTAATTGAGAGAGAGATTAGATTTCTAGGGTTATTATTGCTGTTGTTGTTGTTGTAACAATATTTACACAATGATAAATATGTTAGTTATTCTTTGTTGAAAGACATTCACTCTAGAGTGTTAATAAATACCTGGTAATACCGAGTTATTATTATTAATAATAATAATAATGATAATCTATTGGAGCATTTATCTTGTAAATTTTTTGTAAATATTAACTATAAATTATGATGATAAGGAAAATTAATAGTGATGATGATGATGATAGTAATAATAATAGTAATGGCAATACCAACTAATAATAACAACGAAATACATGTTAGTGTTATTTGTGATCGTCACATAAATTGTGGTGTGCTACAGTCAGGCCGGAGGGGGCGGGGGAATAGAGCACAAAAGGCACAGTAGTGAACAAAGAACAAACTTAGTAATAATAATAACAACAACAACAGGGTAAACATTTTTGAAAAAAGTTGTAAATTCAGTTTTTGGTTCAACTGTGAATTATTTATTATTATCATCATTATTATTAATCCTTTGCGTTCCTACTGGAACATACGGCTTCAACTGCACATCTCCATTTTGTCCGGTTCTCTGCAGTAATCTCCAGTCGGCCCCACCATTGCCAATAAGAACTCATCTCCTCCTCACACAATCTCCTCCCTCAGTGTCACCCTCGAACGAACTCCGAACTCGTATTCTCACATTTGGGTTCCACTCGAGTGATGGCCTGTCTTGTGATGCCACTCAACGGTCTTCTCAGAGTGTGTCCAATCCATCTCTATTTCCTACAAAATATTTGTTGAGCAGTAGATTTTCGATTGGTTGGTTCGTTCTCAGAGTTTCTTGTTGCTAGTTTTTTCTTACTGGCCGACCCGCTATCTGATCTTCACTATACAGTTGGTGAAGACAGCTGTTGGTAAGAGTCTGCAGTTGCCCTTTTGAAATGCTTTTTTTGAAACGTTGGTCAAGTCCCTTAACGATATTGGTGTTGAGAATCCGAATTTTGTTCCAATTTGAGTTTAGAGTGCGATGAAGGTCTGTCTTATCTTTCGGATACTGGTTGGTTTAGACATCGTCATCTATGCTGTCATTGGCTGTAGTTGAAACGATGCTGTCTGGCCAGATTAGTGAAAGAAGTCATCTTTTTCGAATTTCTTCCGTCGATAGTCATTGGTGTTTGTTTCTGTTGTTGTTTGTTCGTTATCTTCATCACCTCCGTCTCCTCTGCATTCATTTAAAGTTCTGTCTTTTATGCTTCTTTTGTCAACTTTTTGGCTTTCTTTTCTTGGAATTTATGTGATATTAGATTCTTGGTCGATAGCACCAGAAGGCTTTTCAGCTCGTATGTTCTATCTCATTTTGGCACTTGTCATCTGGATATATATATCTGTGAGTGATGTGTATCACTTATAGTGGAACGCAACCCATTGATTGTTATAACTGATCATTTAATACTAGGGGACAGCGTAGATTTTGGTTCATTAAATTTTGTCAAGTTCAGTACAATTCCGTTTTAATTAGTCAAAACTTTTGATTCTTTGAAACTTTTAGTAAGGTGTGGTATTTCCCCCACCCCTGTATATCAATATAGCAATTCGTAAAGAACTTCACTGTATGAAGTTGTTGTTGTTATTGTGCAGTAGTGATTCTTTGAGGTAATGAAAAACAGCGAGGAGAGACCGTTAACTCTAAAGAGTGTTGAATAAATACATTTCCCAACAATTTTATCTATAAGTGTTCTTCTTGTTTTAACTAAAAAATATCTTTACTACTTCACTGAGATTTTGACCAATGGGTTAGGCTTTTCTCTGTTGAACTTAAATAACCATCGATGTTTCAGCTGTAGTCGTTGCATTTCTCCGTGTATTTTACATTGATTCTTCCAGGTTGTTCATCCACATGTAGTTAGCTATTTCTGATGGTTGCTTTCGAAAGCAAACACCAGTTTTAATCATCAACAAAACAACAGTTGTCAGGAGACATACAAGCTGTACTGAACAGGAGGGAATGGTGGATTGCTTTATAGTCGGCACCTTTAATAATTCGTGATAATTTCATTTCGTACTTCCCCTTCAGTCTGTTGCAGTAATGACTGTAGATGGAATTCGATGATGAACTAACAGTTTAAATTGTCTTACTTCATAGTTCTGTGACTTTGAAACTGGAGAAGAAAATCCACTTAGGCTTCTTGAACATTTTAATTGCTTAGTGAAATTAATGGAACAGTGATGGCATCTGTATTTCCTTACATTTCTGCAGTGAAGTGTCTATTTTGCAGTTGTCTTTAAAATTTTTGCTAGTGATACATCTATTGAAAAATCACCATACATACATACAATTCTAAGGGTTTATGGGTACTTTGAAGATTTCATCAAATGTCATAGCAAAATTGTCTACCCATAATCAAGGCGGGTATTTCAGTAAAGAAAAATGTATTTGCAGAGGCGATAAGCCAAAGTTATAGCTCCAAAATGGTGGTTAGTTCTGTTAGTGGTTCAGCGGTAGAACGGTCGCCAACCACGCATATAGTCTGAGGTTCAATCCTCGCCCAACGCATTCATAAACCTCTCTAAGCCAGAAGAGCGGTAAGGTTGGGCAACCTCACCCCATAAAAGTAAAACTACTGCTACCGAAACTTCAAAGCTGTAGCTTGAAGCCCTATGTTCCAGTCGTGACGTAAAAGAACAAAATGAAATTAAACAATACAGAATTGTTTTTGTAACTTTTGGACGTGTCGTCTGGCATTACGCTGGCACATTGGTTGGGACACTCGTCGACCATGCACACGGTCCAGGGTTCGATCCCCTGCCGACGCACACCTGATATCTATGGTCGGCCTGCAAAATTTGGGCTACCGATATCCGTGCTGAAAATTCCATACTTGTACTGAAAATACAGTGTGGCATCAAGCTGTAATCAAAAAAATATTATATTAATTGTACCTCACATTGTGCCTACAAATTCAGCTGTAACTGTAGATCTTCATTCACATTCAACAGTAATGGAGTGCTCAGAAATTTGGAGTGTTTCGCAGAGGAACTTTTTGACTCTATTAGTAGAATGTTCAGATAGTAATCCAGAGACTGGTTGTATGTAGTCAAGACGTAGCCTAATGTTTGCGGCTGCCTGTTGCGTCGTCATACGTTCACCAATCCACAACTCTCTCCAACAGTTTCTATTGTTTCCATTCGTGATAGTTATCAAGCGACTGCAGGGAAGCTGCGAAATGATATCCCCCGTCCTTATTGGTAATTCAAATCGTCTATTAAACAGCAATAATAGGACAAACGTTTCTGAAATGAACTTCATGTACCAGTACTTTCCTACTTAGAAAAATTCACCAACTGTTAAACCTCATAACTGAAGAGTTTATTAATATATATGCAGAACTTTGGCACCGTGGTAGTATGCAATTCTATATTAATTTGTTTATTTGATTGATCACACCGTGAAACGGCAGTATTTTTCACTGGATAACAAGGTTTCGAACACCATTTGTTTTCCATAATTACATCAATTATAATCACACGACTATTAAACTTGAGTTTTATAGTTCTCTTTGTTCTTTCCTATTCGTCGTTTTAGGAGTAGTAGAATTTCCCAGATGACAGGGTGGACAGGTGTTGAATCACTCCTGTTACACATATTTTCATTCAGTTGATTCGATAAATGAAGCTTCAGTTATCCATCTCTCCCTCCACCCTGTTGTTATATCAGATTTTAAAACTGTCATCTTATCCCATCCTATTTCATGGCTGTGCTGTGTGTAATTGCATGTAGTGAGTAGTATAGCTGGACTATTCTCTAGATTTCTTATCTTATTCGGGTCAACTAATCTAAATTTTGCTAGGTTTTTGTACTGCTCCGCTAGTCTGACTGACCTCGTTCTACTACTTTGACCTATGTATTTGACCTGACAATCATTATAGGCAGGGTATTAGATAAACTAAATTGTTTTGTTTAATGCTCTGTTCCACAGGATTTTTTAACCGACAAAGCTCGTTTGTAATTGAGTTTGTGGGTTTGAATGCCAGTTACTTTTATTCCTATATTTTTAAGAATTCTAGGTCAGGTTTCCAGGGTACCACTGATGATCTAAATTCCTTATTGTTGGTGTTGGTGTTGAAGGGTTTATTCCCAAATGCTTTATCACAAAGAGGTTTCTCCAATCACTTATTAGCATTTTTCATCTCACCTTTTTGTAGTACACATCTCATGAGACAAGTTTAAGAGATATGAATTTTTAGACGCCTATAATTTTATTATTGCTGAATAATATTTTATACTATTTCATTTTTGATTGAAAATGCCGACAGATTACTTAATTGTTTGTCAGTAGCGTATATTTAGTACTGCTTTTTTCCGACTATTTTTAGGCGCTCCAATGGGATTACCTCAAAATGCCATGGTGGTTACAATGGAAATGGGAAATATTTTATATCAGGGTGTCTTATTTGGACAAATCAAAAGATAATGTCGCGGTGATGACGACCCTGATGGATATTAGAAATCATTCAGTTCCCCCTTATTCAGTTTCACTATGGCTCTGCTCCCTTGTTCCTTCGCCCACCAACCCTCCTGTTCACTCTCTCTGTCTCTCTCACAGCACAACTCCCTTCACAGTAATTTTTTCCCACAATCCAAAGGCGTCTGAAAATGAAAATAAACAAACGAACAAGCAAGGAGAAACAAGGACAAGAGGAATCGACACGTGGAATTCGATATTTCATTTCCCCATTACTCTACTTGAACTAATCTCTTTCTCTCCCTCTCTCTGAGTGTTTATTTCGTACATATAGGCTAGCTGTAATATTTTTTAGCTAGAAAATTGCCCGTTGTTGTACATATATAATTTATAAATAACAATATATAAAACAGGTTTATATCTAGTTAGCAATTATGTTGTTTATTTTTATTTTTAAAAATCGTACTACTTTAACACTGGAAGGCTGTTTGGGAACACTTCTTGATGTGATATATTGGTAGTATTAGTTGTAACAGTTGTAGTATTAGTTTTGCAACAGGAGGAGATAAGAGAGTTGGGAACGAACTTTTACTAAGGAAAAACACATCATACTTCTACAATCTTAGCTATTTTAAAGTTCGGCTAGGTTAGAAGAGAATAAATTGTTCTGATTGGTTGGCAACTGGTTAGAGGCTAAAGGCAGTTGTCCAGTGGGGGTTATTTCATGTTCGCGAAGTAAACTTACTCCAGATTTGAGGAATAAAAACTTCTTCCTTTACAGCTATCGACTTAAAATGTTGATTTCAGTTTTGGTCGCTTCCTATCAGTCTTCATCACGCTTCACAGGATGTCCAAGATGCTGACTCTTCTCTTGAATAGTTAACACACATTGCAGATCGAACAGTGGAGGAAAAGGTGACTCACAGAAGGGCAGGCGAAAAATATGACTATTGAAAGCGACTCAATCATAGATCGCTGACGCAATCACTGGGACAAATGCGGCTAACTCAGGGCAACCGAGGTAGATCTCATAGAACACGTTCTTGGTCAAACAGCAGATATAGACAAGCAAATCAATAGCACTATTCTGTTGGTATTACAGTCAGTTTGGTGCACAATCAAATAAATACAAACACATCATGCGCCTAGCGTAGATTACGTGGAAAGCAGCAGGGAAAAAATTAACTCCTTCTCGGGTTTGAGCGATGACTTCCATGAATCACCTCTATCTCTGACCTAGACTTAACAATCCGTGGCATAGAATTCCTACAAATAAATGACCCACCAGTGGATTTCTGGAAGGGATGACTGATAAAGAAAGAAACCTTCAGGTATAAGAATGGCAAAACGAGTGCATACCATTCATTAAATCTATTTAGGTCTCCACCAGTAGCAACAGAGAGATTCCAGAAAATACTACCGTCCAGCTACCGTCCTAAATTGTACGGACAAGATAATCTTTAACCTGTCCTGCAGGATAGGGAACACTCACTATTTTGTAAATAACTAGGACACTGTTTATAGTTTAGGTAGGTGTTACTTCGTTGAATTTCTTCGATATTTTGAACATGTATTAGTCAATACTCTCGGGATTAGTGGACGCATTAACAGTGTTTTCCTCATGATAACACCTACAGCATCATTATCCGAAGTCCAGTCTACACTAATCTTTAGAACCGCTTTATCACCAAGCAGTTCCGTAGCTTTGGACAGCAGTGTACTGGATTCATTAATAAACGTGAACTTGGTGGAGCAGCCTGTTCTGCTCATCCATAGAGATGTAACTTCGCAGTACCGCCTATATGATGTCTGACTTACTCCAGTGCAAACTTATAGAATGTATCAACTATGATGAATATGGCACAGTGAAAAAAAGATGTCATTAAGTTTGTAACGGTAGAAGGCGGGAGACTTGGCAATGGAATGTTCATTTGGAATTCGATATCTCTGTATAGGTAAATTTTGGTCACCTTATCTGCAAGTCGTCATTTCCACAGATCTACCGTGTTACACTATTTCTGCCCTTCGTGTTGTGTTTCTTTGTCTTTTTTTCATCTCTCCCACGCTTTACTGCAACTGTGGTTCATTTGCCCTCTTAGACGTCAAATCTATCTATCAGGCTATTTGATATTTTTGTGTGCCGACGAATGTCTGTCTACATACTACTGATACGTCTTGTCAGTAAGACACGTCACAAGTTTACTAAAATGAAATGTTAAATTTCAAGTCTAAGTACTATTGTAACAACAGAAGACAAGGGCCAGGTAACAGATCGTTTATTGAGGAAATCAACACATATTTATAGATTTTCATGTACATTATTACAGATTATTGTTTGCAGAAAAACACAGTCTTCTGATTGGTTGTTTCTCACTGAAAGTTAATCTTTCATCTCTTTGTGGCTGTTTCTTGAATGTCAGATCATCTATATGCCAACTGAATCCGCCTACGCAAAATCTGCTGTGGTTGGTTATTGAATCAGTCTTTGTTCTTATTTTTCTCACGACCAATATTGGGGACATAAACATTGACGTAAAATACTGTCTACCAATTTTGGCTAGTAGCCAGCTCTCACCACACTATAACAAGTTTTTTATGTGATGAGTATCACAAAAACAGAGATTCATCGAGAATGTGGAAGATGTCACTCTGCAGACATCGAGATAAGGGGCATCCATTATTGGATATGTTACAATTACTCATTTAACTTGTATGTCATCATGAATTTCACCTTTATTTATCAGCGTTTTCATTCACTGTTCATTGGATTTCAAATATTACGTTACACAGGAAATATTTCCAAGAGTTAGTCTGTAGCTATTTGTTTGATCACGGATTGATAACAGCCAAAGAACTGTTGAAAACCAGTACTGGAGTACTGGTCAGCTGTTTCATCCTAGTTTGTGATCCATCAGAAGTACACATCCACCAACAGGTTTCGAACTCAGGGCCTTCCAGTTGCAAAGCGAGTTCGTAGACCATTCAGCCACTGAGATCCGAATCAGTGACCAGTCCATGAATTCTAACTCCCAGTTGGTGATTTTAGCGCGACTGGCACCAGACAGTGTCATCGGTGGTGAGTATTTGTCCTCACCCCCGACCTGCTTTACCCCACTGGTCCCAAACTAGGACGAAACAGCTGTCCAGTACTTCAGTTCTGGTTTTCAGTGGTTCTCTAACTGATGTCAATCCGCGGTCAAACTTAAGATATACCTGACATTGTAATATGGGAAGAATGTCTTCAGAGAATGTGCTGGGGTAAACGACAGAATGTAAAGTTTAGAAACAACTACTTACCTATTTGTAATGAGTAGCATACAGACGTGGCACTCAAAAATGAAATCCACTGTCTACTTTATTCCAGCGAGAACTATGTTAACTGTAGTTAGTATGTTTATTAAATAGATCACAGTGAAACAGTATTAGTGTTACTAAATGACATTTTGGATAATCGTATAACTGTTTTTTTCTGAGGTGGATGAAGAGATTTGGTCAACAGATAGTAGTGCAGTACAGCAAAAAACAAGACTATGTATTGAAGGTTATATGGATGACTCCAGGAAGTGAGTTCACTCTTATTAACTCTTACAATGCATTAAGTTCATTGCCGTGATTGTCGAAATATCAGATAAAATGCGTCTTATTATGACATAATCAAAAAAAATTACTAAGACATGAACTTTCTTTCCAATTTATTCTTATGCGACACTTTTAGAAACAAATTCAAGTCTAATGAAATGAACAAGCTCACTCACTTAGAATGTATACGGGATATAAATAAGTTTCGAAAGAGTTTCAATGGACAAGTTAGGTCGTTTACAGAATCCCTGGCAAAAATAAAGTACTTAGGAAAGCAGTTTCGTCTTCATACAACACTTTTCAATTGTAATTTCAATGGTACCGTATTCATTGCGTAACCTTGTAGGCATGAATTTGACTCCACATTTAGTCATACAGGCTGACTGTCAGGCAATAGCTAAATAGGATGGAACAGCTGCCTAGTACCGTAGTGTTTTCCGTGATTCTCTAACTGATCTTAATCACCTTGTGATCAGAGTTACCCCTGAGTCAATCAACCTACGGCAGTGATTGGATGAATAAATAAATACTTAGGCTTATTTGGAAGTAGGTCATACCAGCAGATGACATTAACGTTTATGAAGAACTATTTCGAAAACACTGCTTAGTATTATTGTTCTCTTGGGTTCCTAGTGGAACACACGACTTCAACAGCACATCTCCATTTTGTCCGAGTCTCTGCAGTCCTCTCCAGTCGGCCCCACGATTGCCAATAAGCACTCATCTCCTTCTCACACAATCTCCTCCCTCAATGTCACCCTCGAACGAACTCCGAACTCGTCATCTCACATTCGGGTTCCACTCGAGTGATGGCCTGTCTTGTGATGCCACTCAACGGTCTTCTCAGAGTGTGTCCAATCCATCTCCATTTCCTACGAAATGTTTTGTCAAGTAATGGATTTTCGGTTGTTTCGTTGGTTTTGAGAGTTTCTTGTTGCTATTTTGTTGTGGCGCGACCCACCCTCCATCTGATCTTCAATATAGAGTCGGGGAAGACAGCTGTTGATAAGAGTGTGCAGTTGCCCGTTCGAAATGCTTTTTGTGAAACGTTGGTCAAGTCCCTTAGCCATATTGGTGTTGAGAATCCGAATTTTGTTCCAATCTGATTTTAGAGTGCGATGAAGGTCTGTCTCACCTTTCTGATACTGGTTGGTTTAGACATCGTCATCTATGCTGTCATTGGCTGTAGTTGAAACGATGCTGTCTGGCCAGATTAGTGAAAGAAGTCATCTTTTTTTGAATTTCTTCCGTTGAAAGTGATTGGTAGGTTATCTTTATTACCTTTGTCTTCCCTGTGTTCACTTGAAATCCTGTCTTTTCTTGCAGCCTCTTCAGCTAACTTGTTGATTTCGGCCTGTAGATCTTTGAGTTTGTGTGACATCAGACATAAGTCATCTGCAAAGTGTAAAACACTGTTATTGGAGTTTGGTTTAACTCATTAGCTGTATGATAAGTAAAAGAGGAATACATTTTTAAACAGCATGAATAATAATGATAATAATACATTTCATCGAAAGGAAGCAACAAGAATAAAATGCTACTTTTACTAGCATAATTATTATATTAACACTCCTATAAGTATTAATAAGTGAAAGCAATTTTCAAGTAGAAAAATATATTTAGATGATGCAACGATTATAATTTGTAGCAACGAAAAATTATTACTAAAATATAATAAATCAAGGGTAGGACTTCCCAGTTAAACAGGATTATACAGTGTGTACAGTATTCCACCTATTTATTTTAGTAAACATTGTGAAAGCATTGTAACAGTGTTGTTAATACTGAATGATTTTCCAATGACCTGCCATATTCAAACTGGTTTTGTGGTCTAGGTGCTCACTGTTTAGCAGGAGACTGGAGCAACACTATCAGAAGTATTACTGTCAATCATACTGATGTTTATTTATAGACTCTGAAGCTTTGAACTTTGAACTTGTTACTTTTTGAACCCGTAATATTTTGAAGCTGTAACTTCTGATCCCGCTAGCATCTGTGCTATGATTATCTAGTTGTGCTGGTTCATTATTGTTAGTGAAACAATAAACAATCTCTGAATTGGCAGTTTGTCATCTGATGCTCTATAGTTGGTTGCAGTTTATAGTATATTCTGAGTCGCCTCTATCCTGGTCATCTAACAACCACACCAGCTTCAGGATCCACGGGTTTTAAGAGTCTTTGAAGCTGGTACGTTTACACACAAAGTGTCAAACTTATGCTTTCTATAGTCGACAAGTGGTCATCTTCATTCAATATAAAGAGAATATCTGATGTAGGAGAGACACACAGTGAGTCATTCATTTTGAGACAAAGTCGGAACAAACTAGCGAACTGGTGTTTATCTAGTTTTGTTTTTTGTAATGTGGTTCATCATTGCAAGCCTGTTTCTGAATTAATCAGCTGGTTTTAAAAAGTACCAATGCACAAAAAGTGACGTAGAAGAAGTGGCGAAAGGTCTTTTAGGCGAAAACATAAGGCAGCCTGACGAAATCTGATGATAAAGACACAAAAAGCTTCTGTCTGGATAGGTGATAGCGTCAGGAAGAAGATAACACTTGGACATACTCAAGATACGAAGAGAATATGAACAGACTATGTAAGCAGTCTTAAATTAGTATATAACATCTCGAGTTGGCTAGCGTCGTTTGGTTCATGTAACGGGGTAGTGAGATATTTTAGAAAGCAGATTATTTCTTAGTGGTCTGCTTAAAACTTGGACTGCCAAAAAACCTCCATCAACATATTGCATAAAGTTTCTCTTATTCATTTTGTTTATATCTAGTAAAATATCACTTCTAATAGCATTGTTTACTCTGAAGAGTATTTAAAGTACTTAAAACCTGCTGACTCACAAGTTTCTACTAAGCATGAGAAAATGCCTTATCCCCGATGGCAGCTTATCCCAGTGTACATGAGATGACCGTTCCTCAGTTGTGTCTCTCGTTGACAAAATGTCCTCCTGAACCTTTTATAATTAGAGTTCAACAAAATGTAGTCGTATATTTCTCGAAGGAGAAAAAGAACAGATATCATAATGGTGGATTGGTTTGCATTTCAAGTCAGATAGAACTGTGTTGCATTACCTACTGTCAACCACATCTTTTATTTGAAGATCTTGGACGCAGATAAAATACCGTGCAATAAATTCCACTGAAAATTCTGTACATTATATAAACACTGTTCAGAAATAAAGCTCTTATTGTTGAAGAAAAAGATTGTAAGGTGGCTCGGATCACCGGTGTTTAGTGTGATATACTGTTGGTGTTAATACGAATCTGATACTGAGGCATGATGTCTATGCATTTGGTTATTTTCATAGGAGATTTTGTCACGAATCCGCACCAAGTATACCAATGAATACCAAGAGCCTCTTTAGTCTTAATGAGGATGAAAATAGACTGCTACTTTACATAGCGAAGTTTTAGGCACCGAAAAGACACAAAGGCACTAATGATCTTGAAAAGAGTCATAGCGCTGAAAGGTGAATTTGGTTTTTTAACTATAATCTTAATCTTTTGTCGTGCAGTTATTAATATACATGATGTAGATTGGAAACTGAGGTCAAAGGTTATTGTCAGTTGGTAACATAGCAAATCAAATTGGATGAGCATTAACTGTGTTTGAAAAGTTAGGATTAGTCTTACGTAATCATCAGAGACTTGGCGCGTCATAAAGAGCATCTCAAACAAACTACAGACCTTCATTAACAGTTGTCTTCGCTCAATAAGTGATTATTATTATTATTATTAATACTCAAGATCAGATGGCCAGAAAAGATCAGCAACAGAGATCTTTGGGAGCGAACCAGCCAGGAACCGATTGTGAAACAAATAGGCAGGAAGAAATGGAGATGGATTGGCCATACTCTTAGGAAACCATCAATTGACATCACTAGACAAGCCCTCGAGTGGAACCCGAAAGGGAATCGGAAGTTGGTCGTCAGTGCAAGGGTGACTTGGAGGAGGTCATGTGAAGAGGAGATGAAAACGTGTGGGCAGACATGGAGCCAGGTGAAGACTCTAGCAGAGAACCAAACTCAATGGAGACGCACGGCTGAAGCCCTATGTTCCTGTAGGAATTAAAGGATACAATAATAATAATCAAAAAGGGTGACAACTGATTAGTTGAGAGATGAGTAATCGTTTGAAAATAATTGATGTCAATGACGGTGAACATTGAATAGTTTGTTTATTCGAAATAGTCTCCATTGATGGGAGACAAGAAGGCTGTCATTGTTTAATCGTGTACTGGTTGGCCGAAGATTGGATAAATACGATCAGAAGTATTGTTGTATATCATATTAACGTTTATTTACAGACTTTGGCATTGATTAACCATTGTAAATCTGTTTCGTTATCACTTGAAGAATCAAAAATCGTGTTGTTCAACCGTTTTCTGTTATTCTGCGTCCATTACAGTGGATAGTGTTCTGAGTACTAAGCTTAGTCCTCTGAAACCAGCCATGAGTCCAGGATCTCTGCGATCTGGATATTTGACAGTTGATAAGAGACAAGAGAACGAAAGATTGAAAATGAATTGAAAAAACATAAAACGGACTACATAGAGTTTATTATACTGTTATTCAGAAAGGTAACAGAGGAAGAAAAACAGTTCTAAGGTCATGGTAGTAAAAGTGGCTGTATGAGATGTTTATGATCACAAAGGAAAGATTTTTCCTTAAGGATTACCAACGCTTCGGCTGCATGAAGAAGACACAGGCAAAATGCCTTCAAACAACTTGATCGTACTGTCAACAGCTCAATACTGTAGCATATTATTACTTCTGATCATGCAGCATCAGCGGAGACTTCTTTCAAGGTCATATATAAAGTATGGCCAAGCCATTTAAAGGGATTTCGTCTACGTTTTCGTCATGCAGCCGAAGCTTTAGCAAGCGATATGAAGAAACCTAGACTTCATGTTCAGTAACATTTCGTCCAGCCACTTTAACTACCATGATCTTAGTACTGTTTTTCTTGCTTTGTTGCCTTTCTGAATAATTGTATAATAAGCTCTATGTAGTCCATCTTATTTTTTTTTAACTCTTGTCTCTTATCAACCATTTCCAAACGATTATTCATCATTCAACTAATTATTTGTCAACCCTCTTTTATACTTAAGATTATTCCTAATCTTAATATTTTTAACCAGACGATAAACTCCCTCTAATATGTCCCCAATTAGGTTAACCTAGACTAAATCTAACCTTAACCTTTCCCAAACCTAACTTAAATCGTACCACATATCGCGTTTAGTATCATAACAGTTCATTGAGCATATTTCTTTCATGAATATAGCATCATTTACCTGGTTTCACTAACTCACTAACTAAGCGTTCCAAAGTCACTGGTGCGCTTTTGCCCTGTGGAGTCCTAAACAGTAAATTTTTACTGTACTTGCTAAATGTCCAAAATGGACTCATTGTACATAACTTTTGTTTAATCGACTTCTTTGGAGGTCCGAATGAAAATATAATCATACTGTTGATCACTTCATCTTGTCACTGGTTCATGCTATCTTCTGGCTCCACTGATTCTCGTGTTGTAATGCTTGGAATTTGGAGGAACACCTCATCCTGGTCCGAAGACTATTCAACAACCAGTAATCAGTTCTACAAGTGAACAAGACCCCAGTGGGGATATAGATCTGTGGATTATATTATTAATTCGTAGCAGTGGACTAAAACTGTATTTTCAAGTCACCATTAACTTTTATGACTCGTTATCTGTATTTTTAAAATATACTGACTTTACTCTTTTATTGGTTTAGATTTTTATTCTGGTATTTCGTACCGTTATAGAGCTCATTGTTAAGTCCTCTACACGTCTTTCCTACCTGAAGTTTAACTTTGCCCACCACACTCATCTGCATTACCAATATGCTGATAAGCAACTACCAATTCCTCTCGTTTTACAGTGCTATAAAATACTGACGGCCATCATTTATCATTTTGTCTATAAAGCTGTGGGCCTATTTTAAGTACTTTCATCTTTGTTTTTTGTATAATCTTCCATATTAGTGCAAATTATCAAAATACAGAGTGATATTCTTAACAGAGAACCTACCAAGACAACGTAATTGTCACAGGAGCCACGCGAATAACTCTTGAGGATACATTACTTGTAGTCTTCGACGAAACCGAAATAAAACCAAATCCAAAACAAAACCAAATGGTTCTAAACAGATAATCCGTCTTCTGAACACAAAGAGTACAGTAGTTGAACCCAAAATTAGTTTGCAATTAACAAAATGTCAATTCAAACAAGAGATGTACAAGAGTCCAATGAATCACTAACGATCTAATTAGCTCAAAATGCAAAATGGTACATAAAATACAACTTTAGTGTTTAAAGGTAGAAATATTAAAAGTAACATAATAATTAAGGATTAATAAGACAATGAATACATCAAGTTACTATACATATTAATCGTGGTTAGAAATCAGTTTCGTATTGTAACTGATAGTCTATTTGTAGGTGAGTTTCCATTAGGACCTTTGTTAGCTGATGTTTAAATGTCTTATATTGACAATCTCTCCAGTGCCTTGATTACTTAAATGCCTTAGTATAGGAGATACGTTGATGACATTACTGTGATGTTTGATGATCATGAAGATTTGACTCGTCTACTGGATAGCCTAAGTTCTTCACAAAATCACATAAGTCTTGCATATGAAGGAGAAAGTTGCAACCAGCTTGCATTCCAATAAGTACTTTTGTAAAGGAATGTGAACATTGAACGTTGGTTCATTGACCTTGGCCACCATTGGCGAGTAACTCCAAGGCGCGAATGATTCAATCGTGTAAAAGTTGGAAGAAGACGAAAGAATACCGATAAAAGTACAGTACATTCCTTGTAAAACATTTGTTTATAGACTCTGTACAAAATATCGAATTTAACTACCGAACAGCTGCCTATAAGAACTAAAATGCCTATCCAAAACAACAGCAGCAATAATAACTACAATGTTAGTCAGCTGAGTCGAAGGAACACACACCACTAACCCTCCTCGCTCACAGACTTCAGTCTCCCACGTAATAGATAATGACATAGTTTTCGATGAGAAGTCCACCACGGGAGAATAAGTGTGAGGAACAATAAAGAAGAGTGGACAGAATACATGAATTAATCGACTGTAAGAGAAGAGATTGATTTGTGTCAACAGAAATTCTCAACATCCCTATGTAATAAGTCAAACGAAAATGTTAGAAATGTTAGAAATCTCAGTTATATGAGACGTCTAATAGAGATTCGAAGAGAAAGTGATTCCGAGATGAGAGATATTCGATATACTCTCTATCACACGGTGCTGTTAATATTACAGGACTCATGTGACTGAATCAGTCAGTCCACACAAGTCTTGTTCTCATCTGAGACTGAAATCAGCAATATCACATTTGTATATATTCAGTTTAAAACTACTTAGATGAGACGACTGGTTAGCTTGAGATAAGAATCTATTCGTCATGTAAGAACAATGGAATACAGAAACTACTGGGATAGGAACTGTCAGATCACCAGCGTATTAACTGAAATTAGCTATAGAAGAACACAGTACGTTATGCAAAAAGAGAGAAAAAATAAATGGAAAAAATACAGCACCTTGAGGCATACCAGACTACGTAAGCAAAGAAGTTGAGCACTTACCATTTAAAACAGTATGTTGTTTCGCACCTAAGAAATAAGAAGACAACTACCTTGTGATACAGGACTCAATGCATGCTGAGATCAGCTTTCTTATAAAAAATGTCCTGGGAATAAAAATCAAAAGCAACACTGTAGTCTAAAAGGGAGGCTCGAACAAACTTTGCACCGTTATCTAGACTCGAAAAAATGTTATGGTGGAGTACAATGACAGCATCTAATATGCTTTTACTGCATTTATAAACAAACAACTTCGGTTCACTGAATGACTTCAGAGAAGGTTTAAGAAGAAGCGAGAGAAGTTTCTGTATAGTTTTCAAGAATGGAGACGTGATAGCAGTTGGTCTAAACTTTAAATCTGACGCAGTAGATGATGAGTTCGGTGCAGGGACGATCTTTATTTCTTTCCAACCAACAGGAATCTCATCCTAGTGAAATGATACATCAAATGAGACAGAATAATAAAAGGATTACGAAATAGAGGACTCTATTCATATCAGCTGACATACAAACTGAACGGTAATAACAGAGAATTCCTTAAACTTAGTGAAAGGTATCTCCTCCCTATAGTATTTTTTTCTTTTATACATCTCAAATTAGAATAATTCAACTGAAAATAAATAGAAACACCTTTTTCGTCAGAGAAGATAAGGGAAGAAAACAAATACAGATCAATGAATGAATTATGTGGAAGAATAGAGAACAGAATGCACGCAAATCTCAGTTTCAGAATAAAGACAGTCACCAAATCCGTAGATGATAAAAACCACTAGCCAATTATACAAATGAATTATACACTCCTAAAAGAATTATACTGTCAATTATATTAGAGAAAAAAAGAGAAAAGAAAAGATGTTATAATGATAAAAAGAGTTCATTATTTAATAGCAGAGAAAAAGAAGAGGGTGTGTTATGACATCTGTTCAATGTTCAATTTGGATTGAATATTGAATGATACGCTGAATTATTTAACTACTCACAATTATTTAACTTTTTCAATCACTTTTCTGTGGATAGTTTCAGAAGTTATATTAACCAGTTCATCATCTATCTTTTGATTTTATTAAAAAAGTGTTCTTAGAACGTTTAATCCTGCTCCTAGGTTATGGTGGAGATATGTGGATGACACATTGACTGTTGTACTGAAATCTTGATTTTGATGTGGTTGTGTTCTCTGAGCTGGATAGTTGATTTGCGAAGCTTTCGTCACCCTACTATGTGACATCTTCAACGCATACTTCAATTTGAAGTGAGCTTTGAGATTTCTCCACGAGTTTATTAATCATCTCTCCTGGCGACCTTGGATGTGATTGGTTGTTTTTGTGTGTTTTCACACCTTCTAGGCTACTTGTATTGTCACTCATTGTTTCTTTGACTTGAACTTTGACCCTTTGTGTGTGACGTTTCTTTCTTATCGGTTGATAAATTTTGTCTATCTCGATGTGTCTATTGATCGATGATTCACTGGAATGCCAAGCTTCTAAAAATTCTCTAGCATTCTTGTCGTTTCCTCTGTCTAATATTTGAACGTTGTCCCAGTCGAATTGATGTCCTTGGTTGTCTGTATGTAGTGATATGAGGGAGTGGATATCATGTCTCTTGACAGCTAGCTTATGTTCGTGGATACGAAGACGAAGGGGACGTCCACTTTGGCCAATGTAGTGTTTTTCGCAGTTGATACAATCTATTTTGTAGATGATGTTGGTTTTATCTTCCTTCGCTGTTGAGTCTTTTGGTTGACATAGCATTGAGTGAAGTGACTTTGTTGGTTTGTGTACGACGTCAATTCCTAAAGGTTTGAACAGTCTTGTAGTGATTTCTGAGATATCCTTTATATATGGCAAGGCGATTTTCTGAATATATCTGAATAAATCCTCCATTTTTTCCACATATGCAAACTCAATAGTGAATGAAATCCAATTCACTTCTGAGTTAGAAAACGAACAAGGTGAACTAGCAATGCTAGACTGTAGAATAAAACGAAAACAAGATGATGGGTGGTTAGGTACTAGCATTTATAGGAAACCAACACATTCTAATAAATACTTAGACTTTAATCGGTGAAGACCGGTTTAGTTAAATGTCTTTATAATAGAGTCAAGAGCATAACTAGTAGGCCAGAAGATTTAAATAACTAAATCAAGCAAATAATGGAAATATTACTAGTGAATAACACAGTACCCAGCAGAATTTATTCAGAAATGTATGAAGAACCATAGAAACACTAAGATTAGCAACAAAAATGACTAAAATAATATAGAGTTCAAAGCCTCTATTGTACTGCTGTATAAAGAAGGAATATCAGAGGCCTTATGTGGGATTCTCTATGAGGTTGGAATTAGGGTGGCATTAAAACTAACCAACCAACTCTTTCAGATATGAACTTTGTCCGCTTAAGGACCCAATAGATTCGATTAAGAAAAATCAAATATAATTTGCCAGATACCATGTAATGACTGTGAATTAAATTACTTAAGTCAAACTAGTAGATTCTGGTCAACTAGATTATTGGACGATAAAAACTTAGCTAAACCTAGAATTATTGGCCCTGCTAAGCTATATAACCTAGAAAAAAGCTCAGTCATTGCACTACATTCACCTGTATGCAATCACACACCAGGGTGCGACGAGGTGAAAGTATTAGAAAGTGATATAATTAGGTGGACAGACGGAGAGATTAGTCACTGGAGCTTCATCTATCAATTCAACACGAAAATATGTATAATCGGAATGACGCAACGCCTATACCGGAGGTATGGAAAGTGGCAACAAACAACAAACGGAAGCTGGAGAGACAGAAAGAGATAAAATATACATAAAAAATTGTGAAACCGTATGACTACAACTGAAATGATTATGAGTGTAAATAATTTATGCTCGAAATGTCATCCAGTTGTTAATACTACATCGCAGTGTAATTGTTAAAAGAGTTCAGACACATTGTAGCACTCCAGAGCTGAAAAGAATGGAAGAAAAGTACCTACAAACGGTCTTCAAAAAGAGGAATGGTTATCCACAAAATTTCACCAAAAGTGCTTAAAGTCGAATCAAAACACCAACAAGAAACCATCATCAAAGACCACAAGAAAATTCATTCTACCATACATGAGGAATATCTCTGAAATAGCAGCCAGAATGCTGAAACCGTTAGATATAAATATAGCACACAAACCAGTAAAATCGCTTAATTCGATATTATGCAAACCAAAAGATCCAACAGAAAAAGGGGATAAAATTAATACCATCTACAAAATAAATTGTATGAACTGTAACAAGCATTACATCGGCCAAAGTGGGCGTCCCCTGCGAATCAGAATCCAAGAACATAAATCAGCCGTGAAAAGACACGATATGTATTCGTTAGTATCAATGCATGCAGACAACTATGGTCATCAGTTTGATTGGGATCACGTCAAAATCTTAAACAGAGGAAACACGAAAAGTGCCAGAGAATTCCTAGAAGCCTGGTACTCAAGCGAAAATGCGATTAACAAACACGTTAATATAGATGAAATATACCAATTAATAAAAAGTAAATCAGGTGACCAAAAAGTTTAAAATCCTAGTCAATAGAAAGTGGTCAATACATATATGAAGATAGTAACCAGGAGACGCAATTACATCACGCATGAAGAAATTTAAATCATTTCACTCTGTGCTAAATATGGCGCTGAAGATGTTGTCCGGAAGGACGACGAAAGCTTCGCGACTAAACCAACCAGCTCAGAGAACACTTTTAATTGCAAATCATCCACCTGAGCTACAAATCTTCTCTATTATTTCATAAACTTGTCTAGTATGGAATTACATCCTACCACATTGCTCAAGCTCTCTCCATGTATCTCATAAGGTGGGACTAGAAGCAACTATTGAAGACTATATGCTCGGAAGACTGAGTACAAAACTCTACAATACCTTATTTGGAAAGCATTCATTGTATGTGATGAGAAAAGTGTGTTAGGTATGACACTAGTAACTGAATGAAAAATAATAAGTATAAACTACACTTTATATTCTTTCTATCATTTAAATATTGTTGTTAATATTTTCACTTTAATCTAATGTTCATATTCTTATTTAACAGTATTATCAAAGTAACTTCCCCATTTAATCATTACCCCTGTAATATGCAAATAATAATAATAATAATTTTTTTGCTTTATTCCAAAAACAGTATTAATGATACAGCAAGGAATTTTCAGCATTCAGTACAGTATTGCATCTAATTTACTCAAAAACGACAACAACAAACAAAAAAAGTAGATAAACGGAATAATTAATACATAATAATGATAACAAAACGTTTTTATAGGAGCTATGTAGCAATTACAGTAGAGGATAAGGAGAAAAATATAAAATTATAGTAATAATAGTAATAACAACTAAAATAAAAATAGCAAAGTTATAATTAAACGATAGAAAGGGTGACACCATAGAATTACAGAAAGATGAACAATGAAAAGGTCGATTCACTATGCTAATTACATAGTAACTTATATGTTTCACGTTTAACAGTGTCTTCATCACATAAAATACGGGCTAAGTACGGTATTGTAGAATTTTTGTACTTAGTGGTACGAGCATATAATTTCTTATATTGAGAATATTAGATGCAATATTGTGTTATAATTACTTAAATGGAAAAAGTTAAAGGTTGTTTATTCCCTTCTTAACTAACCTCCATTAGACTTTTACTACTTTTGTTTGTTTTTACGAGTTGATCACGGATTGATATCAGTTAGAGGACCATTGAAAACCAAGCAGTACTGGTCCTTACAAAACAAACAACTGAAAATTAATATGATGCCCGCTAGTGAATTGCTACAGGATGGGGTTTCCTGGAGTTCTGGTGAGAAGTCGTGACCAGTGAGGTCCAGTTAGTCAAGTGTGAGGATGGATTTCCCACTGATGACATTGGTTGGTGCCAGTCGAGCTAAATCACGAATTGAATCGCATCCCAGTAACTGAACGGTATACGAGCTTGCCTTGTAACCGGAAGGTCCTGAGTTCGAACCCGGTTTGTGGGTGCGTACTGCAGATGAAGCCCAAACCAGGATGAAACAGCTGTCCAGTACTCTGCTGGTTTTCAATGGTTCGCTAAATGATATCAATCCATGATCAACAAATCTAATCCTTACAAACCAACTTTTGTTTGTGTTCACTTTCAGACTACTTAACACTAGTGAGTAGTATAATATCATATTTTTCCACTCTTCTTTTAAACTTGTAGCTATAATTGGTGGTTCCCATGAAGCTGTATCTAATTTCGTATGTTAACATTCTGTTTTATCAGTTTTAATTTTCGTCTTGTAATGAAACTAAACTTGATTTACATTTTCTACTTTCCCTTGAGCGTCGGTGGCATAGTGGTTAGGACGCTCTCCGACCATGCACATGGTCCGGGGTTCGATCCCCGGCCGGCGCACTCCTTTACCTCGCTAAGCCAGAAATAATGCTGGTGAAGAGGAAAGGTTGGGCATGAGGCTAGCAACCCCATCCTGTGAAATAAACACTGCTACAGAAACTTCAAGCCACTAGCTTGAAGCCCTATGTTCCACTGGGGAACGTGAAGGAATTAAAAAAAAAAACTTTCCCTTGAAGTTTGTTTATTTGAACACTTTTCTTTTTGGCCTTGTACATTCACTCGTTCTTTTTTTCTGATTGACACAGAGTTGCTGTTGCTTTATTCATGTGTAGTGACAGTGTCCTTGATGGCATTCAGACTATACATCTCATTATTTGAGGCTTGTAATTTCTACTCATTGTCCTCACTTATAATGTGATAGTACCATATTTTAGACAGCCATTTTTCTGAATTTTAAGTGAAACTTAGAAGTTTGGTTTATTGCATCGAAAGTTCAATCCTTGATAATTTAATAATTCCCATTGTAGCATTAGGAACACAATATTCAGCGAAGAGACTCTTTTCAACGAATTTATTATCAAGCTGTACAATCGTATATATATCCTTTCTGACCAAGTGAAATTCGCCAAACCCGATGGTGAAAAGAATAAGACACATCTAATTGAAAATCAACTGACTGATGTCTTAAAGAACATGAGGAATAAGTCAGTAATCTCGTCAGAAATATATGAACGCATCCGACCAGTAGGCTCCATGATACCACGTTTGTATGGACTACCGAAAATTCATAAGACAGGATTACCTTTCCGTCCAATCCTCGATATGGCGGGTTCTCCTTATCATGGAATCGCTCAGTGGCTAGCTGAAATACTGGAACCAGTCAGAAGGCAAGTATCTAAGTTTTCCATTGATGATACGTTGAAATTTATTGATAGCATTAAAGATTTTAATGTCTCAGACAAAGTTATGTTCTCATTAGATGTGACGTCGCTATTTACCAATGTTCCTCTCATGGAAACTGTTTGCTATTTATGTGATTATATTGATACACATAGTTTAGAAATAGGGTTGCCGACAATCCACCTCAAAGAGCTTTTATTGAGATGCACGTTGAATGTTCAGTTCACCTTCAATAATGAGATTTTTAGACAGAGAGATGGCATTGCCATGGGATCACCACTGGGTCCCCTGTTGGCTGATTGTTTTATGGCAAAGCTTGAAAATTCTCAACTTAGTCAAACCATCGGTCATTTTGACATTTATAAAAGATACGTAGACGACACTTTCGTTATCTGCGATAATAATGTAATTCTTGATGATGTCTTGTTTGCTTTCAACAACTGCCATCCTTCTTTACAATTCACCATAGAAAAGGAATCTGAACTAAGTATTCCGTTTCTTGATGTGTGCCTTAGTAGACGTAATGACGGATCTCTCAAAAGATCTATCCACCGGAAACGTACATGGAACGGACAACTAACTAATTTTTATAGTTGGGTGCCTATCTCCAGGAAAAGGAACCTAATTCATTCGCTCTGCTTTAGGATAAGAAACATTTGTAGTTCTGATTGAGTTGACTCAGAACTTGACTTCTTAAAAGCCACGCTCGCAGAAAACGGTTACCCTAACCGATTTATTGACAGCAACATGAAAGATAAGCAGTCTAAACTGGTCACCGACTCAGTTCCAAAGAAAACCTTATTCATGAACTTGGAATTCAAAGGTGATCAAGCTTCAGATATGCTCAAAAATCGTCTCTCTAAATCAGTCAGTAAGACGTTCTTTGCAGCAAAATTACAAATGACGTTCACCAGCCGCAAGTTGTTCTCCATCTCTGTAAAAGATAAGCTCCCCCGTCTGGCCGCCTCCATGTGCATCTATCAGTTCACCTGCTCTTGTGGAGCAAGGTACATTGGCCGTAGTCAGAGGACGCTTTCCACACGGATACGAGAACATATTCCAGCAGCATGGTTTTACAAGGGAGAAAGGAAGTGTGTGCGAAGCTCTATTCTGGAACACCTGATCGACTTCTGTCACTCTGTCAACCCTGACCATGATTTCAAGATCATATATAGAATCCATGCTAACTTCCCGCGTTTTCTTCGTTACAGACTTCTAAAGACAGCTGAGGCCTTGGCAATTCATGACTTTAAGCCAGACCTTTGTGTACAAAAGAAGTATGTACAATCCCTACTTCTGCCTTGACCGTAGAGGGATAGACATTTATTTATTGTTATTTATTTTGTTTATTTAGTTATTTTATGTACTTTCCCCTTATTACTACGATTATACTATTATCATTATTATTATTACTATTCTCACTCTGAATTTTTTCCACTTGACCCACTTGTCATTCTAAACCCAAAATTATTAATTTTTATATTTTTATTTTTACAATATTGAATTCTATCTTATCAAATTTCACACCATGTTATGTAACATTTTATATTCGTCTACTAATCCTATAATTATGTACCCCTTTCCAAAATCTATACACCTTATGTATTATTCTATATATGACATTAATTATTTTGCCACTTGACATTAAACTATGACTATAATCACAAATATTTTAATTGCATTTCATACTATTATTATTTCATGTATTCACACCTTTGACCTAATTTCCTCACCGGATATAATTTCTTAAAAATCATATATATACGATTGTACAGCTTGATAATAAATTCGTTGAAAAGAGTCTCTTCGCTGAATATTGTGTCCCCAATCCTTAATAATCATTCCAGATTTCTTAGAAAAAGCCTACACAGTTTTTCTATTCTTTTGAAATTTAAGATTTGGAAGTATCTCCTAGAATTTGAACATCATCTTTATTTGGGAGAATGTAGATGGAATCAAAGCAACCAAAACTAGGTAACTGTCGTTAGCTTAAATCCTACCTGACTGGTTCTGAAAGAAAGTACTGACCTAGTCTAAAAATCGGTATTTGACTAATTTTTTTTATCTTGTGTAGACAGAGGAGACCCATTTCGCACAATAATATTAACGACATTCTCTTCGGTGCAATCAACCTTTCTTATGTTAACTCTAATTGTGTATATGAATTTACATGTATCTGAGGGAGCAGTTACATCGGGGAACAGAAAGAAGGTACACCTCTGATTTTCTGAACATAAACCAAGAAGTCTACATATATAGGGGACAAACGCTTACAATATTACCAATACTTGACATTTCATAAATACAGGTAATGAGGTGGACATCGCGAAGTCCTTTAAAGTTACCGATAGACAAAATGATTCAATTCTTCTCAAGTTTCCAGAAGAAATCGTTGTCGAACCCATGAAACCCAATTAATGTGTTCGAAAAGAAGCAGTAATCATTCTTTCCTTGCCCTGGTAACCGGGGCATTTGACAACGTGAACTTTGGCTTTAACCTCTGGCCCTTTGATATGGCGTAAATTTGCCTGTCTCTTGTTCCTGTAGTCTGAGTCGAACTCACCACATTGTTACCCAACTGACTAGTTACTCGTCATCCTACTCACCTCTCGTCTTTATTACGTAACTCCTTTGCCATTGTATGCAAACTTTTATTATTGTTAAAAATTAAACTCTCAGGATATAAACTATATAAGTGTAATTTTCTAAGAACTATTCATTGAGCTTGGAGTTTCCTATTAACTAATATCATGTAACAGTTACAAGTGTGTTAAAACTGTTCTGTACATAGACCTATTTACTTCTTTAGGCTGTACGCAGGTGATGCGAAGCCGATGAAGTAAGCAGTGATTGTAATTATTATTGTTCCCTTGGCTTCCAAGTGGAACATAGTGCTTCAAAAGCACATCTCTACTTTGTTCTATTTTCTACAGTCCTCTTCAGCTGGTCCCACGATTGCTCATAGTCACTCATCTCCTCCTCGCACGATCTACTAAATATCAACCTACGACGATGCACTCGTCGCTTCCCAGTCGGGTTCCACTCGAGCTATGGCCTGCACTGCGAGCGATGTCATTCGATGATCTCCTCAGTATGTGTCCATTCCATCTCAGTTTTCTTCCAAATATTTAGACAAAGCAATAAGAAGACGTAATTTGTCTGAATCGTGTAATGTATTTGCGCACCACATTTCGAACAATCTGATCACACACGGACTTGTCATTGGAATATATATGGAATTTACAAAGAGTTAAGGGGTAAGAAAATAAATTTAGGTCAATATAAAAGGACATACTGGAGGTCGAAATAACAATGAAGATCACTAAACCAAATAAGAGAGATAATGGTACATCTGCTATGGTATCAGAACAAAGTTTACCAAGGAAGGTTTAGTGTGATGACGAATTGTTGCTTTGAACGCATAAAGGTGGTTTAAACATTCATAAACTTTACGATTCGCTCCAAACACATTTTATGTGCTGTCTCTATAATATGTTTCGCAATAAAGGAGCTAGGTCTCCTGTTCTCACCATTAATGGGTTCTGAAGATTCTGTTTGCTTCTGGAGCCATTTAGAAATATGTTCTGAAGCCCTTACTTGCAGAGATCGATGAGTCCTCCCTATGTATGTGTGTCCACACGTACATTCAGATTGGTAAACACAGTGGGATGTGACATCATTTTTCGCATGTTCAAAGGGATTAGATGGATATATTGGCTTCACATTCTCAATTATTATGATATTGGCTGCATAAAAAGTCTTTTTAACGGTAGCGTTCAGTTTTTGTCTAGTTATCAAGCTGCTATGATGCCCCACATAGGGTAGCTTGATGTACACGTCTTTCTTAGGGGCGAGTTGGAGAATGGGTGTTGGTGTTCTGACTACTTTACATATCCTAATGAACTTATCTGGATAACTGCTATCAACCAGAGTTTGTGTTAACTTTCTTTCTTCCTCATCAAGTGTGTCTTCTAAATGTTTGTTGGATAATAGCTTCTTGATTGCTCATTCTTGTAGCCAATTCTTCCTGACCATCCGATCTTGGAAAGCAGTTGTTGATAAAGCCTGAAGTGGCCTATTGGAAGTGCTTTTCATGACTCCAGCGCCAAGTTTCTGACCCGTATGAAAGAACCAACTTCACATGAGTGTTGAAAATGCGAATCTTGTTCCAGGTGTTGAGTTCGCAAGATTTCCAAACTGGTCTCAGGTTGATGAAGGCGTATCTTGCCTTTCCGATTCTGACTGCCTTTGATATCTTCATCCGTGCCACCGCCTGTAGTTGAAACGATGCTTCCCAGATAAGTGAAGGAGGCAACCTCTATTAAATTTCTCTCGTTGATGGTGATTGGTGCTGGTTGTTGTTGCAGTCGGTTGGTTGTTTATCTTCATCACCTCCGTCTTCTCTGTGTTAACCTGCAGTCCTGTCTTCGCTGCCAGCCTCTTCAGCCAGTTTGTTGGTTTTCACATGTAAGTCTTCGAGTTTGTGTGACACTAGACATATATCATCTGCGAAATCCAGATCTTATGGAGTCTTCTTATCGGTCATTTAGCGTATTCCTGTCTTCTCACTCCCTGTGCACAGTGTGACGCACAATCCAGTCAACCATAACTAGGAATATCAGGAGTGATAGCAGTCAACCTTGTCTTACTCCTGTGTGCAAGTCGAACGCCTCGCTGAGTTTTCCGTTGTGGATCACCTGACACGTGCCACTGTCATATAGCCAGTTGTAGAATGAGACTGGTAAAGATTTGGGCACAGTGTTGAAGCAGTTTCCAAATTAATTCTCGGTCAACGCTGTCTGGTAAAGGTTTTTTCAAAGTCGATGAAGCTGAGGTAGAGAGATGTTTGACTGCCATTCTATGCTTTGTTCTGTGATGACGAAGCGTACAGTTGCAATTTGATGAGCACATGATTTGCCTTCCCTGTATCCAGCTTGTTCCGGCTGGTGGAGTTCTGTGTCCAGTGATTTTTTATTCTCTCCAGGATGACACGACTTAGTATTTTACTTGGAATGGACAAGAGCATTATTCCACGGCGGTTCTTACACAGGCCTAAATCGCCCTTCTTTGGCAGCTTGACGAGGTGCCTTTCGTTCCTTCCAAACTTTCTGTAGTAGTGGCGTAAGCAGATCAACTGACAACTCTGAGTCTGTTTTCAGTACATCAGGAGGAGGGAAATTGCATCTGGTTCTTCTGCATTCTTGGACAACAGTAGCTTGATTGCCTTCAAGACTTCTACTTTTGTGGGAGGAGTGGTATGACGTTTCAAAGGAAATAAAAAACAACCAAACCAATATGTACCGTGATGGCGAGCTACCTATGTGATGAGAGCTGGCTGCTAACCAAAGTTGGTAGACAGTAATTGACGTCAATGTTTATGTCCCCAATATTGGTGGTGAAAAAATGAGAACAATGGCTTTGCGTAGGCGGATACAGTTAGCAAATGGATGATCTGACACAGCCACAAAGAGATCCAAGGTTAACTTTCTGTGAGAAACAACTAATCAAAAGACTGTATTTTCTACTAACAATAATCTACAATAATGTACATTAAAATCTATAGTTATGTGTTGATTTTCCATAATAAACGATCTGTTGGCTAGCCCTTGTCTTCTGTTGTTACACCTAGAATGGTGGTGACATTGCAAACCTGACTGATAAAATTCATTCCGCACCAAAGAAAGGACTAGACGCATAACACTAGTTATTAGTATCCAATCAAAGTATCCACTACAGTCCTACAAGAGGTCAATCGTGAGCCCGAATAGCTCATTGGTAACGTCTCTGACTGCAGCACTGGGTGAGGCGGGTTCGAATCTTAGAAGGAATATGAGTTCCTTCAAGGTTTCAGATACGCCTTGCTGACTGGTGAGTGCCAACTAGCAGGAAACCTAGGTCCAAGACTTCCTGACGATTGCTTCCAACCATCCAATATCATCAGACAACACTTGTGTTAGTAAATGTGAAGTAATAATCATCCGTAAAAAATAGATGAAATTATTTTAAAAAGTAGGAGCAATAAATTGTGCTCGAAACGTCATCAGTAAATATTACTGTATAACACTGTGACTCTATCAAAATAAAATTTACCCATAATGAAATTACACTCTACCACAGTGCCCAAGTTTTATTCTTATATCAAAGTAGGTTAAATAAATTACAGAAAATTAGACAAACTCCCACCTCATTTTATCCCCAGCTGTGTCTACCAATTTATATGTACGTGCCAAACACATACATTGGAAGAACAGAGAGAAAGTTTATTGCCCGCATTTCTGAACATATACCAAACAACCTGAGACTAAATGGTTCACAGGCGTTAAACAGTGCGATCGCGCACCATCAATTGGACACTGGCCATGTTGTGGACAACCTAAAGTCTTTGAAAATAATCGACAGGCAGGATAAATCTAGGCTGCTACGTTTAGATGAGGCAGACGCTGTCAAACGATCAAAACCAAATCTTTTTACTCAGAAAGAGACAGTGGTGAATCTCGCACTAACTTGGCGACAATGAAGTACACAAATTTTACTACGTTAGCTTCTCTCATGTATAGGAAAATTTATTTTTCATCTAAACATGACTCATCCTCCATTATTTGGCTATTTCAGAAAAATATAATTTTTATGGTTACACAATCTATTATCTGTTATATTCTTTCTAGTTAAACTTTGTTTCTACCCACAAGAATCTACTGAACTCCATCCTTTTATTTCCAGTCGTAGTCATCTAATTTTCCTATACATAGTCAATCCTTTGCACTCTTAATTATTTAGCAACTTACATCATTTCTCACTTGTGTTTATCTTAGTTCCTACCCCAATAACTACTTGCCATCGTACATTTATTCCCCTTCATTAATTGGAATAAAGCAAGAACAACAGTTTTTGAAGAATAAAATGGAACCAACATATATTTCGTTAGCTTCTCATCAGCTGCTCACAGGAAAGTCATTACTAAGTATATCTACAGAAACAATTTTAACATTCCTGCACAGAGTTCATTTTTAAACAAAAATCAATCACCAGGCTCTAAAATTATATATACATTAAAGTGAATGAATGAATCAGTGTTATGAACAAGATTAATGCTGTTTAAATAACATCGAATCAATAATATCGATAGATTACAGCTGAATAGTATCAACATAAAATAAGCTGAATGTCAGAAGAACTCGGAAAGAAAATATTACAAATTCATGAGTTTATAGTTTCTACCGAGGGCCAGGGCAGTAGTAGGGGCTGGACTTGTTTCTTTTGAACACAGAGCACTGGTTGTTTGAGGCGAATTGCAATAGCCTCTGCTGTTTGGAGCATGCGGTGCTTCAATGATTTCGGTAATTTGTTAGGCACCCGGTATATTATAGAGAAGGATTCTTCTACGCTGGCTTTGTGACCGGTTTGCACCAGATGGTCTAATATCGAGCTGTTAATAGTTTTAACTACACCTTTACTTAGACATAGTGGGATATGTTCTCGAGCACAAAAATCAAGTTCCTAGAGCAACGGCCGATATAACTCGCTCCACAAGCGCAGTTGAATTGGTGGATACCATTTGAAGTGGCTAGTCTAGGTACTTCATCTTTCAGTCGAGGTAGCACCATCGGTCGTGTAGAGAATAATACGTGTAGTTTGCTGGCATTAAAAGTTCTTTGAACTGATTTCCTTAATTTCTTCGTAATTATCTCACATGGTATATCGCCCATGAATTGTAGTCTTATGTTTATACAGGATTCTTGTCTACGGATAGTGAGTAGTCCTTTTCAACTTTCTTAGTCATATGTTTCCTGATAAATTTGTCAGGATAACCATTTTCGATTCAAGTATCATATACCATGCTTAATTCATCTTTAATTACTTCTTCAGAGAATATAGCTCTAACTCTGTGACTGAGGGTCTTTACTAAATTTCTTTTATACTTGAGAGGAACGAAGCTGTGAAAATGTGTATATTGTCCTGTCCAAGTACTTTTTCTATGCAAATTTCTTTGAATGCTACTATAACATAGAAAAAGTACTTGGACAGGACAATATACACATTTTCACAGCTTCGTTCCCATCAATTACAAAAGAAATTTAGTGAAGACCCTTAGCCACAGAGTTAGAGCTATATGCTCTGAAGAAGTAATTGAAGATGAATTATGCATTGTATATGATACTTTGATCGAAAATGGTTATCCTAACAAATTTATCAAATAACATATGACAAAGAAAGCCGAAAAGGACTACCCACTATCTGTAAACAAGAAGCCACTTTATATACGACTGCAATTCATGGGCGATATACCATGTGAGATAATTACGAAGAAATTAAGGAAATCAGTTCAAAGAACTTTTAATGCTGGCGAACTACACGTATTATTCTCTACACGACCGATGGTGCTACCTCGACTGAAAGATGAAGTACCTAGACTAGCCACTTCAAATTGTATCTATCAATTCAACTGCACTTGTGGAGCGAGTTATATCGGCCGTTGCTCTAGGAACTTGATTTTTGTGCTCGAGAACATATCCCACTATGTCTAAGTAAAGGTGTAGTTAAAACTATTAACAGCTCGATATTAGACCATCTGGTGCAAACCGGTCACAAAGCCAGCGTAGAAGAATCCTTCTCTATAATATACCGGGTGCCTAACAAATTACCGAAATCATTGAAGCACCGCATGCTCCAAACAGCAGAGGCTATTGCAATTCGCCTCAAACAACCAGTGCTCTGTGTTCAAAAGAAACAAGTCCAGCCCCTACTACTGCCCTGGCCCTCGGTAGAAACTATAAACTCATGAATTTGTAATATTATCTTTCCGAGTTCTTCTGACATTCAGCTTATTTTATGTTGATACTATTCAGCTGTAATCTATCGATATTATTGATTCGATGTTATTTAAACAGCATTAATGTTGTTCATAACACTGATTCATTCATTCACTTTAATGTATATGTAATTGTAGGGCCTGATGATGAATTTATCGAAAAGAGTACTCTTTGTTCAGTATCCATTCTTTTGAAAATTTTAATGGGCAATTTGAATCAGTAAAAATCAATTAATCAATATGGGCATACAATAATAATATATATAATAATAAACACTTCATCAGGAACAATAATAATCATACACAATGGAAACTTCCGACATTACGTAATCAGATGAAAGAGAGGGTGAACATATCCAGTTACCAGGGCAAGGAAATACTGATAACCACCTCTTTTTGAACGCATAAATCGGGTTTCAGGCGCTTGATGGAGATTGCTTCGGCAAACTTGAGGATAATTGAACTCTTTTACACATTGATAATTTTGAACGATCTTGCGACGCCCACCTTATGACCTGTGTCAAGGAGATGCCTGGCGATGGTAGTGTTCAAAGCATTTGTTTCCTTGAGACGCAGGCTTTTAGGTACATGTTCAGAAAACCAGAGGTATGTCCCTCTTTCTGTTCTTCCAATGTAACTGCTCCCGCATATATATGTAAATTTGTAGGCACAGCTGAACTTAATACGAGGAGGGTATCTGTCTACTTTTGATTGCACCAAAGAGCAAGTTGTTAGATAGACGGGAATGAGCTTAGCTGCAGGATAGGCTTTGCCTAGAGACGTCCTCAATCTTCTGTTGGCAACTGCTGTAATATTTTCATCTTAATAATCAAGTTGAATGTAGATGGGCTTTTTTCCCACTGTGATTTGCTTGACATTTTAGCCTTCATATATTTCATACTTGTCCATAAACCTTTGAGTGTAACCGTTGCTTTTCAACATCTTTTCGAAAAACATAAATCCTTCCTCTAATTTCTACACAGAGCATAATCTTCTAGCTGTGTAGTATAGAGTCTTGACTAGTCCTCGTTTAAAGCTATTTTGACAAAAACTATTAAAATGTCATTATTGTCCTTTCCGTGTAGGCTTTCTGTAAATTGACTTCTGGAGACTACCATCTTCTAGGCGTTGCATGGCAATGTCGGAGAAATGGAACTTTCCATCATTTTCATGTTCCTTAGTAAATTCAATATTGTTATGTGCCTTACTGAATAATCTGGGTAGGTAGGAAGCATGACTTTCATTGTTGCACACTACAAATGTGTCATTGACATGTCAACAATAGGGAGTTGTTTCGTTGATTGCATGCTTCAGCTTTGTTCTTTCAAGGTTGGAAATTAATATATCTGCTAAAACAGAGCTAGTTGGACTGCCTATAGCTACACCACCTATTTGGCGGTAAAGAATGTTGTCAAACTGGATTTGCACATCCATGGTACACATTAGCAGTAGGCGTTTGAATTCCGACCCTGGGAGTGGGAGAAGATCAGATTGTTGACAAGTGATCTCAATAGTTTCATTGATTGGAATCATCGGGAACAAGGAGGTTGCATCAAATGACACCATGAACTTATTTAAGACGCTCATGTGGTTCACACTTTCGGCGAAATGAAATGAGTCGTTTATAGTGTGCACGGCTAGCCGTCGACGAGTAGGTTCCAACTTCTCTGCAAGCCAACAAGCAACCTTACGTTGGGGCGAGTTTATCATCGAAAGTATAGGTCCCAGGGGGACTTGCTTTGTGTGTCTTTGGAAAGCCATACATTTGTGGTAAGCGGGACCCTCGAGGTTTCAAATCATTGTACGTATTGTAGTCAGTCAACTTCTTCTTTAGAAGATCTCTCAGTATGTTTGTGATACGTTTTTCAACTGCATCTGTCTTATCTTTCTGGCAGTCGTCAACTTTAAACCTCAACGTGTCATTTAACACAGTTTTCATCTTTGCGATGTAGTCATCTTTGTCCATAAGTACCACTCCTGAGCCTTTGTCGGGTCACAATATGACAATTTTGTCATTATTTTTGAGAGCTTTCAATGCTCTTTGATGTTCTTCAGAGAGAATTTTGGAATATGACGTTAGTGAATTGAGGTATTGATTTGCAACGTCGACCAGCTTAGATTTGAACCATCTCTTCTTGTCCTTATCAACTGGAGTAAGGTCATTCAGCTGATAGAATAAGTCTTCGAATTGAACTGCGTCATCGGTTCTTTTGACAAAGTTATTGGGGATATGAAAGTTAAATCCAAGGGAAAGTGCTTCCGTTTCAATGCGATTTAACTTCAGACTCGACAGATTACAAATAAACTCCTCAGGATTTTCTGGGAAAACATCAAACAATTTCTCCTTTGTCAGGGATTTTGACGGAGTTTTGTAAAAATTTGCACATGTGTTGTTCAAGTTGGAGTCAGTTAAGAAGATTGCTCGAAATAATAAAAAAATGAGCTCATACTATGCTGGTACATTTGTCGTTCTTATCTCACTGAAATTACATTTTATTCCAGTTACTATTACTATTATTATTCAGTTAATTATTCAACTTAATAACAATAACTGATCAGAGGAGAATGTAACCTCAATGCCTCAATCAACAATCTTGTGATAAACAAGGTGATTCCTGATTTGAAAATTAAAATCGATAATGAGAAGATTGATAATATACACAATGTAACAATCATAAGTTTATTTATAATAATGCATTATACATAGCATACTATTTTGTTTTATTCAAACATTTTCTACTAATGGGTAATAGAAGTATACAACTATCATCAAACGATAATAAAAATGAAAATAATAAAGGCGAATTAAACTCGAAATTCGCTAGAGGAAATAAGCTAAATGCAGATAATGACTCACTGCTACAATTAAGACAGAGTATATTCAATAATGATTCCGCACTGATTTTAAATCAAAATGAAAATATTTACAAGCATTATTATTATCGCCCAGGCTTGAAGGTGGATAGAATCATTTCAAGACAAGATGATAATAATAATAAGCATCAAAACGGAAATTTATCAAATTCACAAGAAATACACCAAAGTAGAACGATGGCTAAACACGTTAAGAGAGCTACAACAACCAAAGAGTACAAATCTATGAATAATTCACCAGAGTGTATTGATGATTCCTTCAATTCTAAATTAACCCCAGAGTGTGTCTTTTCAAAAGATTTTAATAAAACTGCTGAAGGTACAGACATATCAGCGAATAAAGTGGATGTTTTTAAAAACAGATTAAAATTAAGCGAAGGTGATCTTCGGCAATCAGATCCGATAATAACACAGTTTGAATTTAAACCAAATACCAATAGTTTACTACAATCGAATAATCAACCTGACCAATGTAAGCATGACCTTCTCAATCAAATAGAAGTGCATACTACTACAACAACATCTGTATCTGACAATAGCAATAATAATCAGCATAACACAATGATATCCAGCATTGAACATTTAACGAGTTCAACATGGAAGACAACAAGTGATGAAGCATCCAAAGGTAGATTTAACAAGTCGAAATGGATCTGTGATGAAGAGGAATTAGCTAAATCTAATAATGTAAATTTAGATTTTATTTATGAAAATTTACAAAAAGAATTTTCAATACTTAGCCAAAAACATAAAGAACTTTTAGATATGTACAATAACTCCCTTGACAACTATAAGAAATTAAAAGGTGATATTGAAAATGTCCAATCCTCAGGATTAAAATTAGAAGAAGCAAATGGTAAGTTTATTACAGAATCTGTGAAACATAAGTACTTGCAAATGGAAATAAAACAGCTGGACAGTGAAATTCATCGTCATAAATCAATTCTAAACACAAAAGAATTAGAAAAATTACAACTATTCAAAGAATTAGAACGTATCAGGCATCAGAAGTCGATTTATCAACGTCAGTATCAGCTGGCTGTTCTAGAGTCAAATATAACCGTTCAACAACTACACGAAATGTCAACAGCATACTCTCTCATAGAAATGAGCGAGAAAAGTAATCAAGTAGAGCTCCAAAAGAGGTTAAATAATGTGCAGTTATCTGAAGGTCGTTTCAATGTTGTTTTGTTGCTAAAAACAACTGTGCACGAATCATGTATTCAATGCCTTTCTGATACAGAAATACTTTTTCAACCTCCACTGCACCAAGAGACAGGAGACAAAACATCGAACAACACTGCCGGTAGTAAACCAGTTATTTGTCATTTGTCTAAGGTGATCTCGTCTGGTTTATGCAACCCGTTGGAGTTATATAGCAAGTATAAATCTTTGCTCGACCTAGTACCAAATGGTTTAAAAAAGTGCTTCATTTCAGTTGGACCATATAATACGGGTAAAACCAGCACACTATTTGGTAATGCTGAACTTTTTACCAAGGACACTGAATTTAAGGATACACCTAACATTAGCCATTTATTACATTGTACAAAATTTGCTAAAAATTATGGTTTCCTTGGTTTATCTTTAGTACGCTTATTACAAAATATTCAATTTTCAAATTATACATCTGACAGTGATTTTGATGAAGATAACTGTGTTACTGGCAATAATATTCATAAAGAATTTCAAAACACTGAACATTCAATGAATAAGTATCGAAAAGTCATTCACATATCTATTGTAGAGATACCAATAGCAAGTAGTGACAGCGAAATAGACGGTATCATAAATCAACCAATCAAATTGCAAAACGATAATACCGCGAAAAGTATTTCAAATAATGAATTCACTTTCATGCATCATTTAAAACAATATTCAGTTAAAAGTATGCATGACATTTTGAGTTTGTTGACGATAATAAGAAAGCGTAGACATCAAATGAAATCAAACGCATTCCACAGGTTAGTTATCATACGTGTCGGTAATGACTGTTATAATCCTAACTTAACAGAGAAGTTAGAAAAGTGTAATAACGGCTTTCTAGTATTTCTTGATACAATCGGTTTGAAAGAATGCAATAGTGCATGTCAATATGAACCCGCTGATGAAAGTATTGAAACATTAAACATAATAAGAACATGGAAGGATATTGCATCTGTAGCACAATTATTCCATAAAGAATATTCACCAAGTAGAAATTGTTCTACTCGTGTATCATGGTGGCTAGAGCCTTTTTTAAATGAGAAATATAGCAATAAGTTGGACGGGGATGTAAAATCTAAAGTATCATTATGTACATTGCTGATACATTTACCATGCGATAAATCCTATTCCAAAATATCTATGCAGTGCTTAAAATTTGGTATATGGGTGCTGAAATTAAATCAGAGAAATCATAGCAGAAATGATTCTAATTCATATGATAATACTAATGCTGGAAAGAAAATCTCATTGACAACGAAATCAGCATCACCACCGTCATATCAAAAGTGTGTATGGAAAATTGGTACTGTAGGTTATGAAAAACCAAAACCTGAATACATTTTAATCAATTGTCATAATAAAAGTTATTTATCAAATAAAAGTTCTGGGGATAATTGTAATGCTAGTAAATATCGACGTAATTCATTTAAACAACAAAATAATTTGTTAGATGAAGAATGTAAGCGAAACATATTAAGGAATTCAACAGGAAATATACGAAGAAATTTATCGATAAGTTGATAACATTTAATGTAATTGGTTCATCATACGCCATTACTCCATCTATCTATCGGTCTATCAGAGTGTGAGCGTACAAATATGTGGAGCTGCATTGCAGTTAAAACTGAGTTAGTCATCATTTTACTATGTAATTTTCAGAGTAAAGTTAATATCATGATGAATTGTATCGTATTTCAAGATTTAAATTCATTTTGAAACTCATATTTCTTTAGTTATTACTCTTTGTGAGTAAAATTCTACAATGACCTGTTAGTGAGTTAGTTAGTCAGGCTTTTACTCTGCTTGACTCTACAATCAGTGTTAGCATCATAAATAATCTGCTTTATGAAAGAAAAGAAAATTTCCAAATGGGAATCTCCCTGTAAGCACTGGTATTTGCCAGTATTGAAGTAGAGTAGGACTGTTTTTGAGCACTTAATCTGTAAGTTTTAAATTTTGGTGCACAGAGTAGTACAGTGTTTATTTTCAGATTTATTGGTTGACGATAGAAGCCTTGAAGACTACATCAGTCCTTTTCTAGTGAATTTCTATGCGTGTCCAAACTTTTCTTGAATGAGTCGATTGAGGATGATGATACCACTTCTTCTGGAGGTCGGTTCCAGGATTTGATGAGTCGGTGTGAGACCTGGCCATTGAGAGCAGAAGACATGAAAAGATTAGCTGTCTTCGATCATAGGTGTCTGCGTTCTATCTCCCGCGTGAAGTGGTATAATAAGGTGAGCAATATTGAGGTTAGGCGTCGAGTGCTAGGTAAGGCGGGGAAATCATTCGACGAGACTGTGAAATTACATCGACTGAGATGGTTAGGACATGTGTTACGTATGCCTAGTCATCGCCTTCCTCGACGGGCAATGTTAGCTGACATAGAGCCAGGCTGGAAAAGAGCTAGCGGCGGTCAAACCAAAACATGGCACCAGTCAATGAAATCAACAGTTGGTTTAAGCCACGTAGGAAGGTGTAGACTTCCTGGTTGGGGTCCTCAGGACGGCGAAAACCAATGAAGTCTGGAGACAATTGGTGATATGGCTCAAAATCGTTCTCAAAGGCTGGCGCAGATGCACCCACTCCTTGTGACTCATGATTTCCAATGAAACTGTTTTGTTCTTCGTTATTACTATTCCTTTGTCTCACACCTCTGTTTACTGTCTATATTATGCATTTCTCCTACTTTCGTCTCTTGCTTTGTGTGCTACATGGAGTGTGGCGACTACCGCACATATGTGCAAAGTTCTATGTCGAAAACCGACCGACTGACCAATACTCCATAGTAATATGGTTACTTCTTGGCTTTTAAACTATTCTGCTATGTCCTCTAAGGTGTTCCTTCCCAGTGGGAAGAAGAAGACAGAATACATCAGGTTCGCAGTCATTATTTAAAATTTTAAACATTGTAATGAAACCTCCAATCTGTCTACTTCACTATGCTAGGGAGAAGAGATTTAAACTGTGCGAATTGCCCATAAAGATCTGAAGCTACGTTCTGCCACCTCGTGATAGTGTGCCCTGGCTTTTAAGTCGTGACTTATTATGATACCTAGGTCCATATAAATCTGAACTGGTGGAGCGTTATTCCCTCTACTTCGCATGAGCTGACGCTTGCGTGTTCAATTCTCATGGTTGTGAACTTCATAACTTTGATAAGGAGAATCTAGTCTTCAGACTAATCCAAAAGTTTGTTGAGATCTCGTTGCAAGGTGAACATGTTATTACCGCCCTTCAGCTCGCTCCAATATTTTAGGGCATTTCAGTATAGGACCGCAAGAGTGTTGTGCTGCTCAATTTAACCCAACTAGCTTACAAGTATATCCTAGTACTTCTTCGCGTTTATCAATGTGTCTTAAGGTTGTGATTACTCGACATCCACAACGTAAATCAAAAAGCACTTGAGAGGGAGTATGAACGTGTATTCTCGCAGTAGTCAAAATTCAAAAGTTGAGCAGGAACAATTCATCAATTGTTAACACGCAATATTTAGAGTGATAAAAAAATCAAAGTCCAATTACATAGTGAAAGTATACTACAATGATGAGTAATAAAATGAGTCACTACAATAGCCCCTTCATAGAATGCAGGTAAATGAAGTTTAGCTGTATTCGGAATATTATTGTAAATTATAAAGACACAAAAAGTATATAAGAGTTTCTGGTATAAAAACCAAATTGAGGCTTTTAAGTTTTCTGAGGTTTGATAATATGACTGTATATATTCAAAAATGCTAACAACTTTGAAGTAAACCAAAATGTTTAGAAAGTTGTGCAAAATGTAACAATAAAACCAGAAAAATTATTAGAATAATAATGAGGTTGTTATTGTAAAGACCTACAGAATAGATTTATATCTTACATACAGTTAATAGTACAGCAATAAGGGAGTATGGAAATGAATTAGAAATAAATTGTCTGAACAAATATTTGTGGCCAATGTACTCGTCTGCCTGATCTTGTGATTCTTTCTGTTTTGTTAGCCGGAATATCACCAGATTTTTAATCTTGAGAGCAGGAATCATTTTGTGGCTCAACTTTAGGTGATGTTGATTTGGGTAAACATTCAGTCACCTCTATTTCCATGAAAGCTGGTTTTACGCGATCAATGCTTACATTCTCGTGTTTTCCTCCGCGTTCGACAGTGATGATTTTGCTTGTTTTGCTTATTACTTTAAATGGTCCGTCATAAGGTGGTTGAAGTGGTTTCCTTACACCGTCGTGTCGTATGAAAACATGAGTGCAATCGTCTAGTTTTTGAGGCATGTATGCTTGGTTGAGCTGATGTCGCGAGGGATAATATCTTAAAAGGCTTATATGTTGCCTCAGGTGTTGTGCAAAAGTAGTTTCGTCAGCTGGAACTTCAGCGGCTGGGTTGAAATATTCTCCAAGCAGTCGTAAAGTATTTCCATAAACTAATTCTGCTGGACATCATTCGATATCTTGTTTTATTGCCGTACGTATTCCAAGAAGTACGAGAGGTAATTTGTCGCTCCACTTATCATCATCTTTCACTGCCATCAATGATGCTTTCAGTTGACGATGAAATCTCTCCACTAGGCCTTTTGAACTGGGATGATAAGCAGTAGTAAGTGTACGCTTGTTTCCCAGTAGTTCTGTGAGTTTTTGGAATAAATGGCTTTCGAATCGGGCACTCCCGTCTGTAATAATAATGCTGGGCACTCCAAAATTGGAAATCCAGTTTTGTATAACGTTCTTTTCAACAGTTTCAGCAGAAATATCAGGTAAGGGACTAGCTACTGGCCACCTCGTAAATCTGCCAAAACATGTTAAGATGTAAGTAAAGCCATTAGATGGTGGTAACGGTCCAACGATGTCAATGTTAATGTGGTAGAACCTACCATCAAATTCGGGAAACTGGTGAGACTGTATGTCGTTGTACTTTTGACTTTTGGCAGGCTAAACATGATATGATCCACTGTTTAGTCTCACGATTCATATTCGGCCATATATATCGGTCACTTATCAGTTTAACTGTCGCTCGGATGCCAGGGTGAGAAATGACATGTATTTTGGAGAAAACTGATCTTCGCATTTCTAATGGGACAAAAGGACGCGGTATACATTTGGAAACATCACAAGTAATAGTTAGGCTTTCATCAAGCATAACATCTTCCAAACGTGCTACTTTTTAGTCTTTTCAGATCCTCGTCCATAGTTTGCAGCCTAGCCATGTTTTTAAGATCAAACTGGTCTTTTTCTAAGGTATTTATATGGATGCGGGATAACGCATCTGCTAACTCGCTTTTATGTTCTTTGATGAATCTAACATCTGAAGTGGACTGGGAAATGAACTGGAGATGTCGGAGCTCTCTTGGTGAGTACTTATCGTGCTTTGCATTCATGGCTTTGGCTAAAGGTTTGTGTATATGGTAAACGGTATTCCTTCTACCATATGATGAAAATGTTTAACAGCAAGATAGACTGCTAGTAATTCCTTACGGAATGTACTATATCTGGATTGAGTAGCATCTAGACGTTTGGAGAGGTTGCCATTTCCCAGCAGAAAATTGTTGAAGAACCTCGCCGACGGCGACGTCTGATGCATCTATCATAATAGCTATAGGAGCGTTGACATCACGACGTAACCAGTAAAATTTCTGAGCTCAGAGTTTGTTTCAGCTTTCCAAATACTTCGATTGTTGAAGTATTCATGTGCAGTGATTTTGCGTGACCTTTTAGTAAATCTGTCAGAGGTTGGGCCAGCTGTGCACAGTGAGGAATGAAACGGCGATAAAAATTGACGAGACCAAGGAATCGGCGTAACTTTTTGAAAGAATCTGGGATAGGGTATTCTTTTATGACTTGAAGCTGTTCTGCTATCGGTCGAATGCCTTGACTGTCTACCTGATGTCCCAAAACTTCTATAGTTCTCTTACCAAATTCACATTTACTTGGCTTAATGACAATCCCAGTGCGTCGGTGGCATAGCGGTTAGGGAGCTCGCCGACCATGCACATGGTCCGGGGTTCGATCCCCGGCCGACGCACTCCTTTACCTCGCCAAACCAGAAATAAAAGCTGGTAACGAAGAAAGGTTAGGCATGAGGCTAGCAACCCCATCCTGTAAAAATAAACACTGCTACAGGAACTTCAAGCCTCTAGCTTGAAGCCCTATGTTCCACTGGGAACGTGAAGGAATAAAAAAAATGACAATCCCATATTCGGCCAAACGTGGTGTGAACACGAGCAGCAATTTTGCTCGAAATATTACCAATAACAAAACTTATCATTGTGTGTAACCTATTGAGATATATTTTTACGAGTTGATCACGGATAGATATCAGTTAGAGAACCCTGGTTTTCAATGGTTCTCTAACTGATATCAATCTGTGATCAACTCGTAAAAACATATCTAACCCTTACAAACCAAACTATAGAAAATATTGAAATATAATTATACTTTATTTGATCTAATCCACAACGCTCAAACTTTTTACTGATATTAACATTAAACCTTCTTTGGCAAATTTTGTTTTGATACCATATCAGATGTACCATTATCTCTCTTATTTGGTTTAGTGATCTTCATTGTTATTTTGACCTTGAATATGTCCTTTTAACTTGATCTAAGTCTATTCTCTCACCTCTTACCTCTTTATTAATTTCGTATATATTCCTATGACAAGTCTGTGTGTGATTAGATTGTGCGAAATGTGTTGCCAAAATGCATTACACAATTCAGACAAATTACGTCTTCTTATTGCTTTATCTAACCTCATTATTATTCTAATAATTTTTCTGGTTTTATTGTTACATTTTGCACAACTTTCTAAACATTTTGGTTCACTTCAAAGTTGTTAGCATTTTCGAATATATACAGTCATATTATCAAACCTCAGAAAACTTAAAAGCCTCAATTTGGTTTTCATACCAGAAACTCTTATATACTTTTTGTGTCTTTATAATTTACAATAATATTCCGAATACAGCTAAACTTCATTTACCTGCATTCTATGGAGGGGCTATTGTAGTGACTCATTTTATTACTCATCATTGTAGTATACTTTCACTGTGTAATTGGACTTTGATTTGTTTATCACTCTAAATATTGCGTGTTAACAATTGATGCTTTTGTACTCGCTCGATTTTTGAATTTTGACTACTGCGAGAATACACGTTCATACTCCTTCTCAAGTGCCTTTTGATTTACGTTGTGGATGTCGAGTAATCACAACCTTAAGACACATTAATAAACGTGAAGAAGTCAAACAGAGCAACACAACATTGTCATGACAGAGTCTGTGCGCTAAGAGAGGTGGGCATTCAGATACAGAGATAAACTTCAATTTTGATCATATTCGGAATAGAATTCTGATAGTAGTCGGGGGACTCAGGGAAGCTAATTCAAAATCTGCTAAAGCAGGGTGAGTGGTGAAATGGAGACCATGATGCTGGAAATTTCGTAAAAAGCGTCAGTTTTTGAGCATAGTTGTTTAATTTGATGTACTGATTTACTCACTGATAAAGTCTACAGATAAATTTGATTTGGAGTTATTCTTTTTAAGGTTGGTTTTCCGTAAGCTAATGAGGTTAAAATTTTGTGAAACTCTTGTTTTTAACAATTTCAGTCACCCCTTTTTTTGCCTTTTGGTAAAACCTTTGTCTTTGAATTATCATAATCCGGTTCTATTAGATCACAGCTTTCATCTTTTCCCCTTTATAACACCTTATTGATTTCTTGTCATGCAAAACCTCATCAGATATCTGGAAACTATTTAAGGAAGTCATCGATGGTAAGCAAATAAATAATGATCCTTCTTCAGTCGATGCTGGTACTCTTAATTAGTCTTTCATATGTCATTCAGTAAATGTTATGATTTCAAATGCTACAAGTGCAAATAATCACTACTTCTCCGGTTTTAATACAAACGATGTCCTCAAATGTCTCAAATCCATGAAACCTACCGACTTCCTAGGTCCAGATGGTGTGCCAGCAGTTATCTTCAGGAAAATGTGCGGACATTTTATGTCATCCTCTCGCTGATGTTTTCAATAAATCATTCTCCAGTAACACTGTGCCTGCTTCTTGGAAGGACATTAAAATTGTTTCTGTGATTAAATCTTCAAGTGGATCACCTGTTACGCTTAGAACTATTGCTATTACCTCACCATTTTTAAAAATAATGGAAAGACTGCTTTTACTTGACCTTGAACCCTCACTGAAGGCTTTCAACGACCTTAACGAATTTTTTTATAAACATAGTAGGTGCCACTGTCGTCTGATATCATAATATTGTCTCTGGTTAAGCCAAAGGTGCAAATATGTTCGGTGTGCATTCCTAGATTACACACCTACCTTTGACTCTGTACCTAGGCCTCATTTGTTTAACAAGCTTGCTGCGTCATAAGCACAGTTCTGGATTGCCAAGTGGATGCATTCCTATTTTCCTGATAGGAAGCAGTACACTGTTTACAATGGGAAGTTCTCCACTGCTTAACTTACTCTAGCTGCTGTTTCTCAGGGGGCTGTCCTTTCTCCTTTTCTGTTTTCCTTCTTCTTTTATGACGTACTTGCTCAATTCTGATGAAGCCAATTTTGTTAAGTATGACGATGACCTGACTATTTCTTCGCCAGCGGTTACTTCTCGGTCAGGCTTTTCCAAAACGAATAACTTATCATCACAAACTAGTCAGTGGTCTTTTGCGAATGGTCTTTAGCTTAATCCCTCCAAACGTCAGCTTGTTAGTTTCACTTTCAGACGCAAGCGCGATTTACCTGGACTGGTTAGCTCGCATGGTTCTACTATCATAGGTAACACAAGGGTTGAGGCTAAATCGAATGTCAACTATCCCCTGATCTTCCCTGGTCTAACCACATCATGTTAGTTTCCAGAATGATATTTCGTCTAACCCATGCTACGCAAGAAGTTAAGACAATGTGGTTTCACTCACTCAGTCTCTACTTTTACAGTTTGTTAATTCTTGTATTCTACCTATCCTCCTTGAATGTTCCACACACACTTTGATCTTCTCTGGCCTACTTAAGAAAGATTACTTCGTTATACTGCGAAGGGTAATTTTTCAGTAGGCTGAGTGAGGCTGTTGCTAAACCAACTTGTTAATACTGTTGTAGATAGACACATGGATTTATGGAAGAAATTGGCGAATATTATCCTGTCGGATTTTGAACATCCTCTCTCTATATACAGTTTTCTCCTGGCATCTCATCAGGTGGGACTAGAAGCAACTATAGAAGACTTTATACTCTGAAGACTTAGTAAAACATCTCCACAATACCTTATTTAGCACACATTTTATGTGATGAGAAAAGTGTAAGGCAGGAAATTACCAACCTACTGCGTAACTCTAAGTAAACTTTCCTATTTGTCTAGTTCATTATTATTGCTGTTGTTAATGTTTTCAGTTAATTTTTTAATTATATTCATATTCTCATTGAACCATATTATCAAAGTTAATGCTCTTGATTTAGCTGTGTTCTCTGAGGCAGTTGATTTAATTGCGAAGCTTTCGTCGTCCTTCTAGGAAACATTCTCAGTGCAGGTTGTTGTTAGAATAAACAATAAATTGTTACTGACCAGAATAATGAAAATATTAAAATGTTACTAATCTAAAAAATGTTTGATGGAGTTATCATATTATCGGATAATAATTAAAAAAAGTTATTTCAAACACTATGTGAAAACACAGTGTGGAGATTTTCGGTGTTCTAAAATATTTCACTTTATACTGGATTTACATGAAAAACAATAATCTGAAGTATATCATTGCGACATAGTGTTGTTGTATAGGCTGGGAAAGAACCAATTCTGCATAATTTCTCTTCATCTCCTTCAAGCATTGCATAGGATTTAGCTGTGTAATAGAATAGCAACAGTCACAACCAAAGAAGGAAGAACACGAAGAAGGCGTGAAAGATGTGTAAATTTGACTAAGCAAAGCTTAAAGTGAGCGGGTACGAAGCTATTTGTCATCGTTGATAACAAGTCCAGCTCAACGGTCCTCTTCTTGTTCCAGTAGGTTTACGTCAGCGTTCCTTTCTGAAAAGGAAGAGGAAAAAAATTTATTTAGTGATATTATACTAGTTTCTGTCTCATTACATTTTTAAGCTAGTCAAATATACGCGCGAGTTCATTTGATTTGAACAATAAGAAGTGTTTTGTTGGATACAAATTTTAGTAGCCAAGTGATTCAAGGAGGCTGCCAATTTAGCTACCAAGTGGTGACTCAGTAAGTTATGGAAAAACGTTCTTCTGAAGAATGTCAATTACTTTTCCACTTCGCAGAGAATTCCTAAAGCCTCCGTTATTGGCCACGCGTATAATGGCTGGTGTGACGAATCAATATTTCCTCTCTGTCATGCCATAGGCAGGAGGGAGATCTAACAAATATGTTCACAATTATGAGAAATTATAATGAATCTGATATGTCAACCATTTTCTTTACTCTCAGGTCAGGACATCTCAGAAGACGTTTGGAAACCGAAACGGGACTGTATCGCTGCTGAGTATTATGTGGCCCTTTTAAATTATTGAATTCTCTGGAGTTCCATCCAGCATAATGCATAAATTCTCTTCCACTTATTACTGTTTTAATCATCTAACTATAATTTTTTGGCCACTGCTTGAACTCGGATATATTCATAGTTTGCTGTCGGTGTAGTGTGTAGCACTTCCCAAAGAAAATAAGGGGAAATTGTCAGCATGAATAACACAGCGTCATTCAATGCACTGCCGAATATTACATTGCGTGAAGACCCTGTACAAAGAGTAAATATTCTACAACCTAAATGCTTCAAAAATTCTGTATAACAAATTAACATACTTTAACACAAACCTATAAACCACAGGGTTGTTAAGACACAGTAATTATCACTTAGAAGGCAATAAAAATTGCACCCGTACGGCGACCATCATTTTTCGAATCACTTTCAGTGTTTAGGCCAGTTACCATAACTTTTCTGTTTCTGGAAACTACGGAAAAATCACTACCCAGTCTGGTAAAATACCCATTACTTTCTTCTGCGACGCATTCTGGATGACAATTGTGGAATATCACTTTTATATCAAAAAATAAAAATCCCAATCACTGTCTGTACAGCGCCAATAAATCTAGTAATTTAGGAAATAATTAAAATATCCCGATGGTTGCATTTATAATCTCAGTGACTCCTGTGGTGATGGTTTCCAGCTCCTACTTGTCGTTTATATGGATTGGTTCGCCATTATTCTAGTTCTTAGCCACATATGAATGGAAAATCACCTGTTGCTCTTCGCTGTTGATGTAATAATGCTTCTTTGCACGTTTACCTGGACAGTGACTATCGTGGTGAGCGGTTATCAGTTAATATTGCTGAAGACGTTGCTATTGCTAAACTAACTAACGTTTCATCATTTTATGAATAACCCACCATAACTACCTCCAGTAATGCAAACACCAATTATTACTCGCACTTTCGTTAATTATAAACAATGACGATACTTGTTATTATGCTGTGTTTATTGCTACTACTTATATGAAGTTAACTCTTAGGTATTATTCAACAACCTTTCCATAAATATATGCGCATCTTGTGTTTTTGAATAACTGGAAATGTATTTACTCCATGTACATATTTTTAATAATCATCAGGATGATGCCTGTAAACTTGCTTCCATTATGTACAAGCAAATGAGTGTGGGACCTGTAAGACACTAATATCACTCGTGAGCGGTCGGCGATTAAGGAAGACATAAAGGTCAGACAAAGAGGTTAGGACGCCCGCCGACCATGCATATGGTTCGGGATCCGATCCCTGGCCGATGCACAGCTGATGTCAATGGTCAATGTCTGCTAAATTTGGGCTACCGATATCACATGTACTAAAACACTGTGTGGAATCAAGCTATAATCAAAATCAAAAAATTAAATTAAAGCTGCCAAGTAGGAACTATATCTGCTTTATGATTTGAAAGGTTTTTTCTCTATTGAATAATGAATGCCCCTCTATGTGTTTGAGTAAATTTTCTCCGCTTCACTTGCCCACCATCGGCGCGATAATAAAAATATACGTTCAAAAGCAACCGTTTTCTTCTATCACTATGCTCTATATCGTTCAATGATTCTGCGTTCATTTTCATTTTATAGAGTGTTACTAAATTGGTGAGCCGAAGATTTCACAACAAACTGACTTCGCCCACTCAACTCCAAAGTTTACTATGGTTGATCAACTTTTACGGACTTTTTATAACTAATTGTACACAATATATGCATCCTGTCACTGACGCACTACGGAGAAAGTCAAAAGACTTTCATTTATCAAAAGAGGCAACTGATGTAGTTTACAGCTGAAAGATGCACTGGCAGACTTCAACTTTAAAGTATTCTGATACAGATGAGTATTTTGTGCTAATGGCAGATGCATCTGATATGGCTGAAAGAGCAGCCTTAAATTATCTTGTTGATAATAGGTGGGAACCAGTCGCGTTCTCTTCCAAACATCTTGACCCCGTGGAAACAAGGTACTCCACCTTTGGCAGAGGGTTTCCAACAATCCATCTAGCCGTTAAGCACTTTCGTCATATGGTATAAAGCAGGCCATTCAGGATCTATACAGATCATAAGACCTCAGTTACACACTCAACGCGAAACCTGTCAAATACTAACCACGATTTTATATCTCAATTTACAAGTGATATAGCCACGCGAAAAGGGCAGAGGACTGCGCGGCTGTCCAGGATACACGTGAATACAGTACAATAAACCACTATAGACTTCAAAGCACTGTCAGAACATCAAAGGAATGAAGAAGAATTAAAGCATCTACTGAATGCCGACAACTCTAGCCTCAAACTAAAGGAATAACCATCCCTTGTAGGTGGGAACTTTCAGACCCTTCGTGACTAAAGTCATGAGGAAATCTATATTCAACAATTCCCACTCTTTATTGCACCCTGGAGCAAATGTTTCGGTTAAAATAATCTCTGCAAGATATATTTGGCCGAACCTACAACGAGGCGTGTATGTCATACGAGAGGGCGAAAGTTAACAGACACGATGTCCCCTCGGGGAAAATTCTCTCAACCTGATGTTCACTTCTCTCATGGATTTGGCAAGTCCCTTATCATACTCTAAAAGATTTACTTACCTGTTCACGAGCACCAACAGGTTTATCAGGAGCCATGTACCTACACCACTTGCTAACATCACAGCCAAAATAGTGGCAAAGGCTTTCCTACAACACTGAGTAGCCATATTCGGCGTGCCTATAGCAATAACCACCGATAGAAGAGCTCAATTTGAGTCAGAGCTTTTCAACAACTTGTCAAAGTTTCTGGGATCACGCAGAATCCTCTGCACAGCATATTATCCTCAGGCCAGTGGGGTAAGAGAAGGCCTTCATCGACAACTGAAGGCCGCGTTAACATCTCCCACTGACCCTACTCACTGGGCGGAATTTCTCGTAGTGGTAACGCTTGGTATTCGAACAGCAGTTAAAATCGATGTTCACTGCTCAGCAGCAGAAACGTCATTCAGAACTACGATGAGACTTCCTGGAGAGTTTTTCAATCCCAGTACTGAAAAGGACAAACTTGGCCAGGCTACAAATGTTGATAGACTCCAACTACAAATGGTTCAATGGAGACTAATTTCATCACGAGAAAAGTCAAGAGCGGTATATTTACCTAGGAGCTCACATGTGTGGGTGAGATGTGATAAAACACAGTCATCTCTCAGTCAACCATACGAAGGACCTTTCAAAGCGACTGCAATACATTAGAAACATTTCGAGATTCAGACGTTCATCAACAGCTGTCTTCGCTCACTACTCAAGATCAGATTGCTGGTCAAAAAAGATTAGCAACAGGGAATTCTGGGAGCAAAACAATCAGGAACTGATTGCGCAACAAATAAGCAGGAAGAAATGGAGGTGGATTGGCCATACTCTGAGGAAACGATCAATTCACATCACTAGACAAGCCCTTGAGTGGAATCCGAAAGGGAAGCAGCGAGTTGGTCGTCCAAGGGTGACTTGAAGGAGGTCATGTGAAGAGGAGAGAAAAGCATGTGGGCAGACTTGGAGCCAGGTGAAAACATTAAAAGAGAGCCGAACGCAGTGGAGACGTGCAGCTGAAGCCATGTGTTCCTCTAGGAATCAAAGGAAATAATTTAATAATAACACCGCGGGAATTTAGAAAATGCGTAAGTGTGCAAATGTCGAACCCAGAGGTAAGTAACTCGTATGGCTTACTCAAAGCATCCCTCCTAAAGAGAAACGTTTTCATGGATCTACAGCGTCTGGACGAATTATTTCGCAACGTCGAGTTAGGTGATCAGCCAGCCATGAGCATGCTTACACGAATGAGGGAAGTTATTGACCAACATCAGTTTGATGAAGGACTTTCAAAGAACTTTTCTTATACAAACTGCCACAGTCAGTACAGGCTGTGTTGGTGACAATTCAAGGTGTTATTTTAGACAACTTAGCTGTTTCTGCAGATAAAATTCTAGAAATGACAAAATGGCTGGTCACTGAAATGTGCTCAGTTGCCGAACAGACTTCGAGTACGGATACTGCAGTGATAGAGCTATGCAACTCCATTCAGCAGCTACTTAGGTCAAATATACCCGTAATTCCTCTTATCGTCGTCCGAACTCCCTTCAACGGCGAAACTCACATGGTCGGTCTCAATCCAAGCCATGTTCACTAACAAACCCAGACTGGTGTTGGTATCACAATACCTATGGCCAGGAAGCGAAATGTTGCCAAAAACCTTGTAATTTTGGCAATGTCTCAAAGACTGGGATACTATCCCGCTGACACGCGTTAGCGGCAACCGTCGCCGGTGGCACTAGTCGCCTAATTTGCATTCATGATATAGTCAGCCAGACCCGATACTTAGCCGATACTTACAGGCTGCAAATGGAAAACCAATTGCAACCTTTGGTAGGAAATACGGCTATCTGAACGTGGGTTTACGCAAACCAATTCAGTGGATTTTCCTTCTCGCTGACGTCACAATGCCCATCATTGGCACGGATCTACTTAATCATCATGATTTACTCGTAGACGTCCGCCGAAAACGACTGATAGATGGTACTACTAAACTGTCTATTAAAGGTATCTAGTACGTTAGGAAGAAGGCAGTCTTTGATCCAAGTTTCCAACGATTGTTGATAGGTACCCGGAATTTATAACTGGACCGGGGAAACTTACCCGTTGGTGTCAATTTATAAGTATTTACACCGCGGCTCACATCATACGCCTAGTTACCAGATGTTGCTAAACCATCTTAATCGTTTCTGTTATGGCTTTCACTACTCCTGTCAGGGGTTTACTTCTCTGCAGAACGAGCGAGCTTCATGATTACAGTCTTGATTGTGATATTTTGTCGGAGGTACATTTTCCACCAGTGGAGTCTAATCTCTAGAAATCTTGTTATGGTTCGTTCGAGAGTGCGTGGCTCACTATGTTGCGCTGCATGTAATGCCGGCAGTCTGATGCAGTCTACACTGGAGAAGCAGAACACGGATAGTGGTTGAAATAACTGTATCACTACACAAAAATAATGAAGTTTAGATGGTTAAAAAAGCTAACAGTGTGCAGTCGCTTTGCCACACAAACTTGGCATCTCTTTCTTGAAAGTTCCGGTCACTACAGGCAAGCCTTTACTTTCCTTGTCCTAACACAATGTCTAATGAACCATGAATGCATCATTGCTCAACAGTAACGATCTTGAAGTAGATTTGATATTCTGAAGAGTCTAAGTGCCGCTTACCAACTGTTCTGTGGTACACATCGAATACGTGATTGAGGGATGAAGGACAAGCGCTTCTCGGCTCTCTGAGTTCTACAAATCCTCGAATTTTTTCCATTTACTTCATTGTTTATTTCAAGTTGCTTGTATTCTTTTTTCTCCCGGGGAGTTTCTCATTCCTTTTTCTACGTTCTATCTTTGTGCTGTCTGTTTCATTTTCAGTCCTCTCGTTTTACACGTCATCTTTCTGGATTCCCATCTAATTCCCTGGCACCACATTTTAAGGAGTATTTAAAACCTTTCTGAAGAACAGTTTGGCCGAATGAAAGTTCTTGGTACAAACCAGACATTTTCTTCGAAATAAATGAACGTCCCTTCTTTTACTACATTTAGTGGAGATATAACATCTAATGAAGTATATTATCTACACTGAAGTTTAGAAACGCTCCAAAATAAAAGTGAGTTAATTCCAAAGAGTCGAAACACTTATATTAGCTCTTTCAAGAGACGTTGGATATTACCTTTTGGGAGGCGCTACATTCGAATGGAACGGTCCGGATGTCTTTGGCGGTAAAATAATGTTTTGATGGAAAGAAAAGGTAGGAAGGATTATGAAGCATGGGGCGTTAGAATGGTTTCTGGAGTAGAGTGCTTTTGTAAGGTCAGAGTATTCGTTGCTCCTGATCTGCCAGCTCTGGAGACGTCGAACTCGTCTGATTACGAGGTACGTATTCCACAACCGCTTGCATACATGCTGTTGTAGAATATATTACTGCAGTAATAATTGACTCTCGGTATTTAGATAATGCATTATACGGTTATTTGTATGTTTTTGTACTTTGGTTTTTATTGCTTCCACAAATCATAATACTACGTGTAGACTGCACATCTTATGAATATTCATTAAATTCGAGTTGATTAGTGGTTGTAAATTAATTTATTTTAAATGCTTGCTGTATATTAGAACCCATTTGCCTCCAGAAATGAAGTTCTGAGGTCAGGACCTGTCTACACGTTTGCTACTAACAATTAGTTGTGCTGATTGTGTGAATGATTTGGGTGCAGATTGTGGTTTGGTTAATTTTGTGTAGGCTACTTTATTATGTGATTTTTCTTTGTTGAGTATTTTTATAGTTGTGTTCCAAATGTATTAGTTGGATGTATCTATACTGACTCCATAAGTACTTCAAAAGTCTGTCTCGACTGAGTAACCTATATTGGGAAGAGTACTGAATAGATTCCACAGCCAAATGACCTAAAAGAAACCTAGCGGACCGCCCGACGTTACAGATTAACGCTTTTCATGATCTTCGTCGCGTTTCATCCTGATTCAGCGTTAGGATTATGGTAAGGTTAAGGTTACGGTGAAACTTTCAACGAAGATTATGGGCAATATTCGTTTGAAGTGCCGAGCATTGTGACTATCATCATTAAGTTATATTCATCATAAATTCGTTCATTCATCAAAACTACTGGATACAGATTCTGTTGAAGGATTTTGGGCATATCTAAAAAACGGAATGGTGTATGTCTCTAGCCTCTCGTATGAGAAGCTGTGACTTCCTCTTGCGGCATATTGGATACTTATAACCTACATAATTCATTTCTATCACTTATATATGTTTATGGTAAACATACTTTTTTATACTACAAATGCCACTTATTTTTCAACATCACTTGACTGTGGTATAAATTCTCTACTGTTGTCCCAATATCCCACAGTGATAAAGTATGTCCTTGGTTTGTCATGTTATTGCATCCTAATAATAAAAGAAATTGCAGACTAGGGATTGAAACGATCCAACCGTATTAGTCATTTCTACCATGGGATGTTCTATGCAAAAATTCGCAGCAATTCCAGTAGGTTTGTAATGAAACGTGGGGGTCGACTAGAAACCTACATTTAGAATGCTATACATACAGCTGTATTTCTGCGTAATGCGTAAAGTGTTATAAGTCTTGATGCATAGTTTGTTAAAGTTTGCTGAACTTCCAACAGTAAACAAAAGGGTGGTTGACGAACTGAGGTGAAGTACACCTATAACAGAGGTTCCACCTAACTGCACAAAGATGCAGATAACTGTGTTTTTGACGAGCATGTGTGAGACTTGGAGCTTGGTTCTTGCTATTTAGGACTAGTTCCTGTGTTCTGGTGTATTCTGGCTTGACTGCTGAGGCTTGCAAATTCCGTCCCGCCAGGCACTCCGGTTCGCTCAGCAAACGCTAGAATAAGCTATACTAAGCGAGTTGCAAGGGAATTTAGAGAATGGGTTGACTAAACAAGTGGAAGGTGGGATGAGGGGATTCAGTGTAAGACAGATAAAATAGGGAGACCATATGCAATAGAAATAAAAGAAAAGAACAGGGCAAGACTTGTGGGGATATAGGAAATATTAAAAATATCTGAATAAGATAATGAAGTATGTTGTAATAAGCAGGACATTTGTAGTACTGATCCACATAAACCTATCGGTTTTTGTAATGTTGTAGTCTTCTCTTGAAGCTACCAACTGATGCAGCGGTTGCTAAATCTGTGGGTAGTAAATTCCGTAGGTGGAATACCGTAAGTGAAAAAAATCATGTCAAGATTGCACCGAGGGATACCATAGTGACCTGGTGACATGTTTCGGATCGAGTGCATTAGACTATGCACTATTTTGTGCGCTGGTTAGGCAAGCTGGTTCTGGACCTGTGTTTGAAAGGTAAACGCTTATATCTAAGAATAACCTTATTTGGGTCGTATGAAATTTAGCTGGTTGACATTTTTGATGGATTCAATTCACATCTTGAAGACGTGAAGACATTTTTGGGCGCTCTGCACACTATAGTTAATCTCAGGATAGACGCCTAAGTTGTTGTTTTCAAACTTGCTATTTACTTTTGGCTGGCTGGTTTCAACATCCAACTTTGCACATATATTTATCACTCCCCCCTTGTGTCATAAAAAGCAAGAGAAGAGAGTAAAGAAAGATTCAAAGGAGTGAGTTATAATGAACAGATTTGTGAGTGGGGGAAAAAGAATAGTAATATAGAAGAACAAGAGAGTTTTATTGGATATGACAAATCAAAGAGTGCATTTGCACCATCCATTGAGAACGATTTTGAGCCATATCGCCAATTGTCTCCAGCCTTCATTGGTTCTTACCATTCCGACGACATTAACCAGGAAACCAGTCTACACATCCCTACGTGGTTGCCCAGCTCAAACTATCTGTTATAGATTTTATGGACTGATGAAGCCATGTTTTCGTTTATTTTATTTTTTTATTTATTTTTATTTTGATTTACAGCTTGATTCCACACCGTATTTTCAGTACAAGTGTGGAATTTTCAGCTTGGATATCGGTTGCCCAAATTCAGGCATACCATAGATATCGGGTGTGCGCCGGCAGGGGATCGAACCCCGGACCATGTGCATGGTCGGCGAGAGTCCTAACCACTGTGCCACCGACCACCACTAGTTGGCTCTTTTCCAACCCGATCGATCCTGTCAGAATATGGATTACTGGGAATGATTTTGAGACGTTGCCGACAGTCTTCAATGAATTAATTACCTCACATTACTCACTTCTTCAGACGGATATCTGAATATCATACCGATGCCAAAGATGACGCAATTTGGCGAGTACCAAATGAACTTTTCGTCAACAGGCAGTTCGTTTGGTTTTGATGTAATTTTCCAAATAAGCGAAGTGTTCACTGCATTCAACAATTTCACTCCATAACCCTAGAAACAACTAATATTTATTCCTAGAAATTATTGCATCTAAATATATGTGCAAGTTACAATGGAGTTATTCTCACACGGTGAAATGGAAATTCATCCGTCCAAATCATTATTTCTGAGCAGCAGATTCTACTCCGTGACTTTGCTAAAATATTAGTAGACAGGCCCCGTCAACTTATAAAAAACTCATTAATATTTTCTGGCTCGTGTTTTTTTATTTACAGTTAATTTATGGTATTTTTGTATTTTTATTTTTAGTATGACTTTCTTTATGAAAGGCAGGTGGTCGCTGATCATGAGGAGTTTTTGAAATCAAAAAAGCATTTAGATCAGGCAATACCAACATCAATTGGTGAGGTTCCATCAGTCCAACTAAATGTGCCACCAGAAGACAACATCCAGAAAGTAGTGGAGTTATCGTCTCGTCCTCATGTCTCCGACTCGCAGTCATTTTCTTCGTGTGATTTGCGCCCATTATCACTTTCTTCGGCACCTCCACCACCTGCTGCTGCAAGCCATCTTGTATCTGGGCAAATATTGCTTCCCAGCATACTGGATGGAAACCCTAGCCAACCTCCTCCCCCTCGTATATCAGAACAAGTGGAACCCCAAGACAGTCAGCACACTGGTCCTAGTTCAGAATTTAACTGTGCCCCTCGTGCTTCCGCCAGTCCTTCAGCCTGTACATATCTGAAAGATTTTGATAATGGAGCTGATGATCCATTTGCAATGACTGAGCTGAAAACAATCAATGAGCTGGAGGAGTTGAAGAAAATTCTGTGTGATTCATTTACTGGTTCTGGTGTGCCATCATCATCATCATCAGTAGCAGATATGCTAGCAACTAAAGCTACTGCGTCTGCCTGCAATGAGAAACCTCATCCGACGAATGATTTAGACGCACAGTCTTCCGTAAATTCAGACAATTTGAGTTATTCCTCTTTTTTCAGTTCTGATAAAACGTTAACAATTGATAAATCTCCTGAAACAATCTTTGTGCAACCTAAGAGTTACTCTCAATCTCATCTCAGAAGTATTCACTCAAATACTGAGCTTAATTCTGGAAAATATCTACACGATGAAGCTATTTTAAATGTTACACCCAATAATCTTTTATTAGAGTCTACAAAGTTGAGTCATAAGAAAACGGAAATATCTACAGCAGGCTTAAATTCAAGTTTCTCACAAAATGTAAAGGTGGGTGTTTTACGTAGTCTACACATTGTTTCCCTATTGAACAGTATAAAAATATTTAGTGTTTTTGCATTAATTAATATATGCAACGCTGTAAAAAATTCATTGTACTTTTCATTATCGGAAATAGATGATGAATTATTCAAAAGCGAGACAATTCTATCAAAATGGTAAAGGTTATTAATCATCGTAGTGTATAATAAATGGAAAAGGAGAATCAGTGTGACTGACTATTATGGTGCCTAAAATCCTACGTTCATATCTAAACGAGGGTTGCAGAAATATTCAGAGAAAGGAACTCGAAGCAACCAAGCTAGGACAGGGTTATATTAATGAAATCTTAATCCCTTGGTTGGTTATCACAGATGTGTCCCTTCGGTGTCTCACCTTAAGGTAAGGAAGGAAACTCAGATGGCGAGGTTGTAGAGCTTCATCGGTTGGTGTTTAAAGCATATGAGAATTGTGCTGAGAAAAATGATTTGAGGTGGGATTAGCTCTGAAAACTATTGGGGAGTAGTCGAGCACAAACACAGCATTAATCAGTAAAGTTATTCATTGATGTTAGGTATTGTAGATCGCATGATGGAGGTACGAGAAGTTTGGAGATCTTGTCGCATGACTGTAAACTGTTTGCAGTGGTGGTACCAATGAGTCCAGTCTCTGTTGTATAATAACTCTTGAAAATCTTCAGTTACTTTCTCCGTGACGATCATTTTGTTCCTCTTTCTTTGTTTTGTGCATTTATTTGAAGTATGGTAGCTTGAACTACTGTGTACTGCTGCCAAGTTCTACGTTATGTCGTCAATCAGTCAATTAGTTTTCGATAGGGTTTGGGATACAGACATAGTTATTGGCGTCTGACATTTAATTGATCTGAGGGGCATAATTCAATCCTGTCGATTGATGAATCTTGTAGTAACGTTTATATCCAAAGAGAGCATGGAGGAAATATACTATTCTCATCAGCTGTTAGATAGGGTTGCCCGATCTCTCTACTTCTCTTTAACTTTGCCATCGATGAAATTCTGGAGTCAGCTCTAAAGGATGTGCCTAGTGGTGGTGTAGATCTGCTTCCTGAAGAAAGACTCTTCGGCCTCGAGTATGCAGACGATAACGTCTTACTGTGCGATAGCATGCAGACTACCCAAATCGCACTTAGACGGCGCAAATCACATGCCATATTTGCACATGCTGATCTCCAACTGATTAAGTGCAAAGTACTGTCACAAGATTGGCAGGAGCATGTACTCACCTGCACTCACTCTTGCAGGTGAACCACTTGAAGTCGTCGATGCGTTCGTGTATCTGGGTAGTTGTGTGATTGCTGGTGGAGGTGTGGTGGCTGTCTGTCTGTTTTTGACTTTGCACCGATGTGCGGCAGTTCAAGTCGCCACACTCCATGTAGCACACAAAGCAAGAGAAGAAAGTAGAAGAAATGCATAATATAGACAGTAAACACAGGTGTGAGACAAAGAAATAGTAATAACGAAGAACAAAACAGTTTAATTGGAAATCATAAGTCACAAGGAGTGGATGCATCTGCGCCAGCCATTGAGAACGATTTTGAGCCATATCACCAATCGTCTCCAGGCTTCATTGGTTTTTGCCGTCCCGAAGACCCCAACCAGGAAGTCTACACCTAACTACGTGGCTTAAACTAACTGTTGTAGATTTCATTGACTGGTACCATGTTTTCGTTTGACCGCCGCTAGCGCTTTTCCAGCCTGGCCCTATGTCAGCTAACATTGCCAATCGGTCGAGGAAGGCGATGACTAGGCATACGTAACACATGTCCTAACCATCCCAGTTGATGTAATTTCACAGCCTCGTCTATTGATTACCCTCGACGCCTAACCTCAATATTGCTCACCTTATTATACCAGTTCACACGGGAGATAGAACGCAGACACCTATGATCGAAGACAGCTAATCCTTTCATGTCTTCTGCTCTCAATGGCCAGGTCTCACAGTCATAAAGGAGGACGGAGCGGACTGTTGAGCAATACACACGCCCTTTTGTCGATATTCGGATATCGCGTCTACGCCAGAGACGGCGTAAACTGGCATATGCGAAACTAGCCCTCTGTATTCATGCTGAGATTTCGTCGGAGATCAACCCGTTGGGGCTGATGGTACTTCCCAAGTAAGTGAAGCGGTCAACGTGCTCTACCACTTCATTTCCTATTTCTAATCTAGGGGTCGGTGTAGTCCAATCCTGCAGCATCATCTTATATTTTACAGGGGCGAATCGCATGCTAAACATTCGTAGATTGCAGCTCAGTGTGTTCAGAAGACTCTGCATTTAGTCAGCGTCCTCGCCTAGAGAGACTATGCCATCCGCATGCATATTCTAAGTCAACGAGATTATTCCCTGGTAGCAAGTCAATCCCTGAGTCGCTGAATTGAGTTAGGGTTAAGTTCATTAGTACATCTATGATGAAATTGAATAGAAATGGGGATAATGGGCATCCTTGACGGACGCCACTAGCCGTCACCACTTCAGATGACAACTCGCCATAAGCCGTCATCTGGCTGCATGAGTACGAGTAGAGTGCCTTGATCAGTGCAATGTATTTTCTCGGCATTCCCCTTACAGCCAAGCATCGCCAGAGAACCTCTCGGTCGACAGAATCGAATGACGCCTTTTGGTCAAGAAATATAATGATTGTTGGACGCAGGTAGGAATGCCTATTTTCTAGAATCTATCGAAGGGTGAATATATGATCAATACACCCTCTTCCTGGCCTAAAACCTGCCTGGTTTTCTCGTGTTTGTGTCTCCCAAGCACCACTTAGTCTATGCAGTATTATTGAGCCTAGGATTTTAGGTACTATATTAGTCAAACTAATCCCTCTGTGATTATCACCTGAAGACTTGTCTCCCTTCTTGTATATCGGGATGATCAGTGACTTACACCAACCCAATGGGAGTTTCGCTGATTGCCAGAAGCTGCCTAGAACATCAGTTAATGCAGACAGTAAACTGTCGCCTCCGTACTTAAGTACCTCTGGAGTCAATAAATCAGGTCCCGCTGCTTTGCCTTGTTTCAGATTAGTGACAGCTTTAGTAACCTCAGTTAAGGACGGAGGATCTGTGTCTATATCCCATTCAGGGAGGTGTTGGATGTTCGGCAGGTCAAGTGTGGCTGTAGGCCAATTAAACTGCTCCTCATAGTGTTCTTTCCAGCAATATAAGAACTGGAGAGTTATGACGACTGTCAGGTTCTTCAATAGTATCCTCCTGTGACATCTCCTTCACTTGTCTCTCACCTTCCCGTTCTGAATGACATGGGACTCTCCCCGTTGTGAATGGTGCCATTTTGCGATTGCTCATTGGGATTTCATGTCTCACCTTATCACAATGACCGTTGGTTTCCCCATTTCCAGTGAACAGGTGATCGTATTGTTTAAATAACACAGTCATATTCTGTGCTTTCGACGCCTGAACTCCTGCTATCTCGCTTGTGCAAGTGGGCTTGTTCGATGTTCAGAGTTGACAAGATATTCGAGTATTGAGCTGCTAGTATTCCTCTTTCCTCCTCTGGCTAGCCAAGCTGGACAGTGTTACAGAATACGTTTGCGGACTTGCTGTTGCGTACGGCCGACACACTTTGCTTTACACAAGCAAGTGAACTGACTAATATACACCATTGAGGTGGCCAAAAGCGGTATCTTATCCCTAACGTTAGACTGGGTTAACTGTCTTCTGAAGAATGTGATGCGTAAGGCGGCTGCTTGAAATATCTACTTGAGACATTTAGAAAGGTGGTGTCGAAGATTTCCGCCTTCAGTGTCACCTTTGAATTTCAGGTTCATGAAGGGAGTTATCTTAGGAACACTTACGACTTTTGGCGATGGAGGCCTTTCCTTCATATTTTGTACAGCTTATGAAAATGAATCATTGAAAGGAAAATTCTCTTTGTTGTTTACGTCTTTTTCACATATATATGTTACATAATCGTTTGTTATAGCTAAACTCATTACCTCAACGGCCGCAATCATGCAGTGGTGGAGGAAGAATTTCAGGACAGAGAAGTCTTTTCAATACAACAAAACATCAAAATACAATCTCTTTTGGTGGAAGTACTGACATAAGTTCTCACAATGTGAAACTTGAAGAGAATCTGCTGTCATGGGCAACAAGCTCTGGTTTTTCGCATTCTCATGCCCGGCGTCTTTTAGAGTTGGGTATGAAAAAACGAGGTAAATTTTTATTTTTTTGTGTACATATACTTTTCTAATCAATAATAATGAGGCTTTATTTGGGACATTATGTGAACACACTGTACAAGGAAGTCTCAGCATATTTTAAGTTCCAAAATATTTCCTCTTCATACAGGATTTACATGTAAAGTAATAATCTGAAGTATATCATTACGATGTAGAGTGTAGTTGCATATGCAGATGAAGAATCAAATTGGTAGATTTTTTCTCCATTTTCTTCAAGAATTAAGCGGCGTTTCGCTGACAACTAACTGAATATGTGCGTGAGGTCATGTAATGACCATTTGATATGTAATTGCATCATTAAAACAATAAGAAATGCAGAAGAGTTTAAGCAACATTTTGATGGGTGGAAATTCCGGTAGGCTAGTGTTTTAAGCAGGTCTCCGTTATATCAGTGTGTCGTTTGTTTTAAATACTCTGGCTTATAGTAGTTTGTAAAGTCCCATTTTGATGTAGTTGTGTTCTCTGAGCTGGATAGTCCCATTTACACATTTAGAAAAGCACCAAATTGAGCGAAGAAATACGTGTATTCCTTTTCAATTAGTTCTTCATCATCGGTTGGCTGTACACTAACATATTTGCCTTTTTACATCGAAATTGTACCAGTCCTGTGGTTATTTGAGTTAATAAGAATTATCAGTTTTAGGTATGGGGGTGTGAATGAAAGTAAGAGATTAAAAGTCATCAGAACAGGGTATCTGAATTTGGATGGATGGGGGGGGGCATAAAAATCATTGCAGAATTGAAGATCAGTTAATTATGACACAATCAAGAAATTTGTGAGGCACTGATGACTAAGAAGAATAGGATGACTAAGTAGAATCACGTACGATACAAACAATTTATTTGAATTAACTAGAATTAAAATCATAATAAAATAACAAAGTCAAAAGATAGTTATAAGGGGAGGGGAAAATTGTCTGTAAGACTTAATACATATTTTGTCGTTGGTCATGACAAAGAAAGATGTATTTCGATTGCCTCTGCTGTATGTAGAAGTTGTACTCGTAAAGCTTGCGAAAGGTCATCTTGACGTCCAGATAGTATCGACTAGATGAGCTAGTATTGAGCATAGTATAGTTTTAGTTGGACTCTTGCCAAACTAAGATGGAGGTGTTCAGAAAGAAAATCAACGATGAACTTGCCTGATCGTACTCCCAATGTAGTTGGAGCTCCTCACGAGCAGTTAAATCGGTAAATACACATGGAAGAGGCGAAACGGGGCAGTTTGTCTTTCTCTTTTGAGCTGAGTATTGATTGGCTAGTGAATAAACAGCATTACTCAACTGGTTTTTCTTATCGACTGTTCACAGAACAAATGATAGTTAAGTTATCGGTATGTATAGGAGTGTGCATGTTTGTGAAGTGTGTCTATTTACTCAGTTGAAGTTGGTTCTCTTTTTTCACTAAGAGTGATAACCTACATATTTAGGCTGAATAGATTGTGTGATTGATAAGCGCGTAGGTACTTAACTCTCAAGTAATTGGCCTTCAGTTCAAATTCTGGTTTATTTAATTCTACCTTGGTAGTAGGATAGTACTGTGAGTTCTTACAGTTAGCTTAGTACGTAGACGTTTATCGAGTTTTCATGTTGCATTAATTAGACTAGTGTGCAAAAATAAATTAGCTCATATGAATTCTTTTATCATGGAAGCTTTTGTGCTAAAGCTGTTCTTAATTGTCGTGTTTAAATTGACTGAGAGTGCAAAGTATATTACTATTATTCTCTTGGGTTCCCTATAGTCCTCTTCATCTGACACGACAATTGCATATAGGTTCTCATCTCCTCACCCAATCTCCATGTCACCCTTGGACACACATCCAACTTGCCGTTTACTATCCCATTTCCACTGAAGAGACGGTCTGCCGTGCTATGTCATCAAGTGGTCTCCTCAGTGTGTGTCCGATCCGTCACCACTTCCTTTAACATATTTGTTGAGCAATAAGTTTTTGATTGGTTAGTTCCCAGAGTTTCTTGTCGCCAATTCTTTCTGGCCTGCCATCTGGTCACCAGTATGGGACCACCGAAGTCAGCTGTTAATAAAAGTCTGCTGCTTTCGGTTGGATATGCTTTTGGTGACACGCTGGCCAAGTTTCTGACCCATGTAGAAGAACTGAATGACAACACTGGTGTTGAAAATACGAATTGCGTTCTTTATGTTAAGTAAAGCAGATTTCCAAACTGATTTCAGAGTGATAAAGTTCTACCCGGTTTTTCAATCCATGCTGGCGTTTGCATCGTCATCCGTGCCGCCTGTAGTTGGAACGATGCCTCCTAGGTAAGTGAAAGTGGTGGCGCCTTTCAAATTTCTTTCACTGATAGTTATTGGTGCTTGTTGTTGTTGTTGTTGATGGCTGATTAGTTTCACTACCCCCATCTTCTTTATGCTTGTTGAAATCATGTCTTCGCTGCCAGCCTTTTCTGTTAGTTTGTTGGTTTTCTCCTGTAGGTCTTCTAGTTTGTGTGACATCAGACATAAATCATCCGAGAATTCCGGATTTCCTAGAGTATTCTTATGGGTTCAATATATTCCTGTCTGCTCGCTCCCACACAGTCTCCTTCATATTCCAGTGTATTACAATTAGGAATATCATCAGTGATAGGTTCAGATGTCATCCTAATTCCTTCTTTAATAAAAATTCTTCGTAGGATCTCAGCTGTCGTCTCCTAATATGGTAAAACTGCAGATGCCTTATATTCTTTCTTATTCGTGTTATCATTATTAGTTTCACCATTATTTTTATTTTGCTTTTGACCTTTTCTGGTCTTCCTAATGAATTTTATAGGATGGTTATTTAACATCAACCAGCTATTCTTCCATCTGTTTCATTTCATCATTTACGTTTTCTAATGTACTCCACTTGGAGTTATTGCTCGGTTTGTTAGACATTTAACTGTTAGCAGTTGCAGTTGAACTCAAAGCGTTTTATTCCGTCTAGAATTCATCGTGTCTCCACCAGAATTCGAATTCAGATACTCTTGTCACTTATCGACTTAGTGGATAATATTTTTGGGATATGAAATGATAATTACTGAGCTCAATTCTCTATAGGCACAGTAGCACTCATTGTGAGCTAACAAGTTCCAAGAGAGTTAAGTTCTTATTCCTAGTTTGTTACGTGAACATATATGTGATTGTTGAGTTGCTATGCTTTTAAGGATGAATAGATTTGAAGTAAATTGATGGATAGTGACTAACAATGGAATCCACTATAATGCATATTTTGTCCTATTTGGCACTCGTCAGCTAGTGGATTTACCTGCATTTCCCAGTGAGTGAGTGGGAACACCACCAATTTACTTCAAGTTAAATAATCAGACACCGTGGAAGCGTCTGCACAGGAAGTCGACCTGTCAACCTGAGGTCGAGCACTTCGGTTCAATCAATAATCAACGGGAAATTTTAAAGTGAATTCAATATAATGAGTAGATTCCTTAATCTTTATATCATTTCTTATATCGTATATTTTTTTATCTGTTCTTTTTAGTATTTACATATAAAAATCTTGAACAGAATAAACTGATTTTATTAAATCTCTTGCATACATTCAATTCGCTGTTGACTAATTTCTCTAGTAGTGGTCAAAGTTCTCATCGACTTTCTGAAGAATCAGCTCTTGTAATCACTTTGACTTTCCCAAATGATTTATCCAAGGTAAGAGTTATCTGATTCCAGCTGTTTTGTTTACCAATTTTCAATTACTGTGCAGTTTATATATAAAGATATAATTAAAAATGTTATTATAATTTTTGTACCGTTTGTTGAGGGATTACAGCTTATAGCTGAAATATTAGTTGTTAACTTGATATGAAAGTTGGAGGGTGTGTGTGAATGTAAATTACAAGGGAAAAATTGTTTTTTTTTTAACGAATGCAGGTGTATTCATGGGATGAGGATGGAGACAATTTGAAACAATAGTTCTTTTTATAACTGAAGATGAAAAACGAAGAGGAGTCAAACCAAACTAGATCCATGGTAAATGTAGAGGTTGAACTGGTTTCTTTTGAACATAGCTCTCTGGCTTTTCGATGCGTGTGGCGAGGTTTTCTGCCCAGTGCACATTGCCTTTGGTAGATTTTTATTTACTTTGTAAATGATTCTGAATGGTGAGTCAGTTGAGATACTGTGACAGGTGTTGATCAGATGTTCAGTTATGGCGCTTCTGATTGAACCAGTTCCTCCTCTTTGCAGCCATTTTGCGTAGCGCTCTCTAAAACGTTTTGATGGAACGCGCATAGAACGAACTATGTACCTAGCTCCACACGAGCACGTCAACTGATATATGCACACTGAAGTGATCATATGCGGAGGTTTGTTCTTCACATCACTTAGAAGCAGTGGGCGACTAGTGAATATCACTCTTAGAGTTACTGCGGGAAAGGTCTTCTTTAGGGAGTTGGAGATTCTCCTCTGAAGGGTAACTGCAGCTAAGTCTCCACTGAATTTCAGATTCAAATAAAGTATTTGCTTTCGTACTGAATCACTCTGAAATCATTCTAAAGGTCTACTGAATTCAGCATAAAGAACAACAAGATTCAGATTTTTCAACACTACTATCAAATTATTTTAAAAAAACCTTGACGTGCTTTTCGATTACTACGCTACATTTGCTCAGTAACATAAAACTCTTATTTCTCTGGCGTTTCTTGCCAGGAAGTTGTGGAACTTATTGTAATTATTTGACTTTCGAACACTAAATCTGTGATATAATCTTGTTGACTGATAATACCTATAACTATCTGTTTGACATCTTGTGACTGTTTAACACTAACTAATACCTATAATTGTATATATTGTTGGATTTACATGTCTAAGTCGGCCCAAGCCAGTAGAGTCTATGGTTTTGATATCATTTTTGTTAACTGTATTTGATAGTGATTCTACTGCTAAGGTGGGGACACAAAAAAATACCAGAGAATTCTCGGGAAGAAGCTTTCCATTCAGCAGATGTACTGACACAAATCAAATATATCAAGCGATAAAGAATTAGATACCATTGCGAAAATGACTAAAAGATGGAATTCCAGGTCAATGAAACGATCAATACATCAATACAATTTAATAAAACGTCTGAAGACAACTGATCGCATCTGCAGCCACTAGGAGAGTCAGTTACATCATTCGTGAAGAATTGCGAAATATTTGCTTCACACTGAATTAAGAGATGGTAACGTTTTTGTCTAGATGGATGATGAAGGCTTCCCAATTAAGGGACTCAGCTTAGAGAGCTGAGCTGCAAACATTCTCCATGATTTCAAGCGCTATTTAGAAATAACATATAGGGCAACGTGCTAGTCTGTGTAAATGACACATTATCTAAGGTGGGGACTATTTCACAGATTCTAAGATTAAATGGATAGTCAACCAACAACAAGACCCGATCACTGTCAACGGAAGTAATTTGATAAAAGTCACTTCCTTTACTTATCTAGACATCATTGTTCCAACTGCAGGCAGTGGGACGGACGAGAATATCAAAATCAGCCGGAATCGGAAAGGTATGGCAGACATCCATCACTCTGATATCAGTTTGGATATCTGCTGTACTCAGTAGGAACAACAAAATTTAGGTTCTCAGCACCAATGTCAGTGAGTTCTTCTATATTGTTCAGAGACTTGGTGCATACGTCACGGAAAGCATTTATAACAGACTACGGCAAACTTTTATCAACAGCTACCTTCGATGACTCCATAGGGAAGATCAGATGGCCAGCCAGTCGGTCAGAAAGAATTAGCAACGAGGAACTCTGGGAACTAATCAATCAAAAACCTATTGTTCAACAAATATGTTTAAGGGAATGGTGATGGATTGGACACACACTGAGGAGACCGTTCGGTGACATCGCACGGCAGGCCGTCTGTCGAATGGAACCAGAATGAGAAGTGACGAGTAGTTGGCCGTTGGTCGGAGGATCGTGTGGAGAGGAGATGAGCGCTTACGGGAAATCTGTTGGCCAACTGAAGAGGACCGTAGATAATAGGACAAAGGGGAGATGTGCTGTGTGAAGCCGTATGTTCCATCGCAAATCGAAGGGAACAATAATAATAATAACAATAAGTACGATTGTACAGCTGCTTTTGAAGATGAAGTCGCTGAAAAGATATCTGTTTGCTGAGCTTCTCTCTATTTCCTCTCAGTGTTTAAACTCATAATCTGTCTGGGTGACACAACTATTTATTTTATATTATCAACGATTGTAAATACCTTTAAACGTGTCTGTAAGTGATATTTCAGTCTTTTGAATACATTCGTTTTTTTTATCTGAGCTTCACAAATTTAAACTGATATTCACTAGTTAATGTCTAATAATAATAATAATGTTTTATTGTTTCATTTTCCCTATATGTGTATTTAGGCACAACAATTAGCCCGACTTGTAATCTATTTAGAAGAGAATGGCTTTTCACAAGACATTATTTTATATTATATCCAAAATCCGCATTCTATTGAAAATGCAGCATTGGCTAAACTGCTTAACAGCTTAATACAACGCACTAATTCTGGTCATGAAGTGAGCAATCCATTAAGTTCATTTTTTTCTACACCTCATCATGAAGTATGAAAGTCTACAGACGATAAGTAAGTAAGTAAGTAACTCGTCTGTTGGCACTGTGATGACATGACACTACACAAAGATTATCTATCTATCGGTTTTCTTTAAAAAAAAAATTCTGCTCAATTTCATTTTCATCATTGTCATATTTCAGCTCATTATCTTGAAGGAAGAAAGGAATGTATGTATATTTATGTATATGTATATGTATTCATTCCTCAAATGTATAGAATATAATTTTAACAGTGATGAAGGCAAAACAACTTTATGCCTCGTTTTCAACTCTTCTTGACGTTTTTCTTTTATTAAACACTCGCTTACCTCAGGTCCATGTGTATTTAGAGAGAACAAGATAAACAATAAAGTGGGTAATGCATATGTCTTTTTTTAGCTTATGCGCATAGTAACAATAATCGATTAAGCCTAATATTGACAACAACCTATGATCCTTTTTACTTTGTTTTTCAATTGCCTTATTGTATTTTCTGCAAGTTTATTTATGTACTGAGAGTATTTTACAAGATAATTAGTCACATCCTGTTCATGATTCAACAATCCTTTCTATTTTGTTTTAGTTGACTTACTTATGTTCTCATTATCTCAGAAAAAATAAAAGTTGTCTCGTGTGGAAAATGGTGTTTTTGTTTTGTGTTGCTTGTCACTTTTGTTATCGCCCCCTTCCTCATAACTAATTGAACACGTATATATGTATACTAGATAGGCGTTCAGTTCAACTTTTTGGTGAGGACGGGAAGTCTTTATTTGAGAGTTGCGATTGATGGCAACACTCACGTCCTGATGAAGCCTCGTCAAAGTGATCGATATAATCAGCAACCAGAGGATTTCTGTATTATTATTCCCTAGTTGAACATAGGGCTACAAAAGCATTTCTCCACTTTGTCCTACTCTCTGCGATCCTGCGTAGTTGGCCTTACGATCGCCTATAGTCTCTCATCTCCCCCATCTCATGATATCCTCCATACCCAACTTGTCGTTTCTTGTTCGAGTTCCCCTTGAGCTGTGTCCCTTAACAGTCTCCTCAGAGTATGTGTAAATTCAATCTCCATTTCATTCGTCATATTTTTGAGTAAAAGGTTCTTGGTTCGTTTGTTTCCATAGCTTCTTGTTGATAATTCTTTCTTGTCAGTCGACCAGCCACCTGATCTTCAGTATGGAGCCATCGAAGGTCACTGTTGGTAAAAGTCTGCTGTTGTGACCCCCTGGCCAAGTTTCTGACTCATGAAAGAACCGACTAACTCTATATTTGTGTTGGAAATCCAAATTTTGTAGTTTATGCCGATTGCAGAAGATTTCCACAGTGATCCCAGTGTGACGAAGATCTGCTTTGCCCTACCAATCCTGGCTGATTTCGACATCCTCATCCGCGCTGTTGCCTGTAGTTGAAACGATGCTGCTTGGCCAGATAAGTCAAGGAAGTAATCTTCTTCAAATTTCTCCCGTTGACAGTGATTCGTGCTGGTTGTTGTTGTTGACGGTGGTGGTTGTTTGGGTATCTCCATCACTTCCGTCTTCTATGCTTGCCTCTTCTGTCAACTTGTTGGTTTTCACCAGTAAGTCTTCGAGTTTGTGTGAGTGACGTTAGACATAAATCATCCGCCGTGAAATCCAGATCTTTTAGGGTTTTTCTATTAATCCAGCGTATTCCTGTTTTTTCACTCCCAGCCTGTGGTGTGCCGCATAATTCAGTCCACCACAACTAGGAATATGATTCGAAATAGTAGGCAGCCTTGTCTTACTCCTGTATTCACTTCAGAGGCTTTTCTGAGTTTTCTCGTGTCACTTAGATAAAATTTAACCTTTCGATGACCGATTTCTCATTTCAGTATTTGACTATCTCAATTATTTGATGTTTACAGTTTAGGGTTAAGGTTTTTTGCACCACTACGCCTCCTTGACACGACACCGAGGTAGATACAGAAGTCAGATTTAACGGTGACAACAACTTTATCATCGAAGATACAGAGTATATTTATATTTATCGTTAACACATCCATGGTCACTTAAACTATAAATGGGTAGTCAATATCTGACTGATTGCATAACCTTGAAGATCCCAACAATAAACAGATCAAAAACTTACAAAAGAATGGATACTGAACAAAGAATACTCTTTTCGATAACTTCATCATAAGGCTCTACAGTTATATATACACATTATAGTGAATGAATGAATTAGTGTTATCAACGACATTAATGCTGTTTAAATAACATCGAATCGATAATATTGATAGATTACAGCTGAATAGTATCAACATAAAATGAGCTGAATTTCAGAAATATTTAGGAAAGATAATATAACAAATTCATGAATTTATAGTCTCTACTGAAGGCCAGAGCAGTAGTAGTGGCCGAACTTGCTTCTTTTGCACACAAAGCACTGGTTGTTTGAGGCGATTTGTGATAGCCTCTGCTGTTTAGAGCATACGGTACCTCGATGTTTTTGGCAATTTATTAGGCACCCATTAGATGACAGAGAAGGATTCTTCAATGCTGGCTTTGTGGCCGGTTGGGACCTGATGGTTTTTACTACAGCTTTAATCAGCTATAGCGGGATATGTTCTCGAGCACAAAAATCAAGTTCCTAGAGCTACACTCAATGTAACTCACTCCACCACAATCGCAGTTGAATTGGTAGATACAATTTGAAGTGGCTAGTCTAGGTACTTCATCTTTCAGTCGGGGAATCACCATCGGTAGTGTAGAGAATAAGACGTGTAGTTTGCCAGCATTAAAAGTCCTTTGAACTGATTTCCTTAATTTCTTCGTAATTATCTCACATGGTATATCGCACTTGAATTGTAGTCGTATGTGAAGAGGCTTCTTGTTTACCGATAGGGAGTAATCCTTTTACGCTTTCTTTCTTATGTGTTTCTTGATAAATTTGTTAGGATAGCCATTTTCGATCAAAGTGTCATATACAATGCTGAATTCATCTTCAATTACTTCTTCTGAGCAGATAGCTCTAACTCTGTGGCTGAGGGTCTTTACTAAATTTCTTTTGTAATTGATAGGAACGAAGCTGTGAAGTCACATCGAAGTATGCGCTGAAGATGTTGCTCAGTAGAGCAATGAAAGCTTCGCAACCAAACCATCCAGCTCAGAGAACACAACCACACCAAAATCATCCACCTGAGCTACAAATCTTCTCTATTATATCTGAAGGTCTATTTTCTAGTTTACTTAGAAAGAAATCAGCCAAAATGAGATCCGACGAGGAGCCCATCGCCACCCCGTCCACTTGCCTGTAAAGCGTGCCGTCAAATTTGAAATTTACATTCATGGTACATCTTAATAACACTTCTTTTAGGATTTCAGTACGGATGCCTATGTTTATCAACTGGTTATCCACTTGTTCACATATATAGTTAACTGTTTCTACTAGAGGTACATTTGTGAATAAAGATGCTATGTTCAGAGATATCATGGTTTTGTCCTTGATATTAATATCTTTGATTTTGTTTACGAATTCAAATATCTCTTTGACGCTGTATTTCACCATCTTCTCATGCAAAGGTTTGAGAATATTTACTGACCATCTAGGTAGATCATGGTGAGGCGAATTTTGCATATCAAGTATTGGTCTTGATGGTACCCGTGGTTTATGCACTTTAGGTAGGCCATACAATCTTGGCCCAATAAACTACCCAGCCAGGTTATGACGCCGTTGCATAGATACGACAGGTTCGTCCTAACGGCAAACTATTATCGTCTCTAAATATTTACACGATACCATTTAGCAGCAGTGGACAACTGAGAATTTTACAGTAGACTTACTAGGACGAAAGTAATCAGTCAGAAGATTCGCACAGTAATATTAGTATGTATTGCAAAAGAGTGAGTGGGAGAAAAATATGTAATAATAATTTATAGCAGTATCATGTGTACTAATAATAGTTTAGCGACATGGGCCTAGTCGTAGGCGTTTATCAACGTGATGTGATCTGATTGGTCGTTTGTCTGACTAGCACAGATGATCAATATTTGTAGTATTTGAATCCTGATTGACTAATTACTGAGTTAGACGGCAGTTGCATATAATAAGAAAATAACTCATAGTAATTGTTAAGAAAAAATCAGATAAAGTTAAGATCTCTGCTGTACTGACACATTATTTGGATGCACTTTTCTTACTTGTGATTGTGTTTTAGAAATCGATAGAGAAGGTGAAAAAAAGTGCTAAGTATGAAATTATGCCAAACTTTTTAAAATGTAAAACGAAGAAATAATATAGTAGTAGCAGTTACCTGACATTTTAATAGTTTAGAATATTAAATAGAATGGTGTTAGTTTGTTAGTTGACAAGTAAAATGAATAGCCTTGTATGTACTGAATGAAGGCTTAGCGACTTAGTATGTGTATTTGTGTGGTAACAGTTGTGTTTACAGAAAATACGTCCCAGTGAGGCGTGTGCTACTGATAAGGTTGATCAGTAGTATATTAAGAGGCATTCGTCGGCATAAAAGACATCAAACAGCAAGGAGACGGATTTGACGTCAGAGAAAGCAGATGATTCTGCGTTGCAGAGAAACATGGGAGAAGTAAAAGAAACACAATACGTGTGTACTCTATTGAGATAAGTATAAAACTTGGGCACTGTGGTAGACTATAACTCCATTATGCGTAAAGATTTATTTTGATAAAATTACACAGTGTTATACAGTAATATTTGCTGATGATGTTTCGAGCACAAATTGTGTTGGTGTGATACAGACAATGTGTGCCAATGGAATATTATTCTCACAAATTACCACAGTACAATTAGGCATTAGCAACAGAATACAATATATCTATTTGAAGATTCTATTTGATGTTAGAGACAGAATACATTTCCCACGGTTATATACTGCATTAACAAAAGAATACTATGTCAAACAGAATGTTGGGCTGTTAACTGGTTACACTCTTATTTCTCAGAAAGAAAGCAGTACACCGTGTATAAAGGGAAGTCTTCCACTTCATTGCCTACTGAAGCTGGTGTCCCTCAAGGCACTGTCCTCTCTCCTTTTCTTTTTTCTTTCTTCTTACATGACTTGCCTCAGTCTGATGAAATAAATTTTGTGAAGTACGCTGATGATCTAACTGTTTCAATGGCTGTTAACTCCCAGCTAGATTGTACCAAAATAAATAGCTTTCTGTCGGGAGTCAGTAAATGGTCTGAGTCAAACGGTCTTAAACTGAATCCTTCTAAATGTCAAACTGTTAATTTCAGCTTAAGATGTAAACGACAGTTAAAAGAAGCCGTCGATTCTCATGACAGTTGTAAGATTGATGACAATGATATAGGAATTAAATCAGAAATTAAGTATCTTGGACTTATTCTCTCTTCTGATCTCTCCTGGTCTTCCCATGTCTCAGCGATCTCCAGTAAAATATTCCGCCTGACATTTTACATTAAGAAGTTAAGGCACTCGGGTATAACTCAACCCCTCCTCTTACAGTTCATAAACTCTTGCATCCTACCTATTCTTCTTTATTGTTTACCCTTATTCTTTCCTGGTTTGCTTAAAAAGGACTTTGTCACAATTCGTAGAATGCTGAAGACTGTCAGTAGGATGAGTGGTGTCCCAGTGGATTACATAGTTAACGTCGTTGTCGATAGGCATTTGACTTCGTGCAGTAAATTTGCTAAAGGGATTTTGTCTGACTTGGAGCATCCACGTCACCCTCAGCTTTCACCGAGCATCTCCTCAGGTAGAACAAGAAGTAACTTCAGAAAACTGTATGCCCGCGCGTCTAAGTATAAAAATTCTATGATACCATACTTGGCACGTATTTTATGTGATGAAAATAGCGTCAGGCACGAATTGACTAACCTTTTTTCATCTAGTAAATAAACAGTCTCCTCCATTCATCTTTATATACCTTCAAGTTTTACTTTTATTATTTCTATTATATTTATGGTCCTGTTGATTCTTTGTTTTCACTTCCATAACTGCAAACACCAACTTATCTCTATGACTGCTGTAATTTTTGTTTTTCCCCTCACCATATCATGTAAAGAGAACATTATGTTCAATATTTTTAATCATGCAAGGATTTGTATACCGCATCGACAATACTGTGTGAAACAAGCCCACGGCAATTTCCACTTGTATTATTATCATTATCTTAGCTATTATCATTATTATTATTTCCATTTTATATGCTGCATGTTTTTTATTTTTTTTTATATTAACCCTATTGTAAATGTAGAAAAATTTTCTGTGTGATTAATTTTATTTATAATTTGAGGAAATTAGATGCAATATTGTGATTAATGCTGAAAATTCCATTCTGTATCACAAGTACTGTTTTTGGAATAAAGTAAATCATTATTATTATTATTGTTATTATTATTATATTTGAAAATTCTATTTCATGTTGTTCGATGTAAACCGAAATCATATGTTCAGTGATTGGTTAAAGAGTATTACCAAATATATATATATATATATATATATATATATATACGAAGTACGGACTTATCAGCATGTTCGAGACAAGCGAGATAGCAGGGGTTCAGGCGTCGAAAGCACAGAATATGACTGCATTACTTAAACAATACGATCACCTGTTCACTCGAAATGGGGACACCTACGGTCATTGTGATAAGGTGAGACATGAAATCTCACTGACCAATCGCAAAATGGCACCATTCACAACGGGAAGAGTCCCATGTCATTCAGAAGGGGAAGGTGAGAGACAAGTGAAGGAGATGTCACAGGAGGATACTATTGAAGAACCTGACAGTCGTCATAACTCTCCAGTTCTTATATTGAGAAAAAGCAAATGGGAAGTACATACTCTGCGTTGATTTCCGACAGCTAAACAGCATGAAAGAGCTGAGAGTGTGTGCCATGCCAACTGTAGTACAGACCTTGGATCGTCTACAAAGCGCGAATTTAATTACACCGCTCGACCTCCGGTCAGGATATTGGCAGATACCGATAAAACCGAGCGACAGAGATAAGACGGAGTTCATCGTGGGTCGGAAACAGTATCGGTTGAAACGCATGCCATTCGAACTACCAGGTGCATTGTTCACCTTCAGACGACTGGCGACGTTGTTACTTAGAAACCTGAAGAATGTGGAGGTGGTGTACAGTGATGGTCTCGTCATCTACAGTCAAAAGGAAAGCGACTATGTGAACCATTTCGAAACCGTGTTAAAACGCATTGAAGAGTTTGGACTGCGCATCAACAAAACAAAATCTCAGATAGCTAAATAGAGTGTTACGCTGTTTGGTCATTAAGTGGGAAACGGTGAGATAAAGCCACTAATGGAGAAAATCTTGTCGATGAAGACCAATACGCCCTCGAATTCCAAGGGAAAGCCGAGGCAGTATGTTATTGGAGAGAGCAGCGTTTTATAGTCGATTTGTGAAAATCTCCAACGAGATAGCAGTCGCTCGTACAGACTATTAGGCGAGTCGAAGTTTGTTTGATCGAGAGATTTGCAGGAAATATTCGACAGGATTGAACGGCTTTTAGACCACCAGAAAATGACGCTAAAACTGTCTGTTAATGTATGTGTATAACGTGGGCACTGTGGTAGTTAGTAATTCCAAATTTTTTTGTTTATTACATCTAATAAACAAACTAATATGAAAACTGTCTGTACATGGGAAGCAGTTCACAGTGTGCACAGGTGCGAGGGACTACGGCATAGGCGCGGTTCTTAGACAGGGTGAAGCAGTTGTCGAATATGCCAGTTGTAGAACAGAAGTATTCAACTATAGAGAAAGAATGTTTAGCGATAGTATGAGTACTAGACAAATGGAGGCCTTATTAACTTGGCCAACGGCTCCGTATAGAAACTGATCACAAGCCACTACAGTTCTTGAGGACGGCGGGTGACCCACGTGGGAAGTTGTCGCGATGGATGTTGCGCCTGCAGTAGTATAACTTCACAATCTCATACGTTCTTGGCAAAGAATATTTTTTGGCAGACATTTTATCGAAGTGCGGAAGACGAAGCTAAGTCACCGGAGATTGTTTACGGAGTGCATGCTGTGAAACACGACTTATCAGAACTTTCCCGCAGTCAGAAATCACACCTCACTCTAAATGCAGTTATACAGGTAATCACCGACGGAATAGGTGTAAATCGGCCTACGGTCTGCCAGGTGCTAACCACGCTACTCAAACAGAAGGATCGATTAAGAGTGAACGCTTACGGGACTCTGGCTTGGCGAGAGAACGATGGAATCTGGTTGGCAGCAACACCTCAGTCTCTACGCCATGAGATGACACAAGAATGTCACCAGCTAGCACATTCAGGATTAGCCAGAACAAACAACCTCTTGAGACAAAGCACTTAACGGCCAAGTATGAGAGATGTGGCAAAATATGTACTTGGATGTTCACAGTGTCAGTTGATGAAAGGAGATCAGTGCATATGATCGATCACCTCTGCAGTCAATTTCAGTTACGCCAGTATGTGACTTGTGTTCCGTAGATGTGATGGGTCTGTCTCCAGTGGTACACATCCAGTGGCAATCAGTGCCTCCTGGTGATGACAGAACACACTACACGATGGGTAGATGCCATCGCGATCGCTGATCAACGTGCGAGAACTGTGACTGACCTAGTAGTTCGACACATCATCGCAGACCACTACGGTGTACCAAAGACGATATTGACAAATCAGAGTCCTTTTTTTGAAAGCAAAGAACTCACTTCCCGTTTGCAAGAGTTGGCGATTAAGAAGATCTGAATAACACCATATCATCCACAAGCGAGAGAGAAATAACCGTGCACTGAAGGAGTGGTTGGCCTCGAAGGCAGGAACTGGGAGACGGAGCTTCCATTGATCCTACTAGCACATCGTGCTTCCTTCCACCCAGGAAACAACAAAGAAGTCACCAGTCCACTTGATCTATGGGAGGAAACCACGACTACCAGTACACAGCACAACCTGGCCCGTCCACCAAGAGTTCGATATGACGAGGCTGTGAACGAAACGGAACGGAAAGAAGCCACCAGGAATGTAAAATGTATACAGAGGAAAGACGCTACGAAATCTGGAGAGGAAGAAAAGATGGGATCACTGACTTTTGGGGCTGACGATCAAGTAAAGTGTAGAGAAGGCGAGTACGCAGTTAGATGTGAGCCAGGTTCATGGAAACTCCTTCCCAAGTGGGAAGGGCCATACACTCACTGGGAGACGTGGTCGCATGTATACCATTGAAGGAAGAAATAAGCAGAAACGGGTTAACGTCAGCCAACTGCAGAAATGGATGCAGCAGGACAGGGAAGCCTACACCAAGGTACAACAGGAACGGGTAGAACCAAGTAGGTAAGAACAGCTCCGTTCAAAACTACTTGATGGCGGACGAGTGTGGCGTGTGTTACTGATAAGATTTATCAGTAGTATGTAAAGAGACATTCGTCGACACAAAATCATCAAACAGCAGAGATACGGATTTGACATCAGAGAAAGCAGATGATTCTGCGTTACAAAGAAGCATGGGAGAAGTGAAATATCAAAGAAACACAATATTAAGTATAGAGGCAGCACAATACAGAAAATCTGTGCAAATGGTGATGTGACAATAAAGTTTACATATTTTCTCTATATAGCGATGTCGAATTCCGAATGAGCAGTCTTTTACCAACTCTCTTCTCTTCTATGCACTCACCAGTCCCTGTTCATGTGTTACAGTGACTTCGGAATAAGAGTCATTTGTGTGTTCATACCATGAACGTCTTAAAGCTATTCTGGTATTGACACATATTTGAACAGATCAGTGATGTTTCTATTATACCTGCAATTATCGTCACTGGGGATTGAACTCAGGACCTACAGAGTACGAGGCCTAGCTTGTCACGAATTTTCAGAAGATGCAATTTGTGGACATTTGTATTTCGGAGGAAGTGTCTGGGTGGTCAATGTGCTTGACCTCGTAACCTGAAGCTTTTTGGGTGCGTACTGCTGAAGAGTCTCAAATTGAGACGATGTGGCTGTCCAGTGGTTTCCGGTTTTCAATATTTCTTGATTTATATATGATAATCTCCTTGAGTGCTGAGTGGAATATAAGGCTTCATACATTGCATCTCCATTTTGTCCTATTCTCCATTGCTGTCTTTAGTTGGCCACAAGATTTTCCATAGGCGCTCATCTCCCCCTCATACGATTTCCCTATATCACCCCGCAACCACACCCGATTCGCCGTTCCCTGTTCCAGATCCGTTAGAGAGACAGCCTGCCGTGCGATGTCACCGAACGACCTCCTCAGTGTGTGTCCAATCCATCACCATTCCCTCAAACATACTTGTTGAACAATGGGTTTTCGATTGGTCAGTTTCCAGAGTTCCTCGTTGCTAATTCTTTCTGACCGGCTGGCTGGCCATCTGATCTTCTCTATGGAGTCATCGAAGGTAGCTGTTGATAAAAGTCTGCCGTAGTCAGTTAGGAATGCTTTCCGTGACGTATGCACCAAGTCTCTGAACGATATAGAAGAACTCACTGACATTAGTGTTGGAAACCTAAATTTTGTTGTTCCTACTGAGTACAGCAGATTTCCAAACTGATATCAGAGTTATGAATGTCTTTCTTCTCTTTCACTGGATCTCTAAGTGATATCAACTGTGATCAGAGCTGAAATAAATCAAATCCCAACAATCTATCTATTGGAAATAAAACTATTGTGTCAAACTTGCAATACTTTATGTAACAATCAAGTTTATTAACTTTTGAAACCAGGAACAACTGGGTTTCGAGTCCTGGTGTAAAGTCTATCACTCACTGGGATAAAGATGTGTGCGAATGACGAACCCCAGTCGGGACGAAACGCTCGTTGCAAATCACATTGTTAGCCACTATCAAGTAAATAGTTTTAAAGTCTTCTGTCTAACACACGATCATTAAAATATTTAATTTTGATTCTTGTGACCTGATAATATATATATATATATATATATATATATATGCGTATATTTATATATGAAAGGTTCTATCTTCATTTAAGAAATAAAATCACGTGAAAACTTTACTGCGAATTGAAAATTTCGTTTATTCTCTGTCAGCTGATGACTATATTTAAATGATTAAGCATAGATTGCGTAGATTCTTAAAGACATTCACTTTACGTTACATTGAGATTAAAATAAGGACACTGAATTGTAAACAGATGCACTGATCACGAATACCGCTAGATTACTCCAATAACATTATACGACAGTTATCTGTCATACACAAAACGACGTGATCCGAAAAGTATTTTTCAGTATCATTCACAAGATATTTTTACACAATAATGTATTATTCAAAAATATTCATCAAGGATATGTCAATTAGTTTTTGATCATGATCAATAAAATAGTGGGCATTATTTTACATAGTTTAATTCTGACTGGTTCATTTGCAGATTGGATATCGCCCACTGACGTAGGCCGATTCTGACTGGCTAATTTTCGACGTGACCAAATATAAAAGCCACATTTGATACAGTTGAGAAGAAATCAATCTTGGATTCGAAGGTGATGATGTAACTGTAATAATTAAATGTAGAATAAATGCTGCTCTCAAGAGAGTTTACTCACTTGGCAGGTTAGTCACAATTTACCGAGTAAATTGTTCGCTGAGCCAATCTAAGGTTGACAAATTCCCCTTTCATTTTACTTCAAACTGCATATACCAGTGTAAATGTCCATTTCAAAGCCCATACATCAGATGAACAGAAATAAGGATTAAAGACCGCATATCTGAACACATTCCAGAAAATTCTATCAACTGATAGGTACAAAATTCTTTAGAAGTGAGATTGCTTGCCACTTTTTAGATAGAAGTCATGAAATCAACGCATTAGAGTCCTTTAAGATAATTAAAGTTCAGGACAGTTACTTGTTGCTGAGCATCTCTGGTACTATTTCCTTTGGAATATTAAAAATGAATTTAGTCATCCAGAAGGAAATCGTTGTTAACCTCGTTTTAACATGTTGAATATGCTTAACATTTTGTTTTGATATTGTAATTTCCCGTCCTTAATTATGTCACTGTCTATATTCTTGACTGGAGTCTTCTTTGACCTGTTTGTGAAGAAAAATCCCAAAGTAAAATTACCTTTTTAGACGTTCTACTGACAAGAAGACTAGACAGTTGCATAAAAAGGAATTTGTATAAGAAAATTACTTAGACCAATCAATATACACATTTTCACCACTTTGTTCCTCTCTTGTATAAAAGAAATTTAATTATGACGCTCAGCTATAGGATCATAGCTATTTTTTTCAGAAAAAAGATTGAAAACTAACTTAAAGCTGTATGTGAAACGGTAACTGAAAACAACTACTCTGAAAATTTCATCTCAAAATACATGGTGGAGACAGCGGAAAAGAAGTCTTCTGTATCTGTTAGCAAGAAAACTGCATATATACGAATACAATCCAAAGATGATTTACCAATTGAAATGATAACCAACAAATTGAATTTCTGAATCTCCAAAAAATGTTGAAAAACAACGACTACTCTCAGAGATTCATTAACAAGTACGGAAGATATGAAGGCTCAAATGACAAAGAAATGACAGTGAAAATGAAGCCTGTCTTCATTCAACTTGATTTTGAAGGTGACAATCTTGCAGGAATAGTCAACAGAAGATTAAATACTTCACTAATCAGAGCCCATCTCGCAACTAAGTTGTTTCGTGTTTATCGGAAAACATGTTCTTTGGTACAATCAAAAATCGACAGATACCCTTCTTGTGTTAAAGTTCAACTGAGTGGACAATTTACATGTGTCTGTGGGAGCAGTTGCATCAGAAGAACTAAAAGAATGACATACTTCTGATTTTGTGAACATGTACCAAAAAGCCTGCTTCTAGAGGAAGTAAATGCTTTCAACAGTACCACAGCTAGGCATCTCCTCGACATGTTTCATGAGGTGTGGTTCACAAGGTCGTTCAAAATTATCAATAGGTAAAAGATTTCAATTCTCCTCAAGTTTGCCGAAGCAATCTCCATCAAGCGCCTGAAACCCGATTTATGAGTTCATAAAGAAGCGGTTATCACTGATATAAGTATAAAACATGGGCACTGTGGTAGAGTATAACTCCATTGTGGACAAGATTTCATTTTGATAAATCATACAGTGTAATACAGTAGTATTAACTGATGACGTTCCGAGCACACCAGTCAAATCAGAGGACGATAATAAACAATCTTAAATTTCTATTTCAATTCAATTACGATAAAGAAAGGAAGACGAAATTTGCAGTATAAAATGATATCATTCTATTTCACAGGTTCTCATCAGCTGCAGACTACCTGAAATTACAATGGTTATATAAATGATAATAACATACTTTAATGTTTGATTAGTAGTAGAGAAGAGATAAAATTGACGCATCCAAAAAAGAATGAAAGCATTACAATTTTAGTTTAAGTTATCATCATCAATTTATACACTTTCAGAGTTGAAAAGAGGGGGGAGGGGTAAGACAGAAAACAGAAAAATTGATTAACAGAAACAGTGTTAGCTTGTAGGTTCACATGGCAACTCCAAAAAACAAAAGCATTTACAGTTTATAAGATTGAGATTTGCTCAGTGAGTTGAGATTACTGATGACTAATCAAAATCAAAATTCAGTTACCAAGGGAGTGAGAGGTTAATCACACTCTCTTTCTGTATGCATAAGTCTGGTTTAAATCGTTTGATTGCGATCGCTTCGGCAAATCGTAGTAAACTTGCTGTCCTTTGTCTATTTAGTATTTTGAAGGACTTAGAGATCTCTACGAGATGTCCGGTATCAACAATATGTCTGGTATCAACAATATGTCAATTCAATTACATCATAACATTCTAACAAGTTACTTATTTTGACTATAAAAACACTCATCTTATTTCCCATCTGATTGTATTTCATCAATAACACTCATATTATTATTTCTGAATGTACATTATCCTATATTGGTTTTTATTCAAATGTCTAATCAGTTCACTCATGTATATAAATGAAGAAAAAAATTGTGTGAGTAACTTGATATGATTATGAGCAATAGTTTGTGTTCGAAACGTGGTCATCATTTAATATTACTGTATGACTGATCAAAATAAAATCTTATCCATAAAGGCGATTATCAGTCTTTCCTTCCCTGGTAACAAGATGTTTTTATCCTCTCCTTCATTTGTCTATGTAACGCCAAAAACTGTATTCTGTATGATTATTATTGTTTGGGATAAAGTGTTTATTATTATAGCCATTGTGTGCATATATCGATTTTTTGTTTAAAAATGAACTCTTTGCAAGTATGTTGAAATTTTTCGGTACATAAACTTAATAATTTATTTAGGCTGTAAGCAGTTGTTGAGAAGCCAACAAAATAAATGAGAGTGCCATTTTATTCTTCACATACTGTTGTTCTTCCCTTATTCAGATTACAGTTCAAAGTACAAGTATTTAATAGTGTGACATGGTGCTACTGACAAGAGTAATTAGTAGTATGTATGGAGATGTTCATCGGCACAACAACATCAAATAGCGAAGAGATAGACTGGATGTCGAAGGGAGCAAATGAACCAGTACTGAGGCAAGACTTAGAAGACACGAAAAGAATACAAAGAAACAAAATTACGAAGGACAAAAGTGGCATAACATGTAAATGACGATTTTCGTAAAAGGTGTACATAATTTCCATATATAGAGATGTCAAATTTGAAATACACATTCCTTTACTACGTCTTTTGTCTTCTACCTTTACAGTAGTGTGCACAAATGCAGCACCAAACCAAACATCAAATAAGTTAATAAAGGAAAGGTTTTGTTTGCACAAGTATGATAATAAATAAGGGATAAGGGGGATAACGTAACGGAGTATTTATGAATTTATAGATTCCACAGCATTCTAGGATAGCAAACATGGTTGGACTTATTTGTTCAGTGACAAATCTTTTGAAATTTTTAATAACCATCTTTAATAAATTAAATTAATGAAGGAACAAAAAGTCCAGCGAAGAGTCTCTTTTCGCCTAATTCATTCGCTTGATTGTAAAATCATATTTATTAAATCATGGAAAATTCCCATTGGAACATTTAGAAAATCAGAACAAGTGATTCACTGAAGAGTCTTTTTGCAACGAATTTATCATCAAGCTGTACAATCGTATATATATGTATGGTTTTTTTTTAAAGAAATTATATCCGGTGAGGGAATTGAATCATAGGTGTGAATGCATAAAGTAATAATAATAATATGAAATGCAATTAAAACTAAAATGTTTGTGATCATAATCATAGTTAAATGTCAAGTGGCAAAACAAACTAATGTCATATATAGAATAATTCATAGGATGGATAGAACTTGAAAAGGGTGTGCAATTATAGGATTAGTAGACAAATCGAATAAAATAAAAACGTTACGTAATATTGTGTGAAATTTGATAACATAGAATTCAACGTTGCGAAAAAGAAGAATTGATTTAGAATGACAAGTGGAACAAGTGAAATAATACCGGGGACAGTTAAAAGTGAGAGTAGTAATAGTAACAATTGACGTAATAAGGAAGAGTATACAAACTGAATGGACAAAAATGAAAAAATGAAAAATTGGTAGAGCTAAAATATGATTGGGGATTACCGTACTTTAGCATAGAGGGATTAAGACCATGAAAGTTGGAGGGGTTGAACGAACTTTTTCTGTACACAGAGATCTGGCTTTTCTGTTTCGATAGCCAAAGCTTCAGCAATACAGATGAGTCGGGTACGTAGGGATTTGGGTAAATTACTCTTTGCCTTGTAGATGACTTTAAAGGAGGAGGCTATAGAGATAGGGTGATCATTATCGACCAGATGGTCAGTGATCGCGCTTCTTATTGCTCCACTTCCACCTTTTCGTAACCATGCAGGATAGTGTTCTTGCACGCTCTTGGACAAAACTCGAGTCGAACGACCGATATACCTAGCTCCACACGAGCAGGTGAATTGATAAACACACATAGAGTTGGTCAACAGCGGGATCTCGTCCTTCAGGTTATTGAACAGCAATGGTCGACTAGTAAAGGTGCAGCAGGGAGTGTTCTGTTCAGGGACTGTGATGTCCTCCGTTTCATGATATCGGAAGCTAAGTCCCCTTTGAATTTCAAGCTCATGTAAAGTAATTTCTTGGGTACGGATGATAAGTCACATTTAACAGGATTTGAATGTATATTCTTATCTATAAAACGTGGTGGAAATCCATTTTCTATTAGGATTTTCCTTAAAAAGATATAACTCATCATCCACAGTATCAGGGCTACATATTCGCCGAATGCGAGTGGCAAGCGACCGGATCAGGTTTCGTTTCAGACCGATGGATACTCTAGAAAATTGTCAGTTGACCATTCCCTGATAGCTTTCGATAAATCGATCTCTCTAGAGTTCCATCGGTCCTTCTTGATAAGTTCACATCGAGGAAATGAATGCTAGACTCGTTCTCCATTTCGAGTGTGAATTTTATCGCGGGATGGCAACCATTAAATACATTAAATACACACCTATGATTCAATTCCCTCACCGGATATAACTTATTAAAAAAAACCATATATATATATATATATATATATATATACCCGAAGACTTACAAGTGAAAACCAACAGGTTGTCAGAAGAGGCAGGCAGCGCAGATAGGACTCCGAGTGAACATCAAGAAGACGGAGGTGATGAAGATACCCAACCAACCATAACCGTTAAAAACAACAACAACAACCAGTATCAATCACCATCAACGGGAGAGGTTTGGTATAGGTTATTTCCTTCACTTATCTGGCCAGGTAGCAATGGTTCAACAACAGTTGACGGCACAAATGAGGACATAAAAACTAGTATGGGTCAAAGCAGCAAGACAGAAATTCGTCACTTTGAAATCAGTTTGGAAATCTTCTGCACTCGGCATAAACAACAAAATTCTGATTTTCTACACCATTGTGAAGTCAGTCAGTTCTTCCATATGGGTCAGAAACTTGTTGCGTCACATGAGGTATTTCTGACAGTTTATTGCAGACTTTTTTCAGCAGCTATCTTAGTTGGGTCCATATTAAAGATCAAATGACCAGCCAGAAAGAATAAACAACAAGAAACTCTGGGAACGAACCAATCAACAACTTATTACTCAACAATTATTCCGAAGGAAATGGAGAGGGATCTGACACACGCTGAGGAGACCACCGAGTGAGACTCTACATCAGACCATCGGTTTAGTGAAACCCGAGTGGGGAGAGGATGAGTTGGGCGTTGTTTCGAGTGTGACATAGAAGAGATTGTGAGAGGAGGTGATGCGACCCCACGGGGAATCATGTGGCCGGCTGAAGAGGACTGAAGAGAACAGGAAGGAGTATAAATATGCTGTTGAAGCTCTAAGTTCCCCTCTGAACTCAAGGAAATAATAATAGAAGTAATAACATTCATAAAATCAGAATTAATGATTATTTCACTGAGTTCTATTGTAAAGTTATAAATAATGATGTAAGTACTCTAACCTAGTCTTAACGTTCAGAATTCTGTCCTCACAACTAATTTCCGCTAACTGAAATTACACTTATTAGTGTGAAGATATATAATTTTCTGACTAAGTTATTGGATTGCAAAGACCATAATTCAAAGTATGTCAGTGAATTTCAGAAAAGTAATCTTCTGCTACAAGATTGTAATCCTACAACTCATCATTTAGGAGTTCAACAGAAGAGAACTCACATCAATATGATTAGATGTATTGATTAAAAACTCAGGTAATATGTAATGGGAAATCGATGAATGATAAATGAACGTAGACTTTAGAATTGAAAAATTAGCTGTAAGCTCATCGATTGGAATGTAGAGCCACACAAAACAAAACCGCTTAAATCTCTTTTTCACATTTTATTAGTAGTAACACTTATAAGTCCCCTTTTGTGTAAGTTTATTTTGACAACAGCAAAAACTAAACAAATGGTTAACAATGCCACAAAAGTACTCTGAGCTAAAACTTGTTTATTTTAGTTAGAAAAAATTTATGAAGAAAGTGTGTGTGTATGTACGGAGAGATGAATTGTCAGCTGTGCATAAAACTCATTTCGTGGACTTCAACCAGTATATATATATATATAAATGGGCTGGTAGTATGTTTATTATTCTTCATTTTCAATACAGCCGATGGTTTCCAGCGATATACTCTTGCCTGCTTCTCTTAGCAAATGTGTTGTTAAGGTTGATTCAGTCTCATCACCATTAGACATCATATTGTCATCATTAGAAGTTTCGTCCGTCTTCCTTTCTTGAAAACTGTAGAAAACTTTAGGTCGTTGTGTTATCTTACGTTCAAATTTTCGGTCATCATCTATGGATTGAATAAACGGTGTTGATGTAGCCAGCGCTTTGGGTAGTTGATTAGCAGTCGGTGTCAGTAGTCGCCTATCAGCATTCCAGTCAGACGCAAGAATAGTTTCATCGTGCAAGGATCTTTTTTCCTTTAAAGAAGAAGATTGCTTCTGTTGACTCTGAAAATTTTACAGAAACAATAATAAAACATAACAGTAGTAATTATTCGTTAGTTTGTAGGGATTTAGTTGGTTACAGGACTTTATCATGAGCTGATATTGGTTAGAGAATCATTGGAAAATCTGTAAACCAACAGTTGAATAATAATCTGATGCTCACTAGCGACTGCCCTTATTCAGGTAAGTAGTTACCTGGATTCTAGTGGGATTTAGTGACCAATGAGGTACAGCAGGTCAGGTGTGAGGATAAATTCTTGTCACACATGACGCTGACTAGTGGTCGCGCCATGCCGTCCGTGAATTGGCAGAAGTTGAAATTCATGGGTCATTGGGCTGGGTATCAGTGGGTGAATGGTCTACGAGCTCGCTTTGTAGCCGGAAGGTCCTGGGTTCAGACCTCACTGGTGGGTGCGCACTGATGAAGAGTTCCTAGTTAGGACAAAACAGATTTCCAGTACTCCAGTACTGGTTTTCAAAGGTTCTGTAGCTGTTATCAACCGGTGGTTGTTTTTGAAACCATTTTTATTCTCACTATGAACTGTTTTCAGTATTATTCCACCTGTCCCATTTATTATTTTAAATTTGTAAAATTTTTGTGATTTTATATTCCCAAGTATTGGTTTTGTAGGGATTTTGTTTAATTGCATGGAGGATTTTATCATGAGCTGACATCAGTTAGAGAACCACTGGAAAACCAGCCACAGGGAGTACTGGACAGCTGTCTCGTCCTAGTTTGGGACTCTTCAGCAGTACGCTCCCACCGGGATTCGAACCCAGGACCTTCTGGTTACAAGGCGAGCTCGTAGACCATTGAGCTACTGGGACCCGATCCAATGGTCCCTGAATTCTAACTTCTGCCAATTCACGACATAGCGCGATCATTTCGCAATGTCTTCTTCGATGAGTTACTGCCTCATGTTCAACCTGCTGTACCTTACTGGTTACGGCTTCCCACTAGAACCCCAGGTTAACTGCCTGAGTAGGGCCAGTCACTAGTGAGCATCAGATTAATTTTCAAGTATTGGTTTTGTAGGGATTTTGTTTGATTGCATGGAGGATTTCATCATGAGCTGACATCAAATTTTACATCATGTTCTGTGAAGTACTTGCAGGTTTTCCAGTGTTTCACTAACTGATATCAGCCCATGATGAAATCCTTTAACAATTGTAGTTGGGACAGCCTAAAATGTTAAAAAGATGTGAAATACAATAAACAAAACTTAACCTTGTAGATCACGCCTAATAGTTGGGTGATGATTTTATTTATACAGATTGTTTAAAAGTTAAAAGCGAGTTCAGGCTGGCGTCTAATGAGTTGCTTGCCTAGCTTTCTATTCATTTAGCTAACAATCGACACTGCTTTCTTAAATATAACAGATGAGCAGCGAAACAAAAAGAGTTATTTGTGCATACTACAGCATAAATATAAACACATTCTTTTGCAAAATGATCAGGTTGGGATTTACAGTATCGCCATTGCCAGACATCTGCCTGATACGGTTCGTAAGGTATAAACCACGAAATCCGTTAAAATTATCAATAGAGAAAATAGTTAAATTCTCCACTGGCTTCCTGAAGTAACGCCTTTCAAACGCCTGAAACCCGATTTATGTGTTCAGAAAGAAGCACTTATCAGTCTTCCCATACCCTGGTAACTGGATGTGTTTACTATCTCTTTCACTTGATTACGTTACCCTTGGCTTTAACCTTCCCCCATTTTCACATAGTTTAACTTTGCTTTGCTCTTGTTTATGTGATTTGAATTGAATTCACCACGTTGTTACTCACTTTATTATCTACATATAATCTTATTCACCTCTTATCTTTATAACATAACTAATACCATTGTATCCAATTGTTTATTTTGTTTTAACTTGAAATTTCTGGGTATAAACTATGTAAGTATAATTTCTGAGCACTATCTATTAAGTTTGGAGTCTTCTGCCGACTGACATTATGTAGCATTTGCAAGTGTGCTAATATCGTTCTATGCATAAACTTAATAATTTCTTTAGGTGATATGCAGATGACGAGAAGCCAACGAATAAATGATGGTGTCATCTTATTCTGCACAAACTGTTGTACTCGCTTCTTTGAAATACCATCTTTTTATTGATAAGATATTCTCTGGCTAACTAACGAAATTTACTAATACTGTTAGATAATCCCGTCTTTTCTGAAACACTATTATTATAAATTGGTCTGGTAATGTTAAATCACACGGGCGTCTTTGTAATACTGATTCAGAAACAACACAATTATTGGTTAGGGAGGATAAGTAGTTTCAGACAATCAAGAATTTCCATTCACTAAGATATCTAAAAACTCGTAACAATCCAAACTCAACTTCTGTTGGTGTTGACAGCCTGGCATAATATTTATTTTTTTTCAAATTTAAGCATTTGAATGTCAAACTTCACTTAGTTATGTACGGTAAATGCAATTGATTCTTCGTACAGTGATACAAATTATTCTGTTGCTTATATCTGTCTGTTTGTTTAACAAAGTAATCATAGTTGATGGTGATGTCCGATGGCTAGTTTATGATCCTTTTATATTTTTAATATTTTTCTTGTGCAGTGAAGTTTCCATAGCAGTTTGATTAACTTTCAGGGGTAGGGTCACTATCCCCACGCCTAACCCTCCCTCTTTAATCCTGGCTTGGGACAGGCTAGAAAACTAGACGTTTGCCTTCGATCCATATTGAAGGTCAAATAGCCAGCCAGAAAGAATAAACAACAAGAAACTCTGGGAACGAACCAATCAACAACTTATTACTCAACAATTATTCCGAAGGAAATGGAGAGGGATCTGACACACGCTGAGGAGACCACCGAGTGAGACTCTACATCAGACCATCGGTTTAGTGAAACCCGAGTGGGGAGAGGATGAGTTGGGCGTTGTTTCGAGTGTGACATAGAAGATATTGTGAGAGGAGGTGATGCGACCCCACGGGGAATCATGTGGCCGGCTGAAGAGGACTGCAGAGAACAGGAATGATTGGAGATATGCTGTTGAAGCCCTATGTTCCAACCGCAATCCAAAGGAGCAACTATAGTAAATAAGTTTATGATCTTGGGTCAGAAGTCGAGGAGGAGTTTCACTTTATCTTACATAGTATTTTTCACAACTGATACATTTATCTTGTAGATGGGTTTGCTCTTGCCTTCATTCGCCATTGGGTCTTGAACGAAGTGACTGTATTACTTTTGTGCAGTATCTGTATTGAGTAAATTTTTTTATTCTAGCCGTTATTTCATTGACACTCTTCATGTACGGTAGGGTAGAATCTCTTGCAGTTTCTTGCTGATAGTTTAATTCCAGTTTGCAGAGTTTCGATAAAATTTTTAGGGCATTCGATTTTCTTGAATTGGTTAATAGATACTTTTCTTCTCTTTTCCCCGAAACCGGAGTGTCTTAGTGTATTCTCTCGGCTTTGAACATTGTTTGTAGATAGTTTTTTCTATGCGCTTTTGGATAACCGCTGTTATAGTTGAATTTCTAAAATCAACTATAGGCCTAATAGGGTATCCTGACTTATGAACTTTAACAACACCATACATCCTACTGGGGTTATTAGTTTTGGACATCAAATTAAACCACTAAGACTCACCTAGAAACGGCTTCATTCGGCGTATAAGGTCCGCTGTAGATGTCTTAACTTTATTCATAACTGTATCTATTGGTTTATTAATTTCCTCATATGGTCCTGTTTGTATGTGAGTATTCACCTTCTTATGAATTATCTAAAGATTTAGCCATGGTATTAAACCCCCTAAAAATCCACTCGAAATCCAGACTAACTAATTCTTATGAACTCAAACACAGATTAGATAATTTAAAATTAGATAATGAAGAAAACATGGTTAGTTTTGACATTGTCAGTTTATACACACGTATACCAATAAATATGGCTATGGAGGCAGTCAGAAACGAACTCATTTCTGACCAAGAACTCGAACTTAGGACAAAAGTGCCACTTGAGGACATAATGGTGGGAGTACAGCTATGCCTGACTTCCACAGTATTTAAATTCCAAAGGAAAATATACAAACAAACTGAAGGAGTTGCCATGGGATCACCAATATCCCCAGTTGTAGCAGATATATTCATAGATAGATCAGAAAGCATGGCGGTTGAGACGTTCACCCCCACTCCAAAAGTATGGTGGAGGTATGTAGATGACACATTCACTGTACTTAGAACACAAGATTTAGATAGGTTTTTCGAACATATCAACTCGAAGGTTGAAGCAATTCAATTCACTTATGAATTGGAAAATCAGGAACTCAGGGAGCTTCCAATGTTAGATTGTAACGTAAAAAGGAAAGAAGATGGGAAGTTAAACACTAGTGTTTACAGGAAACCCACACACTCGAACAGATATTTAAACTTCCGATCATCCTATCCTATTTCAGTGAAAATAGGACTGGTGAAATGTTTAAGTAATAGAGCACAAAAACCAAGTAGTACCAATGAAAATCTAAGACAGGAAGTGATACACATAAGAGAAGCTTCGAAACTTCATAATTACCCAGATAAATTAGTCAAGAAATATGTAAGGAAATGTAAAAATAAAATAAATAATGATAGTAGCGATAGTGATAATAACAATAATAATGATAATAATAATAGTGATAATAATAATAATATTAATGACGACACCAATAATAAGGAATCGAAATCATCAGTAGTAATTCCATACAAGGAAGGAACCTCGGAAGCCTTACGCAGGATTCTTAACAAGGCAGGAATAAAAATGGCATTCAAACCCACAAACTCAATTAGAAACAAGTTTTGTCGTTTAAAGGATCCTGTAGAGCCTTTAAAACAAAACAATTTAGTTTATCTCATACCCTGCAATGATTGTCAGGTCAAATACATAGGTCAAACTAGTAGAACAGGGGAAGTCAAACTAGCTAAACATAAAAACCTAGCAAAATCTAGATTGGTTGACCCGAATAAGATAAGAAATCTAGATAATAGTTCAGCTATAGCACTACATGCAGTTACACACAACCATACAATAGGATGGATGGGATAGGATGACAGTTTTAAAATCTAATGTCACAGGGTATAGGGAGAGATTGATAACAGAAGCTTTGTTTATCGAATCAACTACAAATACATGTAATAGGAATGATTCATCACCTGTCTCCGATATCTGGAAAATTCTTCTACCACTACGACAAATAGGAGAGAACAAAGAAAACTATAAAACTCAAGTTTCGAAGTCGTGTGATTACAATTGATATGATTATGAACAATAAATTTTGTTCGAAACGTCATCTAGTTAATAATACTGTTTCACTGTGTGATATACCTAATAAACAAACTAATATGGAATTACTTACTACCACAGTGCCCAAGTTTTACACATATATTCTTTATATTAACAGAAATACCATGTATACGTCTGCATTTAAAGTATTTCTTAAACCAGAAAATATAATGAATAGATAGCAAATACAAAACCAGTGAAAATTTGATGTCAGAACTTAGTTTCAGGCCTTCTTGTCGATTACTTCAAACCATTCAGCATCAGTATTCTTAAATGTTGATTAGAATCTGTTGAGTGAACCAGTATTGTGGTCACTGAGTTAAACAACAAGACTACTTCGCACTGTAGTGTACTTTAATTTGATGTTAGATATTAGTCTTTGATCGATAAGAATCCTTATATTTATGTTCAATGCTCATCAGTAAGAGGAGGAGAAGGAAATCTCTGTTTCCTTAGAAATATTAGGTAGTAACATAAATATTCAGACAAACTTCTTCCAGGAGAACATTTTAATCACCATGTTTTATATTGAATCTGAAATTTTCTCCAAAAATAAACCCTGCTAGTTCATAATGTCAACTTACCGTTGGAGCATAGTGACTTAGGCAGAAGATTAAAATATAAAAATCTTGATTTATTCAACTATCTTAACAAGTAATTATTTCTACTCTGCAGTTAATTTCATGAAAGATATTATCCTAAATTTTATTTGAACAATTAAAAAATGATCTGTAAAATTCTACTTGAGCATACCTTTTCATTTTCCATAGCTTTTCTTCCATCAGTGCAACAAGGTATCTTAGTACTGTCTTGTTTTCTAAGGTGTATGCATGATATATGCTCACACCTACCATCTTCTTTGTATGTTTGATCGGAAATTTTTGAAGTTTTTTTCGGCTTTGAAATAGCTTCGTCTTCTTGAAAATAAGGCATGTCTGGAGAATGGATAACATTTTCATGTGTTGATTCCACGTTGTATTTAATGTGATGATCAATAAATGGGGAATGTTGATCGTTTTTCCCCGAAAAGTCATTACTGTGTCTTTCATTTTGATAAAATCTCTCAGGATTAAAACTTTGACATGGCGCTTCGATAGTGTAAGTTTTATTCATGTGATTATAAATAGGATCGACTCTCTTGAGGCCATCATCTGTATTCGAATTGCTGAAAGCTTTTTGGGGATTTTGATCTTTGAAAGATGAGTGAAAATGATCTCTCAAGAAATGATTCATGTATTTATGAAAATTAGTCTGTGCTATTTGTGAGTGTGATGAATTTGTGAAATACTTATGTATGCAGCAGTTACAATGATGCAAATCAATAAGTTGATCAGGATCTGTATTATCAAAGTGTCTAGATAAATATAAGTATGTTTATTAATTAGAAGTGATAATTTCAGCTGGTTTAATAGCATAACTACTAAGGAAATTATATAAAGTATGAAAAATACCCGCATGATTTAAATGAAAAAGGTCAGTAGTTCATATCAGTTGGTGATAAAACACATGAAATTACATATCAAGAAAAAAGTTAAATATTCTTATTTGTTTCCATTGTTTATTGTAACTCTAACGATAATAAAAATTTGGAGACTGTTTGCTCCTATATTCTCTAGGACTGTTTGATATTCAATTACTAATATATCTTTTAAACTGTAACTACGTACTATAACGGATAAATTACCCAGGAAATCCTTCCTCAACGATACAATCACAATATTCATACTTATTTGTATGTTTCAGCTAACTTTGTAATTATTATTATTATTATCCGGTTTTTCTCCTAGACTGTATATCATACATTCACTTGATTTTTATCATTTATCTATTTATTCTCTAATTTTAATAATTCTTCTTGTGGTTGAAGATGTGTCGTTTAACGATGTGGTTTTCTTTAAATGAGTCAAGGTCATTCTGACCTTGGATTGTCCGTGGAAATAGTTAGTGAGTGATTCTTGTAAACACAGCTTTCGATCCCACCTTGTCATGTGCGTTGTACTTGTTTCTAAGGTACTTCTTACAGCTGAATTTTGGTTAGCTAATTTTATTCTATAGTGCTTGTTGTGTACTCAGAAAATTAACGCTTGCCTTTGTAGCTGCTTAACGGCACTGCTGAGGTAATTGCTAGTTTTTGATGTTATTACTGTTGCACGGAACCACAAATTCCAGCAATGAATAATCTTTTTGTTGCTTCTGTAGCATCTGTGACGGTGCTTGTCTCAAGGAAGTTTCAGATGGCTATACAGTAAAATACAAAGATTGGTTCCATGAGTTCAGACCACAACGAGTCATTTTCGGTTGCTGCAAGTACCTTTTCTGGTTTCTTGAGTAAATCAGTGGCAAACCTGAACAGTTGTGATGTAGAAGAGTAAGGTGTACATATCTTACACTGTCAATGACGATGTACAAAAAGTAAATTTGCATATATACACCTAAAAGTTACATATATTTCTTTTGAAACTACAGTTTTCGAGAAGTCACATCGAACAATCTGTACAATGTTTAAGAGTTTCGGAATGACAGCCTGTATCATTCATTACACAGGTATGTTGCATCATGTGTTAATAATATTTATTTATGTTCTTAATTGGAATTGCTAAGAATGGTCAACTGCTCTGGCAATTACAGGTTAAAATTTTTTACTTACTTCAGTCGTAAGCATAAGTATTTTTGAAAATAGAGGGATGAAAAAGCAATTGTACTCTTTGATAATTCTTCCTATAGGCTTGATCACAAGTTGATGTCAGTTAGTAAACCAGTTGAGAACCTGGAAGTACTGGACAGCTATTTCGTCCTTATTCGAGACTCTTAGGCAGTGCTCACCTACTAACGGTGTTCCAACCCAGAACCTTCCGGCTTCAATGTCAGCTCGTAAACCATTCAGCCACTGAAATCCGATCCAGCGACCAACTAATGAATTCCAAATTCTGTCACTTCGCCATATAAACGTAACGCGACTGTCAGCCAATGTCACAGGTGAGTAAATGGTCCCTTACTTGACTTGGTGTGCACCGAAAGGTCCTGGGTTGAAACTACAGTGGGGGGATACTGATGACGAGTTCCGAACTAGGACGAAGCAACTCTTCAGTATAATCAAGTTTTCAAAAAGTCCTCTAAATGATGCCAACTTGTGGTTCAACCTGTAACCAATCAAATCCCTACAAACCACCGCTTGACAACTCTCCTTATTTTGAATTTTTCTTGTAAAGTATATGAAATGGTATTTATTAGACGAATCGAAATAATGCGAAACCGACAAGTTCAAAACAGGAAGTAATAATTACAGTACATTTTAAAAACGGTTACATAAAAGGTTACACGAGGCAACGCATGAATAGAACTTTGCTGTAAAAGCTGTCAGTGGCCTGCCTAAAACATTGGGCTACCTAAATTTTCTCGCCATCAAAACGCATCGTTTTTACCCCTATTTCAAATGTTTCAATCTTCTAATTACCATTGTGAGTTTTAATCTATACTCGCGCATGATTTCAAATAAGTTTCCACCTACTGCTAGGAAATTTTCCGAGGAATTAGAGGAAGAACATTGTGCAGTAGCAGTACGTCAGATGATATATTATCAATTATTATATTATTTGATGATTCTGTACATGCAGTGAAACAGTCTGACAATTCTGCACCATGTTAAAACACAGTTTCCAGAATAAAGCTATATTATTATTATTACTGAATGTAAAATGAAGTCTTGGGTCGTGGCAAAATACAAACCGGTGGCCTTCAGATTAGCAGCCTAGGGCCCTAACAGCTGACTCTATGAGATCCAGATTTTCATAATCACCTTCAGTCATCACCGTAGTTAGACAGATCACACGTTTGATAAAAATAAATTTTTATCTTACATTTCATTTCGTGAGTAACGTCTTGAACAATCTATGGTATTTTAATACATATGAACAAAGCTATAGGTATAAGGGATATTTAAAAGATATTCAGTGTCTTTTAGAAGCTAGTAGTGAACTTGGCACTGTACTATTTAAATGGGAATGTATATACATACATACATACAAATTCATCTTCATTTCTAATTGCCAGGTCAGCTTACCTGAGTTGATAGTCATTTCTGAATTGCTGGAGGGCACGATCATTCTCCTTATTAGTACAAAAATTCATATTATTTGAGTGAGATGGTTGACTGGAGAAGTTAGGTACCCAAATATCTCTTGAAGGTTTATAACTAGAGAGAGGAATTTTTGTACTGCCATGTGAAGTTTGATGTTCATCGATAAATGCATAATCTTGCTCATCATTATGAGTTATGCATTTGTTGTATAGTTTATTACACCTTTCACAAATTCCAACATCAAATGTTTCGAAAGCTTTATCATTAATTTCTTTATTCAACTGATGATGATAAGAAGTTGGCTGTTGAGAAAAGAAGCAAGGCTTTGTATAATTCAACGGTGCCGATGATTTCGTCTGACTTCTTCCCTAAAATACAGAAATCAAAGAAAAGATAAAATTGCGGCATGTGCTACTAACAAGAATTATCAGTAGTATACAGACTCAGACTGATAAAAAAGTAGTTAAAATTGAAAACAACATTCTAAAACAGTGGCTACAGAAGTAGGAGGAAGCCTCAAATCTCAGTCTAGCCTACTTTGTGGTCAGGATAAAATCTCAAGATTTAACCTGATGAAAATCATCAACCAGTCAGAACAATTTATTATCCGCTGACGTGGCCAATCATAAATGTGGCTAAAAATGTATAAATATAGTATGATCTCCCTCAATAGAATGGTCTGTTACCAAATCTCTTGCTTCATCCCCTTACAAAATAACTATGCCCAACAAATGGCAAGTATTCATGTTAATGGTTTCTAAAGGTAGGGACGTATACACCACTTTTAAAAATAAAGACAAAAGACTGTGTTTAAATTTAAATGTGAATAAAAATATCGATAGTTAGTAGTCGACGCATATTCCAGAGTTCAACAATCAAGGTAGTTACGCGAGACCTTATTTTTTTGGTAGATGAAATCTAATAAGTGGTAAGATTTTTGTTTGTAAAAATTAGTGAGATTTACGGAAGTATAGATGTGATAGTGTAACGACAGAAGAAGAGGGCCAGGCAACAGATCGTTTATTGAGAAAATCAACACATATTTATAGATTTTGATGTACATTATTATTATTGTTGTTAGCAGAGAAGCAACGTCTTCTGATTGGTTGTTTTCTTACTGAAGGTTATTCTGTAATGCTTGTGACCGTTTCTTAGAAAGTTAAGCCATATATCTGCGAATCGTATTTGCACACGCTAAGTTTGCTGTGATTGGTTGATGAGTGAGTTCCTCAAGGTTAACCTTTGTTATTGTTTTTTCTCATGAACCCGATTCTGGACGTAAATGTTGACTTAAATTGTTGCCTACAATTTGCTCTCACCACAATAGCAATTAATGAGTGTTTGTCAGGATCCTTTCGCAGTACCTTGGTCATTGCAGTGCGGTTGTCAAGGAATATGAACATTGAACGTTGGTTCACTGACCTTGGTCACCATTGACGGGCAACTCGAAGGCGCAAATGGCTCGATCGTGTGCAAGTTCGAAGACGGCAGACAAATACGAATAAAAGTACTTTATAATTTTATTTGTTCTGAACCTTTGTTGGTAGACTTGTAGTTGTCTTCACTTTAATTGCCAAACAATATAACTTTCTTCTTACAACCATTGGTGTTTTGGATTTGAAGTCGAGACAAGTACATAGTCATTATCGGTTCAAAGCGTCTTCGTTACAATAGGAACTAAGGGCTAAGTTCTTTGACAACGGTTTCTTGGAAACTCCACTCACATTAAGACACCGACACAACGTCTCTCGATCGATGTAGTAAAATGTCATCCTTGTGTCAAGAAATATGCCAAGTGATGAACACCAGTAATTATTGCCTGGATGACAAAATCCATCGAAGGGTGGAAATTTTTCTCACTTCACTGTCACCCTTGCCTGAAGTCTACTTACTTATTTGGATACACTCTTACCGAGCCCATCTCCGTGTGGTTATAAAATCAATACTTATCACTTTTCCCGCAAATAGAGAAGACTAACAACTTATGTCAGTCTCCTGGGAGTACGCTAAATTCCTACAAATTACCTAGAATATTATTTAGTTTAGCGAATAATTTTATATCACAGTCTTCAATACGCTTGTAATCAAATCGTTACACTTCAGATTTTATAACTCGGTTAAAATTATAAGATGTGTTTACGTCTCGTCCAGGCTGAGGGTGGATGCAGGGAGCTGATAATCGTAAGCAATTTGAGTTACTCCTCAAAGTGTTCCGCCTGATGCCCCTGAAATGTCTTTTAGCGTCATCATCGATAGGTCTCTCGTCATAGATTTCCTGAGGAATGTTTACCTATTCAGCTTAAATAAGTGACCATTATTACCGAATGGTAATAGAAATATACCGTGTTCAACTATTTAGGTCTATAACCTGTCTGGATTTGATAAAGAATGATAGAAATTAGAGATTCCTAAAATTTCACTTGGCTCGGAAAATTCCATTTCGATGGATGTTAATAAATAGGAAATATGAATTCACACAGTTTCGATTAACTAACTTTAATATATAGAGAAAAATAATTATAAATGTATAACTTGCACAGGGTATATCTGTGTCATGACTTACAAATTTCTTTGTAATATCTGTAAAGTTTAGTTTCTTGTTTTCCGGAATATTATGAAGTTTTCTTTCTTCATCAAATGGATTTTGCATAAATCTGGGGTGTAATAAATAATCTCTAGGAGGAGAATTCAGTGTCTGAATTCTTCTGTTACTATTACAGTCAAGAAGGTGTACATCACAAGGATTTTCAAATATCATAAATTCTTTTTCCTTCATTTTATTATCATCTTGTATAGCAAATCCATAGTTTGAGAGAATTTCAGAGTTGTTCTGATTTCTTTGCTGTTCAAATGGATCTGGTGAGTTTGATCGAGACTGTGACAGAAAAAGTAAAGTTTAAAAAATATCATGTTTTTCAAAACCAGTTAAGCTACAAATAATTAAATGGATTGACGTTAGCAACGCATATCATATCTAGGATTAGCACACCTCGATTCCATTCATCACACGTCATCTTTATGATGTTTAATTTGATCATTATCAATTTTGTTATCAGAATGAAATAAATCAGAATGAAAGGTGGTAATTTAGCTGCAGTATTAGGCACTTTAACGAAGTTTATAGCTGAGTGTCAGTGTTTATCATCTGACAGTCAGTCAGTCTTCTATGTTCGTTGCTTGAGGTGGGAAATACATCACGAATTAACAAGACGTTAAAAAAACTTTTAGTGAAACTTGCTACTTGGATATAATTAAAGTTTCTTGTGTTCGGCTACTAACTCTTTTCCTCTTTTTACAACTGCCATTTCACACCGTTTAAAATAGTTAACAAAAATAATTAAGTATCACAATTTTATGGACGAAAATGGATAGAAGTAAAATTTGATGATGAAACTGCTAAGAGAGTGACCTACAAACAAATTTTGAAATGTTTGTTGGATTCAGTCAAAGAGCAAATTTATTTCATACATTTAGTTCACTTGATAAATTTCTATGGGAAAAGAAAGACCAGAATTTCAGTGTAAAATGATATTCTATTTCACAGTTTCTCATCAGCTGTAAACTACCGAAAAATTGATGGATTCGCCATCGGTTCACCTCTAGGACCTATTCTAGAGGATATCTTCATGGGTTATCTTGAAAAGACGCGACTGGGTGATGCTATCAATGAAACAACCTACTGTCGCTGACACGTCCACCATATGTTTGTTGTTTGTAACGATACGAGTCAGGTATCCGTATCAGTATATGTGCAAAACTTGGGCACTGTGGTAGTAAGTAATTCCATATTAGTTGCTATACAGACGTACAAGCTAAACTGTTTATTAGATTTTTCTGATTTCTGGCTTCTCTCACCCTCCGTTTTTCGTAGTTTGATAGCAAATAAATTGATGGTGACTTAAACTAAAAATTGTAACGCTTGTATTCAGGATGCGTTCATCCCAAAACAGAATTGCCTTCCTGGATGTCCTCCTTACAAGAAAACCAGATGGTACCATGAAAAGAAATTGGCATAGAAAAAGTACTTGGACAGGACAATATACACATTTTCACAGCTTCGTTCCTCTCAAGTATAAAAGAAATTTAGTAAAGACCCTCAGTCACAGAGTTAGAGCTATATGCTCAGAAGAAGTAATTGAAGATGAATTAAGCATTGTATATGACACTTTGATCGAAAATGGCTATCCAGACAAATTTATCAAAAAACACATGACATAGAAAGCGGAAAAGCACTACTCATTATCGGTAAACAAGAAGCCTCTTTACATACGACTGAAATTCAAGGGCGATATACCATGTGAGATAATTACGAGGAAATTAAGGAAATCAGTTCAAAGAACTTTCAATACTGGCGAACTGCACGTCTTATTCTCTACACGACCGATGGTGATTCCCCAACTGAAAGATGAAGTAGCTGGACTAGCCACTTCAAATGGTATCTACCAATTCAACTGCGATTGTGGTGGAGCGAGTTATATTGGGTGCAACTCTAGGAACTTGATTTTTGTGCTCGAGAACATATCCCACTATGGCTAAGTAAAGGTGTAGTAAAAACCACCAACAGTTCGATATTAGACCATCTGGTCCCAACCGGCCACAAAGCCAGCATTGAAGAATCCTTCCCTGTCATTTACTGGTTGCCTAATAAATTGCCAAAAACATCGAGGTACCGTATGCTCCAAACAGCAGAGGCTACCACAATTCGCGTGAAACAACCAATAGTTTATGTGCAAAAGAAACAAGTCCAGCCACTACTACTGCCCTGGCCGGTCTTCAGTAGAGACTATAAATTCATGAATTCGTATTACTATCTTTCTTAATTTTTCTGACATTCAGCTTATATTGATGCTATTGAGCTGTAATCTATCGATATTATTTTTTTATCCTTCACGTTCCCCAGTGGAACATAGGGCTTCAAACTAGTGGCTTGAAGTTTCTGTAGCAGTGGTCTTTGTTTTTACAGGATGGGGTTGCCAGCCTCATGCCCAACCTTTCCTCTTCACCAGCATTATTTCTGGCTTAGCGAGGTAAAGGAGTGCGTCGGCCGGGGTTCGATATTATTGATTCGATGTCATTTAAACTGCATTAATGTTGTTCATAACACTAATTTATGCATTCACTATAATGTGTATATATAACTGTAGAGCCTTACGATGAAGTTATCACAAAGAGTATTCTTTGTTCAGTAAGCATTCTTTTATATTGTTTTCTCTATTACCTTTCAAACATTGAAGTATGAAATGTCACTATTTATAACCATTGTAATTTCATGTAGTTTGCAGACGATGAGCACCTGTAAAGTAGAATGATATCATTTTATACTGCAAATCTGGTCTTTCTTTCCTATATGGAAACAAATTTATTTGATTTTGGTTGTCATCTGATTGTGTGTCTGAACTGAGGATATCGTGTTTGATACGTAGATGACATCACTTCGGGGACCATTGAAAATTCCGAAGTACGAAATTGCCGTTATATCATAATTTGAGAGTTTTAAATCACAAATTTCCTCCCAATATATTGAGCTGAAGATTATCAGGTTACGAGGCGAACACAATACACTTCATTCATCGGATAGGAATTAAATGGTAAGTAATTTGTAACTATCATTTTTCCCACAGTAGTACAGCTTGAATTCATTCTTACAAGTAATAAATTCTCCTAAAATTAAAATGAGTAGGCCAGTTACGGCTTGAATTGAAGATAGAAGTAAGACAAGAATGATTGCCATCACCGATGGTATTCCTAATTGTAGTGGACTGGAATGTGCGAAACACCGCATATGGGGAGCAAGAAGACAGGAATACGTTGGACCAATAGGAAGACTCTAGAAGATCTCGACTTCGCAGATGATATAGGTTTAATGTCACACGAACTTGATGACTTTCAGGCGAAAACTGACAAGTTGGCAGAAGATGCAGGCAGCGGAGATAGGACTTCAAGTAAAGATAAAAAAGAAGGAAGTGATGAAACTAACCATTCCAACTACAGGAAAACAACACGGATGAGAATATCAAAATCAGCCAGAATCGGAGAAGCAAGGTAAATGTTCATAACTCTGAAATCAGTTTAGAAATCCTTTGCACTCCGCTGCATAAACAGTAAAATTCACACCTTTAACACCAATGTCAAGTCACCCATTTCTTCTACACAAGTTAGAAACTTGAAATGTTACATAAAACATTTCTAACAGGTTACGACAGATTTTTACCAACAGCTGCCTTTATTGGCTCCGTACTGAAGATCAGATGGCCAAAGAGAATTAGCAACGAGAGACTCTGGGAACAAACTAACCAAGAATCTATTGCTCAACAATTATGTTAAAGGAAATGGTGACCGATAGGATATACTCTGAGAAGAGCGTTGGGTAAAATTGCAAGACAGGCCATCTATCTAGTGGAACCCGATTGGGAAACGACGAGTCAGGTGTGTGTCCGTGGTGATATGGAGGAGATTGTGTGAGGAGGGGATGAGCGCTTACGAGGAATCGTGTGGTCAACTGAAGGCGGTCACAGAGAATAGGAACCCAAGGCAATAATAATAATGACATGATCTTCTGAAAGATGGTGAATTTTTATTTCAGAGTGACAATAACTAGTCCAATTCCCTATGAGACAAGAGACTCGTATTTCTGAAAAATTATTAAGTAAAAAGTTGAATTGTGATAGAATCGACCTTAAAAACAATCGAATCGTCTTCCAGTCAACCAATAAAATTGTTAAAGCAATTAAAAAGGAGTAATCAGCACTGGTGACATACCGGTTACCGGTGTTGAAGAAATGCTGAAATTCAGACAGAAACATTCCTCGGGAATCAGTAGTTTACAATTTCTATCTTATAATTCAACTTCGTCATGAATCCTCAAGTAAAAGACTTTGAAATTATCAGGGGATCAATCTTGTTGCATTTTCCTAGTTGGGTATCTACCTGTTTGTCCATGTTGGCGTCTGTGTAAAATGCATGTAAAGCAAGTGTTTTCGGTCTGATTTTTCTATAGGAAATCTGAGTGTTTACTAAAAGTTGTACATCTTCTCTACTGATAAGTATCAACAAAAACGAGTCACAGTTTTATGGCTTCAAACGATTTGATTCTAAAGACTTCATTTTAAAATGTGACCGTTATAAAGTAGTTAGATGTTTGTAGGGAAAACCAAGTTAGATTGTAAACGCTACAACTTACATGAAATCCTGAAGAATGCGTATGGTGAAGGTCGTGGTCAAAAAGGTCATCACTTAAATCAACAGGTTTAAATGCAAAAGATTCATCCATTTTTGGCGGTGAATGGTCGCGGAAATTTTGATTGCTTTCTTTCGAATGAACAGAATCAACTGGCTGACTATTACTCACTGAATGACAGTTATTCGCATCTGAACAGTGCCGTTTTTCTTTACCTGTTCTGTTGTATAACCCTCTAGGTAAATTAGAAATTAATATAAAGCTTATTATTTTCTCTTTATATAATTTATATGAAAATGAAACTTCATGAGATAGGTATAAGGTGAATGAGTAGCTTTATTTCATGATCTTACTTCCCCTATAATAAGCGTTTTCGAACTAAAGGATATTTGAAAAGTAATACATTCGAAGGTTAGTGTTAGAAGAGGAAGTGATTAAAAGAATATTCTATGAGTGAGTGAGCAATTCAGTCGGAAAATAATCAATTTCAGTGATTACTGAGATTGAATTCTCTACTACAAACTCACTGTTTTTTCCAACTTAACATTTCCATGTTCATTTCTGTTAGATTTTGTGGATGTACAGTAGGGAATTGTTAAAAACTGAGCTACAACGACCTTCTAGGCGTGTCTGTGGTAAAATACATTAAAGTTAACGATAAACAAAGTTTAAAGTCAACTTTTTAAAGTAATTTCTTCTTATAAGAAGGGTTCTTTCTCAACGTCAATTGAATACATACTTTCAGTTATCAAATTGTTTTACTGAAAAGACGGTTGCATTGAAGAAAATTTTCTTTGCGACGAAGTCACCATCATCTAGACTGTACATTCGTGTATTTATAGAGTAAACGAGTGAGAAAGTTCCAAGACTAATTCCAGTCAGGCGTCAGATTAACAAGATTACAAAGTGTAGTAAACAAGAAGATCGGATAAAAAACATAGCAGGATCATAATTATTGAGAAACTTGACTTTTTTCTACAGTTAGGGATTAAAAACGTAGTAACAACGAATTCTTTTTTCATAGTGAAAGTGAAGCTGAAACTTTAGATGAGTAATTTTCAGCTAGTTCACTCAATAATGCTGACCATGATAAGTCAGCTTCAGGGAATTCATAATGTATGATAGTTTATAGTTTGATATTATGATCAAGAATTCATTTAATTTCAATAAATACATTTATTCACACAAAACTAGGATCTGCTCTACTCTTTATTGTCCATAATAAATTGCGTGAATAGACAATGTTAAGGTTCATGAAACGTAAACAGGACTCCGTGAAGAATGATAACGTTAGGCGACAGTGATAGAAGTTACAGTTATAAAGTAAAATTATGAGTGATTCATATCGACCAGAGAACTAAGAGGAACTACAAAATACTAAATAGCTGTATACCGAAGGCCATTCAACAAAAATGAATAAAAGTATGTTCATCACTCACCTTTTCTTCGCTTTGTAAAGAAAATCATCAATTATCCGTTGAACACGTGAACGATGGACAAATGAACTAAAAAGATAAATAAATAAATTGAAAAATAAAAAATTATTGGCTACAATTGCTGGAATTCCACTAAACAAAGTATATACATACTGATCAAATTATTTATCTTCAATAATTCTTGCTTTAAATGATGTCATTGTCATTCAGTCCTTAAAGCTGTATGAATTAGTTGTGAAGATTTTTGTCTCCCTTCAGCTCTAATTTCACTTTGAAGTTTAAAGATGTTCGAGAGTAGATGTATATGGACCTTGGTCTGTTTACTGCCACAAAAACAGATTGCCGTTGTATCAACTGAATTCGTTTGAATTGCTGTCGTTCTATTTAAACACTAAAATTCAATTAGCAGGAGATTCTACTTTGATTGACTTTGATTGGACACTGACTAGTATCATACGTCTGTTCCTTTGTTTTGGGCAGACTGAATTCTGTCAGTCAAGTTTACAGTGTGGCAACGATGCTAGGTGGCTCGCTAAAACGGTGTACTCTGAGCTGTTGTTATTAGGTGGTTGGAGGCAATTGGCAGGAAGCCTTGCCTGACCTAGATGTGGTGCTTGTTGGCACTCGTCAGCACGGCACATCTGCAATCCTGCAGGAATTCATGCTGCTTCTGAGATCACAACCCGCGTCATTCAGTTCTACATTTAGAGACGTTACTACTAATCTATTCAGGCTCGCGATTGACCTTCTATGGGACTGTATTAGATACCTTGATTGGACGCTAACTAGTGTTTACTTGTATTTCTAGGATGACCTATCATTTAGGGTATCTACATCAAGCCATGCCTATAGAAAGTATTCTTTTTCTCCAAATCTAGTTAATTATTTTGTAGAGATGCCCATTACGGGTTGGACTTGTCTTCATATAGAGAAATCTGTAACCACTGTTGCTTTTATCACACTGTTGAAACTTTGATCACTTGAAGTGGTTACAGATAAAGAGGTGAGATGTTACATGAAAAGAAAAGAGCATCCACATCAAACCAACATCAATGAGGAATTTTTTCTGTATACTGCTGATCTATTGGTTAGTATTTGCAAAACTGTAACGGAGAGTTCAGGATTTCGTAATGAGATGGCATCGGTTAGAGAACCATTGGAAAGCCACCGGAGAATGCTGGATAGCTGTTTCATCTTAGTTTGGAACTATCCATCAGTAAAGTTCCACCTAGGTTCTAACTCAGGACCTTCCGGTCACAAGGAGACCTCGTAGACCGTTCAGCCACTGGGACCCATTCCAGTAGCCCATGAATTCAAGTATTTATTTAGATGATGAATATAACAACTCTGAATTTTACATTACTTTAGTCAGCAACAGCTCAGGAAAGCACATATGAAAGGAGGAAAAAACTAAATCTGATGTAATTCTATAATAATTTGTTTATTACATATGTCACACAGTCAGAGAAACAGTATTGTTTACTGAATGACAAGGTTTCCTATCCACATGCATAGGATAATACATGTTTGACATGAATAGGATAATGAAGCACCAGCAACACCAAGGAATTTAAATCATCAGTAGTACTTATTTACAAAGAAGGTGTCTTGAAAACCCTATGGAAAATTCTTAACAATGCAAGCAAGAATAACAGTGATATTCGCTTCACCCACAAACTCACTTAGAAACAAGCTTTGTCGGTTAAAGGGTCCATACTATGGAGCCAATTAAACAAAACAATCGAATTTTTTAAAAACCCTGTCCTCAGTGATTGTCAGGTTAAATAGGTAGGTCAGAGTATTAGAAAGGGGTTAATCAGACTAGTGGAGCACAAAAATCTAGCAAAATTTAGATTACTTGACCCGAATAAGATATGAAATCTGGAGAAAAGTTCAGTTGTAGATATCACTATATGCAATCGCACACAGCCATACAATAGGATGGGATAAGATGACAGTTCTAAAATCTAATGTAACAGGGTGGAGGGAGAGATTGATAACGGAAGCTTTGTTTATCGAATCAATTGCAAATACGTGTATTAGGAATGATTCAACACCTGTCCAAGACATCTGGAAAATTCTACTACTCCTACGACAAATAGGAGAGAACAAAGAAAACTATAAAACTCAAGTTTCGAAGTCGTGTGATTATAACTGATCAGATGATTATGAACAATAAATTTTGTTCGAAACCCTGTCATCCAGTAAATAATACTGTTTCACTGACTGTGTGATATATCTAATAAACGAATTATTATGGAAAACATACTACCGCAGTATCCAAGTTTTACACATATATTAAATCTAATGAATATTTAATGGACGGAGGAGCATAGAAACTCTTATGGTGAAACTAACCTTGGTAATTTGCGTTTAGAGGTTGGTTGACTAGAGTTGTAGGCATACGATTCCAGGTTATAACTTCCTTTGTTCTAGATTGAATAAGTAATATGGTTTTAAAAAAAAGAGTACAAATGAGAATGGTGAAAATATTATTTTAACTGACGCTATATACTATCAGTTGGTTGATTTAAGCAGTTGAACACCACTTACGTCAACTAATGGTGCTTCCTAGCCAAATCGAAGTGATCTAAACACCAGAAGACCGTTTGTTTGTTTGAAGCTGAGCTCTTCAGTGACGTACTGAGTTAAGCTATACTCAGAGTGTCAAATCAGTCCAAACCTCCGAATGCTGCTTAGCTATTTGAGCGAACTTGAAATACGGTAGATAAAAATCCTCAATTTGCAAGTTACACATTTCGACGTAATATTTCACCGCAGTCTTCTTTGGGGATTGAAATTCTTCAGATCACATGATGTGATCTACTTGCTACTATATTTAGCTGATGAATACAACTACCTGATCGGTGAAGAGTAACAGACTCCTAGATCCAGTTGCTATCTAGACCAGGTTAACGGAAAATAAAAGCTAGGTATTTCAAAAGCTTTGTAAAGAAAATTATAATAACCTGACAGAGAAGACCAAAATTACTACATTGCATAGAATGTAAGATTTTATATGCTTGAAATAATTTCAGTTTACAGTGTAAGATTTTACAGTGGAATACATTACTGTGAAGTAATACACCACGCCCAATTTATCTTCAAATTCAAATTATTACCTAACTGCCAGTCAGTTTATGTACATTGATAATGGCTTCACTTTCCTCGAGTGACACGGTTTAAGTGGTTAATCAGTAAAATTAGAACGGTGTTTCAAGTTTTCAAAGCGAATGAAAATTGTAGGTTTTCCAAATAGTCATCTTAACTTAATATGTGAAATTGTTCCTCCTTGCAAATAACTGAAATTTTACACAACATACATGTAGGATGATTATCGCCCAATATCTTTCCGTATAACTTTAGGTCGAAATAAATTAAAATCTTGAATGTCTAATATTTGCTATGTCACTGAAATAAATAAACCTAATCGCTAATATTTATTATAGTGTTACCACAATTCTCGAACATCCATCCTCATCCGAGCATTAATGAACAAACAAAAAAGGTGTTCAGAGAAGGGGTTGTTTTCGGAGATTTCATTCTAATGAAACAATTCACAAACAGCTTGAATGCACTGGGTAACATACCACAAAATTTTATGGCCTCCCGAAAATTTATGAGACAGGGAAGCTGCTTTGATCAGTTCAAGATATGCTGAATTCTCTATATCACATAAAGTTGCCAGATGAGTTGTTACACCCGTAAGAGAATCTCTAACAAAACACTCCTTGAAAAAGTTTGATTAACCTAGTTAGGATTCTTGATAACACAAAGATTAAAGGGAAAGATGGGTTCACTTGACACAGAATATTTGTTTACGAGTATTCTACTTAATGAAATATTCAATTATATTTGAAATGAGATCACAAGCCAGCCGAATATCACGTCTACTAAGCCAGAGATGACGTAAGATGCACAATGCCATTGCTAACGATTTTGAGCCATATCACCAATTGTCTTCAGGCTTCATTGGTTCTTACCATTCCGACGACATTAACCAGGAAGCCAGTCTACACATCCCTACGTGGTTGCCCAGCTCAAACTATCTATTATGGATTTTACTGACTGATGAAGCCATGTTTTCGTTTGACCACCACTAGTTGGCTCTTTTCCAACCCGATCGATCCTGTCAGCTAACATCGCTCGTTGAGGAAGGTGATGGCTACGCATGCATGTGTAACACATGTCCTAATCATCTCAATCGATGCAGCGTCATGACCTCATCGATTGATTTTCCCTCTTCAGGTAACAGTAAACGCCTAACCTGAACATTACTCACCCTTTTACAACAATCACCTAACATGGAAGATAGAACGCAGACATCTATGATCAAAGACAGTTAGCCAGCCAGCCTTTTCATGTCTTCTACTTTCATTGACCATATCTTATTCATGGCCATAAGGGTGGATGAAGCGAACTACTGAACAACAAACACGTCCTTTGATCGATATCCAGCCGTATATCACTTCTACTAAGCCAGAGATGATGCAGGTTGGCACATGCTACACAAGCCTTTTGCATCTGTGGTAAGATTGCGTTGGTGATCAGCCCATTGGGGCTGACGCAACTCCCTCAACAATAATTGAAGTGATCAACACGCTCTACCATTTCTCTCACTCCTTATCTTTAAGCTAGGAGTCGATGTAGTCCAGTCGTGGAGCCTCATCATCCTACATTTAAAAGGACAGAATGGTATGCAAGAATATGGAGATTGCTCCTCAAGGTGTTCAGAAGACTCTGCTGTATTTAGCCAGCATCTTCACCTAGGAGGACTATTTTATCCGCATCTTCTAGATGAACAAGACTATTCCCTGGTAAAAGTTCAATCCATAAGCCACTGAAGTCAATAAAAAGGTTAATTCAATTAGTACAGCAATGATGAACTTAAACAAGAAAAGGGAGAGAAGGCATCCGTAACGGATACGACTGGTTAACATGGGCTGATGTTAGTGAACATGAATTAAGAGGAGGAAATGAAAGCTATATTGAGAGAATGCATGTTCTGTAGGCTGTACTTAGATGACACAGTCATTACTGGCGACAGTTACGGGTCAGTTAACGATTTTTTCACCTCATCTAGTCATGAACATCTAAATATCTCACTGTCATCAGAATTTGGAGAACAAGTTGGGTTAGTTGAATAATTCAATGACTAGACGGGACTAAGGGAGAAGTGGGTAGTCAATAACTTCTCAAATAAGCATGGAATGAACAAAACATTCACTTCAGTATTTTACCTTGTAGTGAGAACAAGCCTTCCTAATTAATAAAATGGCTTTCTGAAAAGATGTTTAAAATTTGTACGAACGATATGGCAACTGGTGAATTGGAGCGCACACATTCACTTTAACAGAATGCATATTCTGTAAGTTTTATCATAATCTTACTATAAAGAGAAAATACCTATTGTAAGGGCATCCTCTGTAGCAAAGAAAGATATCCCCATTAAACTGTCACACATAAGCGATCAAATTGTGAAACCGACAGTTAAGAGGTTGTACTGAGATATCATGGGGACCATCAAAGTCATATCTTTCTTCTTAACCTATCAAGTACTTTCTCTTCTTACACACTGGAATAAAGAGTGAAAGTTTGTTAGCTTTACATTGAATCTAGAAGTTTATCTTCGGTTGTTCGAATTTAGAAAATATTATGATGTCATTGGGAAGATCATGTTCTCAGTTCGCTATAAAATCACACTGAAAATACAAATCCATTTAATCCGAATAGAAATCTAGCATCACTTATCACGAAAAGTTTATTTATATCTGGCCGTAGAGAACACTTAAGCACACGAGCAAAACAATTAAAGTTTCATGTTGTGCTGCATAACATTCCATTTAATTTCGACTTCAATTTTCACTCACTGAGTTGAACTCATTATTAAGCCTTTAAATTTAGTTAATTGTTTGTTTGTGTCATAATTTTACTTTACTATTCACTCCTACCCTCTTCATCATTATATGTATAAATTCAGTATGTTGTTCTATCTTGTATTTCGTATCTAGTCAATACTTGTTTCCAAGTGAAATCTGAAATCAACCCCCTTCCTCTCAAGTTATACTAAAAATAGTTGGTCTTATTAACAATGAATAATTTGTCTGCTCACACCATTATTGGAATTATGTTGCTTATACTTCCTATCTATAACTCTAAGTGACTGTGGACAAAAGTATGTTTAGACAGCATTTTGTAGCTCATAATTTGATACTTATTTAGAATGTACACAGTTGAAGAGAATCGATGAAATAAAACGAGCAAATATGTTAGTTCTTTCTTTGTGTAAAATAATAAAAGGAACTGGTTCTATGACATTTTTATTATTGTCAACCATGCTAGTTGTAGCATGACTATAAAGGAGGCACTTTTAGGTATTCTGTTTAGATTTGTCAAGTAAAATGAAAGGTTTTACGTTT